>JAMXBC010000008.1:77017901-78217901 GCA_024138005.1 Lumnitzera racemosa
TATCTTATGCAAATCTAATTAAGTTAACATTGATGAGGAAAAGACAAGCTAATCTAATTGTTTTGATTTTTTTTTCTCCTAATTGCAACACCTGTAAGCTTAATACTTTACATGGGCCGCTATGTGCTAATTCTTTTTTTTTTCATTTTGCAGGACATGGCAAGCAAAGAAAAGAAGAAAAGAAAGAAAAGAGAAAATGAGAAAAAGAAAAAGGAAGAAAATAAAATTAATAATAAATATATGTAATTTTTCAAAACATATAAATTATAACAATACTCAACATAAATTAATTTTTAAATTTTTGTGAAAATTTATCAATTTAATTGGTACCCATTACAATTATAATTTTTACAAGTTATTGTAGTGATTTCGTTAAAATTTCACGCAAATAGGCGATTTAGTCAAAAATTGTAATCAACTATGATTATATCACTATCGAGTAATATTTAACTATTTTATAAGTTTATATTTATAATTTTAGGGCTTCGAACAAATTCAAGTTCAATTTTGATTGATGGTGCATAAATCAGTTTTAGGGTTTTAGTACACAATTTAAGGTTTCAATCAATTCCTAGGGTTTTTTATGTATTGTATTTGATTTATTAAATTTCATAATCTTTTATTATTACTAGTCTTATCAACTTATTGTACAGTTTAGAATACTCAGACTTGAATTAAGGTTCAACTGCTGATTTCCTAGGGTTTTGCACTTTGGGCTTGAGCTTAAGCTTAAGATCTCATTCTAGGCTCAAAATACTCCTTAAGTTCAGATTCATAACTTTTATTTGCACTCCTAAGGCTAACAACCACTTTTTAGGCTCTTAAGTGGGCTTAAGTCATCAAATGGCCTTGTTTTTTTTTATCTAAATCAAATATAGTCACTTTCTTAGGCTTAAGGGGTATCTTGTGGCATTCTTGAGTCTTAAAACAACTTTTATTGCTGTACTAAGTTGCTAGTCCAAAACTTAAGGTAGGTTCAACTTGGTGTTTAAGGCTCATTTTGGAAGTTTCATGCTCGGTTTTGAGTTTTAGGCTTAGAACATTTATCGCACTTGCCTTAGTTAATCTTTTCACTTTGTTTTCTTACTTTCATAATATTTTTAAGTATCTTTTAGCAAAGTTCCAAATCTGGTTGGATTGTTATGGAGGCTTCCAACTTGGTTTTTCAACTTTTTTCATCAATTCCTTAAATTTAGGTATTAGATCATGAACTTAAGATACTTGTATTAAAATCTTAATTTGACTTCCTTTCCATGAGATGATTATTTAACTCATACTTTACATGAAAAGAGCAGATCTCATACTTATCATAACTCCCATATCATAGTTCATGTCTTACAAAGTTAGTTTCCTCATAAAATTTCATGTGATGGATTTTTCCTTTACTTAAGTCTAGATTTGAGCGTGTTTGACTTAATAGAAGTGAAAACAACATCCAAATGACTTATAAATCCCTACATCTAGCATGCTTCCCTTTCATTTAAGTTCTCATTTTAAGATTTTCTCAACTTAAAATTTTCCATTCAAAGTGTTAAACAAGTATCTCTATAAAACACCAACTTTACACGCTCATGTTTCAACTTTTATGTACGGGTTTCATGAGTTTGTTTCTCATGGTAGTCTTAGGTGTTTCATCAACTTATGATCATACTCATATCTTCAAGAAATAATGATAACTGACATGAATACTAAGCTGCTAACACAAGATATACTTACTTGTCTACAAAGTAAGAATATGGTGGTTGTACACTAAATTTCCACTTAAGCTCTTTGTCTTACTTCCTCCTTCTTACACCCTTTTTGGAAACTCGAGTTGTGGTCTGTTCAAGTGGGGTTTAAGGAGTCTTCCATGGATATTAAAAGGAGATTTCAATGTTGGCAAATGTAAGACACAAGTAGAGTTGAAAGTCTCATGAGTATGGATGCTTGGAAGGTAGCAGTAAGTGTATGATTTTGTGGGGTTTTGTGTTTCCTCTTTTGAGTTGTTTTCAAAAAGAGAGAAAAAGAAGTGAAAATGAAGTTGAAAGTGAGAGCAAATGGAGAAAGAGTGGCCGGTTGCAATTGAAGTGGAAATTGTGTTTAAGAAGTTTGATTTTGTTGTCTTATAGCATGCACAAAAGTCAACAATGGCAACTCTAAATGATGTAAGCATTAAGGGGTAAACAGTGAAGTGTAAGATAAAGTGATTGATGAATGAAAGATAAAAGCATGGCCTCCCCCTTAGCCATGTAAGAACCTCCATTAGGACTTCCTTTTGGGCATGGAATTGTCTTATCTACTTTATTAAAGTTAAGCATGTGAAAACTTGTGATATCTTGTCTATAAGTAGTATAAGTGAAGGAGTGGTAAAGAAAACATCTTATCACTAGCTTTTGATAAGTTATCAATTGATAAATGACTCCAACTCTCATTTGATAAGTCATTTAGGGTGATTAGTTGGTTTACATATTCATATGTAAGGCTCAAGCATAAATATAAGGGAATTGTCTTATAGAAAATTGTTTTAGAATTTACTTCTTAAATTATTTTATAGATTATGATTCAATTCTTATAAAATTATGAAATTTTTAGAGTTGAATAAAATTATTCAAATTAAATTATCAATTAGTCGTTTAGGTTTAGAAGTCCTTAATTGTTTAAGGGTTTAGGGTCTTAAGTGACTTAAAAGTTCATAATTCTTCATGTTTACGTCTTATCAATAATCAACTTTCAAATTGGGAAAAATAACTTCGTTTTTAAATGTAAACTTGAACTCTTAGTTTAGTTGATCCTTACGAACATTCAAGAAGTGCTCTAAGTAGAATCATAGGCCCACTAAAAGTAGGGTTTACAAAGCAAGTATGTTGTCTTATATTTAAAGTATGTTGATGTCCAATCAAGCATCCTCATATACATAGAAAAACCCGTACCCTAAACATTTCAATTTATTATCTCTATTAAAGTGCTACTGTATTACATACATAAACAAGTGTAGAGATCATAGAAGAAATACTCACTCAGCCATAGTGGTTAAGCATCATAATAGTCCTCTAGTAAATCTAGCTTCAAATTAGTATCTCCTAGTAATGAAATGATAGCAATAGTATTTAGATCATACTAAATTTCTAATTAATTATCCTAATTCTCACTACACTATTATCAAGTATGGTTGAAACTTGTTTTCACTATAACTTCATCATTTTAAGTCCATTATTTGTGTTCTTATAATCAATATCATATGATTTTGGATGTAATTCCATTAATGGGGTCCACTCTAGGAGTTAGGACCCATGACAATAATGTTGGGTAAGGGTCAAATTTATGGTTATGTTATACTCTTCTTAACTTACTTAATTCCCTATTTTAACTAAAGGTATAAGTGTACAAGGACCAAGTATAGTCTTTATTATTATTATTATTATTATTATTATTATTATCATTATTATTTGGGCTTTTATTTTTCTATTAGGCCTAAAGTAGTGAAGTTTTATTTAAGTTTTAGTATATATGCCCTCTTGTATTCTACTTAATCTATTTTAGTTTTAGCTTTAGGGTATCGGGCATTAATTTAGGCCTAAGGTCATTTTCTTAAGTTAATGGACCTATTTTTTTATTATTATGCCTATAATGCATTATTCTAAGGTTATTAACTTTGTTAAGTTAATTTAAGTTTGCGCCCAATCTTAATTCTTATGAATTACTGCCTAAACTAAACTTTGTAACTAGTCATGAGCTTTACTCAACTTTAGGCCTACATAGGCTTCCTAGAATACTTAATGGCCCCTTAAAGGCTTCACATTTTAGACCTAAATATTTATTATACCTACTAGTCACGCCATTTCTAAATGAGCTTAAGGCTTATTCTTAGGCCTTTTCTCATGTTTTTAGTCTAGTTTACATCATAAGGCCTTAAATTTGTTTTTGACCTATCCTAATGGATCAAATATCTTATTCGGCCCATTAAATGACTTATTTTAAATATAATACCAGATCTTGTCACGTTGATTAATTGGGCTTCAAATTAGTCTTTATAAACCTAAATGTTATTTTAGGTCTAGTTGTGCATCCTAAGTCTTGTCTAGCCACTTATTACAAAAGATTAAGCCCTAAATCCCAATTAATTTTAATTAGACATGAAATTAACTAATTAAACCATAATTTACAGCTTGTTTATTAACATCAAAGGACATTTTAGAATGATTTTTAAGAGATTTCAACTCAACTTGTTCATAACTTGCCTAAATATTCCTAAATCACTACTAAACTGCATTTTAAACCAATTTTTTCTAAGATGAACAAAAGAAATTATTTGATGAAGGGTTCACGAGTAGGGACCGCAGGCATATTTCTCAATCGTAGTCATTCCTAGACTTCCATTCTTGCTTTAAATTTCTTCGCTTCACTTTGTTATCAGTCATTTTACTCCAATATGCTCAAAATTTCCAAAGAATCTTTAAAATCTTCATACAGTACTTCTACAGTCCCTAGAAACAATAAATAACCAAATTAAGCTTAAATTATTATAAAATCAACCAAAATAAATTTGAAATTAATGCAAAATTGTTATAGAAAATATATACCATTTTTATGTTATCAAATACTCCTACACTTAAGCTTTTGCTTATCTTTTAGAAAACCAAAGAGAATTTCTAAGGATAAGATAATTCAATCATAATTTTAGAAAAGTAAACCCTCAAGACCTTAATTACTTAGCAAATATTTCTTCTAGAATCACCCTATCACATCCTGAATAACATGGGATCCTAGACTATGCAAGTAAAACCTACTAAAGATTTACATATAACCTAAAGTTTCTTACAAACATTACATAACGAGCACTTTCAATAGAGTTCAGTTGCAACTTTCAAACTTCATTTAGATACAACTCTTAGATATTATAAAAGATCATATTTACAAACTGGTACTCTTTTTTTTTTTCCTTTCATGTACATCCTTTGAAACAATACTATACTTCAACTTGAAATGTCCTTCCTAAAAGGTCACTAACTCTTCTAGCGCACTCTAAAAGTAACCCTTGCTAGTGACTTAGCCCAGCACCTACCTCAAAACTTGAAGATAAAATACTTTATCCTCTCAACCTACTGTAAGCTGAGTGAGAGTACATTGCCAAACAAAATACAACTTACACAAGTAACAACTGAAGAGCAAGATAATATCACTCACAATATGATTCCACAATAATGTAGTGCCACGTTAATGCGTTTAGCATACATCAATACCGATATCCTAACATAGCCTTAACCTTCATCTAGTTGGTCAACTTGTCTAGGCATTTAGAAAAACTTCTAGGAACCTAGCAACCTAGCCTAGTAACAACCGTAGTTGTGGTTACAATTATTAGTTAATGTAAATCTATATGTACGAAAACCTAGTTTTACTAAATAACTTGCTTGTTAAATAAAATTTGGCTTTTCAATTAAACTTAGCCTAGCAAACTTTAGAGCTTAGAAAACATAATCCATAGGTCACTTTTCGTACCATGATATGAATGCATCAACCATTCATCACACTAATACCAAGTAAGTTCAATTCTTAAACCCAACTTTTACTTATATTTTCTTTAATTCTAAAGTTCTTGTATCATGTTCAGTTAAGTGAACATCTTAGGAAGCTAAGTTAGTACCTATGTATTTAGCTAAGTTAGTGCAAAACCAAGCATAATAGTATCAAACAACAACCTAGCAACAACATGTGATACATTCACAATGTACAAGTCATTTAACTACACTTACCTCTAAAGAATTAGAACT
The DNA here is from genome assembly GCA_024138005.1 of Lumnitzera racemosa. NCBI lineage: Eukaryota > Viridiplantae > Streptophyta > Magnoliopsida > Myrtales > Combretaceae > Lumnitzera > Lumnitzera racemosa. The sequence continues at coordinate 77,023,652 of JAMXBC010000008.1, forward strand.
CATTTTAGTAACCCACCAAACAAAACACAACTAAATAGAGGATCATACACATTCATTATAGTTAGATAAGTCTAGAGTAGATAAAATCTACCCTAAAATATAAGCAATCCACTCACGAGAGCCACTTAGTGATTTCCTTCAAAAGTTTATCCTTGCACCTGAGGCTTATCCTCATCCATTTCACCTAACAAACGAGTACAATATCTAGAGTCAACATATATTAAGTATAAGCAAGAGTACTAGCTTACTTACACTTGAGCTCCAAGTCTTAATATCATTCTTTTTAGGACAACTCTAGTCTCAAATACATTATAACTCTGTTTTTTACTATTCCCTATACATAAGGTCCTTCCAATATACTTTCTAATATAGTTTCTGACTCTTTCAACAATACTTTGATATTATTATATCTCCTTTCCTTGCTACATTATTCTAATTCTAGCATAATAAACTTTAGTAAAACACTTGTTATATGTCCAATTTGCAATAGTATCATTAGTATACCAATTAAGTTAACTATTTTGCTTACTGCACCTAAAGGACATAGGAAGTTACTGTAAAAACACATATATATATCTAGAAATCAATCAACCCCTACATCAATTTCTAACATATGTCCTATACATAAGCTGTTTCAAATTCCCTTCTGTTATACATCCTGATGCACCCTTTGACTTACATTGTAACCTAGACAAAACGTTCTTTATATCATCAAATCACCTAACTCCAGCAGCTATACCTCTGTTTACTCACTTTATCACTTTGATCTAACGCATTAAAATCCTAAATACAGATATATACCTGCACTTACTATCCAAATTACTGACTACATACTTCCTTTAAGAAATTTTATCACACATGCAAAGAGGATGAAAGATAACCAAAAATTCAACTTCTAAATTTTTCAATACTCTTTTCATGGAAACAAAACAAACACTTAAGAGTGATTGCACAAAATTTTTAAGATCAAAACAACATTGTTTAAGCTTTTGAAAGTTGGAATAAAAAATCGTCTACAACTTAATTTCTTAAGGAACACACATTTTAACTTTGAATTTGAAAAATTTGGTTACGGTTTTGGATTCTACATAAAAAATTACCTAATGCACCTAAAAATTATAATTTTTAGAACTCGTTTGGTATTTTTAGAAAATTATAATAAAAAAAATAAGCAAAATTGAAACTCACTGCCACTACAAACCCCGGCCACCATCTTGGGGTAGAGGTGTATCATCCCAACATGGCACCACCTTCTCTATTTCTAGATGGTTAAGTTCATTTCTACGTGGTGTCTAGCCTAGAGAACTCACATTTCCCCTAATTTTTCCCTATTTCTCTTTTATTTTTATAAATACCCCTATTGATGTTTCCTAAGCTCCCTAATAATTTTCCTAGAACCTAAATTGTGTAACCTCAATTCCAAAATTAGTTTAGTAATTTTAGGATATCCCCTAAGTCAGTGGTGAATTCTACTAGGCTTAAAATCCCCTTTTCTTCCTATTTTCTTACATTGTTTTAACACTTATGAAGTGGTCCCATCCCCCACAACATGGTGCCATGCCTTTTCCTAGATTAAGAAGGATCTTACAACTGTCCCATTACAAATCCTAACTTATTTCACTCAATTATAGCGTAACTTTAGATATATTATGTAATATATAATTATTTTTCCTATTTCGGGTATGCACTTGTATATGAGATACCTATACTAGCTATTTTACCCTTAATTTGCTCCAAATAATTATTTTTATAGGTTATCCAATTTTATTTTTAGGGCTACGCTATAGTCTAGTATCGCATTTCAAGTATACAACGTAAATATTTCACTTCCAATAAAAATACATTTTTATTGATTTAAATATTTTGCTGACTTAATTTTACAAAATGAACTTCAAAGTGTTTTTTTAAATTTTTTGGACTTTATGTTAAAATATCATCCAATTTGGAGAACTTTTTCCAGACATCTTAAATCGCACTAATACCAAACAACAAGGGCATCACATTCTACCCTCCTTACAAAAAGTCTCATTCTTAAAATTTACTTATACTAGAGTTAAAGTGCTACATTAATATCTCATAGAAGAATACTAACCTAGTATAAAAAATTCTGAATGTTCTATTTTCATACCATTTGTAGATTCCCAAGTTACCTCTTCTTCGGTATGTCTATTCCATAGAAGTTTAACATACTCAATATCCCAATTCCTTAATCTCTGCACTTTTGTACCCAAAATACGTACTAGCTATTTTGCATGTGTTAGATTCTCTGTTAGTTCCACTAACGGTTCATTTATTATCATCGTTGGATCTCTTACGAACTTTATGCGTTGAAACATGAAAAACATTATGGATACCAGCCATTTCATTTTAACTCAAGTTCATATACTATTTTTCCAATCCTTCTCCTGATTTGATATAGACCAATATATCGTGAACTTGATTTTCCTTTAACACCAAATTGTCTTATTCCTTCCATCAAAGATATCTTAAAAATACCTAATCTCCTACCTAGAATTCCAAAGGTTTCCTTCTAACATCCACATAACATTTCTGTCAACTCTGTGTAGTTTGCATCCAATCTCTAATCACTTGTACCTTTTCTTTAAGATATTGTACCATAGTTGGTCCAATCATCTACCTATTCACCACTTCATTCCAATAAAACGGGATCTACATTTATGCCCATAGGTAGATGAAGTGCCATCTAGATTTTGCTATGATACCTATAGTTATAAGCAAACTCTACTAATGGTAAATGATCATCCCAACTTTCTCCAAATTCTAGTACATACGCTCTTAGCATATCTTCCAGTGTTTGTATAGTATGAGCTAAGTACCCATCACTTTGTAGATGGCATACAATGTTAAAGTTTAACTTAGTCCCCATTTTAATTTGCAATGATTGCCAAAATCAAGATAAGAAATGAGAGCTAAGATCCAAAACTATAGATATTAGCACTCCATGTAGTCAGATTATTTCCTTAATATATACTTCTGCCAATTGTGGTATTGTCACCGTTTGCCTAATTGTAAGAAAGCATGCCGACTTAGTGATCTACCACAACCTAGTTCATATCATGCTACTCCCAAGTCTGATGTAAACCACTTATGAAATCCATAGTTACATGCTCCTATTTCCATTCTAGTATAGGCAAAAACTATAAGATTCCACTACGTCGTTAGTGTTTAGCTTTCACTTTTTGAAAAGTCACCCATTTTGATATATATCTCATCACATCTCCTTCCATTCCCATCCACCAAAACTTTTGCTTTAAGTCCTTATACATCTTATTATTCCTAAGATGAAGAGAATACTTTGTATTATGAGCTTCTTCTAAAATCATCCTCTTAATTTTTTACTCTCTTAGAATGCATATTCTTCCTTTAAACCTCAATACTTCCTAAGCATCCACTTAAAAATATGGATGTTTCTCAAGATTACCTTGAATCTTCTATAATTCCTCATCAACTTTCTAAGCATCCTTTATGTGCACTAAGAGTGTAGATTGTATTTCCAATCTAACTAACATAGATTCACTTCCTTTAGTTGTAGCTTCGAAACTCAACTTCTTCATCTCCAAAATAAACTTTTGCTTGTCAATAATTAAAGAAGCAACACTATCAAACTTTTTCCTACTTACGGCATCAGCCACTATGTTTACCTTTCCTAAGTTATAATGAATTAACAAGTCATAGTCTTTCATCAATTCCAACCACTGTCTCTACCTTAAATTCAACTCCTTCTGTGTGAAAATGTATTTAAGACTCTTGTGATCCATATATACTTTACATTTTTTACCATATAAATAACATTTCTAGACCATTAAAGCCAATATTATAGCTAACAATTCCATGAATTAAGTAATTCCACTCATATGGCCTAAGTTGCCTTAAAGCATAAGAAATCACTTTGTCATTTTACATCGATAGGCATCTTAACCCACTCCTTAAGGCATTATAGTAAATTTCATACTCTCTAGCACTACCGAGAAGAGTTAATGCTAAAGTAGTAACTAATCTCCTCTTACGCTCTTAGAAACTCTTTTCAGATTGGTTACTCTACTCAAACTTAACACCTTTTTGAGTTATCTAGGTAAATAGCATCGTAATCTTCAAAAAATCTTTTATAAATCTCCAATAATAACTAGCCATTCCAAAGAAACTTCTAATTTCAATTACTATTATTAGTGTCGACCACTCAGTCATTGCTTTTACCTTTATAAGGTCAACAAATATTCCAACCTTTGATATAATGTCACTTACTCCAACCAAAACCCACACTTCTTCAACTTTGCATACAATTGATTGTCTTTAAGAGTCCGAAGCATGATTCTCAGATATTTATCATGTTTCTCCCTATTACCTGAATATACCAAGATATCATTAATAAATACAACCACAAATTCATCTAGATATCTCCTGAACATTTGGTTCATCATATCCATAAAGGCAGTTGGAGCATTTATTGAATGAAATGACATCACTAAGAAATCCTGGTGTCCATATCTCATTTTAAATGCTATCTTGGGTTTATCCCTCCCCCTAACCTTTAATTATGGTATCTCGATTGTAAATCAATATTTGAAAACACTATGGCTCGCTTCAACTGATAAAATAAATCATCAATTTAAGGAAGTGGATACTTGTTTTTAATTGTCACTTTATTCAATTCTCAATAATCTATGCACAATCTCAAACATCCATCCTTTTTCTTAACAAAGAGCATAGCCACTCCCTATGGCGATGTACTTAATATAATAAATCTTTTATCTAACAATTCTTGGAACTACTTCTTGAGTTCTACTAACTCAATTGGTGCCACATGAAAGGGGGTTTTCGAAATAGGTACAGTACATAATACAATGTCTATAGTAAACTCAGTTTCCCCATCAAGTGATAAACTAGCAAAATCTTTAGAAAAGATTTTAGGATACTCACATACTACAGGAATGTCTTCCAATTTCATCTTTTTAGTTTGAGTATCGACTATTAAGGCTAAAAATCCTTCATCACCACTTTGTAACAAGTTCCTTGCCTTGCTTATTGAAATGATTAGGGAAACTAACTTACTTAAACATCCTTTAAAATAAAATTCTTCTCCATCAAGTCATCGAAACACTACTTTCATTCTTTCACAATCCACATTTACTAAAAAAATAGTTAACTAATCCATACCTAAAATCACATCAAAACCTTTGATGTCTAATATAACTAGATCAATAGGTACTTCGCAATCCATGATACAGACATTTCTACCTTTTAGATTTTTTAGCATGACTTGCTCCCCACATAATGGAGTTGTTACTACCAATTCATAGTATAAGGTTTCTACTAGAAAGTCAGTTCTTTCAACATATTCTTTTAATGCATAAGAATGAGTGGATCCAATATTGAATAAGGTATAAGCGTAACTATTTCCTATATGTACCAGCCTTAAAACAAGTATTTATAACTATATTACTTCATTTACATGCGTAACATAAAGAAATAAATGTTAATTAGTTTTATAATATACCTTAACTATAGAATTCAAAATTATACTCACCTGCTACAATACATTCATCTCCAACTTCTTCTTGTTGAAGCGCATATACCTTTCCTTGGACCCTAGTTCTCATACTTGCCCCTCCTACTCGATTATCATTTCTATTCGTGGGTTCTTACCTATTAGCTTAAGCTTGTTCTTGTCCAGCTTGTCTCTTAGTACATTGACTTACATTATGACCCATCTTGCAACATTTAGGATGAAATACACCTATAAGGTTTAGATTTTGGCAATTCCTAGCCATATGTCCTACTTCTCTACATCTAAAACACTTCCCTTGCAACTCCAAACAATCTATAGCTCGATGTCATACATTACACATCCAACATGGAAGTATTGTTCCACCTCTTCTTTGATTCTTATTCAAAGGTTCCTTACCTTATTTTCCTTGAATCTCCTAACCTTAGCTAACCCATCATTTTGCACAGCTTCCAGGGTAAACTTCAATAATCTATTAAACTCTCTTTCATATTATTCTACAAATCTTCCATCTTGTTTTAACTTGTAATATTCCTCACACATTTGTTCCCTTACACATTAAGGGAAGTAATGTTCCAGAAAAGTATTTCTAAACCCATTCCAATCAATAGGTGGTGCTAAGGATCACTTCTTTCCATTCGACCAATTGTTTGCAAGTCCATCTGGTAAAACAGCTGCAATTCCTACCTTCTTATTCTCTTCAACTTCATGAACTTTGAATGCTTTTTCTAAAGTATCTATCTACTCTTCAAAAACTAGAAGATCAGTACTCTTACCATCAAATGGTTTCATAACACTCGATATACGAGCCAACTTATCTCTTCCTCCAACTCAAGCTAAAACTATTACAAACTATTGCATCAAATCCATTCCTAATTGAGGTTGGGCCAGGTCAGGTTGTCATTACAATTATGGTTCCTCCCTTTGCTCTTAAGGCACTCAATTAGCCGATGATCTTCCACATCCTCTTTGTTTCATTTTCTACATAAAAACCACACAAGAACCAAATAATAAGTACTACAACTAGATTAGGTAATCAAAACACCTTAGCACCTAACTACCCTACATAACTCACTCACACCTTGTAGCCCCTAACTTACACTTAAATTGCTCTGATACCACCCAAAGGATTTTACATCCTGAGTAACATAAGATGCTACAACATGCAAGTAAAACCTACAAAAGATTTACATATGCCATAGTATCATTAATATTCCAATTAATTTAACTATTTTGCTAACTACACATAAAGGACATAAGAAATAACTATAAAACACATATAAATATCTAGAAATCAATCAACCCCTACAACAGTTTTTGATATACGTCCTACATAAAAACTATTTCACATTCCTTTCTACTATACATTCTAACGCAAAACACATATAAATATCTAGAAATCAATCAACCCCTACAACAGTTTTTGATATACGTCCTATACAAAAACTATTTCACATTCCTTTCTACTATACATTCTAACGCACCTTCTAACTCATATTTTGACCTATATAAAACATTCTTTACAACATCAAATCACCTAACTCCAACATCCATACCCCTATTTCCTCACTTCATCACTTCGACCCAACACTTCAAAATCTTAAATATAGATAAAAACTTGCATTTAGTGTCCAAATCACCCAATCACACACTTCTTTTAAGAAATTCTATTACACTTGCAAAGTGGATGAAAAATACCCGAAAACTCGACTTCTGAATTACTCAAAACTCTTTCTATAGAATCAAAATAAACACTTAAGAGTGATTATACAAATATTTTAGGATCAAAACAACGTCATTTAAGCTTTTGAAAATTAGAATAAAAATTCATTTTTGGCCTAGTTTATTTAGGAACACACATTTCAACTTTGAATTTGAAAAATTTCATTGCATTTTTGGATTTTACATGAAAAATTACCAAGTGAAACTAAAATTCATAGTTTTAAGAACTCGCTTTCTCTTTTTAGAAAATTAGAATAAAAAAAGGCAAAAATGAAACTCACCGCCACTTAAAACTCCAACCACCATCTAAGGGTAGGGGTGTGTCAACCCAACCTAGCACAACCTCCTTTATCTCTAGATGGTTAGTTACCCTTTCAAGTAATGTTTAGCCTAGGGTACTTGGCTTTAACGCAATTTTACCCTATTTCTCTTTGATTTTTCTTTTTTAAATACCCTTATTGATGTTTCCTAACCTCCCCTATAATTTTCCCATATCCAAAATTATGTACCCTCAATTCCAAAATCAATTTGGTGATTTTATGACCACTCTCAAGTCAACGATGAATTCTCTTAAGCTTAAGATCCCCTTTACTGCAATTTTCTTACATTACCTTAACACTTGTGAAGCGTTCCATCCCTTACAACTCAGTGTCACACTTTTTCCTTGATTAAGAACAGCCCCACAACTATCCTATTACAAATCTTAACTTATTTAACTAAATTACAGTATAACTTTATGTATATTATGTAATATATAATTATTTTTCCTATTCTTGGGTACATACTTGCATACAAGATACCTATACTAACTATTTTTCCCTCAATTTGCTCCAAAAAATTATTTTTATAGGTTAGATAATTTATGTTTAGGGTTACTCTAAAATCCAGTCTACGTTTTGGGTATATAGAGTAAATATGTCACTACTGATAAAAAAAAAAAACTTTTTTATTTATTTAAATATTTTGCTAACTTAATATTTTGAAAAAAAATTCACCAAAGTATTTCTTTTCACCTTTTGGTAGTTATATCAAAATATCGTCCAATTCAGAGAACTTTTTCCAAGCATCCTATGTTGCATTCGTACCAAAGAACTAAGGTCTCCCATACTCTTATTCCTTAACTTCACAATGCACTTAGAGAACTTAGATAATAGCAAAACTGCAATTTATTGAATTTCAAAAATCAATCTAGAGAATTCAGAGTTAATCACAACACTTAGCAGAAACTAACGTCATGTTTACTTCATGAAATAGGATGAGGAGGGAATGAAATTAAAATTCGATAAAGAATGGAATAAGGGTGTAATACTTATTACTTTATTTAGTTGAATTTATAGGCAATTTAGGAATAGACATATCATATAACTTTAATGACAAAATTATTCTCGGTCCATTTTCTTTTTTAACTAATCTTAAAGTAATAGGTAGTGATGATGGTTGGCAACGGCGACTGCAGTAGTGGTAACGGTAGTGGTGATGGTGGTTGGTGGTAGTGGTGACGACAGAAATGGTGAAGGTGGCTACAGTGGTCGGTAGCGGCGGCAACGATGTTGGTGGTGGTAGTAATGGTAACAGTGTTGATGACGGCAATAATGGTGGTAGCAATAGTGACGATGGTGGCGGTGGTGGCAATGATAGTGGTAAAGGGTTGTGGTAGTGACAATGGCAGTCATTGGTGGTGGTGGTAGTGATAATTATATTCATGATTCCTCAGTTAAATTGAGGAATCCTTATAACTTGATTTCAAGTAATAGGGATTCCTATGGAATAATGATTCTATGACAAAAAAAAAAAACTAAGTAAACGTGGTGATCACAAAATAAAGAGGGAATGGAATTCCAATTCCATGAAGTAAACGTACCACAAACTAGAGATCACACAGACATAAACTAATCAAGAAAAAGTCATAATGATTTCTTTTGCTTTGATTCAAGATCAGAGAAATCTTCCTTAGGCATTTTTAACTCAAAGAACTAGATTGGACGCTTATTACTTCAATCCATCATTTGGTTGTCCCTTTACTTCTTCTAATTTTCATTAGGAAGTATAATAACTCAACTTAATTTCCATTTATTTGAAGCGTAACTAACATTAGAAATGTACCTTTCTCTTCTAAGAGATCGAGCCAATCTATACTAATTCAACTCTTAATTACTTAGCTTTTGTCAACAAGAAAGCACCTTGCTCTTTTGATTTACCAAAACCGACCTTAATAACTTTAATTAATTTCACCTTTTTACAATTGGCAATAGAAAAGAGTTTTACTCTTTTAGGAGACCAAGATTGATCCACACCAATCCTTGGGAATTTATTTTTATCAATTCGATTATTTAATTTATACCTCTAACTATTTTGATTTTTTAAAGCACTTTCAAAAGGAAAATCTCCTTTGTTCACCTAATTTAAAAAATTTCGAAAAAGAAGGATAGATAACTATCCCCAAAAGTCAAGCTCGAAAATCAAAATGACTAGACCTTAACCCATTCATATCTATCTTAATCTCGAGTCTAAATCTAAGTTTAAGAGAAAGGTAAGTCTAAATTCTAAAGATTTAACTACTCAAATTCAGTAAAGTGATCTAAATTCATAAAAATTGGGTAGATACAAAAAAATCATGCTTACATAGGTAAATGAGGGGTCACAAATTTTCTAAAATTTGAAAATTTTTGACAAAATTTAACAAACAAGAGCTTAAGTGCATATGTAATAGCATATATATTCTATCATTCCCCCACACTTAAGTTGTACATTGTCCACAATGTACATGACCGTTCAAATCAAACATCCTAATGGGAAGTAAAAACAAATGCCGATAATAATATGAGAAAAGAACAAAAAAACTAAGACTTCCTTAGTTTTATTGCTTAATTCCTTTCAAAAAGAGAGAAGTCCAAACATAGATTTCCATCAAACCATTAAGTGCCTAGTTTTAATATCACATCAAAATGAACTAACTAAAGAAAAGTTAACTGAACAAAAATAACAAAAATAAAACTACTGCAAATTCAAGTGTTCAAAAATTAGTATCCTACAAACATCAAAACATAAAAAGATCAAAAAATAGTAAAATAAAAAAGTAGATTGAAAAGTTAGCTAATAATACAATCATCTAAATATTAAAGAAAAATAAACATGAACCAAGTATTTTGAAAGAGAATAAAATAAGGAGAAATCACTTCTCATCCTCTTCGTCTTACTCTTCACCTTCTTCCTCAATCTCCTCACTCAGGTATTGGTAGTGGTGGTGGTAGCTGAATCTAGAGGTGAGTCATGATCGGTTGTTGTTGGATTAAGGCCTAGTCCACCTTATGTTGTAATGTCTTCTAACTCTTCAAAAGTTTCCACGTGAATTTTTTGAAAGTGCCAATCACTAAAGAAGACTCAACTCATGGCCTAGAGGATGATGAAGTGACAACTTCACTAGTTAGTTCAGCTAGTAACATAATTGGTGGTATCAGGTGCATGGATCGAATAACATCATAAGTGAAGAGAATGGAATCTATCATCTTTCTCATGTGCACCTCATTGTGTAAGCTAGGATACTTTCTCACCAAATGAGTAATAAAGGGTCCTACAAAAATATACTTAGACCATCTTTCAATGGTTTAGGTTCTCATGAACCAAGCCATCCTTACTACCAGATTAAAAGGGTACATCATATCAGGCAAGTGCATCTATTAGTTTTAATATAGCGGATGTGAGTTCGAGTTGATCTCTTAGAGACTTCGAGTACTAATATTAACCTTAGCTTTATTATCTAACCAGAAAATTGTGATGAGTTGAATGAATAAAAAATATAAAAATTAACAAACTAACCTAATTATGAGACTTGATTAAGCAATTTAGAAAGTGATAAAACTAAGAACAACTTCAAGAATGCAAATAACATATTTAGGAATTATTTCCCCTAGTGTTTAACATGTGATCGTTTAAAATATATCCAATTCAATTTCTATTATTCTTGATCGGAAGGATTCACACTTAAAGTTAATACCTTTATCAAGCCTATTAACCATAATCCTAAATTATTTACCGGAATTTCTTCACTTAGTAATATAACTTAGAATCGTATTAATGTATAATGAATTCCCACACAAAGAACAACCTTCCGGAAGAAACATATATCTTATCTCTAAGTATATATGTAATTCTCTCCAATTATGTCAAGATCTCATTACATATGTGATTTCTCAATCATCATGCATAATATCACATATTGATACTCTAGAAATATCAATTAACAATTAAATAACATAATTGAATCAAGAAAAGATAGAAACTTTATTGAAAATTATAAATCAATTTAATAGTCACATGAAACCTTAGGTTCCATAATCCTAAATACACGAATCTTAAGCTATCATAATGAAACTAAAAATGAATTGTAGCAAAATTAATAAATAAAACATGAAAAACCCCTTTTGTTGATGATCAATCTCTTCAATCTTGAAGTTGAATGTTGCTTTCGCCCTTTTTCTTCTCCTTCTCCTCAAGTCTTTTCTCTTTTGAATGTCCCATCATATGTGCGAAACCCTAGTATGTCCTTTTATAATATATTGTAAGGTTTCTGTTTTCGTCACCAAACATGGCCTGGGACACAATCATGTCCGCAGGTCGTATAACTTTCTGACCTCAGCATATTTTCCTGGATGGACACAGCCTGGGGACATAGCTGTGTCCTAGACTGTGTAATTTCAAAACTTCACAACTCCTTCATTTGAACTCCGAATTGAGTGAAACTTAATTCCTTTTCTTCGTTTTCGATCTAAGAACGCGATCAAACCTTGAAATCAAAATTTTACTCAATTAAGTATCAATTTCTTTGAAGAAAAACAAAGATGTAAGGGAAATACTATAAAATCACTATGTGAAATGTAATTAAAATAAGAGTTATCAATACAATTAGCAAAACTATGCAAAAAAAAAAAATGTCCTTCTCATTAACAATGCCTTAACTATAGCCTCTACTCATAAAATTTCCATCTAATACATAATGTATTAGCTTAAGAGTAGGGACACACAAATTTGATGCGTTAGACTTCCTAGGATTATAAACACCTCCATCAATACTAGACAATCTATTTCATATAGCTGAATCAGATACACCTCAAGGCAAATCATATAATAAAACCATTATTCTTATGTCAAAATATAATCACCTGAATAAAGCCCCATGTGTATTCTAAAATCATCAGTAGGCATCCTAATTTCCCTATTAAAGCACCTAAAATGAATGTGTAAAGGAACTCAAGAGTAAGGTCTTTATACACTAGCTTATTGATTGTAAGGAGCTGATCCCATCCATTAAAACCAATAAAGTGAAAAACTCTAGCCTTATAACTAGCCTAAGCCAAGGCGTTCCAATCGATGTAGGTGAACTTGTCAAACTTTTTCTTAGAACCTTTCTCTTTGTTATTCATGCTCAAATTCAAGTTAAGAAGGTTGTGGATTATCACTAGAGTTTTTGCGGCTTACATTCTTAATTCTAAGCATTTTTTGAAGTAAAAAAAAAGAAAAATAGAGAAGCTTAAATGTAATAGTAACAATGATTCATGCAAAACTCAATTCACTAACTAACCCATGGCAATCACATCTACTCATTGCTAGTTAAGGTACTAAGAAATCAAGATAGTTATCAAATTGATAAGTTTACAAAATACAATGCTTAAATTACTAAAATCGTAAATTAGTATTTTATAGGATAATTTCATAAACGAGTCTTATAAAATTTTGCAATTCCTAATCCTTTCAAGTTTAGTATTGAATATGCAAATTTCTAAATTTATGGTTCAATTAGTGAATTGATCAACTTTAGTGAATTGAAATATTAGGGTCTTTAAAAAGAAACTTGATAAAACTAAAAGTTAATAATTTAGTGGATCAAAATTGAACCTGTAATTTTATTGCTAAAATGACATGAACGATAATATTCAACACAATTTTCTTGGATTAGAAACTTGATCGAATTGCCTAATTCATATACAAATCAATTTTTCTTAGGCACATAAGCATCAAATATAACAAGTTTCTCTTTTCAATGTGAATCAAGGTTAATAATCACAAACAGTTCACTTTCTCTATCATTCTTTCACTTTCTAGAACTTTCTATAGCTTTCCATCACTTTCCAACCATTGAATCTTCACAAAGCACAATTCTTTGTCAAGGTTCTAATATATAATCAACAAGCAAACACATTATATTGCATTACATATAGTAGATCATCCTTAAAATCCAAGATCTACACACATGCACATCAAAATGTCCAACTTAAAAACTTAGGTTAAAATTAGATTTTTATGAAATCTAACAACAAATAAAAAAAAAATAATGGAGTAAAGTTGGCGTATGTACCTTTCATGCTCAGATATGAAGGATTTAGTGAATGATATTGGTGATCATGGAGAGAGGATAGATAAAAGTGTGTATGTGAGTGAAATAGAATCAAGAAGGAAAGGGAATGAAGAAGAAATACCCATTTTTTTCAAAACTTGTAGCAACTACGAACAGTAAACACAACCATAGTGTGGTTGTATTCTTTCCCTTATAAGGATAAGAACATTGTGTACATGGACAAGGACTATGGCCATGGTTCTAGCCGTGTTCCTCTTTTCATGAATTCTTTTTCCTACTTTCTTTTTTATCAAATTAATTTACTAGACGAGTGTGGTCATGTCTACATATGTAACTGTAGCCATGATCTTTTCTAGAGTTGAAAATCCATGTCAAACTTCAATTTCATAACTTAGTTCCTAAAATAATTGAAAGAACTAAAACTTAGTATCAATTCAAATGAAAAATCTCAACCAAATTAGATGAGAAAAATCACTAACTAAATTGCCTAACTACAAATATCACATAAAAATTATGAAAAGCAAAACAACAACTAACTCAAAAACATAAATTAACTTATTGAACAGAAAATGACATAAACTGAAACATGAAAAATAAAAGTTCATAAAACTTAGGTTAACTCCTAAAGAATGCTTTTGTTTTATGTCATTAACTCAACAATTGACAACTTATTCCTTAGTTTGCTTCTAAACCCGCTAGTTTAAGATTCAGTTTAGTATTTTCGGGCAAGCTTCCCCATAGCCTCTCGGTAATCAATCTCATTAATTGACCAAGTTGATTCTCTGGATTCCTCAATGATGCCTTTGTATTCCTTAGCACAGTTCATTAGCTTAGAACCTCATGATCAAATTTTGAATGAACTACCTCAGTAATTCCTTTACATTAGGAGACCTATTTTGTTGATAGCAATTTTACTACTACTAGTAGCCTCCCCAAGAGAAACTAGGATGATTTCTCTAACCTAAATTATAGTTATTACTTAAAAGGATTGTTAATAGATCAGTTAGCAACAAAATTAACATCCTCAGTTTCTAACAAAACCTCATCTAGCATTAAATTAATAGGTTTCATCAATCCATCAATCTTTCTAGTTATATTTTCAACCTAGGCAATTAATGTTGTCACATATTCAACTTCATATTTTCCAAACGTTTTTACTTTGGCTCTTACATTATCCCACTATGAATTGTTCATTGCCATACCTTTGATAAGGTTTTAGGCTTCCTTTGGTCTCTTAGCACTAAGATTCCCTCTAGCTACAGCATCGAAAGTTTATCATATGGAATAATTGAGTCCATTGTAAAATGCATAGATTTGCATCTAATGAGGTAGTATGTGATGTATACACCTTCTCAATAATTCCTTAAATTGTTCCCAAGTGTCATAAAGGGTCTAATCATCAAATTGAACAAAAGCAAATATACTATTCATAATTTTTGTTGTCCTTGTAGGAAAGAAATATTTTCCCAGGAAATTTTCTACTAATGACTCTTGAGTAATGATTCAGCTACTAAGTGATGAATTAAGGCAAAGTTTAGCCTTACCTCACAGGCAAAACGAAAATAACCTCAACCTTACCATGTCATCTAAGACACCGTTAATTTTGAACGTATCATGGATTTTTAGGAAATTTAAAATATGGGTGTTAAGGTACTCATTAGCCAATTTTTCAAACTCAACGAATTGTTGGATCATCTGGATAATGTTAGGTTGAACTTAAAAATTAATTTACATTGAAGGTCTAGCGGTGTTAGGCTCAGCTCCAACTACTGTTAGCTTTGTAAAATCCATGAGTGTCTTATTGGCTTCATCATTGATGTTGTTGTTTCAGTTCGAGGCTATGTCTTTTTGCTCACTTTCTGAGCTTTCTGACTCCTCCTTTAATTCAAGTGGCAAACCTTAGTCCACAACGTTGCAATTTCTTATGCAAAGATGTCACATTCTCCTTTGCAATTTCTACATTAAAGTCTAACAAACTACTATTGCAACTTCTTGTTATAAGCTATAAAGACTTAAAAGTTAGCAATATAATAGAACAAATATGATATCTAAATAACTAAGTAAAGGATATTGCAAAGGTGTTAAGGTAATTGAATAAATCTAAAGTTATGCTAATTTCCTAAAATAGACTACTCTATTTTTGGCTCCCTAACAGTGGCACCAAAAACTTGATGAGGCATATACCACATTACAAGCAAATGTACCTAATCAAGCTATAGTATAGAATAAAATGGATTTTGAGTCCAAGTGTCAATCCTATAAGGAACTAGTTATATGAGTATATCTAATTATCTTTAGCAAGTATAGTCTTTTTAAATTATTCAATTACTTAACTTATTACCATAAAAGATTTAATAAATATTCTAAAGATAGAAAATAAAGATTGCAATGAAATAAGATACTAAACTTAAGATAAATGAGGTTAAATAAAGACAATTAACTAATAACAAAATAATCAAGTTAATAAAACAACTAAAGAACAAAATAAAAACTAACATAAATTAAATAACTAAAGAACTAAATAGAAATTAATATCAATTAATTAATAAAGAGAAAAGATATTTTCCTTAGTAAATCACAATTGTTGTTTACAACCCAGTTCTAAGGGATCATTCAATCTCAATTACTGTACTAAACCTAGGAGATTCCAAACCTTGGTCTAATGGAAATCAAATTCTGAATTAATCGAACTTGTGTCGCTAGCTAATTCTTAATCCTAGAACTTTCGCTCCTCAAATCACTTCTAAGTAGAGTATTCAAAGATTACATGAAGTCATTAGATCCCATTATTAGGTCACCTTAATCCAGAAAGATTAAATACCTAATCTCTTAGCATACTTAATCTCTTTTAACTACACTTATCTGTTTACTGTAAGCCTTATGACTCCACAACAAACTCAGATGTTAAATTAATACCCTAGGTAATATTAATCTAAGAACAATAAAAACAGTATAACTTGATTGTAAAAAGTAAAATCATATATTGAATTTCATAAATGAAAATCATCCCTTTGAACGTAACGTTCAACAATGATTTACTAAGTAAATTAAAATAAAGACGTGAAAACTGAAAATGTAAGAAGAAACATGTTAGAGAAGCCCCCTTTGAATATTCTAAACCTAACAATTGCTCAAGGGACTCTCTCCTTGTAACCCTAAGCTTAAAGATCTATTTATAAGCAATATTTATAAGATTACAACAAGAATCAAACAAAAATAGAAGATTGGAAATTGCAATTTCTTCATGCCCACAATATACAATCATGGTCATGCTTTTTGCACAAAACTTTGAAATTCAAAATAAATTCTTTGATGATGGGTTTACAAGTAGGGACCACGAATGTAGTCCTCAACTATGGTTATTCTTAGACCTTTCTACTCAACTATGGTTGTATTTAGAGTCCCTAAATACAATAAATAACCAAATTAAGCTCAAATTATCATAAAATCACAAAGAATAAAGACAAAATTATTGTAAAATTGTTGTAGAAAATATATGCCATTTTTGAGTTATCAATGATGCATGCCCCTATCTACGTATGTGATGTACATGCCCAAGAAAAAAATAAAGAGTCACTAAGGAATCCTACCAAGATTAAGGCCCCCTACTTCTATAAAGCAAATCCAATCCCTAACCACTAATTTATGGTTTCTATCTCATCTTCTAATGTAATTATTTTCACTTATACTTAACATACTAGTATCAACCAATTCTAATTCGAAAGGAACCAGTTTAGGCCTAATTAGATTAGCTTTCTAGCAATTCAAACTATGCTTATCTTAACAAATAAGGCATTTATGCATAAGTGAAAAAAAAAATTCAAAATGAGTTCATTTTGATCATTTTTCGAGCTTCAATTTAGTGTTAGTCCAATTAACTTGAAAGTTGATTGATCAACTGCATACCACTCTAATAGGTAAGTGTACCTAGTAAAGTTATAATGTTGATTAAAATAGATGTCATGTCCAAGTGTTGATCCTACAAGAAGCTAGATATGTGAGTATATCTAATTATTTTCAATAGTGATACCTTTTAATTTATTCAATTACCTAACTTCTAACAACTAAAGGTTTAATAAAATAACCTAGAGATAGAAGGTAAAGATTGCAATAACATAAAAGATCAAACTAATAGTAAAGAAATTAAATTAAAACAATTAACTAAAATAAAAACAAAATAACATAATAACATGTTAACATAATCTAATTAATTAAGAAATAACATTTTCCTTAGTAAATCTTGTTGTTGTTTACTACCTAGTTATAGCGGATTATTCAATCTCAATCGCTATATTAGACTATGAAGATTCCTAATCCTATTCCTATGGAAATCAAATTCTAAATTAGTCAAACTCACACCTCTAGCTAATTCCTAACCCTAAAACCTTCTCTACTCAAATCGCTTTTGAATAGAGTATCCCAAGATTACATTAAGAACTTGGATCCCTTTATCAGGTTGTCTTGATCTGAAAATATTCAATACCTAATATCTTAGCGTAATCTCTTCTAATTATACTTATCTATTTAACAGCAAGACTCATGTCTTTATAGCAAACTCAAACATTAAATTAACAAACTATGTAAATATCAATTTAAAGAAAATAAGAACTGTACAATTAGATCGTAGTAAGCAAAATCATAGACTGAATTTCATAAATAAAAAACATCCTTTGAACATAGGGTTCAATAACAATTTACTAAATAAATTAAAATGAAGAAATGAAAACTAAGAAGGAAAGAGAAGAATAGAGAACCCCCCTTGTAATTCCAAAACCTAACAACAAATGCTTAAGGAGCTCTCTCCCTTTCTATTTGTCTTTAACATTAGGCCTAAATGTCTATTTATAAGAAGTAAGCCTGATATTACAACAAAAACCAAAGAAAAATAAAAGATTTGGAAATCACCACAACTCTACGCCTGAAGTGCATGACCATGCTTGTTGGGAATGTTCTTGCTCTTTGAGCAAAAACTTCAAATTTCAAAATAAATTCATGGCAAGATGATCATGGTTAGGGACTATGGCTGTAGTCCTCAACTGTGATCTCTTCTGATTCATTCCTTGCTCTAAACTCTTCTACTCCACTCTTTGATCAATGCTCTTACTTCAATTAGGCTTAGAATTGCATAAGAATTCTTCAAAACTTTATAAAATGTTACCAAAGTCCTTAAAAACAATAAATAAGCAGATTAAGCTTAAAATAACTTAAAACCATCAAGAATAATGTCTAAATCAACACAAATACCTATAGAAAATATACGTTAATTTCTTGTCATCATTGATTTTGTTGTAACTTGATCAATTTAAATCTAATAGAGGCCCCATTTGAGGCCACAATTAGCTTAAGTTGACTACGTTTTCATCGTACAAAAATAATTACTATGAACTTAGGTTAGAATATTAGATATTATGAAAATCTAACATTTTCTAATATAACTCAAAACTCATCAAATAACATATGCATATTTGACTTTGAACTCTTTAGCCTTTAAAATTTTTAAACAAGGCCCAATGATCTTTATTTATTTCCTTTTTTTCTTGTATTTTTCTAATTTTCTCATTTGTTGTGTTTTCTAATTTTTCAATTTTTAATTTTTACAATTTTGTCATTTTCTTGTATTTTTAATGATTCTTCTATTTTTCGTAATTTTTCCAATTTTTTTTATATTTTTCTACATTTACTACCATTTTTTATATTTTCTAATTTTTCTTTTTCCTTTTTGTATTTTTTATTTAAGGTCTCTCCAATTGATATTTAAGAATCCTAAAATTATATGAAGGTAAAAATTGGATGTTTACACCGTCAAATTCAAATTTCAACAACTTTTTACTTAACACCCTTCCGCATAGTCGTATTATAATGCCCTTAAAACACTTAATTGTTGCCATACTGAAGTGAATTAGAGTTCAACAATTAATGTCATGTAAACTAAAGTTACACCTGATTGCATAAACAAAAACTAAAAGGAAACTACTCTTTACACATATTTCATTACTCAACTCCAACAAAGTCTAGAAAGGTCTCAAATAATCAAGCAAAAATTATGCCAAAAATATTAAAAAATTATCCCAAAAAGTTCAAAAACGTGTTTTTTCTTAACTAAATTCAAATCAATGTAGAATAGATGTGCAATATTAACTTTTGATTCTAAGTAAACTAACAAAATCATTGAAAGTTCAAGTATAGAGGATACCGACAAATTAGCTCTTAAACTCTTATAAAGAAAACCTATCAAATTACTCTACTACTTCCCTACACTTAAAGATAAGCATTGTTCCCAATATACATACTCAAACCAAAAAAATAAAAATAAAAAAAAAAAGCACAAAAGCAAAGGGTAAAGAGAACTAAAACTTCATTGGTTAAAAAATCTAACATTGGATTTTTCTTAACTCATGAATGTTCCTTTCAATTCAACGCTCAAATTCCTTACAAAAGATAAGAAAAGAAAAAAGACAATGAACAAAGGGTTAAAAATATCAAAGGAAAAAGAAAAACTAAGAACTGAAAAAAATAAGGAAAAAAAAACTAAAATAGAACAAATTCATCTTCACCTTTGCAATGAAGCTCCAAGCATATCTAACTACTAGATGTTTACAGGAAAGTACACATGCTTATGCTTGATGTGAACCTTACTAATCCTTTAATGTAGGAGCATAATACAGATCATGAGGGTAATCCTGGACATGAACCTCACCAAACAATTATGTCTTTGAGCTAAGCCTATTAAGGGAATATTTACAGGCATATTCGTGGCCATGAACCTTACTAGCTAAGTGTGTCTCTTAACAGTCATAGAGCACACGGGAGAACACAAGCGTAATCTTCAACCATGTTCCTTTCTACTCCTACACTTACTTGATTTAATACACACTGCTTGTTCATTAAAATCAAGATAAAATCATTCTCAAATTTCTCTATAATTAATGCAAATGAGATCAAAAGAAAATTAAAGTCTCTAAAAAAATAAAGTAAAAGCTAGAAATCTTAATCAAGCTTGGGTTGCCTCCTTAAGTGTGCTTATTTAATATCTTTAGCTTGATATGGTTTTTTCCAACTTCATTGGTTTTCAAAATCGAGATTAAACTCCTCCCTAATGTCTTGTTCTAATTTTCCTTTTAGATACAATTTCAAGCACTTACCATTAACCTTAAATGTACTTCTCTAAGGATGTACCACCTCAACTACACCATGTGGAAGAAATAGTTTAACAAGGAATAGACTTAACCATCTAAACTTAAGCTCACTAGGAAAAAGCCCCAAAAGAGAATTGATAGGAATTAACCCCTTAGACCAATCACACATAGCTGAGCTAGAGGTCTCCAAGGACTCGCACAAAGAATAATAGCTCAAAGCCATATCCAAGATGGGGATTCCTAATCTAAATCGATCTCCTACCATCCTGACTATCAGATCCTCATGTATGCCAGGCCTACTCTTGCCTAGTAGCTATTCATTGATAGGACATCCAAGAAGATAGCTCCAAGACTATCTAAGTTGATATCCCGGGCGACCACCAGCATCCGACCCTAACTCAAGCTGACTACTCTGTAACAAGATTAGCTAGTTCTTGACCTGATTCAAATCAAGTCAACCCATGACTAAAAATGCTTTCTTGAATTCACCTCCTTTATATCATATTTCTAGTATAAAGCCACCAAGTGACACATGTCTTCTGGCATGATTTTTTAGAAGAATTCTTTTCTCTTCTATACTAAATATTCTATCTTTTTTACCCTTTTTAGTATGTTTTATGTAACCTAATTGTAAAAATACCCTTTTTGTCTTTTCATACTTGTAAAGTATCCCTAGTAGATAAGTATATAAACTTTCACTTATTTGTACACAAACAATCAATTAATCATCAATAGAGAACTTATTCACATTTCCTTTGAGTAACCTTAGTGTTCTCATTATTCTTTAACTCTTATTTATTCCCTTTAATAAGGAGTAATAGCAAGTGACCCTTCAGTTCAAAATAATGTGTCATATCTGGCAAATTGAAAGCCGAGTAGGATATGATGGTGCATCATACCCATTCGGTAGTTGCTCAAACTTTCCTAGCTTTTCTTTATTTCTTTCGATTCACTTTATTGTTGTGCTTCTCCATATGTCTAACCCTAGAGATGCATCAACTTCACTGGTATCAAACTACGGTTCTACGAAGGAGTATGAAGTTATAGTAACGTTTGGTATACTTTGCTATTAATGGCTACTATAGTGTGTTCATATGGAGTAAGTTTGGTATGTAAGCTATGTAGTGAAGATCTATGTGTAGTAAGCGTAGTTCCATTGTTACACTATTCTTACTTTGCTTTTCACCCCAAAAATAGAGCAAGTCATTTTTCTATCCTAATTTAGTGATTATTGGACATTAAAGTTATTAGTGTGTTGAAGTTTTTAGGTAGTAAGGAAGCATTGTTTTATGTCTAGTGTGTTGTTCATCTATTCAAGAAGTATTGTACCATATCAGACTTTAGTATTCAAGGTGTTATCGAAGACTAGAGCAATCGTGCTCAACCTAGTCGTGGTCATAATGGTAGTAATACCTTAGGGTCAGTCAATGACAAACTTGATAAACTCACTAATCTTGTTAAGAGTCTAGTCATAGCAATGCAAGTTAATAAGCAACAACCTCAAGGCATGCCGCTGCATAACCCACCCAAAAAATTCAAGAGCAAGGTGGCCAGGTCAAGCGCCCAGTTCAACCACAGCAAGCTAAAAGAGTTGCAAACCGAGCTACTAGATGAAGACTAGAGTTAAAGAATGAAGAAAGTAGTTTTTACCAAGCTCAAGAGTAAGGACGCCATGCTCCTTGAGGACTAAACAACATCAAGGTTTAAATCCTACCTTTTAATGGAAGTAGAGATGTTAGTGTATATTTAGAGTAGGAAGAGAAGGCGGAGAAGGTGTTTGACTATTATAGATATATAGAAGCTGTGAAGGTTTAACTTACTGCACTTTAGTTCTCTAAGTATGCCACTATGTAGTAGAAGAATCAGAATGCAGCCAAAGCAAGGGGCATAAGACTAGGAGTAAGGACTTGGGATGAGATGAAAAGATTGTTAAGGATTAAATTTAGGCCCAAGGCCTATCTACAAGATACATTTGCAAAGTTGTAAGAACTACACCAAGGAGGCCATTTGTTGATGACAAAAGAGTTCTAGATGCTTATGATCCAAGCCAACGTGGAATAACTAGAGGCCTATATAGTATTGAGTTTTACTTTTAGACTCAAATATGAGATTCGCAACACTATAGAGGTAAAAACATTTTAGACCTTTGAAGAGATGATTAAGATAATACCGAGAGTTGAAAAGCAAAGCAAAAGTGCTCCGAGCAGACTTAGGCTAACATTCACCGAAACCCCTGTTCCACTCTAACTTATTCAAGCTGAGCAAAAGAGGACATATCGGGTTGAGGAAAGGAACGAACAATTTAACAATAGCTAAGCAGGCCAATCGAACCAAGCTGAGACTAGGTCGACCTCAAGTACATATGAGAGAGGATAGACCTCTAGATGGAAGACCAATGAGGTAAAGTGCTTTAAATGCTTAGGCTTCAAACATATGGCTGCTGAGTATTTGAACCAACATGTCATGGTGCTCCGAGGAGATGTATTGGATAGCACCGACAATAGCAAGCTCAAAGAGGAAAGGGATGTTAGAAAAGTAGAAACCAAGGAGGAAGAGGAGACCTATATCTATGCCAACCAGGGAGAAGTGATGACCTTTATCCTAAGATGGGTACTGAGTTCCCTACTGAGCTTAGAAGAGGACCAAAGGGAGAATTTATTCCATACAAAGTATACCATCAAGAAACAATTGTGCACCATTATAGTAGATGGAGGAAGCTGTACTAATGTAATTGCATAGTCCTTTGTACAAAGGTTAGGTCTACTAACCTTGAGGCATCTCTGACCTTACAAGCTACATTGGCTTCATTATAAGGGTACCTTTCACATGATTGAACAAGTGACTATAATATTCAGCATTGGGAGTATGTATAGGGATGAAGTAGAATGCGATGCTATCCCCATAAGAGCTTCACATCTTCTACTTAGACGACCTTGGTTATTTGATTAACATGTTACTTATGATGGGTATAAGAACACCTATGCCTTTGTTAAGGATGGAAGGAAGATTGTATTGCAACCTATGATCCCATCCTAAGTAAATGAAAGCCATAATTATCTCACTTGAGCAAGTAAGAAGAAAGCTTTAGTGATGAGCTAAAGAGAGCTCTAAGCTACTAAAAAGTCTAAAGAGCTTATGTTTCTATTGATTAGCAGATTGTTGGAGATAAGAGATTTAGAGGATATTCCTAATGAAATTTGATGCCTCTTAAATGAGTTTTCTAATCCGTTTCTTGAAGAACAGCCTCTAGTCCAAAGCATTGAGCATTATATTGATCTACAGCCAAACACTACCTTACCAAATCGACCTGCATATAGAATGAACCTTGAGTAGGTTACCAAGTTGGAAAAGTAGGTGGACGATTTCATAAAGTGGGGATACATGAAGGAAAGCATAAGCCCTTACATGGTACCAGCTCTACTCATCCCGAAGAAAGATGGCTCATAACGTATGTGCATCAACAATCAAGCAATCAACAAAATTACTGTCAAGTACAGATACTTGATATCGAGGCTTAATGACATGTTAGATCAGCTTCATCGTAACAGGATATTTTTTAAGAGTGATCTACAAAGAAACTACCACCAAATTCAAATGAGGCCAAGTGATGAGTAGAAGACTACCTTCAAGACTAAGCATGGTCTTTATGAATGGTTAGTTATACCATTTAGAGTAACTAATGTACCGAGCACACTTATGAGGTTAATTAACCATGTAATGTGCCCCCTGATCAGAAGATGTGTAGTTGTATACTTTGATGACATACTAGTATATAATGTTGAATTGAACAACCATGTTCAATATCTCCGAGCAGTATTTAACATTCTACAAACTAAAGAGTTATATGAGAATTTGAAGAAGTGTACATTCTACTAAGATGAAGTGAATTTTTTAAGGTTTGTAGTGTTAGGGAAGGAATCCAAGCAAATGAGGAGAAGATCTAAGCTATTCTAGAGTAGCTAACATTGAGGAATGTCACTAAAGTCTAAAGTTTCCATGGCCTAACTTCTCTCTATAAGCAATTTATCAAGAACTTCATTACCATAGCCGTCCCCCTTAATAGAGCTGATAGAAAAGAATGAAGGATTTAAATGGAATGACCGAGCTGAACAAAGCTTGAGAGAAATCAAGGAAAAGCTTACCTCGACGCCTGTCCTATCACTACCAGACTTTGACAAGGCTTCGAGTTGGTGCTATCCTCATGCAAGAGTAAAGATCTGTCGCCTACCATAGTGAAAAGCTTAGTGGTGCTACCCTGAACTATTCTATGTATGAGAAGAAGTTCTACTCTCTTTTCCGAGCCCTTACTATTTAGCAACACTATCTATTGCCATAAGAGTTTGTTATTTACATTGACTATGAATCATTGAAGCATCTTGGGAGTTAGAATAAACTCTCAAAGAGATAAGCCAAGTGGTTAAAATTCATAGAAGGATTTTCATTTGTGATCCAACATAAGAAAGGAAGCACAAATGTGATCATCGATGCTCTATCATAACGACAAACCTTGTTGACCACCTTGCAAACAAAATCATTGGGGTTCTCACTTATTATTGAGCAGTACACTCATAATCCTCATTTCAACCCTATCATAGAGTAGCATAAGGATGGAATTATTGTTAAGGGATATTATCTTTTGGAAGGCTATCTATTCGAGAACTGAAGGCTATGCATACCAAATTGTTCTACGTATGAGCTATTGATCAAGGAAGCTCATAGCGGTAGATTATCATGCTACTTTGGGAAAATCAAGATAGCCAATCTATTGAAGGAGAACTTTTATTAGCTAGGTTTTGCCAAGGATGTCCATTAAGGTAGTTAATAGTTGTAAAGTATGCAGGCATGCTAAGGGGATGAGAGAACCTCATGGAGAATACATGCCTCTACTGACGCCAACCTAACCTTGGGCTGACCTCAATATGAACTTGTCTTAGGGTTGCCCTAAACATCTAGAGAGAACGATTCTATATTTGTTGTAGTGGACCACTTCAACAAGATGTCATACTTCTTTCAGTGCCATCAAACTAATGATGTTTCATATATTGCTGATTTGTTTTTGCAAGAAGTTGTCTGACTATATGAAGTATCGAAGACTATTGTTTCAAATAGAGACACAAAATTCTTGAGCTATTTTTGAAAGACTCTTTGGAGAAGACTAAAGATAAACTTGTATTCAACTCTAGTAGCCACCCTCAAACTGATGGCTAGACTGAAGTCATGAATAAGATGCTAGGCAACTTAGTTAGAGTTGTTGGAGGAAAGAACTTAAGGGATTGGGATCTATGCCTACCAGATGTGCAGTTCACATACAACCGAATTGTACACAAAACCTCTAGAAAGACTCTATTCGAGGTTGTTTGTGGCCTTAATCCAACAATTCCCTTGGACATGATCGACATCCTAGTAGCTGCAAAAGAGAGTTAGTCCAAAGTTGGCTAAACCCAAGAATTGCAAGTGCTACATCAATTTATAACCAGGAAGATCACTAAGTTCTATTAGAAAAAACATGTGATTGGTAGCCAAAGCCGCCAAACTGTCACTTTCTAACCAAGAGACTTAGTATGGATTTACCTCAACTAAGAACTGTTGTTGGTGAATTTTGGAGGGTGGAAATATCCTACAAAGATAAGAAAAATGCTTGGTACTTGGGCCAGTCTAGTACGGTTACTTCGATGCCTAAGTCAATAAGTGGGAATGAGAAAAGTAAAGTTAAGAGGTTAAGAGTTATCAAATGTCTCTTATAGAGTTTCTTTCCCATATTTATAGGAGATTGTCATGTATGAAGTAGCAGTTATCGAAATAACTATCGAGACATATAGAAGCTTCTTGATTAGACACCTTCCTTAAAATGTAGGGAGAGCAGGCAATTATGTAGTATAACTATACCTATGATAACTGTTCATACCATGAACTTGAATTCAAATTAGGAGCGAATGTGTTACTCAGTGAAATGCCAAGAGTCAATTACATGACGAGGTGCTAAGAATATAGATTACCTGACCTATCGGCAACTAAATGGATGAGTAAGATAGGTGGACAAAAACTGACATCAACATTTGCCCTCCAACTCCCATATTTGAGAATTCGACAAAGGGAGTAATACATAATGCATTAAAGGATGAGTAGGAGCAGTTCTGTAGATGCCGAGCAAGATGGGAAGCAAGATGGTTCCCATCTTAATCAAAAAGTTACAACTTTCAAATTCCCGCCCATTCAAGAAATGAAAAAGTAGAAGGTATGATACCTATCGCCTCTATCATCATTACGCTATAAGCTTAATAACTCCCAGAAAGTTCTCAACCATCGAATTTTTGTCATGAAACACACGTCAACAATCCACGCCACTATCAAACATGTGCATCATTAGAGTTAGAAACAAATTTCCAGTTACGAAGGTGAGTCACCTATATTTAAAGTACTATTCACAATCAAAATACATTTCTTCAATTGCATCTCAAACTTTCTTTGCTTTCTCTTCTTCAACTCCTATGATATCATTACTTCCAACCATTGAGGTATGATTTGTAACGTAGTCTATCAACTTGTCCTCTCCAATTCCGAAGTGACAAAAACTAAGGCCACTTCTCCCCCCCCCCAAATAAGGAGCGAGGCGACATGTTTTTCTAGTAGCTCAGCCAACAGCATTGAAGAAAGGTGGGATAAACTTACTCAAATAAATGCCTTTGCTGTGGATAATTATCTCGACGACAAAGGAAGGAGATCCTCAACAAGATATCTATATAACAAAATAACTTACTTCTATGACTCTCCAGTTAGAAGTGCTAGTTCTGCTAACAGAGTTTTTGTCACGAAATATAACCAGTATTGGCGTGATCTTCTTGAAATATGGAATCTAAGGACGTTGAGAGAGGTGGAGAGGGTACGTTTCCCAAGGGAGCACAAATTCTATATATACCTGAAATATTTAGATTTTAGATTGCGCTTTTCTTTCTCGGCTTTTGTGAAGGGCTTCTTCAACTACTTTAGAGTCATGCCGAGTATGTTCTCACCTAACACATGACAACTTCTAGCAGCTTTTGAGATAGTTTGTGAAGAAGCTGAAGTCAAGGCTACGCCACAACTATTTCAGTTTTTCTTCATGATTAAGAAGCAGCCTGACGGGTGGTGCTTTATCGCTGTAAAGTACAGGTATAAGTTCATAGATGGGTTAGAGTCTATGATCCATAAGTGGCATGACAAATTCGTATCGATAGTGTCCAACGAGGAGTTGGACTTCTGGATGAAATGGATTGAGCTAATCCGCATGAAAGATATAGAATTGATGCCAAATGATGCCATAGCGATGAAGAAAATTTATGAAAGGAGGAAGAACAAAATGTTCTTCTAGGACACCAAGAGAATTATACGGCATCAAGAAAGAGGAGACCCAATCTTTTCTAAAAAAGAAGGTACACTAATGATTACCACCGTACTGAGTATAGCCATAAGAGGAAAGCCATTCTCGGGACTTAGAGGGAGAATTTTCGCCTTTGAGTCTTGCTTGGCATGGAAAATGTAAGTTTATTATTTTCCCCTGCATTAATATTAATCTATTTGCTCATATTGTAGATATGGGTACTGGTGAGGTCAATCCTACCAAGCTATTGACCTAAGCCAAGGCTAAAAAATCAAAAGCTAATAAGAGGGCAACCATAGCAACCACTACCACTCGGCCTGCTACCATAAAGAAAATGACAAAAGAGGATTCATCCAAGCAGGCGGCAGTATAGAAGAAAACTACCAGCTCGGCCGAGAAATGAAAGGAGGGTGAGAAGACTCTATTGGTCAAGGTTACTCATTTTAAGGAGCCTTCGATCCAAAGTATTCAACCTACCGTCAAGTTAAGTAAGGGCGGTTGAGAGCTCCTGCCCTATAATAAGGCCAAAGAAGCCATTGCTGTCGAAGAGTTGTCATTGGTGCTGGAGGTGGCACCGAATGCTGATAAGAAACTGGAGAAGGAACTCATTAGCCAACCACCTGCCAAAAGGTCCAAGGGTTTAGATGAGAGGACAAAAGAGGCAATGCGGTCCAAAGCTCTTAGCATCAATAGCGACGAATTCATACCCAACAAGGAGGTCAACGAGTACTTTGTCTAATGTTGGGGCTAAAATGTTTTGGATACTGACTTAAGCCTAGGTAATAGGAAAAATTTTTTTGCCTTAATAGAAGGAATTATTCTTTCAAAGGACAAAGAGATTACTAGGAAGGATGTCAATAGGGTCAACAGTTGTAATAAGGCCAATATTATAACCAAGTTGTACAACATAAGTATCCATAACTATCTTTTAACTATTAAATTTACTCAGTTACTAATATTTGGTTTCCTTTTTAGATGAGCAGCTACATTCTGATGGCTTTGGATGAGGCCGATAAAGAAACTAAGAAGGTAAGATCTATAGTAGTGTACATGTTCTGTAGAGTCACTCCTAGGACTCATCATACTAAATGAAATTGTTGCAAAAATTGAGGAAGCATATAATGCTTCCAAGGCCCAAACTACTACTACCGAAAATGTAAGGATAAGGGCCGAGATAGAGGTAAGAAAGCTCTAAGAAGACCTTACTACCAAAAAGTTGGCACATACCCTTACTGCCAATGAAGTCTCGAGCCTAAAGGCTAAAATGGAAGAGCAATACAAGGAGTCTAAAGGCTTAAAGCAGGAGTTGCAGAAGAAGAAGGAAGAATATTAAGGCTGGGCCAAACTCTTTGCATGATGAGTGACAAGGAAGATAGGCTCAAAATGCAAATCAAAGAGTTGGAGACCAACAACATGAACTTACAAAGCCATGTTACCGAATTGGAGGAGACTGTGAGGAGAGGACCAACAATTGAAGAGGCTCTCAATATAATCACTCCTAGTTAGCAATATGAGAGGCTTCTATGGAAAAAGTTATTGGAAGGGGTCTAAGGGGTAAGCGAGGAGATCCTGAAGGTTCACCTTGATTACGATCTCTCCTATCTCAACTTCATTGACAACGATGATAAAGACAGTAGTAACAACGAGGATGATGACGACAAGGCAGGTGCCAAAATTGTTAATAAGGGTAATGACAAAGCTCTTGTGGATGATCCAAAGGAAGACGAAGAACGTTTATCAAAAGAAATCCCCTATGAATGGAAAGAGAAATCCACCGACTCTAAGACCTAAAGTGTCAAGAAAGAAATTCACTCGAAGAAAGCCCCAACCTCTAATCCAAAAATTACTTCTACTAACTCTAAGGAAAGGTCTTAAGATTTTCTTTGTATTCTTTGTTCATTGCTTTCTCTACTAAGCTTAGTGTTTGTAATCAATACTTCATCATATGAAAAGTATCTTTCATATTAACTGCTTCAAGTACATTTTATTTCACATACTATGCTTTTCTAGCATTATTTCATACGTTCTTATTTCTTAGCACATTTTATACATACCTAATTGTTTCTCAACATGTTTTATTTCATATGCCCAATTATTTCTTAGCATGTTTTATTTCATACGCCCAATTCATGCTTCTTTATAGACTTTGTTTGTTAGCTGTTTGAGGCATAGACTAGCTATATTAATTGGCTATAAGATTAATTTATGCAGTTCATCAGCTGCAATAGGCTAGAACTTATCAAGTTCATTTGCCATAGAGTCTAGAACTCATTAACTCAGTAATCATAAAAAGAACAAGAAACATTATAAAACTTCAATCATAATTCTCATGAAAAGTACTATAGTTTTATAAGCAAGTAGGCTATCAACTTACAAACAAGTGGAGATAAGCATCATCGACCAATCAACTGAAATATAATTTCAAATTCTCAATGTTCTATGCTTGAAGGATGATAATTCCATCTGACCTTTCTAGTAGATAGGCCTCCTCACTAACGACTTCCCAAATCCTGGTAGGATCCTCCCAATTTGTGCCGAGCTTTCCTTAACTCACTCACACACTAGTAGCTTCTATCTTTCTGCAAACAAGATCTTTAGGTTGAAACACCTTGTACTTCACTTTTTTATTGTAATACCTTACCACTCTATGCTAGTATGCCACAACCTTAGCTTTTGTAATATCTCTGATTTCATCAATGGTGTCCAAATTCACCGTTAATCTAACTTAATTAACCATAATGTTGAAGTTCTATATCTGTAAATTAGGCAAATCCAACACAATAGGCAATATGGCTTCCGTGTCGTATGCTAACCTAAAGGGTATCTCCCCAGTCGCAATTCCATGAGTGATTTGATACCCCTATAAGACATTTGACAGTTCATTGGCCCATTTCCCTCTAACTTAATCTACTTTCCTTCTTAGGCCGTACAATACGATCTTTTTTGCAGCTTCAACTTATCCATTCGTCTGAAGGTGTACCATAGATGTATAGTTAAGGTGAATGCCTTACTTCTCGCAAAATGCCCAAAACTTAGTATTGTCAAACTATGGGCCGTTATCCATTATTATCATGTAAGGAACTTTAAATCTTAATATGACGGAATTAAAAACGAACGCTTCCACTTTCTACTCAGTTTACTTTGCCACTTCCTCAGCCTCTACCCATTTGGTAAGTAATCCATGGTAACAATAACAAATTGTCACTGGGCAATAAACTTCAGAAAGGGTCTAAGAATGTCTAGCCCCCACTAGGAGAAAGGCTAAGGACTGGTTAAGATACCTAACTCAATTGCAGGCACATGACTCGGCGACTCATACCTTTGGCACTAAAGATAGTACCGGACAACTTCCATTGCATCTTCTCTCATGGTCGGCTAGTAATAGCCAAGTCACAGTGCTCAAACATACAGTGTCTACGCTTTTATGTGGTTAATGCATACACCACCATAAAGCTCGGATAATACCCTTTAGGCATCTTTCGAAGGAAGGCATCAAAGATAAGGTTGTGATATGCTGCATTTATATAGTTGACCATCAATCAGTGTGTAATTTATGGCTTGGTAAGCCAATCTTCGTGCTCCTTTCTTGTCATCAGGGAGAGTATTGTCTCTCAAATAATCCACTAGGGGATCCATCCAAGATTCTTCTCTTGGGTAAGGAGCCAACTCATAGCTCTGTGAAAGAGTAGATAAACTTTTCTACAAAAGAAATTCGATAAAAAGTTTATCGCTCAATCTGGGAAATGCCATACTGGCTAACTTTGACAACTTATCAACAACAATATTCTTGCTTCTTGGAATTTTATGGATGGAGAAAGTTGCAATTCTTCTACGAACTTTCATACCACCAATAGGTACTTGCTCATCTCTTCTTCTCATGCCGTATAACTTCTTGTAACCAAATTCACCACCAATTATGAATCCAAGAACACGTCAAGCTTTTTGGTGCCAATCTCTTTTGCCAGTTTCAGTCTGGCAATCAAAGTTTCATACTCTGCTTCATTATTGTTAGTCGAGAATCTAAACTTTAAAGCATAATGAACTTTAATATTATAGGAGCTTTAAAGAACAAGGCCTGCACTACTTTCTTCTCTTGTCAAAGAATCATCCACATAAAGGAACCAAATACATTTCTCGATAACCTCCATAAAATCTTCCTCACCAATGAATTCTACTACAAAATCTACTAACACTTGAGTCTTTAGTGCCGTTTTGGGTTTATATTGTATACTATGGGCACTTAGCTTTAGGGCGTATTTCATCATCCTCCCATAAGAGTCAAGCCATTACAATGCTTACTACAATGGCTAATCAATAAGCACAATGATCTGGTGAGCCTCAAAATACGGCTTCAACTTCCGTATCGAGAGAACCACTGCTAAAACAATTTTTTCAATTTTCATATATTGAATCTCTAGCCCTTGCAAAACATAACTCATGTAATAAATGGGTCTATGCTCTTTACAATCAATTCAGACCAATATAGAAGAAAGAGCTCGGTAGTTGACTAAATATGAATATAAATTCTCTCCTTAAATAGGTGTCAAGAGTATTAGTAGTGACATGAGGAATTCTTTGAGATCGTTGAAAGCTCCCTTTCAATCATCGAACCATTTGAATTCTTTTGAATTCTTTAAGATTTTAAAAAATTCCATACACCTACCTACACTTCTCCACACAAATCTATTGAGGGCGGCTATTCGCTAAGTCAGTTCATGTACTTTCTTGACCATGCGAGAGGATTTCATGTTCCTTATCACCTTAATCTTTCTCGGGTTAGCCTCAATTCTACGCTAAGTAACCATGTATCCTAAAAATTTTCCTGATGTTGCTCCAAAGACGCATTTCTATGGGTTGAGTTTCATGTTGTATCCCTTCAATGTAGCAAATGTCTCCTTAAGGTCGACAAGATGTCAATCCTCCTTCATACTCTTCACAATCATGTCATTGACATATATTTTGATGTTTCTATGAATATGGGGTTTGAACATCTTGGTAACAAGTCTCTGCTAGGTTGCACTAGTGTTTTTCAGCCCAAAGAGCATCACTATGTAATAGTATGTTCCAAAATTGGTAACAAAAGACTTATGGACTTCATCCTCCTTATCTATCTTAATTTGGTTATAACTAGAGAAAGCATCCATAAAAGAAAGTAACACGTATCTAGCAATTGCGTCTACCATCTGATCAATTTTCGGCAATGGGAAACAATCCTTGGGATAAGCCTTGTTAAGATCCGTGAAGTCTATGCACATTCACTACTTACTGTTAAACATCTTGACTAGCACACCATTGGCTAGCCAAGTTGGATAAGGCTCTTCCTAGATAAATCCTGCTTTCAATAACTTCTAAACTTCTTCCTCTATTGTTGCTTATCTCTCTAGTGCAAAATGTCTTTTCTTTTGTTGGACCACTTTCACACTTGGATCAATCTAGTGCTAGTATACCATCACTTCTCTCGAGATACCCGGCATGTCCAAAGGAGACTACGCAAACACGTCAACATTGGATTGAAAAAAGTTAATCAAACTTTATCGTATATCTACTAATAAGGGTTTCCCTATCCTCATTGTTTTCCCAAGGTCATCTCCTAAGGAAATTTCATTGGTATCACTCTCGGCATTCTCTATGCCAATCGACTTGCCTTCTGGATAGGTTTCTACCTGAAATGCCTCTTCTCATCTTAAGGCTCTCATATATAAGGACCTTGCCAATTGTTGATCCCCTTTGCACATGTTAACTCCCGTAGGAGTAGGGAACTTAGCTTTAAGATGTACAGTTGAAGGGATAATGCCAAATAGATGCTGATACGACCGTCCCATTATCATGTTGCATGGGGATTAACATTTGATAACGAGGAAGTCCACTTTATCCTCTATGATATGCTTGTCATAGCCAATCTGTATCGGCAAAGAAATTATTCCAGCTACTTGGACTGGTTGGTTATTGAATGCATATAGATCATACTTATAATATCTTAGTTGTACTTTGATCTTGGGTCTCATCTAGTCTAACCGTGCTGAAAGATGATATTAGCTGAATTGCCTTTGTCAACAAGAATATTCTTGACAGTTGACAACTCTTGCACTGATAACCAGTAAGTCATCATGCGATCACTAGATGCCCTCAAAGTTATCCTCTACGAAAGAAATTTTGTTATCCATCCTAACCTTCTTGCCTTGGATGTTGCAGATGTAATTTTTGGCATTTGTCAAGCTCGATGAGCTTAACTAACCTATAATAGGTCCACCGATAATGGTATTGATCACTCTATTAGGTGCTCTGCTAGGATTCACATCCCTTGCATCTTTCCCAGCTACAGTTAGCCGAATGTCATTCTTTTATTCCTCACCTCTCCTCTAAGATGATCTTTGGATATTTTCAACGTCATGTACTAAGAATTTTTGCAAATGCCTACATTGAATTGCATCTTCAATCACATTCTTGAGGTATGCATTGATCTGTATTATGACCTTTGTTACGGTGGAAGTTATAGTACTTATTGGAATTTCTCCTTGAGGGATTTCCTCTCATTCTTTCTGGCTACTGCAAAACACCTCTCTACCGATGCACCTCCATCAATATGTTTGAAATTGGACAATTGACTAGTGTATGGGATGAAAATATCGAAATCCTTAGTTTCTTTCTCTCGGCATTCGAATTTTGGTCATCATTTAAGCTAAGTCTGTCTTTCGCACTTTTTCTGTTGTCATTTTTTCTATCTCCTCTATTCTGATCGACCTCCCATAAAGCTCTTATGTTATCCTCATGAAGAATGTATGAGGTTGCTTTAGCCTTAAACTCGACAAAAGCTTTTGGCTTTTTCTTTATAAGAGACTTAAGAAAGTCTCCGTGAGGCTTAACTCCATTGATTACAGTGTTGAAAGCCACACTCATATCTAATTCTGGGATTTGAACCATCTAAGCCATATACCTGGCTAAGTAGTCTCTGATTGACTCGTCTGATTTTTTATTAATTGTGATAAGGATTGAGGAATCCTTAATAAGAAGTTTGCTTACAAAGAAGTGTTGAAGAAACACTTCTACTAATTCAT
This sequence comes from Lumnitzera racemosa, assembly GCA_024138005.1. Lineage (NCBI taxonomy): Eukaryota > Viridiplantae > Streptophyta > Magnoliopsida > Myrtales > Combretaceae > Lumnitzera > Lumnitzera racemosa. The sequence goes on from JAMXBC010000008.1 coordinate 77,058,798, forward strand.
TAAAACAAGAAATGGTGTTTGGTTTTAACTGTTTGAACCGTGTACTGGCTGCATTCCTCAAAGTTAAGGGAAAAGCTTGACAAGCCACTGCATCACTCAAAACATGCAACTTGGCTAACATATAATATTACTCTAAGTAATCTTCAAGGTCCTTTGTTTTGCTATAAGTTTCAAACTATGGTAGCTTAATGTACTGAAGTATCACTTCCTCCAAAATGTCTAGACCAAAGGGACTCTTCCTAATTTGGAATTACTTGCTTGTTGTAGCAAGGATGCTGACATGTAAGGGCCTCAAATGGTGCACCAATTGCAATTGCTTGCCTTTGTTATTCTTTTTTAAAGCAGGAGCCGAAGGTCTTATCGCAACCTCGACTTGCTTTTTCGATAACTCCAGTAAATAAATTGAATCATCATTATTATTGACATCATGATTGCCATGCTCTTTGTTTTGATTTGGATTAATACTATTATGAAGGAGGTTAAGGATTTGTTCATGTTTTTTGTTTAACTCCAAGTTTTCCTTGGCCAAATTGAGGCATAGTTACTTAAGTCTAACCAATCGTTGCTCATCAATATGTCGAGTCTCCCCTTCATGGTGTTGGGAGGAAGTACCAGCACCTACACTATTAGTTATTCTAGTTTTAGCCATGTGGATGTAATTAGGGAAAAACAGATGGTGCTAAATGTTGTTAGTAAATTTTAAGGTTTGGAAATATCTTACAAAGATAAGAAAAATGCTTGGTACTGGGGCTAGTTTGGTGCAATCACTCTGATACCTAAGTTAATAAGAAGGAATGAGAAAAGTAAAGTCAAGAGGTTAAGAGTTATCAAATGTCTCTTACAGAGTTTCTTTCCCATATTTATAAGAGATTATCATGTCTAAAGGAGCAGTTATTGGAATAACTATCGAGACACGTGGAAACTTCTTGATTAGACACCTTCCCTAAAATATAGGGAGAGTAGGCAATTATGTGATGTAATCGTGCTGATGATAAATGTTCATGCCATAAACTTAAATTCAAATCAAGAGTAGATGTGTTACTCAACGGAATGCCAAAAGTCAATTACTCGGCTACGTATTGAGAATATAGATTGCCCGGCTTATCGGCAACCAAGTGGATAAGTGGATGAAAACTAACTATCAACAAGAACGATTCGTACATTTGAGACAGAGCAAATTGTTTCCTCGTGCTAATGGTCCCTTCAAGGTCTTAAAGAAGATCAACCGTAATGCCTACCAAATCAAGTTACCTAATGACTATGGTATTTCCTCTAGCTTCAATGTATCCAATCTAATTCCTCACCAACCAGTAGAAGAAGACCTTATAAGCACCCTAGAGGAAGGAATAGAGATCACTGTAGATTTGAAGACAAATCTTTCTAACCCTTAGGTAGATGATAAGAATCAACACCCTGAACTAATCGCATCTAGATGAGCTAGAAGTCTTTAAAGACTTGTATTAAGAATACTAGGTCAAAGCCATATCCAGGACGGGGATTCCTATTTTGAACTAATCTCCTACCAACCAAATTGTTAGATCCCGAGTTGACTACAAGGATCTAACCCTAACTCAAGCTAACTACTTTGCAGTAGGATTGCTTGGTTCCTGACCTGATTCAGATCAGGTCAGCCCCTGACTGCAAAAACTTTCTTGAATTCTCCTCCTTTGTATCATATTTCTAGTATCTAGCCACTAAGCGACATATGTCTTCTAGCATGACTCTCCAAAAGGATTCTTTTCTCTTCTATACTAAATATTCTTTGTCTCTTTTACCCCTTTTAGTATGTTTTATGTAACCCAATTGTAAGAATACCCTTTTTGTCTTTTCATACATGTAAAGTACCTCTAATGAATAGGTATATAAACCAACCTCCCCCCCCCCCTTTTTTATACACAGACAATCAATTAATCATCAATAGAGAAATTATTCATATTTCCTTTGAATAACCTTAGTGTTCTTATTATCCTTCAACTCTTATCTATTCCCTTTAGCAAGGTGTAATGGTGAGTGGCCCTTCAATTTAAACCGGTATGCCATATCTAGCGGATTATAGGCCGAGTAAAATTAGGTGGTACATCATATCCATTCATTAGCTACCTAAACTTTGCTAGCTTTTCTTTGTTTCTTTTAGTTCACTTCCTTATGGTCCTTCTCCATATGTCCAACCCCAAAGACATATCAACAATTTTACAACAAAACTTAATCACCCACTTGGAATTACTTAGATTGTCTGATTTGCTGGTAATGATACATCTTAGTTCATTCCTTGTATATCTTGGAATTCCCATATGCCACTGTACTCCACTCGTTAAGCTCATTTAGTTAGAGCTTTCTCTTTATACTTGTACATTCAAGATAAATCTTAATCCACTTAATTGCATAAAAAATCTTATGTTCAATTTCAATAAGTAAATGACATATCTTCCCACACACTAACCCATAAGGTATAATGTCTAGTAAGGGTTTATAGGTTGTCTTATAAGCCCATACAGCATCATCGAACTTATCTAATCAATCCTTCATATGATACTCTACTTTTTTTTCGACAATTCATTTTAAGTCCCTATTCGCTACTTTTACTTAGCCATTGGATTGCAGGCAACAAAGGGTGGTTATTCATGTCTTTAGAACTCTTTCAAATTAGACATTGTAGAAGTATGTACTCTTATCTCTAATTATTACTCTAAGAGTGCCAAAATGTAAAAATAGTTTCTTAAGGAACTTAATAACTATCCTAACATCATATGTGGGCAAAGCTTAAGCCTCAAACCATTTGGAAACATAGTCAATGGCCACTATGATGTATTTATTACCATTGGAATTCATGAATGGGCCCATAAAGTCAATAACCATACAACAAACTGTTCATAAACAAGAATAAAGTTTTAAGGCATTTCATCACAATGAGAAACTATACTTATCCTTTAGCAATTGTCCTAACGGCATCTCTAAATGGAATAAGCCAATAAATACCTATTTCTAAGACATTTTAAGTGGTCTGATTCACATTGTGATGTCTTCCTATTGGCCTAGCATTATAATGTCCCAAAATACCATTCTTCAAAGCATAAAACACATCTCCTAATAATCTAGTTTACACTATCCTTAAATAAGTATAAATCCTATCAAAAGTAGTACTTCAAATCAATAAAAAAAAAATATTCTTTTTCTAATGAGTAAGCCCCCTTAAAAGTACATCGAGTAAAGCCGAGTTAAGCTTTTAAAGGTTTAGGCTTAGCTTGTTTAACAACTATCAAGTTTGAGCCCAAGCTAAGCTTTTATTATGCTTGCAGATTGAGGCTTAAGCTCAAATTGAGGCTAAAGCTCAGGTCATTTAGATAAATGAGCCTTGCCTTGAGCTCGACCCTACTTAGGATCTTATATATATATATATATATATATATATAAAATGAAGAAATATATAAATAAATATATTAAAAATAGTGAACAAGGATTTGATTATATAATATTATCCTAAAATATATTATATATTTATATAAATTATATAGATATTAGCTTTTAGATTTTAATAATATATAATATTTGTAATATATATATATATAACTTATGAACCTAATCATGAGCCTAAACAAACCAGCTTACGAGCCTAAACAAACCAGCTTACCAGCCTAAACAAACCGACTTACCACCCTAAACTGGAATTGTAGCTTAACTTATTTAGGTAAATGAGCTTTATTTTAAGCTTAAGTTCGACTCATTTACTAATTGAACTCAAGTCGAGCCGAGATCAAGTAACTTAGCCCATTCATAACCTTACCCTTTGGTAGGATTTTAGCAACTAGATAGTTAGCAATATCTACAAACTACGAAGCCTCATGTTCACTTATCGAAGTAACAACATATGAGCATTGTTTAAGGAATTCACGTTTGATCTCAATTTCCTCTAACCTTTCCAAGTTTAGATTCTCCAAGAAAGATAGATGATCTGTAGCTAAGTTTTCAGCTTCTTTCTTGTCTCTAATCTCTAGATTAAATTCTTATAATAACAAAATCTATTTTGTTCAAAAAAATCCAAAAGCAAACTGGTCTATGCAAATAATGACTTTAGATAAAATTAGATAAGATCTAAATTTTTTGAATGTAAACACCAAAACTAGCAACTCCTTTTTCATAATGATATAATTTTCATATACTTCCATTACAGTTTTGCTAGCATAATAGATAAGCTAAAAGTGCTTCTCCTTTAATTGCCCCAACACTACCCACATTGCAAAATCGCTAGCATTACACATTCTTTCAAACAGAAGATTCTAATATAGGGCAACCATTATCAAATCATAACTCAATTTGTCCTTAAAGATATTAAATGCATCTAAGCATTCCTATGAAAACACAAAAGGCATATCTTTTTTAAGCAACTTCGTTAAGGGCCCAATACTTTTAAAGAAGTCCTTAATAAGCCATCTATAAGACCTTACATGTCCTAAAAATTTCCTTACAACCTTAACCAAATTTGAAGGCAATAATATATTAATGGTATTAGTTTTTGCACCATCAACTTTAATCCCCTTGCAAGAAATATTCTCCCTTAAGACCATCTCCTCTTGTACCATCAAGTGGTACATGACCCAATTTAAGACCAAGTAATTTTCTTCACACCTCTTTAACACTCTTTTCATAAAAGGAATTACCAAAAATAGAGGAGTTATCCATAAATACCTCCATTATGTCCTTTGGCAAACCTTTAAATATGACCATCATGCATCATTGAAAAGTAACAAGTGCATTACAAAGGCCAAAAGGTATACACTAATATGCGAATGTACCATAGGGACATGTAAAAGTTATCTTCTTTTAGTCTTCTAGAGTTATTGGAAGACAGAAATAACCTAACAAACCATCAAGCAAGCAACAATATATGTGACCAGCTAATCTTTCAAGCATCTAATCAATGAAAGGAAGTAGAAAATGATGCTTGCAAGCAGCATCATTCAGCTTGCTGTAATCAATGTACACTCTTCATCCAGTGATAGTCCTTATAGGAATATATTCATTCATCTCATTTGGGACCATAGTCATTCCAACCTTCTTTGTCATAACCTACATAGGCCTTACCTAAGAGCTAACATAGGCCTTACCCAAGAGTTATCAAAAATAGGGTAAATCATGCCTGCATCTAAAAGCATGATCACCTCTACTTGACTACTTCCTTCATATTCAGGTTTAGCCTCCTTTAAGGATGCATAACTGGCTTAAAGCCAACTTCCATCAAAATTTTACGAGTTATAAAATGAAGGACTAATATCACAAATATCATAATTTTCCAAGTAATAGCTCTCTTATGATCTTTGAAAGCTCTAAACAATCTCTCTTTCTAATCATTCTTGAAATTAGATACGATGATTATCAATAGTTTAGATTCTTTATCCAAAAAGGCATATTTAAGATAATCAGGAATCTATTTCAACTCTAACATAGGTGGTTCTTCAATGGATGGCTTTAGTTATGCTTCTTTTCCACCCAACACTCCCCCCCCCCCCCAAACCCCCAAAATCTCCTTAAACCCTTGTCTTGTCTTTATATGTTCATTAGCATCCATCTAAGCTGCTATATCTCATAGGGGGGTTATCCAAATCACCCTCATCTCCTTAAACTTAAAAAAAAAAAACTCTAGAAGATCTTCATAAACCATTCCTACATACATCTAGAAAGAGACAGATCAAAGGCATTTAGAAAATAGCAAGTATCATCATACTCAAGTGATTATTTATAGTTTGAGAACCTTAAAGATTAGCTCTTCCTCCAACACCTAAAATAAACATTCCATCACTAACATATATAATGGCTCTAGTAGTAGCAAAAAGGGGTCAACCTAAAATTAAGGATACCTCTATGTCCTCATCTATGTCTAAGATCATAAAGTTCATTAGAAAGATAAATGTACCTATGCCCACCAACACATTCTCGATAACATCCAATAGGGTAATTAACTGATCTATCAGCTAATTGTGAGCTCATCTGTGTTGGCTTATGTTCCCCTAATCTTAGCTTCTTAAACAACTTATATGGTTTCAAATTTAAAGTTGTACCTAAATCAACCAATGCCTTTTTAACCAACAAATTACCAATAAAATAATCTATAGTAAAACTTCATGGGTCTTTTGGCTTCTTTAGTGACTTATTTCGTAGTATTGCTAAGCTTTACTCATTGAGTGTCATAGTTGATAACTCCTCCAACTTCCTTTTATTTGACAACAATTCCTTTAAGAATTTCACATACTTAGCCATCTTCATCATAGCTTCAACAAAGGTATGTTAATATGCAATTGTTTAAAAAGTTCAAGTAAACTAACTATATTGCTCATCTATATCTTCCTTCTTTAAGCGAGTTAGGTAAGGTATAGGCAGCATAAATTCCTTCACTTTTTGGGTGGTTGCTCACTTTTTTTTCCCTACTCTTTACTCTCCCTTGCAACCACTTTTTTCTCTGTATTTTTCCTTGTTGACATGCAATTTCCTTCCACTTCTAAGTGTAAGTACCTTAACTTATTCTTCAAGATTTGTTAAGTATTCCTACACAATATTCCTACTACCTCTTTGATAACAACCTTATAAGTTGAGCAATAAGAATCTCCAAATTACCAATAGAAGCCTCTTAATTTTTCAAAGACATTTTAGTTGTTTAGAAATGAGCTTTAGATGTTTAGACTAATTGAGTGACAAACTCTCCAAATTTGACTTGTTCTCCTCATGTAAGGTATACTAGGATCTTAAATTGTGAGTGTAGTTATAAGGGTTATTGATGGGACTTCAACCTCATTCCTTTTAATTCCAAGCTCATGTCCCATTATATGGGCTAGGCTCTAAGGTCTTTAGAGATTCGCCAACACCATAGATGAGATGATCTACATACACAATGCCCTCCTACATGAATTACCAACCTACTCCAATGATTGGACACTTATCCAAGCTAGTACAACCCTTGAAGATCTAGTCCCATGGTGCTCCATGATGAAGGAAGGATGGCAATGACTATTGAGTTAACCTTAAGCCGATTATAGACTAATCTCAAGTTAAATAAAGAAAAGTGCCACCTTACTCAATCTTCCTCAAGCTAAATGAAGACTAACCTTGAACTAAGCAATGGAGAGCTCGACACACTAACCCTAAATTATACCTTAAGGGACTACATATCACTTAACCGAGCTGCCATCCTCCTAAATAGCTTGAAAATCGCTACCAATACTCTAGTCATGTAGTTGATACACTCCAAGAGCCTAACCAAAGTAACACCTCATTCCCTTTCCATACAAATCCCATAAACAGTACAAAGCAATTAGATATCTAACAAGTATTTTTCTCTTTTCCACTTTTGGCATAGATTGTACCAACATTCCCTTTTATCTTTTGTCTTTTTTTCCCTTTTTGCTTTGTCCTCAAATTTTACCACTTTAGTAATTCTACCCTTTTACATTTTACCCTAAAGACTTACTATAAAGTAGTGTCTTCTTTCTTAGTCATATCCATCTTTGAATATACCAAACATGCTTCTTTTTCTTGCTTGCGAGCAAGCTCCGAGTATTTGCACTCTTATCATTCCCTAAGTAACAACAATGTGTAGTGAATAGACTTTAGCCTTAGGTTGTTTGTCATATAATGCTGAGGTTAACTCATGTTTAACTATCTTAATGAGTAACATCCACAAACATTGCTTCATGGTTAGTTACTTATCATTTCATTATTATTTTCTTCATTGATCGAAGGATCCATCCCCATCTCTTATTAAGACCTAATGTTGATTGGTTCAATAAGATGGCTTGCTTCATCCACTATCATAAGATAGATAATGCCATGTTTATTACTAACCTTTTTGTGAAGGAAATTTTTTCCCATAAGAAGTGCCCTACAACCTAATCTTAGATCAAGAGATGAAATTTACAAGTTTCTTTTGGAATACCTTATGAAAGGGCCCAAAAACAAAGCTGATGTTCAATTCATCCTACTATCCCCCAAATTGATGGCCAAATTGAGGTCATAAACTAAATTTTGGGTACTCTCCTTCAAGCTATAGTTGGTAAGAACCTTATCAATGGGACTCACGTCTTCCTATTGTTCAGTTTGCTTATAATAAGTCCATACACAATTCTATCAGTAAGTCTCCTTTCAAGGTCATCTATGAAACTAACCTAACTTTACCAATAGGCATGATCTTTGTATCAACTTCGAAGGATGATAGTACAAAAGCTACAAGATAAGCCCATTAATGGGGCATATATCGCTTTATTAAGAAGATATACCTAATCTAGTTATAGTATAAATTAAAACAAATTTTGAGTCTGAGTCGATCCTATGAGAAACCAGATATATGAGTATATCTAATTATTTTTAGCAATTATACCCATTTAGATTATTCAATTACCTAACTTATAACTATAGACTATTTAATAGAATATTCTAAAAACAAAAAATAAAGATTACAATAAAATAAATATTAAACGAAAGACAAAGAAATTAAATAAAGACAATTTATTAATAGTGAAATAACAAAATAATTAAATGACTAAAGAACTTAAAAAAAATTAACTTCAATCAATTAGTAAAGAAAAAGACATTTCCCTTAGTAAATTTACTACGTAGCTTTGGGGGATCATTCAATCTCGATTACTATACTAAGATCATTCAATCTCGATTACTATACTAGGATCATTCAATCTTGATTACTATACTAGGCCATGGAGATTCTTAACCATATTCCAATGGAAATCAAATGATGAATTAATCAAACTCACGTCTTTAACTAATTCTTAACCTTGGAACCTCTCTACTCGAATTGCTTTTGAATAAAGCATTCCAAGATTGCATTAAGCCCTTGAATCCCGCTATTAGGTTTCCTTAATCTAGAAAGATTAAAAACCTACTCTCTTAGCATGCTTAATCTCTTCTAATTACACTTGCCTATTTACTATGGGCCTCATGACACTATTGTAACAACAATAAAAATGGTGTAACTAGATCATAGAAAGCAAAATCATATATTAAATTCTGTAAATAAAGATCACCCCTTGAATGTAAGGTTCAACAACAATATACTAAGTTATTAAAATAAAGATATTAAAAACTAAAGAAAAGAAGAGTTATGATAGAGAAGCCCCCTTATAATTTTGAAACCTAACACCTGCTTAAGGGTCTCTCTCTTATAACCTTAGGCTTAAGAATCTATATTTAATAAATGGTCCTAAGATTACAATGATAACCCAACAAAAATAAGAGATTAGAAATCACAATATCTTCATGCCTGGAGTACACAATCATAGCAGCTAATAGCGGTAGTGCTTTTCACATGAAACTTCAAAATTCAAAAGAAATTCTTAACGAAAGGATCGCGTGTAAAGACCATAGGTATGGATCTCATTCGTAGTCATTCTTAGGCCTTTGTTCTTGCTCAAAATTCTTCTACTTTACTCCATTATCTGTATTTTTACTCCAATATGCTTAAAATTGCCTAAGAATCCTTAAAATCTTTATAAAGTATTCTCGAAGTCCCTGAAAACAATGAATAAATAATTTAAGCTTAAAATATCACAAAATTAACAAAAATAAAGTAAAAAATTATTGTAAATTTGCTATAGAAAAATATGCTATTGCTGCATTATCACTCATCACATATAGAAGTTACATCAATAGGTTTTTTAGCACCTTAACTAAGTTGTCATCAAGAAACAAGAGCTCAGTAATCAAGGGAGAAAGGTCTTGCACTTCAAGAAAGGAGACCTAATATGATTCACTTAAGCAAGGAGCATTTTCCTAATTTCAAGACTAACAAATTATTTCCTAAGGCTAATGGTCCATTTAAAATCTTGTACAGGATCAATAACAACACATATGAGCTTAAGCTACTTGAAAGGTATAGGCTATCCCTAACTTTTAATATTATTGACCTACTGCCCTATGTTCCAGATGATGTTGACCAAGGTGATAATGATTTGATGTAAAATCTACAATAGCCCAATAGCATTGATAAGACTACCTCATTCCTTATAGTTCAAAGCTCTAATCCCATTACAAAGGCTAAGCTTTGAGGTCTCCAAAGCTTAGCTAAATGCATTCTTAGTGCTTACCGACTTAGTCTACCAAAGATAAGATGATCTACATATATGGTGCCCTTCTGCAAAGATTAACGATATATTTTGGTGACAAGGCACTCATTCAAGCCAATGCAACCCCTAAAGATCTAGCCTCATAATGCTCTGAGCTAAAGGAAGGATAATACCTAATGTGATTGAAAGGAGACAAATCATTTTAGCACACGAGTTAGGAAAAGGATTTAAGTCCTAAGAAACAAATCTGTCTAGTTTGATAAGCTAAAAGTAATATAAACCAAACAATTTGGTTGAATCACAATAATCTACTAGACTTTGAATGGATTGATAAGATTTATAGTCCTTAGAAAAAGTTGATTGAACATGATAAGCCAATGGATGTCATGAGCACGAATAACTTAGGGAATTTGCAACATTCTATTTGACATGGATGAAAAAGACAACTCTTCATACAAATACAAAAGCGTGACTCTCAAAGTAAGTCACCACTCTAACATTGTTCCTATGTTAAGGTGACTCTTAAAATACATAAGATACAATGAAAAAAGGTTATGAAACATTACTACAATGAAAACAATAGAAAAATAAACAAAACAAAATGTTTAAGACTTTAGCTGACACAAATGCAGATTTTAGTAAAAAAAAAAATGCTTCGGACTATTTAAAAAAGGTTGGACATTTTGTGAAAATTCTATAATTATTCAGCTTCAGTGAGTCTTGGTTCAAAACTTGCCAAAAGGGTTTAGACTCTTTGCTAAATTGTAGTATTCCCTTGTGAAATATGCATCAGGCTTAGCATAAACTTCAACATACGTGCTTCCACTTCTTAAAGCACTTCTTCCAATATGCTCTAACTTTAATCTTTATACAAATGGATAGTTTTTGTATATACATTAATCTTGAATCACATGACCCTCTCCTTCTTTTGGATTTGTCTTCGAATTCATAGTTGCTTCTTTGATATGGTCATATCGAGAACAAATAGATAGACTCATAGTGTAAAAATACAAGTCTCCAACAACAAATGATGCGATTGAAAGTAAATAAATCATTTCTATACACAAGTTAGGAAAAGGATTTAAGTCATGAGAAACAACTTGTTTTAGTTTGATAAGCTAAACCAAACAATTTAGTTAAATCACTACAATCTACTAAACTTTGAATAGATTGATAAGATTCATAGTCTATGGAACAAGTCGATCAAACTCGATAAGCCAATGGGCATCGCAAGTACTAGGAATTCACCACAATCCATTGGACTAACTTAGATTGATATGAATTGCACCTACTAATCGTCACACCAACGAAGTGGCAATAAGAAATGTATTATGGGTTGAAAACATGCTCAAGAAGAACTCTCACTCTATACGAATTTTCAATAAAATAGAAACATTTTTTAATTAATATTTTGATCATGATCATAAGAAAATCCAAGGCTTTTTGTAATGCCATGGATGAGCAAAGATGACTCTTGATACAAATACAAAAGACATGCCTTTTAGAGTAAGTCACCACTCTTAACTAATTCCTATGTCTATCGATGGATTTTCAACAATCAAACAATAGAAAAATACATATGACAGTATTTTGGAGGAATACAAATAGAAAAGAACTCAAAAACATAACATTGAGCACTAATCAGGGGCATTTAGAATCTATAGAGAAAAATTCTTTAAACTCTTTTTAAAAAAGCCTAGAAGTCTTTTGAAAATTCTACAATGTTTTAACTTTGGCAAGACTTAGTTCTAAACCTACCAAAAGGGTTCATACTCTTTATGGAGAATTGCAATATTACCTTGTTAAATACAAACTTGCCTAAGCATAATCTTCAACATACTTGCTTCCTCTTTTCAAAGCACCTCTTCTAATATGCTTCAACTCTAATCCTTGTACACGTGGATGGTGTATGCATATACATTGATTTTAAATCACATCAGTACCGAGTTGGCTATAGATTTATCTCGAGCAGAATAGAAGATGGTACCGCCCTACTAGATCTTCCCCGTACTACATGAAGATTGACCTTGAATTGAGTAATGGAAAACTTAGCATACTGACCCCGAATGTGTAAACCCCACAAATTTAGCTATTTAAGAGTAGGATTGAGCCCTAATACTATAGATGACTCAAAGAGTCATTAAAGTCGAGCAAGATAAAAATTAATAAATTATAAATATAAATATATTATAAGGAATAAAAACCTTAGAAATTAATCAAAACCCTAAATCGTATACTAAAACCCTAAAACTGCTTTAAGCACCATTAACCAAAATTGAACCCGAATTTGTTCGAAACCCCAAAATTATAATATAAACCTATAAAATAATTAAATATTACTCAATAATGATAAAATTATAATTGAATACAATTTTCGACTAAATAGCCTATTAGCATGAAATTATAACAAAATTGCTATAATAACTTGTAAAAATTTTAGTTGTACCGGGTACCAATTAAATTGATAAAATTTCACAAAAATTTAAAAATTAATTTATGATGAGATTTGTTATAATTTATATGTTTTGAAAAATTACATATATTTATTATTAATTTTTGTTTTCCTTCTCATTCTTTTTCAATTTATCTCTTTTCTCTCTTTTCTCCATTTGCAACGTCCTAGAAATGAAGCAAATTAGCCACTTACGTAAAGAAAAAATTTGCCACGTGTTGAGTGGAAAATAAAAGAAAAAAATGAAAAAAAATTGGATAATTACTTAGCTTAAATTTTAAGCTAACTCACACATATAAAAGGAGGGGGAAAAAAAGAAAAATTTATGCACAAACCGAAAATCTGGAAGAAAAAAAAAACGTAAGGGAGAGAAAGAAAAAGAAAGAAGGAAAAGAAGAAAGAAAAAAAAAAGAAAATAAGTAGGAAAAAAAAGGAAGAAAGAATTAGAAGAAAAAGGTAAGTAAATTATTTAGTATAGATGTATGTATATAGTATATACATGTATAAATATAGTATTTGTATAGTATATTTTTAATAAAACACTACTATTACATGTATATATGTGCACAAATACATAAATTAAATTATATATGCATATATTAGTCTATGTATGTATATAGGTATATTATACGGAAGAGTATGTATTATGTATTTTTTTTAGTATACATATGATTGGTATTAAGTATTTATATTAAATAACTATAGTATATATATATATATATATATTTGTACCGGAAGCTATATATATATGTATCCATGTATAATTATTTTCATATATATATATATATGTAATCGTATAGTATATATATGTAGTAGTATATTTACATAAGTAAAAATATGTGTATATAGAACATATATATATATGTATAATATAGGGTATATTTTGTGATACACCGCATATATTATAAAATATATATAATATATAGTATACATATTTTATAATAAATATTATGTAAATATATATACCAAAATAATATAATATAAAAATGGGTATTTGTAAATTATATATATATATATATATTTAGGTCTTCAGAAATTATATTGGTATATTATTATGTATAAATACATATACATATATAATACGTATAATGTAGAGTATATATATATATATAAGTAGTATACCGAATATGTATTTGCATATATAATATATTTACTAAATTTGTAAATATGTAAGGTGTATATGTTTGTATATATATATATATAATACCGTGATTAAGGATTTTATAAAAATAAAATTATAACATATATTATAAGTATATATATATATAAAATATAAAATATATAAATAATGGGAAAATGAGAAATAATAAAAATAATAAAGGCAATAATAATAATAATAATCATAATAAAGAAAAAATCTCAAAAATAGGAAAATATACTCAAAATAATAAAAATATTAAATATATGATTTAAATAATTAATAAATCATAAATATGTTAAGAAAAAGTGAAAATTAATATTTAATAATTTTTGTGATATTCTTATATCATAATTTAAATTATGAGTCACAATTTAAATTATGAGTCATAACGTCTAAAACGAACCTCGTTACGAAAAAATATGATCAAAATGGACTATAAGTTCATAACGATCCAAGCTAAAGCAAAAAAGTTGTACACGATTCAATAAAAAGCTCAAATTAGCAATTTCACATAACTAAGTGAAATAGACCTTAGAAATTAGAACACTAGTTAGCTTTAAATTTCTTACCTTACAAAATTTTCATTATTCTTAGGTAATTTCGATATCAACCCTGAGCTCCCACCAGACTATTACGACCCTTGAGCTAGTCATGGCCGAGAGAATGTTTCCTAATGATTCCATACTTGTATGTGCTTGTAGTTAGTGAATATAAATTATGAATTATAAATGAATGTGTATGGGGTTGGGTTATGCTTATGTATGATAATTTTTGTTGATGGTGAATTTACCTTAAATTGTAATAATATAATGTCTGTTACATAGTAGATTCACTAGATTGATTGTTTGTGGCTTGGAATGATCACTGAATAAATAAAACTAAATTTTGTTCGACTAGAAAAGTTAACTTGAATCATGCATAAATCATACACTGTATAATTAATTCCAGGCAGTCATATTACACGGAGCTAGCGAGAGGCCATACATGGGTTGATTATTGAGTGTTATTGATTTCATACAGTACACACGTGCGATATGACCTTACCCTGACCCACAGGATGACTAGGCGTTGGAGGCGCCAATCGCCTGGCTATAAGTCAAGTCCAAAGGCCTTCATTTAGTGATGAGTGATCGTTGCGTGAACGTACTTACAATCATATGTAGAACTCGTTTTAATAAAGCTGGTAATGGATGCACCATTACATTTTAAATACGAAACGCAGAGTTCCATTATGAAATAAGTTCTAATATGATACCCAGATCTGACTGTACCAATGAATCTCTAACCCTGACTTCGAAGGGTGTTAAATCTGAGTTACATGCAGTATCTGGTTACCTGCATATATTTGTTTAGTATACTGTTTGCCATGCATTCATTTGGTTGAACATAACTATTGTATAACTTGATTGGTGTGTGGTTGAGGGAAAATAACTCACTAAGATTTTGTAGCTTACTCCCCAATAGTTTTCTCTTGCAGGTTGTTAGATGATCAAGCATGGGTTAAGAACTGAGAGTTGAGTGCCAACGTCGAAATGCATAGAAGTTAAACTTTGAAGGCAGACTATATGGTTCATTGGAATTATTGTATACTACATTTAAATTTTGTGACTTTAGTAAGTTTGAATTTTAGAACTTTACTATCCAATCTTATTATTTGGTAAGGGATAACGATTCTCTATAGTTCTATTAGACTGTGGCTTATCAGATATCCATAGTCACATATATGTGATCGTAAGATAAGTAAATAAATAAATAAAAACTTTAGTGACTAATTATTTAGAATCTTGCAATCTCTGACTTGCAAGATGATTTTCAAATCATGGATGCACACATGATGTGAAAATTTTAGGTAATCTTACTAGGCCCCCCGTTAGGGTCATGACAAAATGACACTCCAAGTGACTACTTATTATTTAACTGAGCTACCAATCTCATTAATAGCTTAGTAATCTCTAACAATAACTCTAACCATATTGTCGAGACACTTTGGGAGCCTAACCAAGGTAATATCTCACTCTCTCTCCATGTGGATCCTTTATAGAGGACAAAGTAGCTAGATATTTTATACATGTTATTCCCTTTTCCACTAATAGCAAAGATTATACTATTATTCCTTTTTCTGTCATTTTTTCCCTTCTTACTTTGTCCTAGGATAATTTTAAGACATTACCACTTCAATAATTGTCCCCTTTTATATTTTACCATTGAAATTTACTGTAAGTAGTCTCTTCTTTGTAAGTCATATCCATCTTTGAATATACTAATATGCTTCTTCTTCTTACTTGCAAGTGAGCTCTAAGTACTTACACCCTTACCATTACCTAAGTAGCAAGGGTGTTTAGCTAGTAGACCTTAGCCTTAGCCTATGCATCATATCAAGCTAAGATTGTGTTATTTTAAACCGTCATGGTGAATAATATCCATAAAGGTTGTTTCATGATTAGCCACTTACTGATTAATTATTGTTACCCTAATAATTTCGTACTTTTTAGGCACATTAGTTGTATAAGGCCCCAGGAGCATTTTCCATGTAATCAACATGTTCTTGTGCAAAATAACCTCTAGCACTTATATCAGTAGCAATTACTTAACGGTACTATTGTAAGATTGACAACTGTATCTTTACTTAAAGCTTTAATTTGTGGCTACTAGTGCCATTACTATGTCTACACTATAAACCCTTATAGTTTTATGCCTCACCCTAGTGTTCTTGCATAGATAATTTATTACCATTTCTCCAATTAAGGTCTAGACTACTTCAAATGTCTTAGTATTTAATGTACCTCTAGTAGTAGTGTCAATCATCTGCATTATTAAGAAATTGCGATAATTATAAAATGTCTAGAGTTGCATTTAGAGAGGGAGTCTATAGTATAGGTAATTTCTTAGTTAGTCCTTGAAGGACTCTTACGTACCATATAAGGTCTTACACTCAAACTAGGTATAAGCAGAGATGTTGTTCTTAAGCTTCACAATTTCAGCAGGAAGAAAATATTTTTCTAGGAACTTTTAAGCCATCATGCTTAAGGTCAAGATCAATCCCTTAAGAAGAGATTACAACCATTACTTTGCAATGTGATTCACTTAAACTATATATATATATATAAATAAATCGCAAATACTCCAGCAAGTATATTGGTTCGGAAACAAGTAATATAGAGAAAATAAGGTTGTTGATCCCTTGAGAACTAAAAAATTATTAATCCTATACTAATTCTTATCAATATTTAAGCAATCAAAATTTAATTAATTAATCTAATATTTACTCTAAAACTATTAAAAAGAAAATAACTATGATAAATCTAAAATTAAGTAATCAATTGTGAATTGTAGGAAAATAGAATCCATCCTAGATTATGCAAATTAAATTATTGTCATGTTATATAGATTAATAACTATATGGTCATTCAAGTGAAATTATTATACCTTAAAACTTAAGGATTTAAACTCTTAATTAATTAGTCAGATTTCACATTTTCCAATTAATAGTAGACTCTAAATTACAATCATATATCTCTCAATGCTATGATTATCTAATGTCCTAAATCAATCATCCCTAATGTTTTAGTGAATAATCAATCGCCGAACATCACATTAATCTTTAGATAATTTCTAATTAATTCAATTAACTCTACTTCCACATTGATTAATCAAATCAACTAAGAATTTCTAACAAACCCTATATCAACTCTCGTATCATTAGAGTTTCTAACAATTACAATTAATTGAACAAATATAATTGAAATCATAGAAATTGCAATGATGAATCATCCATATATCAATTAATCCTATAACATGAACACGATCATCATCTTTACTATCTAGGGTTTCATCAATTCCCACATATAAAATTAACCAGCCATGGATTTGGAAACAAAAGCACAAATACTAATTGAAATTGCGAAGAAATTCATAATTGAAAGCATAAATAATTCACAGAATTGCATAAGAATAATTGAATTAGACGTCACCAATTCTGTATTGGAAAAGATATTCTTTAATTGCAACTTCAACTTGGTCTCCACAACAAAAGCAAAATCCTCTCAATGATCAAAGTAATTCTCCCAAAAATTCGTTAAGAACTAACTAAAGATTATTCTATGATTCTCTACATTTAAGGAAAAAGTGTCTAAAGTCTCCTAAATGATGAAACATAAGCTATTTATATGAAAATTAGGGTTAGCTCACATAAAGTTTCCTTTTTAAGAAGACCAGCGGTATAAGTGCAAGGTTGATGTTTAGGCTGGCGACAAAGACATCAAAGGCCACTAGTGCAAGTTGTAAGTTATAAGCCGGCTGTTAGGCTGACTACCTTTAATTCCAATTTGCATATTATCTGTAATTCCACTCTTGAATCCTCTAATTCCTGCAATGTCCAAATGAAAACAATTAAGTACCATTTCTTAATGATTTCTATAAAATCAATAATAATTCTATCGAAATTGGTAATTTAAAACATGAAAAATATGCCTTTATCACTATGTATCTCAAAGAAAACGAAAATAACATCAATTTTATTGCATTGACACTAGCCCATCTATCGAGCTTGGTTTTTCATCCTCCCGATTCTGTTTATAAAATTAAGTCTTCTTTAAATCAATCAATACTAAACTCTACCCGTTTAATATTAACCATCAACTAAGGTTTATAGAAGATCATTTTTTCCAACTTAAAAAAAAAAATTGGAGTTGCCACCCGATCGAAGTCGGGAAAAGGGGTTAAGTTATAACCAATTAGGTGGATTGGTTATAACTTAGCTACTGGTCTATCGATTAAAAAACCAATTTGTAAAACGGTATTTTTGAAAACCAATTTGTAAAACGGTATTTTTGAAAACCAAAGATTCAGGTCTGGGGGCTAATTTATTAAACCCTAAATGGATACCACTTTTTAACTTTTTAAATTTAATTTCGCATTTCAAATATACCCTTTTTAATTTCTAGAAAATCTAATTATGATACATGCGACTAAATCGATAAATATTTAAAAATGGAAAAAATAAAACCTTCCATATTTTAAGTCGTCCTATACTTGTGCACGAGTGCCTACGTACCCGCTATTCAGGATCAGACTTTTGTAATTCGTTTATAAAAAACTTTAGTAGGTGGTTTGATTTTAATCTTTAGAAAAATTGTCGGGTTTACGTTTTTACCCATTTTGAGTTGATTTGAGAAAAGATTATAAGGGGTCCTAAGTTGGATTTTATTTTTGAAAATTCTAAATGATTCTAATTTGAAAATTGATTTATTTATTTTCATTTATTTTTAGAAAACTCAATTTTTCTAAGTGTGAAAACGATTTTTGTTTACTAACCTATTTATTTATTTTTATTTTTATTATATTATCTTATTTATTTTATACTTATTCTATCTATATCTATTAAAATAAATAAATAAACTACTTTCTTTCTTCTCCTTTTTTTTATTTTTGTTTTTTCTTCTCTTTCTTTTTCTTCATTCTTTTTTCTTTTCTTTTTTTTCATTTATAACATTTACAAATAAACAAATGAAAAAAAAAAGGTTGGCTTGGAGTCGGCTCACTTCGACTTGGATTAGCTTGGATCGGCTCACTTTTGCTTGGATCAGCTTGGTCAGCTCACTTCAGCTTGGATTGGCTTGGTTGGCTCACTTCGGCTTGGATCAGCTCACTTCGGCTCGGATCGGCTCACTTCGATGGTGGTAGTTTTCGTTAACCAACACCGTAGGGAATACT
Source organism: Lumnitzera racemosa (assembly GCA_024138005.1). Lineage (NCBI taxonomy): Eukaryota > Viridiplantae > Streptophyta > Magnoliopsida > Myrtales > Combretaceae > Lumnitzera > Lumnitzera racemosa. The sequence continues at coordinate 77,078,164 of JAMXBC010000008.1, forward strand.
ATCCTAGAGAGAGAAGAATCGTACTAGAGAGAGGAAACTTCAATTTTTGCTTTTCTAAAGTGTTTCGAAGATTTTGTTGTGTTTTGAAAATGAAGAGTAGACCCCTATTTATAGGTGTCATAGTCGTGTTAAGGATGAAAAAAATTAAATGCAATATGATTTTCTTTCAATTTTGGATTGGACGAACCTAGACAAAATGTAGTACCAAATACATAGCTACGCGTATATAAATGTGTCGGAGTGTGTCTACCATACTTAGAAGTGAGTTGGCAAATGACGTTGCCAATAACGTGGCGATGACGCAGCCCATAACACGGCGATGACATGGCAATAAAGTGAGAAAAGAAAATAAAAGATACATTTTATACCTTCCATGGATTGAACCTAGGATCTCTAAGTCATATGCAGTATCAAGTCTAGATGCTTATCTAGTTGAGCTATTGATTTTTCCTTATTAATATATGTAATTAATTGCACATATAGACTAAGTTAGCCTGAGCTAGATTCAAATTTAAGCCTAGACCCAACAGCCTTTTATTCAAAACTATTGAAATTGAAATTAAAATTAAAATTAAAATTATATTTTATTTAAATAACCTAAAAATTTATTATCTTCTAAATACCCTATTTTATTTCTTATTTTTTTGTACTTTTTCCTATTTTCCTATTTTTTAATATTTTTCTAGAATTCCTATTTTTTTTCTAAATTTCTTCATTTTTTGGGGCTTCTTTAATTTTCTTTTTTTTTTTAATTTTTTCTAATTTAGGACCCTATAACCTAATTTAAAAAATAAAAGGGGAGGGGGGGGGGGGCAAAAATTAGGTGTCTATACCATTAATTCTAAAGTAACATAAGTCTCCAAAAAGTTTAAGCTATGGGCATTTGGATCTTTAGCCTACAAAATATCAAATTAGATAGACTGATGCATCATCTGAGTAATATTAGGTTTAATTTCACGGCTATTTATGGTAATAGCAAGTCTAATAATAATGGAGTCAACTCCAATAGTGCAAGTCTTGCATAATCAGACATAGTCCTATATGGATCCTCATTACTCATAATTTCCAACTCTTTCTTCTTGGCTATGGGATTAATATCCCTATGAACTGCTCTCATTCATGGACTTGTACAGGAAAACCTTGGAAATCAAAGAAAATTCAATAAACAAGAGAGAGAAGAAAAGAATATAATGAAGAATGAAATAATGGTTAGATTAGTAAGATGATAAGTATTCTTACTATTGCAATTTTGGACATAATTCCAAAAACTTGATATGACATATTTAATCCATCTTACCATCCTAACTGATTTAGGTAAGTCCACCTATTGATTTATATAGTATAGTGGATATTATTAAGTGTTGATCAAATAGAGACCACGATTACAAGTGCTTATCTATACACTATTATCTAATTGATAATTTGGTGATTGATGAGTTATATTAAACATCATAAATTCCTAATTAAGAAAAAAAAATCTAATCTTCAAAAAAGCAATTGCAAAACAGTAGAAATAAAATGCAATAAACTAGTATCAATGCATTGTCTCAACCTATAACCACATATATGTACCAATAAAAAATAATAAACTCCATCCTTGTAGTCTTGGTATATGGGAATTCCTAATTTAAATTAATATCTCTCTCAAATATATTAACTCATAACCCTATGTTGATTAATTGAATTTTTTTTTTAGTTAAAACCCCTAGCGTTGCACTATCGCTCATTGAATTCCTCTGGTAGGTTTGACCCTAATTTAGAAAATTTATATCATTCTACCTTTGTGATTGCATGCATCTCCTTATAATTATGTAAATTTGATTATTTATATGATCTCTCAATATATATGCATGACATCAAATATTTGAATCAATACATTGACAACATTAATTTAAAGATAATAAAGACACATAATTACGTCACAAGAATCAAAGATTTCATCATTAAAATTAAATAAAAGCAAGGTTACATTAAAATTCTAGGGTTTCAAAAAGTTTAAACACAAAAGAAATTAAACTATAATCATGGCTATTAAATCAAATGTCAATTCAAAAGAAAGAATAATCAAAATAAAATTTCTTATGATATGTTCTCTCCAAATCTATTCTTTCTTGCTTTTTCAAAGCTTAGCAACTCCTGTAGTTAATGATCTTATCTAGAAGAATCTCTAAATGCAACATTTATAGTAGAGCAAAAGTTTATAGTAATAGGATCAAATTCACATGTATAAGGCACATTCCTAGTTGTAAACACGGTCTTGATCTCGACTTATGGCAATTTCAATTATTTAGCACACTCTCCATGTTTACAAGCAAGAACATGGACATGAACTACATGTATACTTCACTAGTCTCCTCATTTATCTTCTAAAAATCATGTCCATGAATCATGGTTGATGGTCTAGGGTGTAAGCTTCTTCTAAGCTTTATATCTTCTTCAATTTACTTTCAAATTCCATAAAATTTTTCTAAATTCTTTATCTCTCAGTCTAGAGTAGCTTCTTAACTCCAAAATCAAAATATAACATAACTAGATTTACAAAAATCAATTGAAACACAGATTACATTTATAAAAGCATAATAAAAATCACTTATAAAAAGACTGCAATTAAGCACTTATTAGACTTCTTTTGAGCATGGTAGTACAAATGTTAAGTTGAGGGATGTGAAAGCAGTAATTAGTACGGTGTATTCAGTGGTTTAAAGACCTTAGTCATTGCAATTGCAACTCCTCATAACATGCCCTCTTTTTTGTCTAATGAATATTTTCTATATCATGAGTCACCTTTCACTTTATCCCTATGTAGTTACCCACATTAGCATCCTCCTACTAGACTATATTCATTACCTCCTTTGATTCCATCACCAAATGGATAATCCTCTAAGTCACCTCTATTCGTATAATGACAATCGCTACCAAATTATTATTGTCTCTATTGAGTCTATATTACCATTGAAAATTCATGAAAACTATGAAGTTCCCAGGGTAATGTTAGAGGTATAATGACTTTATTTAAAACATACTTAAATCTTTCAGGTTGGCCATCTACTTAATTATAATAGTGCATCGTTTCCCTTCTTTTCATGGACTGTACTTTTATTTTTACTTTTCAACCTTTTCTCATTTTGATCATAAGGTATAAAGTTTTATTTTATTTTTGTGTTTGAGTTTAGATAAAAGTCTCAATTTTTATTACTTGATCGAGCTTGACAGTTGGGCACCATGCTTTTTTTTTTTTACATTATTTTTATTTTAAATCTTTATATATTTTGAATTAACACTTTGTCAGGTTAAAGTTTATATACATGTATGTAGATTTAATTTAACCCTTTTTGGAGTTTTGAAGTTTGAAGAAGATGAAAATGGAGGATCTTGAAGAAGATGAAAAAGCGAAAATAATGCTGTTGCCAATCATTTTTGCTACCTAGCGTGCCGAGTGGATATCTTAGGTGGTATGTGGTTATTTTATTAAATTCTTAGGATATATGGAGGGCCATTATTTACGGAAAGAGCCAACTAGATAGATGACAATAAATGGAGTTACACTAGGTAGTCTCACTAACCTTAAAAACTTTAATTGGATATTAAAATTGGTAATTTCAAAGTTAAAATACTTAAATGAGAAATCAAATGTAGTTCAAATATCAAGAAGACGACAATAACATGTAAATCGACCAGTAACATTCATATGTACCGGTCAAGGAAGCTTTAAAAGTTTGTACAAAATAAAAACCTGAAAATCAACTATGGAGTCAATTCAACGAAGGCCCGCATAAGTTACCCCCGAGATATTTCACGAGAATGGAAACGGTCCAAAGGTAGGGTCCATTTTAATCTCCACTTCTTAAACAATGCCTCATATATGTACATGTCAACACTCACGAACAATCATATGAATAAATTAAAGGAACTTAAATATGTCCTTATTCGAGTTTCTATTCATAAGAATTATAATATAGGTTCATTTCATTTTCTAAAAGAAAAAATACTGCAGTTCTAACTTCGTGGAACCTGTCATTGGCATTCATTTTCCTCGACTCCAACTGCTGCCTTTTTTTATTTTTTTTTTCTCTCTATTTTAACTGATTTCTGGGTCGTTTTCACTTATAAGTTTATTACAAATCCGAATTGTCAAGGAGTGGTTTAAGGAAATGGTTCAGGAATGATGAATTAGTTGTATTCCTAATGCATTTATTGGTTTGTACATTTATATTAGTGCACTGTTAATCCTCGACGGATATGTTTAAAAATATTAAAATTTTAAATTCAACTAATAATAGGTGGAACCATATAAAAACAAAAATTAAGTATGGTAAGTATTATTAAAATACAATTTTCCTTTTTATAAGTCAGTGTATTGATTGATACCATGAAATCTTAAATTTTTAAAAAGCAAATAATGAGCATGAATTAGTAGTATGTAGCTGTGGTCAATTTATGCTTAAAACATATAATTATTTGAATATTATTTGTGAACTATTCAAGCTTTATTTGATTTAAGCTCGATTAAACTTAAATTCAATCATTAAATAAATGAGCTTGAACGTGAAATTAAGCTTATTTAATTAAATGTACTAAACTCTAACTTTAAATTTAAGCTTATTAGTCAGCTCTAAATTTAAGACGAGCTGGCTTATAAGCAAGCTTAGGAGCAATCTTATGAGTAAGGTTAGTTGGTTCGTAATCGATTTATATTAATATAATAATTTTTATTTTTAGTTATATTTATAAACTTAAATTTAAACGTGTCTAACTATACGAGTTCATGCTTATTTAAATACACAAGCGTGAACTCTTTTATAAACTTATTAAAATATATAAGCTTCAATTTATTTATTTAAATAAACTAAACTTGAGTTTTAAAATTTTAAACTTGAATTCAATTTTTAAATTTTTAAACATAATAAAAATTTAATTTAACTTATATTTAATAATTTTTAAATGAATTAAATTTGAGTTTTTAAAATCTCCACTTAGTTTGATTGATTCTCAAACCCAGTTTCGATCATTTCTTTCAATATATATATATATATATATATATATATATAAATATCCTTTCTTTTTTAACATCGGAGATAGACTATCGAGATATGTAAGAGTAATATTTATCATGCACGTGACATGCATCTTTTAGGCGTTATATCAAAGCACATGATTCTTCAGGTGACCCACTTTCCCCAAGCCCAACCAAGTGGCCATGACATGACCATTACGATAAGTATGCCATTGGTGATGTGCAACTGGGGGATATGACATGACATGATGGTCTAGTAGACCATGATGATTATCATTCATGTATGTACATGCAGGTGGATGTGATGTCGACGGTGGTGAAGTTAAGAGAGCTAGTGGGGATGATTACAAATGGGGGCATGATGGCAGCGCTTCCTTCCATTTCATGATGAAATTAATGATTAATAATACACACATAAATAAAAATGATAATTCCACGGTGCTTAGTTTATTACGTGCTCGTTAAAATTCAAATTGCATTAATTTTATAATAATCATTAGATTAAGAATTGGAAAATTTACTCGATGATGCTGTAAAGATAAAAGAAAAATGCCATCAGAGATAAATATGTTTTAACTTTACACTGTTATGGACTGACCGTCTATTTATTAAAATCCTTGTTGCAGTTAAATTTTAGTATAGATATATCTCGGAAGATAGGTTAAAAATGAAGTCGGTAAGACCGCAAAAATAGAAACGAAAAAAATAGAAACAAAACTATATAACAAATACAAGAAAGGGAATAATAACTACATCCACAGGACTGCGCAGCCACAGCCGCCATTGCCTCTACTTTTTTCCCTTTATTTGTGATGATTATTAATTAAAAGCTCTGCTCTCATTTAGTACATTCACTACTTTTTCTTTTTTATTTCTTTTCCCTTTTATTCTCACGAATATCTCATTATTATTAGTATTAAAGATGATATATATTAGGAATAAATACTAATATTATTCCCAATGAAATAGGCCAAGAAAGATCCTAAAGAAATAAAAAAAAGAATAGGATAGGGACTTCAAAAGCCATCAAATTTTAATGAGAGAGAGAGAGAGAGATGGGGATGGGAGGAAGGGCAAAGGGTATAAGCTCATGCGGTTCCTTCTTGATTCTAGAAAGTTAGTGGGAGAGAATCAAATGACGAAAAAATCTGGTATTTAAGAGCACCATCAGAGTCACTTGTGTCTATGCAACTATCAAATGCTTTGCTCTGCTCTCTATCGTAAAACCTAAATTAGACGCCCTTTTACTCTCCAAAGAGGATTAGAACGTAAACAGAGAAAACACATTTTACATTTTTTTTTTCTCCTTGATTTTTCTTTTACTCCTTCCATTCCTTCGAAATCTTATACAGCTATACTGCTTTAGTAACAGGGTACATAAAATATCATCGATATTGCTTCACTCTGTTGCTTAAAATACACGTTACTCAGTGTATTTGGCGGCTTTGAAAAAGCTGCAAATTTGAGCTCACACTCCATATCTTTGCCTACTTCTAATCCAAATGGTCTTTTCATATCCTCATCACTTATAAATACCCTCTCTCTTCACGGTTTCCCTTAGCGCTTGTGAACTCGAGTCAAAATACCCTTGTAAAAAAGGTTGTTCTGTGTTTGTATTCTCAATTTACTTCTCTATTTGGCCCTAAGGACACAGGATAGAAAGTTAAAAAAAAAAGAACAACATTATGGGAGAGGAAGTTGTTCTTAGTAATAGTATGGTGGTGTTGGTAAGAGATTATAACTCAACCAAAGACAGGTTACAAGTAGAAGATGTTGAAAGGAGGTGTGAGGTTGGACCCAGTGGGAAGCTTTCAATTTACACCGATTTGTTGGGTGACCCAATTTGCAGGGTCCGCAATTCTCCCGCATTCCTCATGCTGGTATGCGCATAATTATATATATACATACAAACTCTTCAACGTGTCATATAACGTTATTTTGATGAAATTAGTGATTCTAAACTAACCTTTCTTCATACGTTATTGTTATACGATTTCTCTTCCTGGAGTTACTTTTTTTCTAACTTTTTTATCCAACGGGAAGAGGAAAAGATAATATTTTTAACCGGTTTCTATTTCGGTTTTACATCTTACTAAAAGGATGGTATTTAGTGAGTACAGAGCAACTATTTAAATAAGTGAGTTTATTTGATGATTGTTTTCGTTTACCTTCTGTTTTTTTTTCTGGGGTTACACATACAGGTGGCTGAAATGGGTGAAAGGAAAGAGAAAGAGATTGTGGGGATGATAAGAGGTTGCATCAAAACCGTCACATGTGGAAAGAAGCTCGCCCGGAATGGAAAGAACACCAACAACAATGTTGCTAACAACCTTAGTAATGATCCTCTTAAATCAGTCCCCGTCTACACCAAACTTGCCTACATACTGGGCCTTCGTGTTTCTCCATCTCACCGGTAATTTTCCAATCCCCTATCCTGTTTTTATTATTATTTTTATTTCCACTAACTTTTATATTAAAATAAGTCTTCTTTGTGTGGAAGAGTTTTGCAATAAAATGTACTCATTGTCTGGTAGTGCATACATAATCTTTTCCAAAAATGGCTTAACATTGAACAAGCATCAATTATTGCCTACTTGAAAAATGTTTGCTATGAATATGATATGACCCAAATAAAAAGAAAAAGAAAAAAATAAAAGGAGACAGAGACTTTCCGATTGCGTACTTACATAAGTAAGTCATGATTAAAATAGTTTCGACGGGTACATATGCTTAGTTTATGTACAAACATTTTCATAAATTAAATTTGGTGTAATTTCAAAGTAAATGCTAATATGTCTTTTTTTTTTTCCCTTTTATGTTCTGGCATTTAATAGGAGGATGGGTGTGGCGTCAAAGCTTGTGGAGAGAATGGAAGAGTGGTTTAGGGAAAACGGCGCTGAGTATTCCTACATTGCAACCGAAAACGACAATCAAGCTTCTGTTAATCTCTTCACCGACAAATGTGGCTACACCAAGTTCCGTACACCATCAATCCTAGTCAACCCGGTGTTTGCTCACCGAGTTAAGGTGCCAAACCGAGTCACCATTTTCAAACTCAACCCTCATGATGCTGAGTTGCTGTACCGACTCAGATTCTCCTCCACTGAGTTTTTCCCTCGTGACATCGACTCGGTTCTTAATAACAAGCTAAATCTGGGAACATTCGTCGCGGTGCCACGCGGCAGTTTGGGTAAAGGTGAGTCAACATGGCCTGGATCGGCTCATTTCCTATCTGACCCATCCGATTCATGGGCGGTACTCAGCGTTTGGAACTGTAAGGATTTGTTCACATTCGAGGTGAAAGGAGTGTCGCCAATCAAGCGGACTCTGGCAAAAACGACGCGTATGGTGGACAGGGCGTTGCCGTTTCTGAAGCTCCCTTCGGTCCCCGAGTTCTTTAGGCCTTTTGGGATACACTTCTTGTATGGGCTTGGGGGTGAAGGCCCACACGCGGAGAGTTTGTTGAGGGCGCTTTGCGGTCACGCGCATAACCTGGCAAAAGAGCGCAAGTGTAGAGCAGTCGCCACCGAGGTGGCAAGTAGCGAACCGCTCAAGTTAGCCATACCGCACTGGAAGTGGCTATCGTGCGCAGAGGACTTGTGGTGTATAAAGAGGCTCGGGGAGGACTACAGTGATGGGTCTGTCGGTGACTGGACCAAGTCACCACCTGACCTGTCTATTTTTGTTGACCCCAGAGAGGTCTAACTGACTGGTCCTTATGTGGAGATGGTCCTCGGTCCGTCCCTATTTGGCCCTACCACTTCTGAGTCGCTAAAAACATTATCCGGAGGAAAGCCGGGGCAGGAGAGAGAAAAAAAAAAAAAAAACAGCACAAGACAAAAGAGATTATGATCTTATGTTTTGCTTTACATGTTTCTTTCTTTCTTTTTTTGTTTTTTTGTTTTTTCTGTTGCTTGTTTAGTTTTTTGAATCTTTTGTCAACGGCGTAACGATTTTGGGGAAAAAAGAGGGGAATGAGAAGATATGGGCATATGGGCTTTGTAGTTATATTTGTAAAAATAAAAGAAGCGTAGAAGAATATGAATATCCCTAGCCTTTTTTCTTGCTTTCTTTTCTAAGATGTTTTTATCTCTTTGCTTTTTGTGAATGGAATTTTTGGCTTTTTAAGATCCTTCTTCTTCGGATACTTTAATTATAGTAATTCTTCGGAACGACTAGTGAAATCATACAATTCAAATGGATCAGAATATACTGTTTTTTAACATGCATGTTGTTAAAAAACTTTTGAATCGACTTTTTGGGCAAATATCATTCCTCCTGATTATGACTGAGACTAGAGATTAGAGCTGAGATAGGGGATGTGATATGCTATAAAATATGGATGTATAATAAATTTTTATTCAATTTTATATATTTTTTATATTAATATAAATTCAATATAAAATGAAGATTCGAACAATAAAATAAAATCAAAAAGCAATTGGGCGCTGGTTACATTTCTGTTTCCTTTTTCCGTTGTTAATAGATTCGAAAACACCCGATAATGTGGATTTCCATTTTTGATTAATAATTCAATTTGGGGCTGGTCGCATTTTTGTTTCCTTTACCTGTTGTTAATGGGGTTCTCAGTATCTTTCTAATTAGGGATACAACATCAAATGGTGCACACATACGTTTGGTCGCACGGAATATGGATCCCATCCACATCCAGGTCCAGAGTCAGGTCTCTCTAAGGGACATTATTGTCCTTTCGGTCGGCTATGTGGGCTCCACAGTTTTTCTTTAGTCTTTTTGTCATATGTGGTGAATGTCAAGGTTATCACCATTACTAGGAGCCTTTCTAAGACGAAGATGAACTGTCGGAAAGGTGGAATGGAACACTTGCTTTCGTGGATTTTAATTTTCCAAGTGATGAAGGGACGGGTGATACGGCCTTTGCCTAGGCATGCATTCTGTGATCAATCCTTTTAGGGAGATATATATATATATATATATATGCCGTAGACATTTTAATAACTTTATAATAAAATTAAAACTACACAAAGCCCTTTTTCAGTTTTTGTAACAAGGGTTCCAATTATTTTGCTGACCTTTACGTTATGTGGGTTCAAGCTCCATAAAACATAGCTTTTTCGTATATATGGTAAAAAAAATGTGTTCTATATTGTCAATCTTTTGGACAACATGTTCTATATGGTCATGAAATATATAAAATATTCCTTTTGTTGTAATTTAAATATCAATGATAGTTGAATTTTCAGCACGTTAGACCTTATACGATCTAGTCCCTTCTTGACCTTTTGACCATTCATTAATTTCGCAAGTCCGATAGATACTTGCAAAATTCGTGTAGTTCTTTTTTTTTTTTTTCTGTTTTTGGGAAATACTCAATATAATGGCATGAGACCAATAAATATAGCCAAAGGAAATATAAAATTAATAATGATAGAATTTCAATTTCAAAGCAACGGTTGTAAAGTATGATTTAAGTAGTGAAACATTTGTAACACTAGCACTATGCTTGGATTGAGAAAGAAAAGAAAGGAAACAACTCCTCTCCCATTCGTTTCACTTATTTGGAAAAATAAAAAATAAAAAAATAAACGAAACAAGTGATTTGTCATAAAATTTTCAATAGGCTCCATTGACAACCATTTTAATTTGGAGATGATTTCAAATGAAAATATATAAATTCACTCAGGGTATCTTAAAAAATTTAGAATATTTTAGCAATTTAACTAGTTTGTATAGTATTCTTTTAGTTTACCTAGTTTAAAACAAAACTTTTAGTAACTTCCAATTCACAAATGTTTTCTTCTCTTTATTTATTATCCAAATATAATAAATATTTTTTCTCCAATTTTTTTCTTCTCTTTTTCTTTCCTCTTGTTGTCTTTCCTTTATCCCAAAAATAGTGTAAGAATTCAGCTACTTTCGTTGGTTGTGTTTATGTATGTCATGTTTGCTTTTATCCCATATAATCATATTGGAGAGTGACATGAAGGGATAACAAACCTAAGAATTATTTCCTCTTTCTAGGAACGCAGTGACAACATCTACCACAAGTTTCATCAAACCACCACATAATATCCAATTGACCAAGGAAAATTTCTCTACCTGATGTAACAACGTGTGACGAGTGAGGATAAAAAAAATTAGGTTAGATTTGAATCGTTCAGTTCATAATGAACTGTACCAGAAAAACATTTCATCTATTCCTAAATCAAATTAAAAAGACGACAGATTTTTCACTTTATTTTTAAGAATAAAGGTTTTTAAAGGGATAGAAAACATTATGTGAAAACCAAATTGTGTTTTTTCCTTTTTTATTAAAATTCTATTATACATTACAATTTAAAACAAGAGTTTGAACATGATATTTCTAGTTGAAAACTAGTATTTATACTATTAAAATATTACAATATTGATATTATGGATACAGTCTATGTAGTGATGCTATGTTTGGGCTTTCTATGTACTTAGCAATTATTTTTACGTTTATAATTTTGGAAATTGCTATTAGGTGAAAAAAAAAAATATATTAATAGAGAAAAGAAGAGAGAGAGAGAGTTGGCATGTGCCAACTTGATAGAGTATTCTTATATTTATTAGCCCTTAGGAAGTGCTATTATATATACTTATACAATACATATAACATACTATGAATGAAAATAGAAAGAAAATATTTTCTACTAAATCCATCATTAATTAATCTTATGTCATGATTGATATGAAAAAATAATTTGAAATAAAACCGATTGGAATGAAATGGAACAGTACGAGGATTGGAATAAAAAAGTATTTTTTGTGTTTAGAAATGCCTAGAAAATGAAATGGTATGCAAACAAATGTATAAATAGTTTTATTTATAAAAAATAATTTTAAATATTATATATCATAATTCGTTTAGTTAAAAAAATAATTATAATTAATCTTAATTAATAAAGAGGTAATGGAATCACATTCCGCATTCTAAATGTACCATCGAATATGGAAAAGGGAGTGAAATCTTCATTTCATTGGGGCCCATTTTCACATACTAAAAGTGATATTAGTATATCTCTTTTTTTTATTCAGCAAAACCAAGCTATCTTTTTAGGGAAACATTAACTTTAATTTATAAACTAAAAAAAAAAAAAAGAACTCTGTTACGATTCATTCTGCCATTTCCAAGTTCAATCAATACTCCCATTAACTGATTATTACATATATAATGTCTCACGTCAGGAAAGAAAAACCTATTACAATTACATTGAGAAATTTCACAAGGTTCCATATTGCCAAAAAGGACATATAAGATCAATAATGAAGAAATGAATAATAAAAATAAAACTAAAGAAACTGAACTCATTACACCGAGTAATTCCACCATATTCCATATATGTAAAGGAAATATAAGATTAATAATGAAGAAATCAACAGTTAAAGAAAAACTAAAGGAAAATTGAACTGATTACTCCTTAGTTTCTATACTATATTATTTTGAAGGGGAAAGTTTTAAACAGAATTTTATTGTCATGGTATCAACATCGTTTCCTCATTTTTCGACTGGTGAAGGATTGGAAGAGACATTAATATTTATATTATTGCATCCTGTAGTTAAGTGCTCGTTTTTTTCTCCTCGAGGACCCTTTTTTCTGTTTTTGTGTTATTGCACGGGAGTTTCCCTGATAGCGACGCATCGAAGGCCACGTTAAAAGGAAAAATAAATTGGTGCACCGGTGCACCTTCTTTCTTTATATATGTATATATAAAGCAACACCGACCACTAGATGTGGTGTATGAGAAAACTGTTCACCATACGATTCTATATACTGTGACTTTTGTTATGTATAATACTTATAATGGAAAATATTGTTAAAAATAATTATATTAATCCACTTTCTACTCGACTTGAACTAGAGAGGAGAGGGAGAAAAGGCTGGAGAAAACCATGTGTAATGTTGTGGTGCGTTCAAGCTGCTATTACTATTAGTCACCCATCCCCAATAATGTTCCCCGTTTAAGAATTGAGAAAGCGAAATGGCAGATAGCAATCAGCGGGCCTACCTTCATTTATGGAATTTTTATTGATTTACCAAATACGACGAAGAAGCAATCAAAATTTGTTGACAAAAAAACGAATTTATTGATTGCATGAGGACATATAAGTCAGGCTCCCTTATATCTATTGCATATGATTCTCATGACCAACCACTATAGACGCTAATATGTGCAATATTTGTTTATTTTTCTTTTTTATTCTTGGAAAATTATATATCTAATGTGTGAAATTACTCCATCTAGCAGCATAGTTGTAAAACCATTAGCTATAATAGTATGATATGGTCATCTTAATTATTCTATAGTTTATGTGACAACTTATATTTGATTGAAATAAACGTGAAAATAATAAAGAACTATTAGGACCTCTATAGATTTTTTGTTTAATTTTTCGATATGATAGAGGAGTCGAGTATTTAATAAAGTATTGTCCATAAAACATTTGTCTATTTTATTGCTTATTTTAGAACTAAGCTCGAATATTTATTCAATAATATATACATAAAAGTAATAATAATAATAACAACAATAATAATCATTCATTTTTCTTTGCCTACTTTAAGTTGTGCAGGGGAATAAGATGATGGATGGGCAACGCTATTTGAATGGGTGAAATTGGGTTGTGCATGCGTAAGGGCCCTAAGTGTATGCTACGGACTGAGGAAAAAAAAAAAAGGAATAAAATTTGGCAAAAAAAAAAAAAAAAAGAAGAAGAAGACGAAGAAGAAAAAAAGAATGAGTAGACACAATAAGAAAAGCGATTTCTCCTGAAGGGTGGTATCCCTACATCTTTAAATAAATAAATATATGAAAAACATAAATAAACCCTTTTATATGTATTCATGTGTATTTAGATTGTCTATATTTAAAATTGAGAGCTTAGTTCCCAAATTTTTAAGAAGGAAAACAAAAAAATAAAAATGTTTTTAGGTCGCTTGATGGCTACTTTGTCCTGCGACCAATAATAAAAATTTAGAAAATTAGCGAAATTAGATGTTATCTAAGTGCATAGAAGTGGAATTGTATCCAAAAACATGCTCTTTGGAAAATGGGCTTTTCAAACACTCTATTGTGAAGATAACAACCAAGTACACATTGAGCAAATATAACATTGTTTCCAAACATCATTTACATATATATATATACATGTACGTATGGTATATTTAAGGAAAAAAAATGTTATGTTCAAGTATACTTGGTTGTCTCCATCTTAACAAAAAATATATGTTTTGAAATAGGGTTGCATTAATAGATATTCAAACAACTTGATAATGGCCTAAAGAAAGAACCATTTTTTTGTACTTTTAAGATTATTATACTATTTCTTTTCAATAGAAGAATATATAAAAGTGAAAATTTTTTATTTGATCTCTCTGAGGGAAAAAAATAGAAAGAAACAATAAGGGTATGATAAGATTTTCCAATGGAATAACATTGAAGAGGTAAATTCAATGTACTTGTAATTATTTATGTATTTTCTTTAGAAATCTTATAATAACTTCTTAAGCTACATAGTAAATGCTATTGTGAGGTATAATAAGGTGACTGCTTCTATAAGATATTAGAAAAAGAGTTTTTCAGGTATATTCAAGAAGGCCTAATCCACTTGCCAACTAATCCTGACCACTTATCTCAAAACCCTTCCTCTCAAATCTTCTTTATAACAAACAAGTACGTCCTTCTCTCTCTTCTCTTCCGGCTGTTACTTCCTTTCGTGTTCTCTACTTTATTTAAAAATTAAGGTTTCAAGTAAAACCCTAATCAATGACTCTTTTTACAATCTAACACTAACACTATAAAGATCTTGAATAGATCTATCTATTGATACTACTATCTTGTTATTGGTTAATCTCACTAATGCTAATGTGTTTGTTTATGTGTTTGTGAGGTTGTGAGTTATCTATGGAAAAAGAAAAGAATTCTAGACTTTTGAGACATTAGAGATCTCTAAGAATTCACATAAGTGAAATCACTATAAGGATCGATATCCATTTTATTTTTTTATTCTTATTTATACTTTTATACTAGATTTGTTATGTTTTTACCAGATCTATTATGGATCTGCTAGAGTTTGTTAATTTTGAGTTTGCAAGTGTAACTATCAACTACTTTTGTTACAATTGTACAATATTGTTTCAGACAATGTAATCTTTTAAGTGCTTCTGTCTTCTCCTATCTCTTGTTGTCACTATAATTGTATCTCTTTATTTTGTCATAATAGTTTCCTTACATCTTTGAAAATTGACCTTATCCTCAAGGTCATAATTTAGATAGTCACAACAAAACTTAGAAAGGTCTATCCATGTTGCATCTTCCAAACTTAGTGACTCCTGCTAAATTAATAGTTATATGACTGTATGACCATGTCTATGCATCTCTCTAGAATCCAATATAGCCATTGGTTTTATTATAGGATGATGAGTAAAATCAATTGTTTGTAAGGGTCTCTGTTCCATGTTATTACCTTCAGCTTTCTTAAATAATGATACATGACAAACAGGATGAATGCATGACCCTATTAGTAAGGTTAACTTGTAAGCTGTAGAACCTAACCTTTCTAATATTTGAAATGGCCCATAATATCTTATGGATAACTTATAAGATAGTCTATTAGCTAAAGAAGTCTGTCTATACTACCGTAGCTTAACATATACCCAATCTACTACTTAAAATGTCCTATATGAACGATGTTCATCCTCTAATAAAGTCTATCTATCTGCTAAAGTCTTCATTCTCTACTATGCTTTAGTTAAGTGACTCCTTAAATATCTCAATAGTTCATCTCTTTCAATCAACTCCTGATCTAATGCTACAATATTAGAAACTCCTCTGATATATTGAGGAATTTGAAGATGATATCTACCATATAGAACTTGAAATGGAGTAATGTGAGTACCAATGAGATAACTAGTATTAAAAGAGAATTCAGCCCAAGGTAAAAACCTAGGCCACTATTTTGGTGATTCCATGACAAAAGCTCTCAAATAATGCTCCAAACATCTATTTAAGATCTTTAATTGACCATCTATTTAAAGATGATATGCAAAGCTCATTCTCAACTAAGTCCCATTAAGCTTAAAAAGCTCCTGCCAAAATCTATTGATAAAAACATTACCTCTATCTGATACAATTGATTTAAAAATTCTATCCAACTTTACAACTATCTCCACAAACAACCTAAGTACTGATGTAACTGAATAATATGTAGGCAAAGGGTCAAATTGGCAATACTTTGATAGTCTATCAACCATAACTAAAATTATTGAGCACTCATTAGATATGGGTAATCCAGTAATAAAGTACATAGATACATTTTCAAACAGTTGTTGTGGAATAGGGAGAGGTTGTAATAACCTAGTTGGCAAAGTGATCAAATACTTCACTTGTTAGCATACAGGACACTTTTTAATGAAATCCTTTACATCATGCTTCATGCCTTTCCAATAGAAAGAGGAACTTAACCTTTTAAAAGTCTTTAACACTCCTACATGACCTCCTATTGGGGTATCATGAAATTCTAGTAACAATTTAAGAATGATAGATAATTGTAAAGGGATAAAAATATGGTATCCTAGAAATAATAATCCATCTTGCTAAACTAATGGCAGTTCAAGTGACACCCCATGCAAACATTTATCCCTTAACATCGCTTATTCCAAATTGTTTTCTAACTCATTCTTCAATGTTGTAATCCAATCAAAAGATGGTATAAAAAGTGCCAACAACTGAAACTCTTCATCAAACTTATGAGAAAGAGCATTGGCCACAACAATCTATGGACCTCATTTGTACTCTATTTCATAGTTATAGCCCATTAATTTTACCAAATATTATTGGTGTTCAGGAGTTTTAATTACCTAAGTAAGTAATTCCTTTAAGCTTTTTTTATCAGTGCGAATCACTGAGTGCCTTCTCAATGAGTATTGTCTCCATTTACGAACAACCACTACCATATTTGCTACCACAGCTACTAACTCCTAAACATATGCACTTGCCTTCTACATTCTTTCATTGAATTTTTTACTAAAATGGGAAATAGGATTCAATCCTTCATGTAACGTTGTCCCCATTCCTCGACCCGAAGCATGTATTTCAATAATAAAATTCTTATTGAAATCAAGTAGTCTTAAAATAGGGGTCAACATTAATGCTAATTTCAGCTTTTCAAAGGCTTCTATAGCCTAATCTGACCATTCAAAAATGTTTTTTTCTCAACGAATTTGTTAATGAAAACATAATCTTGGCATAATTTTGAACAAAACACCTATAATACCATGTTATGCCAAGAAATCCCCTCAATTGCTTAGCTAAAATAGGTCCTAGCCACTATTTAATTGCTTCTATTTTTTTGTTTAATCAAGCTTTACTTTGTCCTTTGATACAATATGACCTAAATAATCAATTCTACCTTAAGCAAATGAACATTTACTTCACCTGAGATAAAATTCTTGCTTCTGCAAACATTCCAAAACCTTCTCCAAGTGTATGAAATGCTCTTCCATGCTCTTGCTGTAGATGAGTATCATCAAAGAAAACAATAATGAATTTTAGAAGATAAGGTTGAAAAATCTTATTCATTATTGCATGAAATGTTGTTGATGCATTTGATAGACCAAAGGGCATTATCAAAAATTCATAGCACCCCTCGTGTGTTCTAAAGGCTGTCTTATGAATATCTCTTAAGTTCATCCTAATTTGATAATAACTCACTCTCAAATCCATTTTCAAAAATATAGTGGCTTTCCTTAGCTCATCTAACAGCTCATCTATTATTGGAATTGGAACTTTATCCATTATTATCGCTTGGTTGAAAGTTCTATAGTCTATACAAAAATACCAAGATCCATCTATTTTCTTAACCAATAATATAAGTGAAGAAAAAGAAATTATGTTTGGCCTAATCACCCCACTTTCTAACATTTCATTCATCAATTTCTTAATCCCTCGCTTCAAAAAATACGAGTATCTATATGGTCTTACATTGATTGCTTTACTTTGATCTTTGAGATGAATATAGTGTTAGATATCATGCAAAAGAGGCAATGATGTATGTGTCACAAAAACTTGTTGAAATATGCTGAATAAAGTGTCAATATCTTTATTTTTGGTAATATCATGAAGTAATTCATCCTTTTAAGCAACTAAAAAAAAAACCTACATTGTCAGATTGTATAAGCTTCCGTAATTCTGAATTTTCAATTTGCTAGGGTTTTAAGTCCTTATTCCACCATAATTCAACTCTTTGACCTTGCCAATTGAATTGCATTGTTAATGTGGAATAATCAGCTATAATTGGACCTAAAGTACTTAGCCATTGTACACCTAATACCAACTTAGCTCGCTATATTTCTAACACAGAAATCGACAAAAAATTCAATTAGATGCACATTTAAAGGCACTTTCTTGCGTACTCCTGAACATATCTACTTATCTTCATTTCCAATCATCACCATAAACTTTGATGTAGCACAAATGGGCAAATTCAAAATTTTTGCAACACTATACTGCATGAAGTTGTGTATGTTACTTAAGTCCACTAGTATAGAAACTTTCTTACCTACAATAGTACCCTTCAATCACAATGTTTTTGGAGTAGTCGATCTTGAAACTAGATGATAGCTTATTTCAACATTCTCCACTTCATTTGGTACGTCATCACTCTGCAATTGATCTTCATCTATCTCATCCAATAATATAGATTCCCCATCCTCCATATCTACTGGTTGAATTACCATAAAAAATTTTGCTTTGTAAACATGGCCCTTATAGAATTTCTCATCACAATTATAGTACGATCATTTCTCTCTTCTCAATTGTAACTCAACCAATGTCATCTTTTTAATGGGTAATGGTTTTGTTCGGGGATTAGTCTATTTTTGTATTGGAATATATAGTGGTTTTTGTGTGTTGAATGAATTTAGTGGTTTAAAATTGATTGATGGTGAAAATGATTTGTTGGAAAATAGAGATGGTCTAGAAAATGAAGAAGTTAGTCGAAAATTTGGGTTGCATTGTGTATGCTTAAGTCATTTTAGTTTAGCTTTATGGAGTTTGGCTAAACTCATTGCTTCAATCAATGAATTGGGTCTTGACGTTAGCACTTCTACTTAAATAATGTCCTCTAACCTTGTGATAAAACAACTTTGCAAGAAACTTTTAGAAAGACCATGAACATGATTAGATAGTTTCTCAAATTTACTCTGATAAGTAGCAATAGATCCTATTTGAGTAAGTTTCGCAAGCTTACTTTAATAATTTTCGAATATAGATGGTCCAAATCTTGATCTAAGGGCTTTAATGAAAGTTTGCCAAGTAATGACTAGCCCTCTTCTTGATAACCACTAAAACCAACTTAATGCATCCTTTTCCATTGAAAAAGATGCTATTCTTACCCTTTCTACTTCTAAAATTTGATGAAATTTGAAAAATTGATTCACCTTAAAGATCTACCCTTTTGGGTCTTAACTACTAAACCTTGGTAGTTCCAACTTGATATTTATACCCCTTTGAGAGGATGATGAATTTCCTACTAGATTGTTAATTCTTAGAGAGTTATTCCGATTCTCATCATTGATATTCATAGATGTTAATAGCTTCAGAAAATACGCATTCATTTGATTCATTATAGTCTCCAATTTCTCCATTCTCGCATTATTATTCTACTTTAATGCAGCCATCTTAGTAGCATATCTTAGTAGCATATGAATGCAACTCTTCCTATAATTGTACCATATTTCTAGTAGTGTTTTCCCTTGTTTAATCTTGATGTACAAAATCAATTAAAGCACTAATGTTAGGCCTACTCAAGAAGGTCTAGCTCCACTGCCAACCAATCTTGACCACTTATCAAAACCCTTCTTCTTGAATCTTCTTTATAAAAAATAGGTACGTTCTTCTCTCTCTTCTCTTCCCTTTATCACTTCCTTTCATGTTCTCTAATTTTCCCAAAAACTAGGATTTCAAGCAAAACCCTAATCAATGACTCCTTTTACAATCAAACACTAACACTATAAAGATCTTGAATAGATCTATCTATTGATACTACTATTTTGTTGTTGGCTAATCTCACTAATGCTAATGTGTTTGTTTATATGTTTGCGAGGTTGTGAGTTGTCTATTGAAAAGGAAAAGAATTCTGGACTTTTGAAATGCCAAAGATCTCCAATAATTCACACAAGCGAAATCACTATAAGGATTTGTATCCATTTTAGTTTTTTTTTAATTCTTATTTATACTCTTGTACTAAATCTGTTTTGGATTAATTAGGGTTTGTTATTGTTGAGCTTACAAGCGTAACTATCAACTACATTTGTTACAATTGTACAATATTCTTTCAAATAGTGAAAATTTTTAAGTATTTCGATCATCTTCTATCTCTTCTTGTTACTATAGTTGTATCTCTTTGTTCGGTCATAATAGAGTTGTTATAACTTCCTTGAAATATTAGAAAGACTAACTTCTATGTAGGAACTACCAAAGATTTTTAAGTAATAGATAATACCTAATTAGGTGTAGTGTTTAGAAGAGAGTAAGATAGATAAATTGTGTTATCTCTTTCTTCCTATTCTCTTTTCTTTCCATAGAACTTATTGATATAATTTGTTTATATTCGAGCATTATTACTTTTTGCAATTAGTTGTGAACAAGACAAAACAAAAAATAAATAAATAAAAGAAAAAAAGAAAATGAATAAACTTTTTAGCAAAATTTATTTCCACTATAAATTTCACAAGTTCCAAGTTCCTTTTTCTGCGATATTAGACTTGTAATTGGGTGTGATGATTTTCGTGCATGAAAGACTTTGGTGTGGATAAAATTTACGAGTTTCACACGATATACCGAACCAGCAATTCTAAGGTGGCTTCAATTGGTCGTAAAATGGATTCAGATTCCAAGTGTTAAGGACACTGACTTTCAAGTCGAAATAAAATGGCCGCTACACCTTCTCAATTCTCACCCCTGGTGACGCTAACTACTTCAGAGGCACAACTATTTCATATTACAATACTAAGAATGTACTAGCTACTTCGTTGTAAGCGTTCCTAGGTTCTTTTCTAGATAATCTTTATGCTGTATAAATTAAGGTATTATTATTTATCATTTCATACATACCCAGACCAGATTTTGTGTTCCAAGGGAAAAAAGTAAAAAAAAAAGGTGGAAAAAATATATTAATTTCATACAGCATGTAGTTGTACAAGTAAAGTCATTAAAATCACTAAAATGATCATTAGGTTTTGGAAATAACTTTTATAGGAATACTTGGTAAATTTTCAGTTTCAATCACTTCATTAAATTTTTCTCTCTATATATACTACTCGTATCCGAATTGCATCCATATCCTACTCTTGTTTATTCTTTTTATGAATTTGTATCCATCACATTAGTAATCTCTATGTACACGTCAAATCTTCATGGTATCATGGCATACACAACTATTATACATTATAATGTCTTTGTCACACTAAACCGTCCTGACCTATTAATCTTTAAAATGAGTTTGCAACTTTGATTTTGAGTAAAACCTATTTTAAGAGTAATAAATAAGTAGATTACTGATTTATTTATTTTAATGATATCTTTTATTTAAGGTGTGATATATAAAATCAATTATTTTTATATATTACATCATTTAAATAAATAATGTTATTAAAAATTGGGAAATTAGTTACCGTTTTAGAGGTTTGGTACGTTAAAACAGTGGTTTATACGGATGGAACATATCGGAAGACTGATAAAGAATGAATTTTATTTTTCAATCGTGTAGCTATCCCACAAGTAAAGTAACCCAAACCCAACTACCTAAAGACGATGTGACAACGGGAGAAGTCAATTCATTAATTAATCATTTGTTTGCAAAGAGGGAAATTAGGAGATAAGAACAAAAACGGAAGCTAAATTTCCGTTAATCCCATCAATTTTTTTATCCCTTAAGGAAGAGAAAGTGAAAACAATGATTAAATTTCCAATTCTATCCCTTTATTTTATCTTTCTTTCATTTGTTATTATTTTTCATGAACATCTTTGTAATTTTATAGTAGTTCTTTTTTATTCTTTAGTAATTATTAATTTTTTTATTTTTATTTTTCCTGCCTTTTATTGTCCAAACAAATTAACAGTTATTATCTCCGTCCTAATTCTTTCTTTTCTCTCTATGATATGATATGGTCGCCCAATTAAAAGAGCAAATGCATATGATTTGTGAGTTATAAATTTATGCCATATGTTGATCAATATCCTCCAGTCGCCTAAACTGGACATAATAATGATTGTAAGGACTTCTTGTTGGAACTCGTGCAGGTTAACACTACATTGCTATGCCTTTGATTCAGCTTTATTTCTATACATCACGAGACACGTGATATTAGTAGATAGATATAGATGTCATGGACAGAAGACCGAGAGAGGAGAATTCCACGGAAATGCAAAGACTTATATTCACTGAATAATCATCCATCAAACAGTTATACCATAATAGAATAACAGATAATAGTAGTTTGTCTCAACAATACAGTGATTGCATCAGATAGTAGTTGAGTAGGAGATTAGCTATCTAGAATTAAGCCACTTAAATCTGCAACATTACCTTGCAAACAAACACAAACCATTGATTACTAACGAACCCTAAGTGACAGAATACACAGGAGAAGAAAGGAAGAGAGAGATTTACCTATCAAAAGGATTGGGATTACTCTGGAAAGTCTGCAGTAATAGAGAGAGAGTAAGGGGAAACAATACGTTTGCATTTAGTAAAATGGGTTGGACCGATATTACTGAATAGAAACATCCTAACAATAAATAAGTAAAGAATATAAAGTATATGATAGTGAAGAACCTGATTGCACACTGTGTTTGGTAAGTTTTGATAAAAAGGGAATGTACGGAAATAAGTAGAAAAGAAATGAAATAAGATACGAGGTTATTTAACCAGTCTTATTTTTTATATATATAATAATTTTAGTTTTATATCATCCTTTAGTCTTGTATCATCCTGTAACCTAAATTATTTCAATATAGAATTAATTGATAGCTATAAAGAAATATGCAACATATTGAATAGACTTCACAAACAAGGATTTAAGATAAATAAAAAAATATTGGAGTTCTTTAAGAAAAATCGTGAAACTTTAGAAAAAGTTAGCATTCTTATGCCTAGAATACAAGCACACGTAAATTTGAAGTGTAAATTTCATTTTGTGTTTGGTAACACATAAAAGAAACAAAAGTAAATGTTTCTACTTTCTTCATTTGGTTTGCTTTAAAAAAGAAAATGAAGAGAAATGGAGTTAGTATTGAACAAAATCACCTTACTTTTAAATTGATGAGTATCATTATAAAGGCAATTTTGTAATTATATTACATTTCCACTCATTTCTCTCTAATTTTGGAAAGAAAGTAAGTGAAGCACATAATGGAAATGTTTCCACTATTTTTTTTTCCTTTTCTATCAATTTCCTCCCTTCACTTAAAGTTGCTAAAATTATTATTTCCTCCCACTTCTTTTCATCTCTACCGATCCAAGCACAATGGCAACGAGGTAGACAAACAATTAGTAAGACACTAATGCTACAAAAGGAATCAATAATAGATATTATGCATGGTTCTTACCATTCGTAATTCACGAACAACAATTCACAACTAATTCTCTAGAATTTGCATGCACTACAACACCAATAATTACACTTGAGCTTGGAAGTTGGAACCTAGTGGAAAGCTAGTCATTACCATACATAAAACTACTGGATTTCATTGGCCCCATGAAAAACATTATTACTCTTCTCAAGCTCAATTTTATAAAATAGATTAATACAAATAGATACTACTACTAAGGTATATCAAGTTGACAATATTCAATGCTTCATGCTCAACAACTATTACTACACATGAATTGAAAGTATTCCAAAAGAACCAAAAGGGAAGAAAGAGAGAGAGAGAGAGAGAAATTATATTAAGTCATAACTTCATGGCAAAATAAAGCAAAATGAATATGCCCTCAATGCAATCGATGCAATAGACAACACAAAAATAAAAAAAAAATATTGATGGATTTACTATTCACAAAATGAATACAAAATGGTATGTGTAGTTGCCTCTAGAGCCTCACATATAGGTGGATACATAGTGTTGCCGTCTATTAGATGCTGAAGTGTAAACTTAATTTGGTTAAAAGTAAATGTCCTTCATAACCTAATGTTTTCAAATCAAGGGAACCTATCCTTTGGCATGGCGCCAAGATTATAACAATAGCCTTGTAGCACAGGTATCATCCACCTCAGCATTTTCATATCAACGGTACCTCACATCCTTTTTTGCTCTGATTGTGTTCTTGATCTCAACACCCTTTTGTCTTTAGGTACCTCATTCGAATCCTTATGTTCTATCTATGTGTAAAGGTGTTCACTAGGTTAGGTTGGTGTGGAACCGACCTTAGATTGCCAGTTCATGAGCTAATAAGAGTGAGTCTGGCCTAGCTTTTGAGATAAGGAAAAATGGAGGAGAGGAAGGAAATAGAAGGGAAAATATATGGATTCTACTATTTGGTGTAAAAAGGAAAGGTGAGGGAATAGAAAACATGGGGAAATATTTGCTTGAAGGATAATCTATTAACATAATTTATAAGATTTGATCTTCTCTAGCTTCCATCTTGTTTCCAACCATATCTTTGCTCCAATTCTAAGATCTAATGTTTACATTATAGAAAATAAATTGTAATAAGAAACTAATCAATACATTGTCAAAGTATTAGCATTTATTAATATGTAAGGTTGGATATAGAAAAGACATGATTTCGAGCATTTTTGTATTACAGCAAGTGTGATGAAATTGGCATTATTTTGTTTGCAATTGAAGGTACTTTATATATATCATGATTTGATGTAATAAAAACATAT
The DNA here is from genome assembly GCA_024138005.1 of Lumnitzera racemosa. NCBI lineage: Eukaryota > Viridiplantae > Streptophyta > Magnoliopsida > Myrtales > Combretaceae > Lumnitzera > Lumnitzera racemosa. The sequence goes on from JAMXBC010000008.1 coordinate 77,103,073, forward strand.
CCGATTTTTTGATAAATATACCATCACTTCCTCCACCACTTGTAATGGCTAACATGTTTCAAAAATAAGGCTTTCTCTATTCATGAACAAGCTCTTCTATCTTCTTTCTTAACTTTTTTATCATTTTCTTCATCAACAATGGAGGAATCAATTGACATATATAGAGAGATATATATAAATATATATGTATGTATATATATATATATCTAATTGGATTGCTTTTGGATGTTAAGATTATTACTAAAATCTATATTTTCTTCAAAGTGTTTTTGTTTGTGTTGGGTGTTGCAAGAAGTTCAGCAACTATATATAGATGAAACTCCAAACTTTGTTAGCAATGCTTTAATTAATTTCTTACCAAAGATGCATTTTATTTATTGGTTTGTTAATTTAATCTAACGTATGAAAGTAGAAACATTCTATAACTGCTTTGACCAAAGGTATAATCTAGTCCTATGTTTTAGAAAGGATGTCTTTGACTTTTATAAACATACGATTAAAACTCCTAATTACATAAATCCAAAACTTCTAAATTCATTCTTATTTGTAAGAAAGGATCAAGCTAGGGGAAATATTTTCAACCAAGTTATTTAATTAGATAGAAATATTGGTAATAACACAACTAGATAATCTTGGTAATAACACAACTAAACAATCTTCATTATAATTTCTATAAGTTGAGTAATGATGTCTGGCTTTTAATTATTATAATTTTAACTAATTGTTCTTTGGTTCTTATTTTGCATAGTAGCTTCATAATGTGGTATGGCATTAAGGTAATAATTATTCTTAAAAATTTTAAATTTTGACTCTTTTCTTATTGCAATTAGCATGGATGATGAAGAGAATTATGGAAGAGAAAATGTTGAAAATTACAAAGAAATACAAGAAAATTACAATTTAGGAAGTGAAAGATGATGGTTAAGGTGGTATCATTCTTGATATGTATAGTAAAACTTCATTAGGCATTGGGAGCAAGAAAGACAAATAGCTATATTGCAACTAATTTACTCCATTGTATTGCATCTTTCAAATGTCTACATTATAAAGGTCGATAGGCCTTTAGGCACTTTTGACATCGAAAGAGAATGTAGAAGAAAGGTTTTATTAAAAGAGCTCCTAAGTAATGAAAGTACTTGTCATGCTATCCTTCAAATGGGTTCGGAGTCATTTGCTATGTTTTGTGAGAAACTTTGTGCCACTAGTCATCTTAAGGATTATAGGGGTGCTACAATAGAGGAATAAGTAGCTAAGTTCTTGCAAATTTTAGGTCAAAATTTTACAAATCATATAATAATATTTTATTATGGATGCTTAGGAGAGACTATAGGTCACCACTTCCATAATGTATTGAGAGCTGTGATATCCCTTGAGTTTGAATTGTTGAGACAACCAAGTGAAGAGGAGGTAGCTAAGGAAATATCTAACAACATTAGATTTTATCCATACTTTAAGGTAAGTGTGTGTATGCGTGTGTGCATGTGTGCACGCGCGTGCACGCGTGTGTGTGTGTACGCGTGCGTGCGCGTATGCGTATGCGTGTGTATGTGTGTGTGTCTGTGCGTATGTTTGTGCGTGTATGCGCGTGTGCGTGTGTATGTGTGTATGTGTGTCTGTGCGTGTGTCTGTGCGTGTGTGTGTGTTTTTTCCCCTTCCCTTTTATGGTTGACTACATATTGGATTGTCACTATTGAATGAATACAAACACTTTTGTAAGTATAAATATGATTGTATTGACATAATGGATGGTACATATGTACATGTAAAGGTTTCTTGAGTAGATGCACGTAGATTTTAAGAGAGAAAGGAATGGCCAACCTAAAATGCTTTAGCAACATGTTCGTTTAATATGAAATTTCTTTATGTGTTACCTAGATGGGAAGGAATGGCCTCAAACTCAAGAATACTTAGAAGTGCATTAAGTAGAGATGATAAGTTGATTATCCCACAAAGTAAGTTATGTTTTGACGAACTAAATCTTAACTTTAATATTTTTATGTCATACCTTTGAATTAATTGTTTTACTCTATAGGGGAATTTTATTTAATGGATGCAAGATTTCCGTCAAAGCGGTCTCTACTAACACCATCTACATCAAAAATACAATAGACGAGGTCCTAAAAATACAAAAGAAATTTTTAACCATCGTAATGTAATTGAACGTGCTTTTGGTGTAGTGAAAAAATGATTTCCTATTATTGCTAAGGGCACTTAACTTTGGTATGATTTCACTATAATAACAAAAATTGTGTTGGCTTGCTCATAATTATTTAATGGATGTGAATCTAGATAAAATGTTAATTGTAGAAGCCCCAACAACAACCAATAGAAAACCATGGAGGTCTTGTTAGGCAAAGCTTAAACATTGATTACATGGAAGGGGTGATAATGAGAGACAACACAGCAACACAAATGTAGCTTGACTGCTAAAATAATTCATGAGCTTAATTATGTTATTTATGTTATGTATTTTATTAAATACTTTATAGTTTGTTGTGTTTTGAAATGATAGCAAATTTTGTTACTCATGGATTGTATGTTTGGCTTGTTATTAATGAAATGTTATCTTCATGCATACAAACCTTTAACTACCACATTCTTTTGGCTTAATTATTAACATTAGATATAAATAATGTTATGCAGGATAAAATACAATCGAATAATGGTGAGAAAACTAGAGACCATTTGATTTTGACAACAGAAATGGATACACTATTGGTAGATGTGTTGTTGGAGGAAGGGTGTATGGGGAACTGTCATGATAGGTTGTTTACTACAGAGGCTTATAATAATGTATTAACATCACTGTGGTTGGTTCCAACTTACAAAAGGATAACATAAAAAATAGAATTAAGACTCTAAAGAAATATTTTGGTAGTTGTGAGGATTTATTTCACAGTTTAAGTAGCTTTACATAGAATCTAATGACCAAGAAGTTTGATGCAGCTAATGAAGTATAGGATCGATTGATTAAGGTAAGTACTTAACGAAAACTATGCTTAAATTTTGGTTAGTTACCTTTTATTTTCTCATCATCAATGATATGAAAATATTTTATACTTTGCAGGAGAAGCCAGAAGCCAAAAAAAAAAAAGAAAGGAAAATAGAGTAATACATAATTATGATAAATTGTTTTATCTCTATAATGAAGACATGGTAACTAGTAAATATACAGAAAGTGCAAGAGAAAAGATGCAATGTTGGCAAAGAGAAGGTATGGAATCTCAATTTGACTTAGATGACACTATTAAAACCACAATGTTTTCTGATAGTGATGTGAATTGAAGTAATTAAATTCATAGTGGGAGGAGGACAACTCTTAATGTTAGTCTTACTTATACACCTTTTGTAAACTCACCAGGTAGATTCATTTAGAGGGACTAAACGTAAAGCTAGTGCTTTGGTAAAAGTTATTGGGAACTAATAAGAAAAACTAAATATGTGCATAGATAGTGTCGCGAATGTCTTGAAAAAGGGGGATATAATTATAGAGAGAGTTGTACAGGTTATATAAATGGGGAATACAATTGGTGAGAAATCTTTATATAATCTTGAAAGAAGTTAACCTTCTTATTATCGCAAGAAAGAAATATTTTTAGAGTTGGAAGCTACTGGTATAGATCCAAGTTTTCAATTGACTGCATATTGTCATCTATGCAAAACTCCTCAAAGCACCCAAGCATTCTTTGGTGTTCCTCATTCGAGAAGACTAGAGTTGTTACTAGAAATCATGTTTGATGATATTAGATAAGCAATAAGAGCTATATAGATGGATAATATTATATCTTTTATGTATACCTTGTTTATTTTATAAATTTTTTTGTAGCAAAAGGCCAATATTTTGTAGTTGGCTTAATTATATATTTTAGAATTAGATAAAGCCAATTCTTTTAGTATGTTTTCATTTAGGAAGAGGCCTATGCTTTGTCAGTAGCTCAATTATATATTTTGAATTAGATAGAGTCAATTTTTTTTTTAAACTATTGTAATGATAGTAGTTATGTAAATATCAATGTGCCATGATGATGGTTGACACTTTTAAATTCAAAGTTTGATGACATATCTTATCATATTTTATACTAACAATCCAAAGATATTGGTCTTAAGTGGGAATTAAATTTCTACTTCTTTTCACATGTAGATATATTCCAAAGACAACGGTCTTTATTTGAGTTTTGAGTTTTAACTTTTATGTTGTTTCGTTTTTTATACTCTTGAGTTGAAACTAAAGATGATTTCAAATAGGTTACACTTTTGTGGAACTTGATGGACTTATCATTGCAGTGCATTGAAGCTGCTTCTTATTTACTCCAATAAAGCAAATCAGTTTCATATCTATAGTCTTTAAGAATATGTACATTTATTTTTGTGGTTCAAAGGCATTAATGAGTATGGACATTTGCAAAGGAACACAACATATAGGAAGCAAAATTTCCATAAAATATTAAACTAGTTATTATTAAGGGTGAATGCAGTTCGGTGCGATTCACCCTCTTTATAGAACCAAACCTAATATAATGGTTCAAATTGTTTTGGAAGTTGAACCTAACCATACGTTTTGATTAATAAAATTTTCAAATCTAATTAAAATCGAATCGGATTAGTTCGGTTTGGTTCAATCTATGGTTTGAACTATTTGTGTCAAATTTTCACTAAATATTTTTATTTTCAATAAATATGAAATTTCAAATGAAATTTACTCAACTTAATCTTAATAATTAACACAAAATTAAGATAAAGAATAACAAAATATAAAAAGTTTGATGAAATTTATGAAGATTGATAGAAAACAATATAAAAAAGTTCAAAATAATTACGTGAATTTTTTTTTCATTTAACTAAACAGTTTGGTTCGGTTCGATTCTGTTCGATTCAATTCGATTCAAAATGGTAAAGTTTGATTTACTCCTCCAAATAGAACCACAAATCGTTTATACATAATTGAATCGAACCATAAATCAAACGGTTTATAAAAAAATCAAAATTTCAGTTTGGTTCGATTCGGTTTACAGTTCAATCAGCAGTTTGCAGTTTTTTTACCTAGCCCTAGTTATTATGAACTAGTTATTTTTCCATGGAAAGGACTACTAAGTTAGAGGCATTTGTGTGTACAACCAATTACATCTCATATTGTTATGATTATTATTAGGTAATTATTATCCAAGATATTTCATTATATTTGATATGTAAGAATGTATTGAAATAAAATAAAATGGATTGGAATGTTGTTTTCCTAATTAAACACCATAAGAGTTTTAGTTATTAGAGAATAATATTATAAATTACTAATAAAAAATGATATTATAAATTGATAATAAATAAAAGGACTATAGAACAAAATAACTATGTTTTTCTTTTTCCTAATAAGGTGATAAAATAGCCATTCATCATTGCTTTATGTCACCTTGATTCTCTATAATTAGTTTTGAATATTTGTATAATAATAACGTAAAGTCTAATAATATGATGTATCTAAAATATGCATACATATGATAAAATATATATATATATTATATTTGTACATATATATGTATGTGTATAATAGACAATAATAAAATTGAAATAAAAAGCATATGGCAATGTATCATTATATTATATCATTATTCTTTATGGGTAAATTAGTAAACTTTCATCTTTTGTTATTTTATCTTTATCAGTCATTACAATTCCTTCTTTTTTCCATTCCTTCTTTTTTCCTTTCCTTCATTAACCACATTTTAAGGAATCAAATCCCCCCAAAAATCCTTCCCTCTACTTTCTTTCCTTCTTAATCCCTTCTCTCATGCCAAACGAAGTGTTTCCTCCCATTGTTTCCACTATTTTTCTTCTTTTTCCATCGATTTCCTCCCTTTACTTAAGTTGCTAAACATATTATTTCCTCCCATTTCTTTTGGTATCTTTTCATCTCCGTCAATCCAAACACAGTAGCGATGAGGTAATAAAACCACTAATAAGACACTAATGTTGCAAAAGGAATCAATAATAAATATTATGCATGGTTCTTACCATTCGCGATTCATGAACAATGATCCACAACTGACTCCTTAGAATTTGCATGCACTATAACACCAATAATTACACTAATAATACATGAAAGCTTACGTCATTTCCATAACACAAAACTATTGGATTTCCGTTGGCCCAATGAAAACATTATTTCTCTTCTCATGCTCAACTTTATAAAATAGATTAATACAAATAGAAACTATCACTAAGGTATATTAAGTTGACAATATTCATTGCTTCGTGTTCAAAAACTATAACTGCATGTAAATAGTATTCCACAAGAACTAGAAGGAAAAAGAGAGAGAGGGAGAGAAATTATATTAAGTCATAAATTCATTAGAACTAATATGGTGGAATCATCGACAATCCTATCAGAAGAAAAAATAATAATAATAAAGCAAAATGAATATGCCCTTGATGCAATAGCCAACACAAAAATAAAAAAATATTGATGGATTTACTATTCACCAAATGAATACAGAATTGTATGTACAGTAGCATTTAGAGCCTCACATATAGGTGGATACATTATATTGCAATCCATCAGATGCTGAAGAGTCAACTTAATTTGGTTAAAAGTAAATGTCCTTCACAACCTAACATTTTTAGATTAGAGGTACCTATCTTTTGCAATGATACCAAGATTATACCAATAGCCTTGAAGCACAGGCATCATCTACCTCAGCATTTTCAAATTAGGGGTATCTTACATCCTTTTTTGCTTTGATTTTGTTCTCAATCTTAGCACCCTTTTGTCCTTAGGTGCCTTGCTCGAGTCCTTAGATCTCTAGGGTGTTCTATCTATGTGTGTGTATTTTTGTGCCCTAAAAGGTAGGGATCCTTGGTTTTCTCATACAAAAGCTAATATTTCATAAGAAAAAAAGGTAGTCACACTATAGGTGATCAACACCCTGAAGAAACAAAAAGATATAATAGTTGACAATAGAACCTTATTGTAATTAGTTTGCTGCTTTACTTGCATGCAAGGACTTGTTCTAGAGCTTTGATGGTTTGAAGATATTCTTTAAACTAAGAGAAACAAATATTGTTATAGACAAACAAGCTACTAATGCACTAGTAGCCCCTTATTAAGAAGCACTTATGTAAGTTCCACCTTCTAATATATATAGATTACTTTTAACCCATATGTGCATGTATCCTTGTATAAGGAGGACAGAGATTGCTAGCTCTTGTGAAGGGAGTGATCCATAGGAAGGCCTCCTAATCGTAAGTACATTATCTGATGCACTATGCTCAACATATGTGACTAATAAAATGCATTTTTTGATGTCATGTTGTTATGTATGAAAGCTTTACATTATCGAGAGGGAAAACAAACATGGAAAGAAAGATAATAAAACTAGAACAAAGAAATTTGTAGTTAATAGCTGTAAACTCTACTTTTAGTGGGCCTAAAATTTGAGTACGAGTACTTTTCGAACATTCCCAAATATCAACTAAACCAAAAACTTAAGTTTATATTTAGAAACAAATTAAATTTTTCCAATTCAAAAACCAATTATTGATAAAACCCGAGTTTGAAGAACTGCAAGCTCTAAAGTCACTTAAAACCCTAAACCCTAAAATAATTAAGGAATTTTAACCCTAAGTAATTAATAAATAATTTAATTTGAATAATTTCATTCAACTTTATAAAATTTCACAATTTTATAGGAATCGAATCATAAATTACAAAACAATGCAAAATGAAAACCCTAAAACAATTTCCTATAAGGCCATGCCCTTATCTTCATATGTAATCTTTATACATAAATAAGTAGACCAACTATTCACCTTAGATAACTTATCAATTGAGAGTTGGAATCATTTATCAATTGATAACTTATCAAAATCTAGTGATAAAACAATTTCCTTATTACCCCTTTACTTAGACTACATATGGACAATTTTTCACAAGATTTCATAAGCTTAACTTTAATAAATGAGACAAGACCACTCCATGGCCCAAAAAGACTTTAAATGGCAGATTTAAACAAGGAAGAAAGGGAGACCATGCTCTTGTCTTTTAACCATCAATCACTTTCTCTTACACATCACTATTTACCCCTTAATGCTTACATCATCAATAGTTGCAATTGTTGACTTTTGTGTAAGCTACAAAACAACACTTTCAAGATATTTAAACACTCATTCTCTCTCCATTCAAACCGGCCACTCTTTCCATTATTTCTCTCACTTTCAATTTCATTTTCACTTCATCTTTCTCTTATTTGAAGCAAACATAAAAGTGAGAAACCACCTTACCCCACAAAATCAACTTTTTTTCCATTTTTTTAACTTCACTCACGGCAACTTCTCTTCTTGTACTTGTGTCATTTTCTTTCACCATTTAAGATCTTTTAGAACCATTAGAACCTTCCACAAACCCCATTCTAAAAGACCAAATGATTTAGGTTCCAAAAGGTTGCAAAAGAGGAAACAAAGTTAAGAGCATAAGTGGAACCTTCGTATACAACCACTATATTTTGCTTTAAGGACAAGTAAGTATTTCTTGTGATTAGTGGGTTAGTATTTATGTTAAGAGACTTTGATTTCTTGAAGATATAAGTATGATTTAAGTTGTGATAACGACAAAGACCATTTTAAGAAACAAACTCATGAAACCTTTACATGAAGTTGAAGCATGAGCATGTAAAGTTGGTATTTTGTAAAAACACTTGTTCAACACTTTGAATGGAAGATTTTAAGTTGAGAAAGTCTTGAAATAAAAACTTGAATGGAGGATGAGCATGCTGGACGTGAGAATTCCATAGTCATTTGGATGTTGATTTTGTTTCCATTAAGTTAAACATATTCAAATCTAGACTTAAGTTAAGGAAAAATCCATTACATGAAGTTTTATGAAGAAACTAACTTTGTATGACATGAGCTATGATGTGGAGGTTGTATTAAGTATAAGATCTTTTATTTCTTTGTGTGGAGCATGGGTTAAAGGATCATCTTATGGAAGAAAACTTAAGTTAAGATTTGGATACAAGTAGTTTAAGTACAAATCTACCACCTAAACTTAAGGAAATGATGAAATAAGTTGAAAAACCAAGTAAAAACCACTTAGAATCATCATGAACAGATTTAGAACGTGAGAAAAAGAAGCTTAAAAATATGATAAAAGTGAATGAACAAAGTGAAAAGATCAACCAAAACAAGTATGGTAAGCATACAAAGCCTAAAACTCAAACTAAGCCTAAAACTCTGAAAATAAGCCTAAAACTCTAAGTTAGCCCTTCAATGAAATTCTGACCAGCACCTTAAAGTATCAAGAGAGGTTGTTTTGAAGCCCATAAGAAATCCACCTAAGGCCCCATAAGCTCATCAAAGTCACTAACTTTAGTTTAAACCAAAAACAAGCCCATTTGACAACTTAAGCCCACTAAAGGGCCCATGAAGTGGTTGTTAGCTTTAGGAATATAAATCAAAGTTGTAAATTTGATCTCAAGGAGTGTTTTAAGCTTAGGATAAAATCTTAAGACCAAGTCTAAAGGATTTCTCAAGCTATCAAAAAGCCCATTTACTGAACAAGGCCCAAAAACACTCCAACACATGAGGAATGCTACTGTTCTGACCCATGGACAGAATTGTATGCCTCATTTCGAAAATCTAACCTCACCACGTTAAAGTACACTCGAAAACGATGAAGATTGACTATAAGATCATAAAAATCGAATTTAAAAAAAAAAGTTATACACGATTGAACTTTAAGCAAAAATCGGGAAAAATTTCGAAAACTAGTCAAAAGTATAACTTAAGGAAAATTTACTTAGTTTTCTAAATTTATTTCAATCCCTTATAAATACTATTTCAATGATCATAGGACACCGTGTACAGAGACAACTTGCCTCCGGATTACTTTGATTGACCCACATGGCAGAGTGAGTAAATTCCCGATGACTTTTTACTTGATTGTGCTTGTAGAATAGATTCACCTAAACTTATATATATAAATTTGGATACTTATAGGATATGAGAGATGCATGTGTATGGATTTATGGATGAATTTGATGACTTGTTAATTATATATATAATAATGGGAATTGTTTGTATTAATATATATATTTGAATTGTATGGAATGAAATTGTTTGATCACCCTAAAAATTGAGTTAATCACTTATACGATTAAGAAATCAAAATGAATCATGTATTCCCCATATTGCATACAGATAACACCGACTGTCGCTTCACGTAGAAGATGGGAAGGGACTCATAGGAATACGAGTTTCTTGCAGGATTGGGTACTAACTATGCCATCATATATATTGAGTCTTTATCCTAAGCTGATGGGCTTACTAGGCACTGGGAGACACCAACCATCGGCGAGGGGTCGAGTCTTGTGACTTCTGCTTAGGGCGAGCATTTGTGGACTGCAGGGGCCACCACACCGTTAGACTTGGGATTTTAAAAGATATGATTTGATTTTGGTAAAGGAAGTATACATATATATATAGAGAGAGAGTTTTGTTTTGACATGAGTACGATAGTGCAAATGAAATAAAACCCAAGGTTTGGAACCCGAATTTTCGTTTGGGTCGGTTAATTATCTCCAAACCCCGACTTCAGAGGGCGTAATTCTGAGTCGTATGCAGTTTCTAGGTTACTACATGCGTTGTTTGTCATACCGATTATTCATGCATTCATATGATTATGTATCTAATAAATTTCTGTCATGTGGTACTAACGAGGGTGTTTATCTCATTAAACATAAGCTTACACCCCTATAGATTTTTGTTGAAGCAGGAAAACCTCTTCACTAATTCGGGCCAAGGCATGCCCGTGGTAAGTCTTGTGTAGGGATAGGTTGGAGCAATCAGAGAGCGAAGAGAACATTTTGTAATAGATTTATAGACGTTTAGATATTTTTATGTTTTTACTTATACCACAGATTTAATGCAGTTCCATTATGAACTGCGTTTGTTTGTAATATTTTTTTGGTGTGGGTCTCACAAGCCTACACAATTAGCTAAATTATAACATAGAAGTAATTTTAGTTAAATTGCTTTATATTACTTGTCAATGGGCCTAGTGTTAACGTAGAGTGGAAGGAGCTTTGTGTGTCGTATGAAAGGCCTATGATCAGCAAGGGAGTTGATAATAGACCTTTATACGGTACACGGCGACCTACCACAACAATGATATTGTTGGGTAGTGATAATAACAATGTTCATTTGTGCTAGATATATTGAGATTGGTGCATAACCATAGAGAGACATAAAGAAACAATTGATTTGTGGCAACCTTGTTTAGTACCTTAAACATTTCATTATATGCCTCCATCACAAACAACTAAGAGGCCATAGTACTTTCAATTTGGCACCATCTTTAGATAATTCCCTATCACATTAAGATATGAATGGAGTTACGAGTTCAAGCAATGGAGCACTTAATGAAGGAGTTGGTTACTAATATTCAAAATACCTCTGATACCTTCGAAAGTAGAATGGTGATGGTATAATCTAATCTATTAGAGATGAAAGATCTATTCAAGTCCTTATGCATGAGTTGAAAAGCAATTCTTCTTTACGCAACAAACAAAGGTCCAAATGAAATAGCAGTAGGGTTTCTCTATGGTCCTTTTATGGATCTAATCCACCATGCTGGATTGCTTAAGGTAAACAATATTTTGAGCTTAATTCAATGCCACCTACTAAAAAAGTTGTTGTTGCCTTTGTTCACATGTACTGTTGCACAATTACTTGGATGAATGTGCTTCGGCAACGTTTTCCTTATGTAACTTGGGACATGCTAGTTTGTGAGATCATAGCTAGGTTTGCTATGTATGACGCTTGTAATCTGTTCATTCCTCTGACATTACTAAAACAGATATCTACAATTGATGTTTATGTAGATGAATTTGATGCTCTATCAGCTTAAGTTCACCCAATGTCTAAAGAGTAAGCTTTAGGGTATTTTCTTGCTTGTGATATTGAATTCACTTTTAATGGGCAAAAAAATCATAAGCTATAGATCAAACAATGAACCAAACTAAACCGAATCAAAAAATCGATTTTATTACAAATTGTTTGGTTTACAGTTAAGTTTTTTTATGAATAAATGGTTCCTAGTTCGATTCAAGAAAGCAAGCTGAACTAAATCATTTAGTTAAATAAAAAAAATTCATGAAATTATTTTATACTTTTTTATTTTTTTTTTATTAAGATTAAGTTGAGTGAATTCCATTTGAAATTTCACATTTATTGGAGATAAAAATATTTAGTGAAAATTTGACATAAATTGTTAAAATTGTAGATCAAACCATGGATCAAACCAAACTGAACCCGTTTTAATTTAGTTCGAAAAATTTATGAATTGAACCGTATGATTATGTTCAACTTCCAAAAAAAAAAAAAAAAGCGAACCATTATATTAGATTTGGTTGGGTAAGGGAGGGCAAATCATACTGAACCAAATTACACCCACCCCTACTCATTCTTGCGAAATGATCCTCTCTAAGTTTATTTTCTCACACTCTTGTCAAATCTTGTCAAGTAGCTTAAGATTAGTGGTGAGTAAACCTTGACATAAGCTTATTTATCATATCAAGTGATGTGTCAAGTTGTTTTGTATTCGTTGATTGGTTACATTTTTCGAGTAGCTTCACGTCAGCTACTATATTTCATTTGTCAACCTATTCACTCTCTTTTCTTTAATATTTCAAAAGACCTATTGGTTTCTCACTCCCTTTCTACAGCAAGTTTTAGTGATAACTGAGCTCCTAAGTACATCAACTTTTGATATGGAATGAGAGTTCCTTGGTGCACTCCATTTTACTTAGTGGGATCAACCTCCAAATCTACCTTCTTTTAGTAGAACGAATGTGGTTTCTTCTCAATATTTGGTATATAATTCTTTGCATTCTACTACTGTACACCTTTTGCTCATACTTTTTCACAGTCTTCTATGCATATGAATCCTCCTCCTTCTAGGCCTCTAATGAGTAGTGTGCTAATAAATCATTGCATGTTACAATTCTTGAGGATGAACTTGATCTATTTGAGTTTGATTACATGACTGATATTTTCAGTTAACCTATGAACTCTTTCATGGATTTATCTTTGTTGGCTTCACATGGTTTTACTAGACCTCATACTTTAAATTTCGTGGCATGTGTTTCTCTTCTTTGATGACAATTTTGGTGGATAGTGGTGCCTTTCACAATTTTGTTTCCTAGCAACTAATTGATAAGTTGCATTTGTATGTTACTCCTATCGGTTCTTTTCATGTTTGGTTGGGTAATAGTAATTATATTTCTTCTTTTGGAATTTTCCATTTGCTATTATTGGTGATTGATGATTTCGAGATTATTATTGATTGCTTTGTTTTAGATTTGGGTGATATTGATATTATATTAAGAGTGACTTAGTTGGAAACATTAGGGGAGATAAAAATTAATTATTCTACTTTAATCACGAAGATCCCTTCTAAGGATGGTGAGAAATTATTACAAGGGGATCCATCTCTTGTAAAAGCTCCTATTCATTCTAAGGAGCTGTTTTTTTGTTAAAGATGTGGCGTTCGTAGGTGTTTTGTGGCCATCCCAATTGCATTCTGCTCCCATTTTCAATTGTGCTTATCTGGATGCTATGGTGGTTACACTTTTAGATGAATTTTCTATAGTTTATTCCCGATTGACAAATCATTGTACTGTACTAAAAGGGTGTGGCCCTATTAATGTGAAACCCTATCATTATGCTCATGTTCAAAAGGATAAAATAGAGAAGATGGTTGCTTATATGTTACAAGTGGGTATAATTTAACCTAGTTCTAATCCTTTTTCTAGTTCGATGATTTTAATTAAGAAAAATGATGAGTGTTAGCATTTATACTACCTAATCATTTTCCTATTCCTGTTATTGAGGAGTTATTGGATGAGTTACACAGTGCTTGTATATTTTCTAAGACTGACCTTAAATCAGAATATTATCAAATTTGGGTTCATCTCAATAATATTAATAAGACTGCTTTTCGTACTCATCATAACCATTACGAATTTCTTGTCATGACATTTGGTCTTCCAAATATATCGGTTACATTCCAAGCTATTATGAATTAATTATTTTGACCTCTTTCACGCTAGTTTGTGTTGGTATTTCTTAATGATATCTTCATTTATAGTAAGGATTTGGACTCTCTTGTATCATACTTGCGGATGGTGCTTGTTTTGTTACACGATCATGTGTTTGTTGCCAATTAGAAGAAATGTATTTTTGCTACATCTTCCATTGAATATTTGGGGCATACCATTTCCTTTAACAGAGTTCATATGGATCCCTCTAAAGTTGTTGCTGTGCTTGTATGGCCAATTCCTACTATTGTTTTTTTTTTTTGGATAAATCAATAAATATTATTAATGGAGGAAGAATATACAAAAACTTTACACAGCAACTCTATAAGGCCAAACAAAGAGTTGACAAAAAGCTGTGGAAACAAAAGTAAACTCAACAAGCCCAAAGGAAGTCTAACATAGGCTAGAATCTGGTTGGCTATAGACGTCAAAGGTGGAATACTTCGTCCCAAACGAACATTGTTTCTATACAATACACTGCTGCTACTAACGCTAATCTCCAAGACTTGAAGACTACTAGATTAGAGTTTGCTGTTGCAGCCATTCCATTTATGGCACCTTGTCATGATGAGTATGCTGAAGAGCATTGAAAGGCATCACATATCTAAGCCCACACCTGACTGGAGAATTGACATTCAAAAAACAAATGGGCATGTGATTCCGGCGCTCTTGCACAAAGGTAACAAAAAGAAGTGGTAATACACCAACGGAGCATACGGTCCGAGGTTTGTAACTTTCCTAGCAGAGGAAAAAAGCATGTCTTGGAATAGTTGTAGAGTTCCATGTGACCTTATGCCAAGGTGCAATTAGAAATGATTGAGCTCGAAACTCATAGCCTCTTTTAATAGTGTAAACATGCTGTAGAGAAGGTCCCCAATATAGAACATTCGGCTGATTTGGATTTGGGCAGAAATGGTGGGGAATATAAATGTTGTCCCATGGCTGACCCACGGGTAGCCTCCATTCAACTCCCTCCATCAATGAGCAAAGTCTTGCATCCGGTGGAAAACCAGAATTTACCCTTTCACATGCGTTGTAAATGGAATCCAGCGGGCTAGTTGGTAAAAATTCGACCATAATGAGACAGAGAGCCCATCACTAACTTTCCAATTAAATTGATTTCGCACCAAAGTTTGAATTTTCCATAATTTTTTCTTACTCCAAGAACAGATAGAAGGGTTTTTACTAACCAAATGCTGCGGCCTTTAAGATGTGTAGATTAAATCCATTCTTCCCAAAGCCTTGCTTCCTCTCTTTAACAAAAGTTCCTTAGGTGCTTAATCTGTGCAGCTTTACTCTAAGTGGACAAACTTTCTGCTGTGCTTATATGGCCAATTCCTGCTTATATCAAAGGCGTTCGTGGCTTCTCCGCCTTTGACTAATCTCCTTAAAAAAGGATTAGTTTCTTTGGACCAAGCGTTAACCCATGCACCAGTTTTTACTTTACTAGATTTTCATAAATAGTCGTTATTGAATGTGATGCTTTGGGTTGTGGTATTAGGGCAGTTTTAATGTATGCAGATAGACCTATTGCTTTTTATAGTAAAGCTTTAGCAGATAAAACTCTTTCCAAATCCGCCTATGAAAAAGAGCTTATGGCTTTAGTCATCACTATCCATCACTAGAGACCATATTTGTTAGGTAGAAAATTCTTAGTTAAAACTGATAATGAGAGTTCGCGTCATTTGCTTAACCAACACATTGCTACTTCAAATTAACAACATTGGTTATCAAGGAGACTTAACCAACACATTGCTACTTCAAATCAACAACATTGGTTATCTAAGCTCCTTGGTTATGATTTTGATATTTTTTTATGAGTAGTATTATTAACGAAGTTGTTGATACTCTTTTCCGCAAAGACAATGATGCTTTTGTTCTTAACTGTAAAGACATTTCGTGCCTTCTATGGACTGATTTGCAAGACATCATGGCTACGATTAAACCAAATGATATTTTAAGTAAGAAATCTCAACCGTAGCAAGAGGGTCTGGAGGCTAGTAAGGGTTTTTGTTTGGTCAATAACGCGTTGTATTATAAGTGACGGTTAGTGATTCCAGCTAAATCCGGATGGGTTCATCTTTTTCTTCTGTGAATTCCATTTTTGCACCTCTTAGGGGCCATGCGAGAGTGCTTAAAACTTATCAACGTTTAGCAGCTAATCTTTTTTGGTTGGATATGAAAAAGGATGTTCTTGAATTTGTGGCCTCTTGTGCTATTTGCCAATATTATAATAAGGCTTAAAACATGACACCTGCAAGGTTGTTGTATCCTCTTCCTATCCCTTATAATGTATGGGAAGATGTTTGTATGGATTTTATATCCAGATTACCTAAGTCATGAGGCTTTGATATTATTTTAGTTGTAGTCGATTAACTTTCCAAATACGGCCATTTCCTCCTACTTCAACTTCCTCATTCAACTCATGTGGTGGATAATCTTTTTATGAAGGAAGTGGTACACTCACATGGTATTCCACATACTATTGTGAGTGATCGAGATCCTTCATTTCTCAGTAAGTTCTGCTTTCTTTATTCCATTTCAGGGAACACGCTTGCATTTTAGGAGAACATATCGTTTGAAAACAGATGGCCAAACAAAAGTGCTAAATAAATGCGTGGAATGCTATCTCTAAGTGTTTTACTTTCAAACGACCTAAGCAATAGGCCGATTGGTTGCATTTGACCAAGTATTCTTACAACACTTCTTTTCATCCTTTCGCTCGTATGACTCCGTTTGAGCTTATATATGGTTGCAAGCCTCCTTCCTTGCAAGTTTTTTTTTCCTGATGGTGTTACAGGAGTGGCTGGTCCTCTGTTGCAGCAGCGCAATCAGTTGCTCCAACCGCACACTAATCTTAAGCAAGCTCAACTCAAGGCTTGTTCACAAGCCAATAAGCATCGGTAAGAAGCCTATAAGATGGTGATTGGGTGTTTTTGCACCTACAGCCTACCTTATAGAAGAAGACTTTCAGCATTGGTTCTTCTTAGTAGTCTCCACGGTATTTTAGTCCTTATCAGATTGTGGAACATGTTGGTCAAGTGCCTTATCATTTGCAGTTGCCTCCACATGCCCATGTTTCATCTAGTTTTTCACGTGTCCTTAATGAAGCCTTCTTGCGGATCTTTTGTATCTTCTACCACTTTACCTCCTGATCCTTGCTCTGATACTTGGAGGAATCTTGCCAGCCCTCTTGTATTTTGGGTCGCTGTCTTTTGCATAAAAATCGTTGGGATACTCCTCAATTTTTGGTGCAATGGAAAGACTGTTCTCCTTCAAACACCACTTGGATGGATTCTAATGCTTTTCTTCTACAGTTTCCTCCTTTCAACCTTAGGGACAA
Organism: Lumnitzera racemosa; assembly: GCA_024138005.1. NCBI lineage: Eukaryota > Viridiplantae > Streptophyta > Magnoliopsida > Myrtales > Combretaceae > Lumnitzera > Lumnitzera racemosa. Next base: position 77,120,500 of record JAMXBC010000008.1, read on the forward strand.
GATCTTTTCTGAGGATGGGGCGATTGATACATGCCTGCAAGTTCATACCTCAAGTATACCGGCGACAGTCAAGACTTAATAGAGATGCTTAGATATATTTTACATATTTTCCTGCTATATGTGCTGTTTTTAAGAAGATTTATAGGAGCTACTTTAGTTAGATAGCTTAAAGCATTTTAGATTACATCTGTTAATAATAGCTCTTGTAATAAGAGAGCTACAACCCTATAAATAGTGAAGTGATAGTAAGTTAGAGTTAGAGATATTTTGTAAAGAACAAACCCTGGCAGAGCAGGGTTATTCCGTCCATACTTGGTTGAAGTGCCATTCCAATTTCTTTCTCATCAATAAAATTACTTAATTCGTACTAAGAGGTTGTAGCACTATCACACTCCATCATTTCATAATGACTTTCACTACCCACCGTATCCTGCAAACCTCCTTTCACTTTGATAAATAGTATTTCAAATCAATGTCATTAATATGATATCATTAATTGACCCAATATACGCACATACTTCTATATTATTCTCAGAAAAGATCATCCGTATCTATGCAGATGAACAAATAATAATAGAGTACTAAAGATACAGTTTACACATTGCCACAAGCAAAGTTGTACACTTAGATGATGGTCATCAAGTATAGACCTTTATTTTTGGGTAGACAAAGCAGAACAAACATTAAAATTCACTTCAAATGAGAGAGAATAATGACTAATGAGTGAATGGCTCCTGCCCATTTCCAAATTCAATTTTTCCATGAAAGGACACTAGTTGACAGAAGTCAAGAGCAACTGATTATTTCTTCCACACTATCTTAGGAAAGCGAAATCATCAACACCAACACCCATACCAAATTAATAATAAATAAAGCAAAGTGAGAATGCCCTTAATTTTTATGAAGTTACCATTCACAAAATGAATACGAAGTTATATGTCTAGTTGCAAGTAAAGCCTCACATATAGGTAGATATATAATATTGCAATCCATTAAATGTTGAAGAGTCAACCTAATTTGGTTAAAGTAAAGGTTTTTCACAACTTAACGCTTTCAACTCAAGGGTACCTATCCTTTGGCATGACAACAAGATTATAACAATAGTCATACTTCAAGTGATCAACAACACCCTAAAGAAACAAAAAGACAGAAGAATCGACTATAGAACCATAAGAAATTTGTTAGTGAACAGAAACCTTGATATATCGACAATGGTGCACACCCATAGAGAGATATGAAGAAACAATTGATTTGTGACTACTTTGTTTCTTACCTCAAACAATTCATTGCCTCCATTACTCCAACTAGGGCCCTCAGTATATAGATAATTTTTCTCTCCAAATATTTCAGTCTGACACTCTGATAAAGAAAAGTGCTTAGGAATTAAAAAAAAAAAAACAGAGAAAGGACATATCGAATAGTTATTAATAGAAAAGACAACTTGATAGTGTCCTAACAAGTGCTAGACACACATTAATGCTCTGGAAGTTTCATTTACTAGTTAATTCATTTCACAAATTGCTAAACATATTGTAGGCTAAGTGGCATATTTATAATTGAAAGATTGACAACATGTAGAGTTTATACGGTGTATTAATCAACTGATAGCAAAAATAATAAACTCATAAAGCCATTACAAGCATTATCTGCAGAAACCTGTCCAAATGACAAGCAAATGAGTCTACCTTGTAATCAAATCCAAAGTTACAGAAAAGCAATACATTCAATACGACATGATCCCTAGAGTGAAAAGCGGAGAAGCACACTAAAAAGCATAAAGCAAATGTATAGAAGCCTGTATGAAATAAATCTGTGACAGAGAATGGGTTAATACTTAGAAGAAGATTGTCCTGTCTTGCACATGTGTGTGTGTGTGCCACACCAAAAAGGCAGAGAATTACAAGAAAAAATATTAGTACATGCATGAAGTACAGCTTTTTTGAGTCTCAACATAGGAAATATGTAAGTTAATTGCTCCTTCACTACTTAAAGTGAGATAGTCAATAGGCCTTTGTTGTATCTAAACATGCAGCACTCATATCTGTAAGTAAGAAAACTCAAAATTCATGTGCTTTGGTACTGTGCTAGAGCCAGGGCAAAAGGTCCACCATGATGAGATATTTTTCGTGTGAAAGAATCTAAATTTAAGATTTGTGCGCAATAGGCTGCAGGCAGATGATGGAAAAATCAACGTACACTCATTGTTCATGATGACTTTTGGTTGCCCATAGTATTCTGCAGACCTCTTTACACTTTGATAAAAATTATTACAAACCCATATTATCAACGTGATATCATTAATAGACCCCATGTATGCACATACTAATATATCATTCTCAGAAGAAATCTCAGAAAAGATCATGTGTATCTATGAAGACGCACAAATGAGAGTACTAAAGACACAGACTACCCATTGCCACAAGCTAAGTTGTATACTAGGATGATGGTCATCGAGTATAGATCTTTATATTTTGGCGGACAAAGCAGAACAAACATTGAATTTCGCTTTGAATGAGAGAGTCATGACTTATCTATTTCCAAATTTAAATTTTCCAGAGTCTTGACAGAAGTCAAGAGCAACAGGTTATTTCTATACCACAATTGAAGTCTATAGATGAATGATTTTACACCAAACGATGCACAAATTGATATGTGCAGTAAGCTTCCCAAATTCCAGGAATCCATATGTGCAGAAATTGAAGGAGACCACACTCCAAAGATACTAGTACAGATATGGTGTATTTATACACAATATTCATCATGTACATAAAACAAATTTTGCTTAAGTATTTTGTATTATCTTCTGTATATACGTGACCATCTAATATCGCATTAAAAATTATCCACATTTGAGCCAAAAAAAAAAAAGGATTAGTAGAAAATTTTTCATATACTATGCTCTACATGTGAAAGTGATTAGAAAGATTAATTAACTAATAGGTCCTCCTGAGCCAATAGAGGCCAGATATTGACAAGAGACTAGGACCAAAAACTCTAAGCCCAAAGTCCACATATGCCTGTTAAAGCAACTACTTGATAGAAAAACATCAATACCTTCCGACCACTCGTGCACCTTTCATAATTTAAACATCAAGGCTCCAGCACCTTCAGCTAGAAACTTTTTTGCAAACTATATATTGATAATATAAGCAGAGAAATTTTCCCAAGTTGTTTGGAAGGACTTATGAACGTAAAATACAGACGCTAAAAAACTCCAATAATAAGTAGACATATGCTGACGAACCTTTTCCATGAGAGAGACATGTATTGTACAGGAACGAGGAAAACTGGGAACCAGGGGCTTCAACGTGATACCTAGAGAAGCAAAAGTTTCCAAATCAGAGCTGCTGATAAAAAATGAGCATTCAAAATGTTAAGAAACTTAGTAGCAAGCAACACAAGTACACAGGAGAAACATTTCACCAGCTGTGTACAATTGCAGTAGTTTTTATATGGAAGTCTAACCCAAACTGTGGCCTTCAAACCAAAAGCTTCAATAGCAACTCTGACATTGGGATTTCCAGCCTATTTCAATGATAGCTCCACTAGTAATTCCTTCTCTTCCTCTGTGACATAGACTTTCAGGCCTGAGTAATTGAAAAGAATATGACACTTTCTCCTTCAAACTAAGAATACATCATCCGAAACATAACATAGTATTTACTATAAGCAAAGTAGGTAATATCCATGATTTGAAGTCTGCAATAGAAACCAAGAGAAAATCTGTACTTTGAAACATCAGAATCATCAGCAGGACAAGAAGGGCTTGTACATTCTTTCTTGAATTGTCTCAACGAATGCATTGGATCCCAAATGTTATAGGGGGGATAAAAAGCACAAAAGACAACAAGAAATTTGGAAAGCTATCAATATCAACTATTAAAAACAATTGCAGGCAGGCACGGCCTAAACATTCTTTCTCAAAGTGCCTCAAGCATGACTTTTGTTAATCACGGTGGTGGAGTTAACAGTGTCATTTACTTATAACACTACACATGCTACTTCAAACTCGAATTTACTCCTTTTCAACCGCATTCCTTCACCAATTGACGCAGGAAAGATTATAGGGTTTTGTGCGAGTGAAAAAGGGGAAGGACACCTCAGTTGCCAAAGGGACAGGTGCGGATAAGTTGTCGACCGCTAACTCGTTTCGTTTGTCAGAAAAGCTACAGAACAAGTTCAAAATTTTAAAGGAGAGTGGGCCAGATAGTTGAGGGGCCATGGCCCATTACACATTCCTAGGTAATATTTAATAAGAGCCCATGGAGGCCTATTATTAGTATTTTGTTAAAAAAAAAAAATGATGCAGATATTACCATGTGCACACCACGTGTATTTAGTTAAGGGAGAACATTCTACACTCATCTATTATATTAATGCAGTACGTGGCGATAAAAAGAATCAAATGAAAAATATAAAAATATTGCCTTGTCAAATCTCTTTATGTAAACCTTATGTGGATATTAATGTGTGTGTTGTGATAATTTTATGTCCATTGTGTGAATTTTGATTCCCTGTTCCGAGCAGTATCAAAACTCTTTAAAAATGACTCTCACACAAGAACAATGGAAAATTGTTGAAGACATTATGAACAAAGTGGTGAAGGAGATTGTGAGCAAGCTGTTGAAGGATAGACCTAAATTGAATACCAAGTGAGCCAAGACTATCGATGAGTCATTATCTCGAATGCAAAAGTTGACAAATAAGCAAGTGACTATGATAACTAAGTTAAAAACAAAAATTCAAGAGCAAGCTTTAGTCATTAAATATATAGAAAAAGAGAAAGATAAGCATGAAACAGATGAACAACAAAATAGGAACAGTGAAAAATCACTTTTGTGAGTTTAATTATACTTTACACAATGAGTTGATAAACCAGAATTTCCTATTTATAGGGGTGATGATCTCAAGAATTAGGTTTATAAGATTGAGCAATATTTTGTTATGGATGCCATTCCTAAGAATTAGAAAGTTATAATAGCTTTTACGTACTTAGAAGATTGAGTTTTATAGTGGTATCATTTGTAGTTACAAAACTCTAACTTTAGTAGCATTATGACTTAGGAGGACTTTGTAAATAGATTTCACATTCGGCTTAGAGACAAGGTTTATGATGAACCTATATCAAAATTAAAAGAATTGTACCAAACAGGTGACTTACAGAATTATATGAATGAATTTGAGAGATTAGTGATCAAGTTGTAATTAATTGAACGTAACCTAATTAGCATTTTTCTTACTAGGTTACATAATGTTCTTCAGTAGCTCATCCACATGTTCTACCTACAAACACTTTAAGATGCCTATATCTTAGCCAAAATCTAAGAAGCTAATAACAATAAAACCTAAACCATTGTAAAAACCTACAAATCCACCTACCATTAATCATCTATTGTAACCTACAACACATCCTTCAAAGCTAACTACTTTAACCACATCGCATCGCCATATGTGAACCATCCCTATAACACTTATGTTCCCTAAAACCAATGCCACTAATACCCAAAGAACCGCTTATCATTTTACACCTAAAGAATTATATGAAAAGAGGTGAAAAAAATTGTTTCTAGTGTGATGAAAATTTCAGCCTAGATTATCAATGTAAGCAATGCAAATTTAATGTGCCTATAATTGATAATAATGAAATCCTTGAGGATGAAGAGCCTATGGAAGAAGTGGATGAAGGCCTAAAAGTGAGACTCTCTAAGTTAACCTTATTTATAATGAGTGGCGAAGACAAAATCATTGAAGGTAACATGTGCATGTGTGGTTATTACAAGAAAAGGAGATTAAATGTCTTAGAAGATATAGAGAGTACCTTGAACTTTTTAGGTGCATAGGTAATGAATAGACTACGATGTAAGGTAGAGAATATCAAGCCCTTGTCTGTTACTCTTGTTGATGGCTCCACATTAATCAATAATTGCTAAGTTCACTTGGAATATGCAAGGCATATAATTTAGTATTGATGCGTACATGCTTTCATTAAACGAATGTAACATAATTCTTGATATTCTGGGTCATCATATTTAGGAACTATTAAATGGGACTTCAAACAAATGATCATAAGCTTTACTTAGCTCAATCAAGAGTTTGAATTAAAGGTCATTAAGGAAAAAGTTACTTTAGTGCATGGGCATTCTATGGTTAAGCTACTAAATTCAACCAAGAACAATGTTGAAGTGTAGTGTTAGCAAGTTATTATCTCATCCTGGTTTAGCTTAAAATGAAACACCTATAAACTAACTTGTAATAAAGTAGAGGATAAGGCCACATATACATATATATATATATATATATATATATACAACAACTTTTTTACATAATTAGAGGATTTTTAATGGAGTTCAGCCTTACAAATGATACTTTACATATTTACGATTTTATACAAACCAACTATCATAATCTTTCAAACTCTTTTTACAACATTTATACATAACAACTATCTAAGTGTATCATAAAAAACAAAAGTCCTTCAAAATGGCTGACTCTAACCTAATTGCTCTCAAAATCTTTCTCCCTAGTGGTGGTAATGCCCTTCCAACACTTTGCCTTGACCTACGGATATAATACATATCCACTCAGTTCACTATAAACTAAGTGAAGGTAGATAATAAACATAGCACAATGTAAAACGTACCTAAGAAATAATAATCAAGCCAATACATGGACACTCTAATCATACAACAGATAGTATTAAACTGAGTTAAATAATGCAAAAATGCATGCCATGCTTATGCACGTGAGCTAATGCATCAATGTTGATGTTTAAGCTTCGAGCCTCATTTTTCATCTAATTGGTTGACTCAATCAAGCATCTAGATGTAATGTTCAGGAACCAAGCAGGCAATAAGGAGTTGCCTGGGAGTAGGAACCCTAAATTCTGAGTTATAATCGATCACTAAGGGTGGTCAAAAGGCTTAGGCAAATTTGGTTCTATATGCTTCAAAACCAATCTTTTTAAAACTAAGAGAATAAAGCTTTTTCAAAACTAAGTATTTGTTTAGAAAAACACTTTCCTTTCAAACATCTGACCATTAAGTCATTTTTGTGCTATGCCATGTTATGAATACACCAAGAAATAAGTTAACACGATTCCAAGAAACACATTTGAGTTGTATCATATGTTATTTAGTTAACTCAATTTTCCTTTGGTATACTTCATCATTATAACTAGAACATTGTATCAAGTTCGCTTTAGCGAACAACTTAAAGGTTAAACCTTTTTCCAAATATTTTCCAAGGTTAAAGTATGTTCTAGTAACTTCTTACATAACCCATAAATCATATAGCCTAGTTTCCTTAACTAAGTTGAATTAACCAAAAATAATATCATTACATATTCAGCAAAGCGATACATCCAAGATTCAACATCAAACTCAAACAATCAAGCACATTATAGTAGAACTACACAAACTTGAAACTTAGTTAGTAAACAAAAGTCTACTCCTAAACATACAATATCTACTTACTTGAGAGTAGTATCCCTTGTTTTGAATAGCATCTTCGAGTTCCTCGTTATTTGGGTAGCCTAGAATTGGGAGTTGTATTTCCGTATTTGTTTAAGTTATGTAAACATTTTATTAAAGCTTAAGTGTTTAGGTAGGAGTACTTTAGTAGTATCTAAGACCTTCTAGAGAACCTTCTACATGATCCTTTTTGTTTAGGTCATTATTATTTAACCTTTTGCATAGCTTTCTACTAGAGAAGTATCCTTGTTAACTTCATTACTTATACCTTCTATTCAACCTTCTATTTAAGGTTGGTCTTAAGAACCACGATCAAAGGAAGCTTCTACTCATATTTACTTCTAGTTTCTACTTTATGTTTCATTAAGGAACCTTCTACTTAGATACATTTTTGTTTACTTAATTTGCTATCTTAGCAGAGACCTTCTACAGAAACCTCTACTAACTATCACATTGAGGCCTTCATGAGTGCCCTTTTATAGAAGCTTCTACTATGCTAATTTATGCTTAAACTTGCTAAAACTCCACCTAACTATTAAGACACACTAAGTTTTGCACATGACTAATAGTAAAACCATTCCTAAGATCATATTCCACATTTGGATAATTTTTCAAAAACCTGTGCATGCTTATTGTCCAATACATAGCCGTTCTGACTTTGTGAGAAAATACTTTTAGCTTTGTAAAAATAGTGATAAATCACCGATTTAACCACTTTTTGCCTCAAAATCACATGTAACTTCATGGAACATTATTTTAACATAAAAAATGTGAATAAAAATCATATTCAACAAATGATACTTAAGGATCATTTTTCCAAAATTTCCAAATTTGGAAATTTTTGGTAAATCAAAATTAACAAAAATCTATTGAGCAATTTAAGGAAAATTTTTGACATAGCTTAAAAATAGATATTATGAAGAGCATACAAAAAAAGTTTCAACTTGAAATAACATCATTTGCCCTTTTGAAAATCATATAAAAAATTCGCTCAAAATGACCCATTTTTTAAAAGTAATATATAAAACATGCATATTTTAAAAACGAATATTTTTCCATAAAAGTATACTAAAAATAACCAAGAAATACAATTTTTCATAATTTCTAAGTTAGTTTGCTATTTTTAATAAATTATTGAAAATTAAGTAAAAACCAAGACTCACTGGCACAACATTTTCTAGCTACCCAATGGTGACACCACCATGTTAGAAAGCCTAGGCATTGGTTATGCTCTCATATGGTAATGGGGTCAGTTGTCAGGTTGTCACTTTAATTTGGGTTCTACATTTGACTAAATTCACGTATCATTTTTCCTATTTTTCTCTTAGATTTTCTAAGCATTGTAAAACTAATCCCTAAATTTTTCAAGATTATAATTTAGCCAAAGGTTGTAAAATGAAGGGGGTGAGGGTTTTTAAAGTGGGTTTGGTGGGGGATAAGATTATCAAGTGTCAAGTAGTTTTTAAAAAACCATGTTCTAAAACTAGTCTTCCCTTGTTTTGCTTTTGAAAACCATATGCATCCATGTTTTTGGTTTAGAAATGCATGTGCAACTCTTGGTTTGATGAAATCATCTTGATTATTTTATTTATTTATTTTCTAGATTATTTTATATTTTCTTCATATAAATGTAAGCTTCTATAATGGGATTTTCTAAGTTTCTACAATGCTTTATTCCCAATCATATTCATTTCATATTACATATGTATTTAATATATAAATTATATTTGCTAAGCACATATCACTTTTTAAATAATATTTTAAGCCTAGTTGTAAGCTTTACTATTTAAATGGCTTTCGGTTCCGATTAACCTGAAACTTTATTTAATTATTTCTTATGTACGTATTATTATAGTAGTTTAATTTCATGGAATAACTTCTTCTAATTTTTATAGTTTAGCTATGAATTTTCTCTTAATTTTGTTAACATTGTCCAATATCCTAAAGTTAGGAGTTTGGAACTATGGGGTTTTACAGTTGTTAACTAATAACGTGAAATTATCACACATATTTTGTAGTAATTCTATGCCATTTTATATATTAATTTAGTTACTTTCATATAGATTTAGAGCTTAAGCTATATGAATTTCATTTTCAAGGACTTCAAAAGCGTTTGATGAACTTTCAAAGATTTTTATCTAGTTTTAAAGTTTATTTGGACAAAAGCATTATTCAAAGAATTAGAGTAGAAGGATTTCAAGCACGAAAAGAAGTCTAGTGAATAATACAATTGAAAACCATGACCATGGTCCATGCCTATGTTCCTTTCATTATCAATTTTTATTTATTTTGAAGATTTCGAACAAAGTACAAGAACATGTCCCAACCTTAGGGCGTACCTTGCTCATAAACATGCCATGATTTATGAATCTTCTATTTTTGTTAGGTTTTCTTTATAAATGTAGGTCTAATCACTATAGATACATGCCTAGGATTAGGTTTGCAAGTGGAGCCTCCTTTAGAATAGTCTTAAGGTAGAATTATACTAGGGGTTTCTCCTATTTCTTCTTCTTCTTTCTTTTTTTTTTTCATTATGTCTTTGCTTTAATTTATTCTTAATAAATCGTTATTGAGTCCTAATTTCTATTGTAACGTTTTCTTTTATTCAATATATGAGATTGCCTTTAAAGATCTAATTATACTATTTATATTATCATTGAATTAGTATTTACTAGAGTTATTAGTTTAATATTTGAGTTTGCTGTTGCAACATAAGTCCTTCAATAAATAGACTCTTGTAATTAAAAGGAATCGAGTATGCTAAGGATTACGTATTGATTTCTTTGAATTAGGGCTCACCAACCTAATAGCGGGAACTAAGGTCTTAATGGGATCTTGTGATACTCTATTAAGAAACGATTTAGATAGAGAGGGTCTCAAGATTATGAATTAGCCAAAGATATGAGCTTGCTTAGTTCAAATTAGGCATCTCTAGGGTCTAGATAGTAATTAAAAGTGAAAGTTACATAGAATTAGATACTAAATAACAACAATTTACTAAGGGTTATGCCTTCTTCAATTTAATTGAATCATGCTTATATATTTTAATTAGTCTTGTTTATTTAGTTTAGTTATTTTATTATTCTTATTTTATTTATCACTTCCTTATTCATCTATAATCAAATTTATCCTATATTTTCAAGTTAGATAATTGGTAATTTTAGGTAAATTGCTAGTAATCTAAGGTTATCATATGAATGATTCTTCGTAAGATAGATGCTTAGGCTCATATCCGTTTATCTATACTAGAACTTGATTAGGTTTGTTTGCTTGATGCATGGAAATCATTAACAGTGAAGGGGAAGAAAATAGGATAATGAACCCAAGTAAAGCCGTAATGTGATAGACTTGCTTGAAGAGTATCATGACATTTTTAAAGAACCCTACACATTACCCCTAAGCAGGAATTTTAACCATAGAATTAATTTGCAAAATCTTACAATCATTGTTAACTTGAGACCATATTGACACTCAACTACCCAAAAGAATGTATTAGAGCAAATGGTGTGAGAGATGTTAAAAATTGGAGTTATATACCCTAGTTATAGCCCTTTCTCGTTTCAACTGTGCTTGTAAAGAAAAAAAGACAATATATGGTGAATATGTATGGTCCATAGGGAATTAAATAAGTACACCATTAAGGATCAGTTTTCAATTCCATTATTGGAAGTCTTATTTGATGAATCGAGAGGTTTTCGCTATTTTAGCAAGTTGGATTTGTAGTCGGGGTATCACTAAATTCACATGCACTATCAAAATGTGTACAAAATGGCTTTCAAGATATATGAGGGGCATTATGAATTCTTGGTTATGCTAATTTGGCTTAACCAAGACCCCTTCTGCATTTCTAAGGTTGATAAAATTTGATATTTAAGCCATATTTAAGGAAGTTCATATTGGTGTATAGTGTGAGCTTAGTGGAACATGAGAATCACTTAAAAACAGTTTTTGACATTTTAAGAAAGGAAAAGCTTCATTTAAAGAAAAGTAAATGTACGTTTTGTACAAACCAACTATAATATTTAGGGTACCTTTTTAATGGGAATAAGGTGTCAAAATATCTAGAAAAAATAGAAGCAATATTGAGTTGGCCATAACCTAGAACCCTTAAACAACTGAGGCAAGGGGTATGGTGAAATAAGCCCTTAAGCACAACTCTTGAAAAAGGGGGTAATTTTTGTGGGGAATAGCAACAGTTGTTGCCTTTGAAAAATTGAAGGTGGCATTAACTAAGTCTTTTGTAATTAGTTTACCTGATTATTCCAAAGGATTTGTAATTGAGGCTGATGCTAATGGAACTAGAGTTGGGGCTATCTTTATGTAGGACAGTTACTCCATTGCTTATTTTAGCAAGGTACTGTCTCAAACAATGAGGCTTATCTATTTATGAGAAGGAGATGCTTACTCTGTCCTATGTTATTGATAAATGGTGTCATTATGTATTATGATGTCATTTTGTCATCAGAACTAACCATCAAAGTCTCAAACATTTTCCGGAGCAGTTTGTAAGGTTCCTTAGTCAACAAAAATGGTTGACTCATTTTCTAAGGATGGATTATAAGATACATTATAGGAGTGGAGCCACAAATACAATAGATGATGCACTGTTTTGGGTAGTTGAGCCAAGTTTGAACAATCTAACAACAACCATATCCTCACCTGAGTCGTTGAAATAGTTACAAGATAACTGGTCTTTAAACAAAATATATGTCGAGTTGTTAACATAGCTAAAAAGTGAAGGAAAACTTGGGCATTACACATTAGACAGAGGCATTCTTAAAAAGAAGAGAGAGGTGGTTGTAGGTGATAACATGAACTTAGCATACGTTTTCTATGGTTAATTTGTGTTATTTTAAATATTAATCTAACCAATGTTATATTATTTTTAGCTTAATTCATTTAAATATGGTTTTCAAGGACTTTTGAAGCATTTTATGGATTTTCAAGGTTTTTCTAATCGAATTTTGGAGTAATTTGAAGTAAAAGCAATAAATAAGTATAAAAAGCTGATGAATTTCAAGTGAGAAAAGAGGTCCAATAAAAGACCATGATCAAGGACCACAGCTATGGTACTTGCCTTTGCTCCTTTCATCATATAATTTTATCAAGAGTTGAAAGCTTCAAATAAAGCAAGTACATGCCCCAACTCCTTAGCCATGTACCTCACTTGTAAACATGCAATGATGTGTAAGTCTTCCATTTTTCTTATGTTTTTTGTGTAAACCTAGGTTTGCTCCCTATATATAGATGCTTATGCTTAGGTTTTCAAATGAAGCCCCTTTCAAAAGAATTGTGGGTTAGAATTATATTAGGGGTCTCTCAAATTGCTTCTTCTTATTTTCTTTTCATCATGTTGTTCTTTTAAATGTTCTTAGCAAGTTATTATTGAACGTCAGTTCTTCTTGCAACAATTCTCTCTTGTTCAATCTCTGATTTTATTCTTAAAAGATTTAATTACATCAATTATATTACCGCTTATTAGAATTGACCTAGGTTGCTAATTTGATGTGTAAGTTTATTGTAGAGACGTGAGTCTTGCAATGAATAAACAAGTATAATTAGAAAGAATTAGGATTAATTAAACCATTTAATAGTTCGACTCTTCCATATTAGGGTAACCTTAATATGGTTAGCCTAATAGTGGGATACAAGTTCTTAATGTGATCCTATAACACCCTATTCATAAGTGATTCAAGTTGAGAGGCTTTTAAGATTAGGAAAAGGCTAGAGACATGAGTCTAGTCAATTTAGATTAGGCATCTTTACATTCTAAAGAATAATTAAGAATGAATGGTTGTATGGAACTAAGTAGTAGATAACAATAATTTATTATGGATTATGTACTATTTCTTTTAATTGAATTATGCTTATTTATTTTAGTTTTGTTTATTAGTGTAGTTCATTGTTTTTGTTTATTTTATGATTCTTATTTATTTATTTATTTACTTATTTACTATTCCTTATCCATCTTTCTTATTTAATCACAATAATCTATATTGTGTAAAGTTAGATAATCGGTGATTTAAGGTGGATTGCTAATAGACTAAGGTTCTCACATTTAGGGTTTTTCATAGGATCAACATTTGGACTTACATCCCTTTTATCTATATAATAACTTAATTAGGTGTACTTATTTGACACATTACATACAAATCAAGTTTTTAGTGCAATTGCTAAGAAGCTAAAAGAATAACTTAGTTAGGATGTTAGCAAAAACCTTAATTTTCTAATTATTATGGTATTCCTATAATAATATTCCCTATAGTTCTTTTGGTGTCTTCTTATTTAGCATGCTGTTCATTGATAAGTATATACTTATTAACTAAGGAATTGAGTTAAGGAATGGATTCAATCGATGAGCTAATGATGTAAAACGATAGCACTCTTTCGGAGGTATCCCATGTTTGGTTTATTTTTATTCTAGTTATTTTTATCAGTTTGTTCAAATATTTTGTTGTCTTGTTATGAGTCAATTTAGATATCGAATTTTGAGAACATTTGTTAGTATTTTCTCTATTATGAATAATTTATTACATCAAAAACAGTTATTGAATTTGTTTATGCAATAGTAAGATTTAAGTTGTCATCTAACTGAACTATTATTTGATTTGATTTTGTGCTTCAATTTGTTATAACTTTGAGTTTTTCAAGAGCATTCATAGGAATCAAGATAAGGGAATCAAAATTGCTTGAATTCAGGAATTAGAGGAAGAACATGATCAAAGTTCATGTCCATAGACTTAACCTGTGTTCCCTTTGTAATTTATTTCAAGTGAAAATTGAAAGAATTTGGTGGATGAGAGGTCCACAGTTAGGACTATGCTTATAGTCCTTGATTGTAGGGATATTAGGTAAGCAATAATTAGGTAAAAGCAAGGACCATGTCCAAACTACACAACCGTGAACTTTGCCCATGGTTTGCTATGAATTCAAAGATCATGGTTAAAGCCTTCCTACCTTATTCTAACACATATATTCTCTTTAAAACACTATTTTATCTCATTCCTCTATCTATACCCATACTTAATTTTTAAAAAACTTCACAATTCGACACCGCACATGTCACGAACTGAGGACAACCTAATCATGGCAGACGCCGTATACTGTACAAAGAACCCTTGATTGGTTACCCTTCCAATCAAGAACTCTTCATACACTATACAAGGCTCTACAACCACTAGTTTCCCAAGAACACACAGATTCACATGATATCATCACATTAACATATTTATATAAAATTTGAACTACAAAGCTTACATTATATAGTAATGGTGTATCTATAATACTAGGAAAACAAAAGTACATAAGTAAAGGTCTACATCAACTGTTCTCTCAATACATAGGATAGCTTGCTCCTATCCAAGTCCTCAAGCTAACCTGTGGCATTCTTCGGCTAGTTTCTACGAACAGGCTATCCTGCAGCAAAAGTCTAAAGGGGTGTAAGCCTAAACTTAGTGAGCAAAACTCTTAGCTACACCACAAGCAAGTTATAAGTACATTATATTCACGCATATGAATGAATGATCAAACATAATGCCAAACAATACGTATACTTAACTAGTTCATATACGTAACTTAGATTTAATGCCTTCCGAAGTTAGGGTTGGAGTATACACGGCACCAATCAGATCCGGGTATTATACTAGAACTTTCCTTACTATGGAACTCCACGCTCCGTATTCAAATCAAATAAGTTTTTTATTTTCATAAAACCAAGTTCTAGTATAATCATGAGTGGGCCCTCGCAGTCCACACTCACCCCTAAACGGAGGCCTCTAGACTCGACCCTTAGCTAGGCAGTTGGCGCCTCCAACGCCTAGTGTTCCCGCAGGCCAAGGTAAGGTCATTTTGTACGAGTACACAGTACAAAACTAATAAATGAATAATAACAACCCTCGAATGGCCTCTCTTTACCTCTGTGTGATGTGATAGCTGGAATTATATTTATGCGATGCATGTTCTAGTTTCTTTTTATAAGCCGAGTATACTTAAGTTTAAATTATGCTATGATCATCCAATAGTACACACAATCACTTTTCTATATTACCATGCAACAAACAAAGTATTCTCTATACTTAAGATAATTTCACAATTCAACACACAAGATCATACATAAACGTTTCCCAAACCCCACACAATAGTCAATTAACCATAATATTTAAATCCATTAGCTACAATCACAAACAAGCATGGAATTATAGGGTAAATACTCACTCGGCCATAGTGACTCGCCCTAATCATAATAATCGATCGGGAGGTCCTCGCTCACCTCGGGGTCACCTGATCATTATGTTATAATAACGCTAGTAAGTAACTGAATTAACTAATAATTCTAGTTCCCTACTTCTACTTAAATTACCTTCATTTTTTATCCGGTTAGACCTTATTCTTAAACATTTGTATCTTTTTCATTTTAATTCTGATATTTATGAATTTATATTCGTTTTTTATCGTTTTCAGTCGTACGTTTACGTGGTAATGTTCGTTTTGGACGTTATGACCTGTGTTTTACGATATGAACTAAATTTAGAGAAATTTTAATTATGAAAACTTAATTGCTATTATTACTTATATTTATATTTTTTGCTTATACTTAATGAGTTAGTTAATCCTTAACTTCTTATACTTAGAGGCTTTTACTTTGCTATTATTAATTCATGTACTTAATTAAGTATAATCCATTCTTTTTCTTTTCTTATTTTATAATCTATGCTTATGTCATCGCTTATATCATCATTTGCTTATGTCATTGCTTATGTCATCACTTGCTTATGTCAAGGCTTATGTCATCACTTGCTTATGTCAAGGCTTATGTCATCATGTGCTTACCTCATCACTTACTTCATTATGTGATTACATAAGTCTCTCCTCATGCTTATATCATATGTACATGTCTTATGTACATTTTACTTCTTCCTTTATACTTATATACATATACCTTATACATCTACTTAGACTTATACCGTATTTATACGTATATACATACTCATATACCTATACAGTTGGATACGTATTTTTATACAAAATTTCGTATGCCTAATCTTTTCCTTAAGAAAAGCTTCCTAATTCTATTCTTTTGTGTTTTTAAGTATGTAATTAGTGTAGTATAAGTATGTATGGTTAGGTTTTGTTTTAATTTAGGATATGTACATAGAAAATACTCATGTACCATGCTTCTCATGCTTCCCTTCTTTTCGGTTTACCTCATGTACACATTCTTTGAGCACATGTTCATGCTTTCCTTTCTTCTTCTTCTTCATGATTCCTAGAATTCTATACTTAAAGATGAGAACTTTGTGCCCTCTTCTTCAAGATCATACTTTTTACATACCTAATTCTCTAATCTACCTAATTAACTAACTAATGAATAATATAAAGCAACATAAAGTAACTTAAGTACATACCTTTAATTGTGTTGGAATTATGGAGACAGAGAGAAGTTGTGAAAGTGAAAGAGGAAGAGAAAGAAGATGCTCACGGAAATGAAAGAGAATTTTTGGTTTGTTTCTTTTGTTTTGTTTTCATAATGAAAGGAGGCAAATGGTGGGGTCTAGAAGAAGAAGATATGGATGGCAACAATTAAGGAGAAAGAAAAGAAGAGAAAAATCAAAAGAAAAGACAAGAAGAGTCATCATGAAGGAGTAGATATTTTCTTTATCTCTTAGTGTCTTTTGTTGACTTTTCAAATTGTTGACTTTGGTCAACATGTGTTGACTTGGTCAACCCTTTGACCTTGGTCAATATGTGTTGACTTGGTCAACTTTCCTTAAGCATATGTAAATTTGTGCACATAATGTAGTAATTAAGGGAAATTAAGGGAAAAATTAAGGAAATGAGAGGAAATGAGATATTTGGTGAATTGATTAGTAAACATAGTTGATGAGGTCTTACTTTAGGTCTTTATAGCCTATATATCTCATTTGATAAACTACTTTGGATAACAAGTGCAAAAAGTACTAATTCAAGTATTAAAGTTCACTACATGTAACCTAATCTTCAACTATACCCCTAACTCTAAGTAAGACTATCTTAATCATATACTTAAGAAATAAATGTAAGCTATGATTCATTACCTTAGTTTCTAAAGGATTACTTGAGGATTCAACACGTATATGCATGATTGAAAGTCATCTCTAACCTTTTACTAATGATTTGGTAAAATATGAGAATTATATTAGCAATTAGGGTTTTGGGATATATTATGATGAAATATGACACATATATCTTTAAAGTGATCATTTTAAGGTTTCTATCAGTTTTGAATGAAATCTTTAACATTTAGATGCATTTAGGGAAGTAAAGTTTCTTATGCGATTAAAGAATTCTTTTAGGGTTTTCTCTTTTATTAGCTTGTCAACTCCTAAATTGTATAACATAATTGAGTCTATTTCAAAAACTGGATAGAACATTTTAGGGGTTTATAGCACACTACAAGTCTAAGGTATGTACATCATCCTTTTCTAGTTATTTTCTTAGATTTATGGTTAAATTACATAAAAATTTGACTTTTAGTGAAGGTTTCATGAAGAATACCTTTACAAGCATATGTAGAAATCTTAATCTTTAGGAGTAATTTAAGATAGCTAATGTGATGAAAAGTGTTGTTTATACATTACCCACTTGAAATTACATGAAAAACGCATGCTTAAAAAAGGTTTGAATGTGAGGGTGATTTTCATGATAAAGGAAAGTAAAGGAAGGTACAAGAAAGTGATGGAAACCATGAGATTAATCTTGTTCTTGCAATGAGATATTTATAATTTGTGTTGAAAATTAGAAACTTATTGTGATTAGAAATTTTGTGCTATTAAAGAGATCCATGAATTATTTAATATTGATTAGAATTGGTGATATGGATTTATTTAGCATATGTCCTAAATTCATGATTAGAATTAGGAGATTTGCTTTGAACAATTGCTATGGATATATTTTCAATTAATTGTATATTGAGTGCTAATGTTCATAATTTATTATTAGTATTAACTTATAATTTCACTAATCCACGTATTTAAAAATTAGTATTTCAATACACGATATTTTGCTACTTCAGGAATTTTTTATTGGACAAGCTTAAAGGATTTGTATGCTAAATGCTAATGCTCATGTTAATAGAGATTATGCATGAAAGTAGGATTAGATTTTGAATTAATCCTATAATTGCATTAATCCATGATTTTAGCAAAATTATCATTCCATTATATAATTTTTTCCAATGATGCTTAGTTGGATAAACTAGCAATAAATTAGGAACGAGACTAGAGCTTTATCGGATTCATGAAATAGCTATTATCTACAGAATAAGAATTATTTCTTTTTATCAAATTTAAATTCTTTTACTTTTATTGTAGATTATGCCTAGGGAAAAGTATGTTACGTACAAAAACTCAAGTGTGATCCCTTAATAACTACTCTTGACATTCCACTATTCTTGGCAACGAAAGAGATATCTTTGTTTGTCTAAGAAAGAGTTTAGCTAAACCATAATGTAGACTTCTCATTTCTACCAATTTTTTTTTATTTCAAATAATTGAGCCAAGTTAATAAATAAAGAGAAAAAAATAAAAATAAAAATATATAATCAAAATTAAAAAAAAGAAAATGAAAAGAAAAATAAAAAAGAAGAAAATAAAGTTAGGTTATAGAAAGTCGAGTCATGAGTCGACTCATATCAAGTTGGAGTAAGTTGAGTTGTTGGATCAAATAGCGGTATGGGCTGAATTAATTAATTTGTCTAATTAGATTAGGGAATTATTAGGCTAACTTCGATCAGGTTAGGCCTAGAAAGAAAAGCCCGAGCTAACTAGGGTTTCTAGAAGCTAGAGTAAATCTTGGAAGAATCACAATGAAATCTTTCGATACGAAAGATTCGATTTTGAGTTTATAAATAGCATGTTGGCCATGGATTTAAAGAGAAGAAAACCGTTCTTTTTTTTTTAATTATACTACCATACAACACCACACTCCTTCACTTATCGTTACCCAATCTACTGCCCACTGTTGCCTAACACCGCCTAACGTCTCCCAGTCCGTTGCCTAGTATCACCTAGCGTCTCCTAGTCCGTTGCCTAACATCGCCTAGTATCTCCCAGTCCGTCACCCAACATTGCCCAGTGCATTGCCCAACATCACCCAGTCCGTTGCCTAGCAGCACCTAGTCCAATGCCTAATACTGCCTAGCATCGCCTAGTCCATCGCCTAGCGTCGCCTAACAACGCCCAATCCATTGCTTATTGTTGCTTAACAGTACCCAATTTACTACCTAGCGTTGCCTAGCAGTGCCTAATTCGTCGCCCAACGTTGCCTAGCACTACCTAGCATCGCCCAGTCCATTGCCCACCGTCATCCAGTCTGTCGCTTAGTGTTGCCCAACAGCACCCAGTCCACTGCCCAACGTCACCCAGTTCACTGCCTAGTAGTGCTCAGTTCGTCATTGAGCATCACCCAGCTAGTTACCTTGTCTATTATCTAACACCGCCTAGCAATGCCTAGTCCACTGCCTAGCGTCACCTAGTAGTGCCTAACGTTATCTAGTCCTTCACCCAGCACTACCTAGCATCGCTCAATTTACTGCCCAGCGTCGCTCAGTAGTGCTTAATTCACCTCTTAGTGTCGCCCAACAATGCCAGTCCATCACTTAGCGTTGCCTAGCAGTACCTAGTCATCGCCTAACATCACCAAGCACTACTTAGTTTACTGCCCAACGTCGCCTAGCAGCGCCCGATCCACTGTCTATCATCGCCTAACACCGACACGATTTGACATTAGGTAAATTTTCATTATTTTTTATCATTATTTATTTATTTCATTAATTTTTATTAATTTACTTTATTAGTTATGTTTTTTCTTTATTAATTATTTTTATGTTTAAGTGCATTTTTTTATTTATTGTTGTTTATTCTTATTGCAAATTTTTTTATTTTCCAATAAAATTTAGTTGAATTAAGTTTTTTTTTTAAATAAAAAATATTTTAACATGTAATGGTTTTGAAAAATGAAAAATTTTAAAATAAGTTTTTTTTTTCAAAAATATTCAATTAGTTAAGGGTTTTTTTATTTAATTCCAAAAATTAAAATTTTTTAAGTTTTTTTCTTAAAATAATAAATTGATAAAACATAAACCTGGCTCAGTTTTCAATATAAAAATAACCTACACATTAAAAATTTTATAAACAAGAACCACAGCCGATTTAATCCCAATTAGCAGGTATATAGGCACTTTCGGAGCAACCGTTAAAAAATTAAAATATTTTTTCCCCATTTTATTAGAAATTCGTAATAAAAAATAATAAAAAGATCATTTTTAGTCACCTTTTGTGAACTTAGGTATATTTTTTATATCATTAGAAAATTATAAAAATAAAAGCCTATCAATTTCTTTTTATTTATTTTGTAATAATCATTTGTATATTTAGATGTAGTTAGACCTAGGCCACCATAGGAACTTAGGATGGGCCGCTATTATATAACACTCAGGTCGCTGAGATCATTACCCCTGCCTGGTAGTGATTGGCAAGCCCACTTAAGCTTCAATATATCCCACTTAGGCTTCGATATATCCCACTAGGCTTTTCTTCAGAAAGCCTTGGAGCTATAGAGCCTAAGACCTGTAGACCCTACCCTCTTGCATCATTCTTTTCGAAAAAAAGGAAGTTATTTTTAAAATTATAAGAAAAGTCTAATTTAATCTGTGGTTAGTTTATTGTCCATTTTCAATTAAAAAAATCAATAACACTTATATATAAGTATACACGAGCTTCATTTTTATTAAATCTTATTTTGAATATACTTATATATAAGGGTACACTTTGACCATCAATTTATCATATTCCCTATAGTTTATTAATAACCAACCCCATTGCATATTACGCGTGTGTAATATATTGCATCACATTTATTTTGTATAGTTATTTGCATATGCTATTTTTTGTAATATAAGTGCATCTTATAGGTTTTGTTTTATTTCCTCAGTAAGAGGTTATGTAACATAACATTTAACATAAAATGCTCAAAATCATTAGTATTCTCTCCTGTGCCAATATTAAAAGGAAAAAAAAAAAAACTTCTATGTCAACTTATAATTTTTTTTAGAGCATGTAATCATGGAAATTAACAATGATAAAGATTATTATGGAATTGTCATTTTTTTTAAAAAACTTTCCAACATTTTTTTTAAAAAAAAGGAAATTTCGAAAGATGTTTTATTATTAAAAACCTGTTTCATGATAATTATTTATTTGGTTGATTTCTATTATAATGCTACACATGTACCATATTGTTAGGAACTAACAAAATAAAAAAAAGATTTAATCATTAGATTTCCATTGTGAATTATTTTCTATCTTAGGGTTATTAATCTTGTAAATTTATAAATTCTTATTCTTAGTGTTTAGCTCTTAGGTTGTTACGGTCTTAATAAAGTTTTCTCCATGAGTCGTCACCCTTATGTCATTTATTCAATAAGTTTCTTATTGTACACTAATTTTCACTTCTCCATATCATCCTTGTAATATTATCGTCATCCTATATCCTTAGTTGTCAATCCCAATGTTTTATTTATTTAGATTCGTCAATGTCAGTATTAAGCTTCTATAACATAAAATAAGCATTGATTTTCTAATAAAAGTTTCTAAAAAAGAAAAGAATGGTTTTCAAAACTAAAAACTCGATCCAATGTTGCTAACAAGAAGGAATTCCTGTAGGCTATGAAAGATTGCTTTCAAAGTGATCTAGCCCAACCTGAAGCTTATAATCACTCATTTTCAAAAACAAGATGTCTTAATCTCTTGAACATATAATAGCCATAGTAGAAGGAGTTCAGAGTAAATACGAGAAACAAGTTGAGGCTATAGCTTATATCCAAGCCTAAGAGCCTATTGATATACCATCTCAAGCATTCGAGTCTAAAGAGTTGTAGATTCAAGGGCCTACTATCAACATGATACAAAGTTTTGAAAAGTTGCCAAAAGGAAATTTAAATGGTCAAGCCTAAGGGGCATGTTACTACCAAGGTTTGGAAGAAAAGGTTGCTACCCTAGAAGAAAAGTTGGTGATATTAGAAGAAAGGCTCATTAGCATGGAAATGGCGATGGGTTATGCGCTCAAGTAGCTTAAAAACCTACATCTTAATACAAATAGGAAGTTACAGCCTAAGCATGAAGATGATTCAGTGAAAGAGAAATCAAGAGTGAATGTGCCAATTAGGAAAGCCTACAATCAAGATAAGCCCATCCATAACAAGAGGAGGTGATTTACACAGGTCAAGATTCTAATAGCTCAAGTGTTCAAGCAATTGAGAGATATGGGACTAGTGACATGCGAAATCCTAACAAGGACATGCAAGCTAAGGGATTGTAACCCCAATAAATGGTGTGAATACCATGTGGGCTAAGTGGGGGCATACCACTGAACATTATTGGAGATTAAAGCATAAGGTGTAAGATTTGATTGATGCCAAGATTATCCAACCAAGTTTTTCTAAAGATAGATGGGTTGATAAGCAACGGTATTCCTTCCCTAAGTTTTGAAGGGGCATCAAATAGACAACCTCCAACATCAGGTATTGAGGATCTGTTACTATCATTTGACTAGGTGGTTCACCACTTAAAGCAGTTGCGTATATCTTCGAGAGATCAATTCAATTGAATGGGCCTAGTTTGAAGAAGTGATAGAAATTTAGGGGCAAAAAAAAAAAAAAGGAAAGAATTTTAGTTCCTGCATTTTCTTTCATTTTGGAGCTTGTTTGCTATGAAGCTAGCTTAATTCAAATAACGTCATTTCCAATGACTAAAAATGGATAAAAAAAATGTGAACTTGGAGCTTAAAACTTTCTACCTAAGGGAATGATAATACATTACTTGAAAGGTTTAGGATGAAAAGAGGCAACCCAGGTCCCAAACACTACCCTTAGACACATATGAGAGAAGAGTGTCATCAAGGTGAATAATTGGGCTCATTCCTTGAAAGAGGCCTATCCTAAACTTGGTATATGTATCAAAATGATATTAGGCATTTGTTTCATCATCCCTAAATACGATTATCCCTTACAAACCCATTTGAACCTTTAAGGGATTTTTCTTAAAATTAGCCTTACCAAGAACCACCTTAAATTGGGGCAATAAGGAGGTTAGGATCATTAATTTGGAGAAAAGGAGTAGACTAACTTATGCTTGCCTTAATTTTGCCAATCCATGAGCAAATATTGTCATAGATAATTCAATTTCCTTAGGATAAAGAATAATTTCAAACCATATACACCTCACTCAGGCCTATACATTCATTTAAGCACATTAAGTCCATACATTCTTTCCCGAGCATTTTAAAACCATATACACTTCTCCTAAGCTTATACCCCTTGAGCCTACCTTTTGGTGCTTTGGATCATATTAAGTGAAAACTCAACAATGGAAGGTGACCATCTTGACAAAAGAAAAAAAAAAAGGAAAAAGAAGGAAGAAAAGAAAAAAGAGAAAACAAGAAAAAACGAGGAGAAAAAAAAGTGAAAAAAAAAGATTGAAGATATTAGCAAGGTGATCACCTTTAAAAAAAAATAGCCAAATAAAGCTTGAAGTTTGAACTGGTGATGGTATCTAAAGTCCAAACATTATCAATTCCTAAGCCTAAAAGCAAAGCCCTCATTTTATGATTCCCCTCATTATACCAACTTTAATGAAGGTCTTTTGACTAAAGAAATCGACTTATCTTGAGTGAAATTTGCTTATAAAACTAAGGTAAACCTATGTTTAGTTTCTCCTAGGTTCTTGGCTTGTAAACCCAAGATGATTACATATGATTTCTTTAAAATTGTCAAGTACATTGATATCCATTTGCTTAAACCATTGACTAAAAGCCTTCATTACAAACGTGGAAAAGACCTATTGATTGACTAAAATGTACCATTTACAAGATAGTTCACAATTTTTTAGAATTGATGTTGAGAGTAAAAACAGACTTATGAGAGTGGAAGGAAGTCAAGTTTGACTAAACATTTCAAGTAATGATATCTATCCCCTTAGTAGAAAACTGAAGAGTTGAGTGTTATCCTAAGTTTGAAGTCAGTGTTTCTAAAAGTTTAGAAATCATTAATTATGCTTTAGGAAACAAGATTGAAAGAATGAGTGATCAGTGGGCAAGGGATAAGCCAAACCTTCATTTGTGATCTTTAAAGTTTTTGAGACTATCTTACTTGTTAGCAACACAATTTTCTACCAAAGAGTGTTTTTTTTTTTTAATTTCTTGAAAAAAAGAAACAAAATTTTCAAAAGAGAAACGATACTTTTAAAATTATCAAGAGAGATTTCTTCAAAGAAAAAAAAAAGTTAACATTTTTATGGAGTCATTAAAATCCCTCAAACTTAAGTCATCGATCAATTTGTCAAAACTCATGAAAGTTTTCTTACTTCCTAGATCGCTTGCTCAATGGAGCGCCATCCAGTCCTTTCTAAGATTGCTTGCTCATAAGAGTACTATCCTATCTAGTCTTTTGCAAAGTTCGCTTGCTGAAAAGAGCGAATCTTACCTATTCCTTAGTTGGATTGCTTGCTTAAAGGAGCGCTGCCTTAATCCTTTCTAGGATCACTTGCTCATAGCAGTGTTGTCTTATCTATTCCTTGTAAGAATGCTACCCTATCTATTTGGATCACTTGTTCAAAGGAGCGTTGTCTAGTCATTTAAAAGATCGCCTGCTCATAAGAGCATTGTCTTATTTTGTCTTTAATGAAATGTCTCATCTTGTCTTTGAAAGTTATATGCTTTCGAGCAACTCATCTTGGAGAGATTTATCCCCTTCAAATTATCCACCAAACTAAAACAAGTTAATTTTACCCCTTGAAAATTTTGCTCTATCCTTTCAAGATAGACACTCTTCAACCTTATCCTTTCAAGATAGGCCCTTTTGAAATTTTTGCTCTATCCTTCTAAGATAGATACCATTAAGCCCTATCCTTCCAAGATAGCCCCCCTTCAAATTCTTGCTCTATCCTTTCAAGATAGATACCATTAAGCCCTATCCTTTCAAGATAGGCCCCTTAACTTTTTTCTCTGTTCTTTTGAAATAGACATTCATTTGCCCTATCCTTTCAAGATGGATAGTTTATTCTTTACATTAACCTTTCAAGTTAATATCCTTCATCAAAATAAAACATAGCTTAGTCGATTAGTTCAAAGTAGGGTTTGGCAAACATGGGTATCTCTTTTGTCTTTGTAGCAAAGTTCTAATCGAACTTTACTACAAAGAGAGGCAGTTGTAGACACCTCATTTTTGCCAATTTTTTTTTATTTCAAATAATTGAGCTAGGTTAATAAATAAATAGGAAAAAAAATTATAAAAATATATAATTAAAATTAAAAAAACGAAAATTAAAAGAAAAATAAAAAGAAGAAAATTAAGTTAGGCTATAGAAAGTCGAGTCATGACTCGAGTCGTGTTAAGTTGGAGTAAGTTGAGTTGTTAAATCAAGTAGTAGGATGGTTTGAATTAATTAATTTGCCTAATCAGATTAGCGAATCATTGGGCTAACTTAGATCGGGTCGGGCCTATAAAGAAAAGCTCGAGCTAACTAGGGTTTTTAGAAGTTAGGGTAAATCTTGGAAGAATTGCAATCAAATCTTTTGATACGAAAGATTCAGTTTAAGTTTATTAATAGCATGTTGACTAGGGATTTAGGGAGAAGAAAATGACTTTTTTTTTTTTAATTACATTACCACGCAACACCATGCCCCTTTACCCAGTGTTGCCTAGTCTACCCCCCAGCGTTGCCTAGTCCACTGCCCAGCATTGCCCAGTCCACTGTCTAGCATCGCCTAGTAGCACCCAGCGTCACCTAGTTTGTCGCCCAGCATTGCCCAATTCATCACTTAGCGTTACCTAGCTCATCGCCCAACACTACCTAGTATCGCCTAGTCTATCGCCCAGTCTGTTGCTTAGTAGCGTCCAGTTTACTACCTAACGTTGCCTAACATCGCCTAGTCCGTCGCCTAACATCGCCCAGTAGCACCTAATCTACCTCCTAGCATCGCCCAGTCTGATGCCCAGCATCGCCTAGCGTCGCCTAGTCCGTCGCCAAGCATCGCCTTACGTTGCCTAGTAGTGCCCAGTGTGTCACCCAGCATTACCTAGCATCGCCTAGTGTTGCCTAGTGTTACCCAGTCTATTGCCTAGTATTGCCCAGCCAATTGCTTAGTACCATCTAGTCCGTCGCCCAGCATTGTACAGTCTATCTCTTAGTATCACCCAACGATGCCCAGCGTTACCCAGCAGTGCCTAGTCTACTGCCCAATGTCACCCAGTAGCGCTTGATTCACCGCCTAACATTGATACGGTGTAACATTAGGTAAATTTTCATTATTATTTATTTATTTCTTTAATTTTTATTAATTTACTTTATTAGTTATATTTTTTCTTTATTAACTATTTTTATGTTTAAGTATAGGTTTTCTTTTATTTATTGTTGTTTATTCCTATTGCAAACTTTTTATTTTCCAATAAAATTTAGTTGAATTAAGTTTTTTTTTTTAAAACATTTTTTTTGAATAAAAAATATTTTGACATATAGTGGTTTTGAAAAATGGAAAATCTTAAATTGAGTTTTTTTTTTTTCAAAATGATTTGGTTAGTTAGGATTTTTTTTATTTAATTTGGAAAAAATAGATTTTTTTAGGTTTTTTTCTTAAAATAATAAAATAATAAAAATATAAACCTAACTCTGTTTTCAATATAAAAACGACTCATTCATTAAAAGTTTTATAAAAAAGAACTACAATCGATTTGATCCCGATTAGCAGGTATATAGACATCTTTGGGGTAACTATTAAAAAATAAAATTTTTCCCCTTTTCTTAAAAATTCATAATAGAAAAAATAAAATAATCATTTTTAGTTATATTTTGTGAACTTAGGTATATTTTTATTATTGTTAGAAAATTATAAAAATAAAAACCTGTTAATTTCTTTTAATTTTCACATGGTGACTTAGTCTTAATAGATTAACCCTCGAACCTAGTTTTTTGGTTTAATTTTCTAAAAAATCAATTTTTCTTTTTTTAGAATATTCGCATACTAGTAGTCAAATTAAGGTTTTCCCACCCGAAAACCCTAATTCTATTTTTACCAATTGAATCGGTTAGCGACTCCATTTTTTTTAAAACAACATTTTCTTTTCTTTAGTTTAATGTCGAGTAATTTATATTATGTGGGCTGGGATTGATATAGGTTAAATTAAGGAAATCAAATTTGGGCTCAACATACATATCTGAACTAGGAAGCACTTACCTTGGCTGGCTACGATGTTAGAGTTTAGTAGTTGATAGAGATTGGAGGCAAGGATAAACTTCTAACCATTAATGAGCTAGTGTATAAGGAGCTAATACTAAAAGTTTTGAGTGTGCTGAGGTTAGCCTTTGACAACATTGAACATGGTAGGCAAAGTACTCTTTATTTTAGGCGTAATGGTCAGGACATGACCATGCCATTTGATGATTTGGCTGTTGGAGTAGGTTTTTATTTTGTAGACTATGTAATGACCTAAGAGTATATGGATCTACCATATAAGTTGCCTCAGGCTGTATACGAGTCTTTTGTTTAGATGGATTTGATTAGAAGAGATGGTGGAGCTTATGAGCTAGGAAGGTCAAAAGCTTCTAACCTGAGTGATCTTACTCTTAGATTAGTTCATTATATTTTAGGTAGGGGTTTCAATGGTAGAAAGAATAGCTAAGGGATTATTAAAAAAATAGATATTTTATATTCACATAGTATTGCTAACTGGTGGCCAATTAACTAGGGTACTAGTATGGCTTGGTTCCTTAGGAACTAAGCTTTTAAGGGCCAATTAAAGTATATTTTTGCAAGTCCCTTTACTTCTAGGTTGGTAAGAAGCCTCTGTTGTTATTATGGAATTCCTTGCATGCAAAAGTTAGATCCCTTATCTTCTTTAACCTGTAATGCTATCAAAGCCATGAAACTCCTTGTAGCAACTAAAGTTCTACCTCTTGAACTAGTTGATGAGGCTACCTCATCATCATCATTGTTGCAATTAGGTTCATTGTCATCCTTGATATTTAGCAAACTTAAGAGGATGATGAGGAAGATATTGAAAAAGTAATGACTCTTGACTCATAAGATGAAAAGAGTTGAGGTTGAATAGAGTACAGTCCTTTCCCACGTAGGAATTCAGCTAACTAATACCCATGCTAGACCCTGACTCAAATGAGGAGTTAGAAGGAGAGGAGATTGGGGATAAGGATGATGAAAAGGATGAAGGATGACTCTCTTTTGCCTTTTTAATTTTCATTAAAGACTTAGTTTGCATTTTCTTATTTTGGATGACTATACTAATATCTTATTTTCTATTGCTCTTTTAAGATAATTATTTTTATTTTTGATATTTTGTAAGTCTATAGGAGACTAACATTTTGTACTTGAATTAATAGTAGTTTTATTTTATCTAGTTTAACTTTTTCTTTTCTTTTCTAGTAAGTTTATTTTTTATACAAAGAAAACCATGCACTTAAACTGTTCGATGGGATTCAAATTCTAGACTTAAGTTATTTTCAAGGATCAATGCTAAAATAGGGGTAGCCTCAGTTTTTTTTTCCTTTGTTTTTTTATTTTTTATTTTCTCCCACTTGTATTTTGATTTTCTTTATCATTATGTACATTGGAGACAATATGCCACTTAAGTGTAGATAAAATGGATAGATTATGTATGCTAATATTTTTATATACTCACTTAAGCTTTTGAAAACTTTTCTTCAAAATCTTAGAAATTTATACACCCCATATATATGCAAGAATTTTTTTTTTCAAAATTTTCCAATCATTTATGAATTTAGAACACTTTTCAAAATTGAAGTGATTAAATATTTATAATTCAAAGTTCCTTATTACTTAAGCTTATACTTATACTTGAGATTTGGATAGATGTGAATGGGTCAAGAACTAGTTATTTTGATTTTTAAGCTTAATTCTAGAGGTTAGATATCTATCCTCCTTTGTAAAAAATTTTTAGATTAGATGAACAAAGGAAACTTATCCTTTAAAGTCACTTAAACAATAAAAGTAATTGGAGGTATTAATTTGATTAACATAAATAATTGCTAAAGATTGGTAAGGATTGATCTTAGTCCCTTAAAAGAGTAGGATTCTTTTCTATTGCCAATTGCAAAAAGAAAAATAAATTTAATCAAAGTTGTTAAGGATCAGCCTCAGTCCCTCAAAAGAGTAAAGTGCCTTCCCATTGACAATTACTAAAGTAATTAAATGGGCCAAATCAGTAATGATCAACCATGGTCTATTAAAAGAGCAAAGTATTTTCCTAATAATCATCAAGCTTCGATGAAGAAAATTAATTTCAGTTTAAAAAGCACTCT
Organism: Lumnitzera racemosa; assembly: GCA_024138005.1. NCBI lineage: Eukaryota > Viridiplantae > Streptophyta > Magnoliopsida > Myrtales > Combretaceae > Lumnitzera > Lumnitzera racemosa. The sequence goes on from JAMXBC010000008.1 coordinate 77,150,333, forward strand.
AATGAAAATTGATAGAAATAAAATGACAATCAAAGGATGAATTGATGTAATATGTATTCAGTTGAGTTTATTAGCTAAAAATAACTTGGGAAGATTTCTATTCCCTTGAGTTGGAGTGAGGAAATCTTTATAACTTTTTCTTAATTGATTTATATTTGTTCTGATTTTTAGTTTAGTTTTTGTCTAAGGGATGTAATTAACTTTGAATTATTTAAATTGATCAATAAAATTTAGTAGTTCTTAATTTGTCATTATCTAAATATTCTAAAGGCATTATGAAGTTAAGGAAAAAGGCAATTTTGATAAATTTTGCTAAGATACTTAAATTAAAGGGTGTACTTTTCTAAGAATTATTTATAATCATCTTATTCTTAAGATATTTTTACTTTGATTGTTATTGTTTGACTTGATGACAAGCAAAAGTTTAAGTGTGGGAGCATTTGATAACATGAATTTTGTATGCATTTTCTATGGTTAATTTATGTTATTTTAAATATTAATTTAGCAAATTTTATATTATTTTAAGCTTAATTTATTTAAATATTGTTTTCAAGGACTTTTGGAGCATTTTATGAACCTTTAAGGATTGTTTTAATCAAATTTTGGAGTATTTCGAAGTAAAAGCATTGATTAAGCAATGAAGTTGATGAATTTTGAGAGAGAAAAGAAGCCTAATAAAAAACCACAGTTAAGGACCATGGTCCTTGCAAGTGCTCCTTTCGTTATACAATTTCATCATGATTTTAAGGTGTTGAACAAAGTGCAAGTATATACCCTAACTCCCCGGCCATATATACCTCTCCAGTAGACCTACAATGGTGTGTAAGTCTTTTATTTTTATTAGGTTTTCTTTGTAAACTTAGGTTAGCTCCCTATATATAGAAGCTTAGACTTAGGTTTGTTAAGAGAGCCCTCTAGGGAAGAGTTGTAAGCTGGAATTATATTGTGTGTCTCCCATATTACTTCTTCTTCCTTTCTTTTCATCATGTTATTCTTTTGAATGTTCTTAGTAAATTGTTACTAACCCTTAGTTCTTCTTGCTACAATTTTCTCTTATTCAATCTATTATTTTATTCTTTGAAGATCTAATTGTACTGATTATATTGTTGTCAATTAGTATTTATCTAGATTGCTATTTTGATGTATAAGTTTGCTATAGAGAGAAGAGTCTTGCAGTGAATGGTTAAGTCTAATTAAAGAGAATTAGGGCTGACTAAACCGTTTAGCTATTTGGTTCCTCTAGATTAGAGTAACCCTAGTATGACTAAACTAATAGTACGATTCAAGTTTTTAACGCGATCTTATGACACACTATTCAGAAGTGATTTGAGTAGAAAGGGTTTTAGGATTAGAAAGAGACTAGAGAAACATGTCCAGTCAATTTAGATCAAGCATCTTCATGATCTAAAGAGTAATTAAGATTGAATGGTTGCATAAAACTAAGTAGTAGATAACAATAATTTGCTAAGGATTATGTGCTATTTCTTTTAATTGAATTATGCTTGTTTATTAGTTTAATTAATTGCTCTTTCTTATTTTATTACGCTATTTATGTATCATTCCTTATTTATCTCCTATTTAATCACAATCATCCCTATATTATAAAGTTAGATAATTGGTGATGATAGGTAGATTGCTAATAGACTAAGGTTCTCCATTCGTGGTTCCTTGTGGGATTGACATTTGGACTTACATTCATTTTATCTATACTATAACTTGACCAAGTATATTTGCCTAGCGCATTACGTACGAATCAATAAGACTAAGTGATTCACTTAAAAGATAGTTATTGGCATATTACCATGATTGTCCTCTGAGAGGACATTTAGGAGCTTAAGCAACTTATAAAAAAACTAAGTTCTATATTTTACTTGTTTAGGTTTGAGAGGGAAGTGTGCCAATACATGCATGAGTGTGATACATGCTAGTGACAAAAATATGAGAATGTGCTAAACTCAAGATTTCTACAACCACTGCCAATACCCTAAGGATTTTGGACATAAGTGAGTATGGATTTTATTACAGTATTGCCAAATTTACATGGCAAGGTGGATTTTATGGTGGTTGTCAATAGGTCGAGCAAATACACCCTTTTTATGGCACTTTCACACCTTTACAATACTTTAGAAGTAGCCTAGGCTTACCTTAATAATGTATATAAGTTAGATGGGTTGCTATAGGGAGTAATGAGTGATAGAGATCTAGTTTTTCTAAGTACTTTTTGGAAATAACTTTTTGCATTATATGGTGCTAAGTTAAAATTGTTTATTGCCTATCATCCATAAATGGATGGGTAAATTGAAATCGTAAATAAATGTTAGGGTAAGTGGGGGTATAACACAAATTACCACATTAGTCTAAAGAAAAGTCCATTTGAAATCCTATATGGCTATAAACCACTGGTGTATTTACCCCATGTGTTAGGGGAACAAGAAATGAGGCTATGGACAACTTACTAAGGGATTGAGAGGAAACCATCAATTTACTTTAGTTTGATTTACGACTTGTGCAAAACTATTTTAAGCAATTAACTGATAAGGGAAGAAGTGAATGTACTTTTCAATTTAGAGAGTTAGTTCTTTTGAAACTTCAAAGCTACAAATAATTGAGCCTTAATCGATATAAGAAACCCAAATTATAAGCTTAATATTATGGTCTTCTTAAAATTTTTGACAAGATAGGGACTGTAGCTTACTGTCTTGAGCTTCTTGAGGGGTCTTCTATACACCTTACTTTTCACGTTTCACAATTGAAGAAATATAAGGGTGTTGTTGGCCTTACTAGCTATGCATTACCAGATCTAGGCATGGAGGAAGCTTGGGAACCTGAAGCATTCTTGAATGAAAGATGGTAAAGAGGGGTAGTGCTGTTGACACCATATTACTAGTTCATTGGAAGGGTTAATTGCCTTCAAATGCTACTTGGGAATTTGCTTCTAACCTTCGCTTGCATTTTCCAAATTCACCACTATAGACTAGGGTCTTAGATAGAGGAGATGTTGAAGTAGGGAAAGGTTATTTGGGGTTTTGTGTGAATAAAAAGAGGAAAGACACCTTAGTTGACAAAGGGACAAGTGGGGATAAGTTGTCGATAACTAACTCTTTTAGTTTGTCAGAAAAGTTACTAAACAAGTTTGAGATTGTAAAGGAGCATAGGCTAGATGGTTGAAAGGCCATAGCCCATGAGACATTCCTTATTGATATTTAACAAGAGCCTATGGAGGCCTATTATTAGTATTCTATAATAAAAATAGAAAAAAAAAAATAGAAATCTAATGTAGATATTAGTATATGCACACCATGTATAGTTAGTTAGGGAAAAATATTCTACATACATCTATTACACAAATGTTATATTATATGTGGCATTACAAAAAAGTCGAACAAAAAATACAAAAACATTGCCTCCCTAAATCTCTCTATGTAAACCTTATCTGGATGTTAATGTGTGTGTATGTGTGATAATTTTATGTCCATCGTGTGAATTTTGAGTCCCTACTTCACTAATTGATTTTCAATAAATCATAGTCTTTAACAATTACATACCACTAGATCAAGTATATTCTCTACATTAACTAAAGCTAAGGATATGATATGATATAATATTAATTGATATAAATTGAAAGAAGGTAGACTTATATGATCTTAGAGAGATTAAAAATAAAAAATTGAAGCAAAACATCAGTGAGAAACGAGTTGATCGTTGCCTTAATTTAAGAGAAAGAGGGTACCTTAGGGAGTATATCAAAGTAAAGAGAAAGAATCCAAAAGTGTGAATGTTATGTGAATGGGAAGAGGTCATTATTGGATTTCTATTTTTGTACGGAGGATATACAATGATGTGAAGCCATAGTTAAGAACAGATAAGGTCGGTTGTTGGGATAAGTCTAAGCTTGTAGAAAGCTTAAAAAAGGTAATGGAATTGTGTGAAACAATAGGAAAAACGTAAAATCAAGCAATCCTACAATCAATTCTAAAGGATATGACATACTAGTAGAACATTTGAGGACTCATGACATAACTCCATATGTCTTACGAGATGGTTTGGTAAGGTTACTCGCTACTTAGCTTTGCTTAAGGGTTAGTATAAGGGTGAAGTAAGCAAACAAGCTCATGAGAGCAATGTTCATGAAAGGAAAGAATATTCAATATATTAAAGATGGTAAGATGATTGTGACTATATGTACAGTGGGTATTTATATTTGAAAAACTAGGGCAACCTGCTTAAAATAGAAAAGACTAAAAGGGTATTATCTAAAAGTAGTAATGTATAAGGAATAATAGGAGTACAATCGAAAATACAAGAAGAATGAGTATCTTTTATGAAGGATTTTATCATGTGCTTGCTTGGACACATGGCACTTGTAGATGGATGACTTTTTAGTTGAAAAGGAAATTTTGTATGATTAGGTTGGTTTCTATCGAGCCAGGGTACTGATAGGGCTGGTAGATCGGCTGTGCCAAGTTAAGTCGATAATTCTTTTGAGGAAAATTCACCTTGGACACTTTCAGTATGGCTTAGATTCAAGTCGGCTAAGAAAATGTTCGGATGAGTCAAGCTAGTGTTTAAGTGTAGTTTAGGTTGGTAGTTAGAGACAAATGATGAGTGCGAGATGTTTCGATTTAGCTATGGCATTAGGTCGATAGATTGTAGTAGCTTAGACTCCTTAGTGGAAAGTCTTAAGGAAAGAATTCACTTAACCATGCTTTCTAGCCCTTAAGCTTAGGCATAGGTCAATGGTTTAGTGGTTTGATTCCTATTATCCTTGTTATGTTGATTGGGATTTAGGATCAAATTCAACTGGTCCTCATTTAAGTTCTTCTCGAGTCGTTGAGGGCTAAGGTTGACAACAATAAACAGGTTTGACACTTCGAAGTCTTTTGGAAGCTTAAGTTGATATGCATTGTTATTAATCTTCTCGAGTATTTTGAATGGTCCTTTAGCTCGGGCGAATAGTTTGTTCTTCCTCTTATTAGGGAATCTTTCCTTACTTAGGTGTAACCATACTTGTTCTCTAAGCTAAAACTATTGGTCTTCCTTCCTTTGCTCTTCTCCCTTAGTTTTATGGCAACTCAATCAATCTATTGGGTGACTTGTAAATAGATCTGTTGGATGGACTGGGTTTGGATTCTTGCTTATGGATCTTTTGGGTTAATGGGTAGCATTGGGGTGTGATTAAGGGGTTGTTTGGAGTTAAAACCATAGACGACTTCTAATGGGGTATGTTCAATAGTGGTGTATACTATCTTATTGTAAGCAAATTTGACTATAGGCAGGCAGACCTCCTAATTGGTTAATTTCTTCCGTACTACAGCTTAAAGTAGTGATCTTAACACATAGTTGACTAACCCAGTTTAGTTGTCAGTTTGGGGATAGAAAGAGGTATTGAATAGTAGTTTAGTTCCCATCAAACACTAGAGGGTTCTTTAGAAATGGCTTAGAAATTTTGGATCTTGGTTTGATACCACACTCCTCGGTACTTCGTGTAAGCGAACTACTTTCTACAAAAACAAAGAAGCAATAGTTGAAGCATCGTTAGTTTTGGTGCATGGCATGGAATATGCCATTTTGCCGAACTTATCCATGATAACCATGACATAATCTTTGCCTTGACTAGTTCAGGCTAATTTGACGACAAAGTCCATACTTAGGTTGTAAACCCTACTTATAGTAGGCCTAAGACTTGATTAACAGTACTTTCCCAATGTTCCTAAAGATCAACTAAACCAAAAACTTAAGTTTATATTTAGAAACGAATTAAATTTTTCTAATTCAAAAGCCAATTGTCGATAAAACCCGAGCTTAAAGAACTGCAAGCTCTAAAGTCATTTAAAACCCTAAACCTTAAAACCATTAAGGAATTTCAACCCTAAGTAATTAATCGATAATTTAATTTGAATAATTTCATTCAAATTTAGAAAATTTCATACATTTATAAAAAATCAAGTCATAAATTACAAACAATGCGAGATGAAAACCTAAAAACAATTTTCTATAAGACCATGCCCTTATCTTCATGCCTAAGCCTTACACTTCGATAAGTAGATCAACTAATCACTTTAGATAACTTATCAATTGAGAGTTGGAATCATTTATCAATTGATAACTTATCAAAATCTAGTGATAAGACATTTTCCTTATCACCCCTTCACTTATACTACATATGGACAAATTTTTACAAAATTTCATATGCCTAACTTCATTAAATGAGACAAGATCACTCCATGGCCCAAAAAGACTTTAAATGGCAGATTTAAACAAGGAAGAAAGGGGGCCATGCACTTGTCTTTCAACTACATCACTATTCACCCCATAATGCTTACATCATCAATAGTTGTAGTTGTTGACTTTTGTGTAAGCTACAAGACAACACTTTCAAGACATTTTATCCACTCATTTCCTCTCAAATCCAACAGGCCACTTTCTCTATTATTTCTATGAATTTTAATTTCACTTTCACATCTTCTTTCTCTCATTTGAAACAAACATAACAGGAGAAGCAACCTTACCCCACAAAATCAACTTTTCTTCCATTTTTCAAACTTCACTCACGGCAACTTCTCCTCTTGTTCTTGTGTCATTTTCTTTCACCATCTAAGATCTTTTAGAGCCATTATAACCTTCCACAAACCCCATTCCAAAAGATCAAACAACTCGGGTTTCCAAAAGGTGGCAAAAAGGAGGAAGCAAAGTTAAGAGCTTAAGTAGAACCTTAGTGCACAACCACCATACTTTGCTTTAAGGACTAGTGAGTATTTCTTGTGATTTGTGAGTCAGTGTTTATGTTAGGAGAATTTGATTTCTTGAAGATATAAGTAAGGTTTAAGTTGTTATAATACCAAAAACCGTTTTAAGAAACAAACCAGGAAACCTTTACATGAAGTTGGAGCATGAGCATGTAAAATTGGTATTTTGTAAAGACACTTATTTAACACTTTTAATGGAAGATTTTAAGTTAAGAAAGTCTTGAAACAAAAACTTGAATGGAGGATGAGCATGCTGGACGTAAGGGTTCCATAGTCATTTGGATGTTGATTTTGTTTCCATTAAGTTAAACATACTCAAATCTAGACTTAAGTTAAGGAAAAATCCATCACATGAAGTTTTATGAAGAAACCAACTTTGTGTGACATTAGCTATGATATGAAGGTTGTATTAAGTATAAGATCTTCAATACCTTTTTGTGGAGCATAAGTTAAAGAATCATCTTATGGAAGAAAACTTAAGTTAAGATTTGGATAGAAGTAGTTTAAGTGCGCAATCTAACACTTAAACTTAAGGAAATGATGAAACAAGTTGAAAAACCAAGCAAGAACCCCTTGGAATCATCATGACCAGATCTGGAACGTAGGAAAAAGAAGCTTAAAAATATGATAAAAGTGAATGAACAAAGTGAAAAGATCAACCAAAGCAAGTATGGCAAGCATACAAAACTTAAAACTCAAAACCAAGACTAAAACTCTCAAAACAAGCCTAGAACTCTAAGTTGGGCCTTCAATGAAATTCGGACCAGTACCTTAAAGTATCAAGAGAGGTTGTTTTAAAGCCCATAAGAAATCCACCTAAGGCCCCATAAGCCCACCAAAGTCACTAGCTTTAGTTTAAAAAAAAACCCAGCCCATTTGACAACTTAAGCCCACTAAAGGGCCTATGAAGTGGTTGTTAGCTTTAGGAATATAAATCAAAGTTGTAAATCTGATCTCAAGGAGTGTTTTAAGCTTAGGATAAAATCTTAAGACCAAGCCTAAAGGATTTCTCAAGCTATCAAAAAGCCCATTTACCGAACAAGGCCTAAAAACACTCCAATACATGAGGAACGCTACTGTTCTGACCCATGGACAGAATTGTATGCCTCATTTTGAAAATCTAACCTCACCACGTTAAAGTACACTAAAAAATGATGAAGATTAACTATAAGATCATAAAAATCGGATTTAAAACAAAAAAGTTATACGCGATTGAACTTTAGGCAAAAATCGAGAAAAATTTTGAAAACTAGTCAAGAGTATAACTTAAGGAAAATTTACTTAGTTTTCTAAGTTTATTTCAATCCCTTATAAATACTATTTCAATGATCATGGGACACTGTGTACAGAGATGACTTGCCTCCGGATTACTTTGATTGACTCACATGGCAGAGTGAGTAAATTCCCGATGACTCTTTACTTGATTGTGCTTGTAGAATAGATGCACCTAAACTTATATATATAAATTTGGATGCTTGTGGGATATGGGAGATGCATGTGTATGGATTTATGGATGAATGTGATGACTTGTTAATTATATATATAATAATGGGAATTGTTTGTATTAATATATACATGTGAATTGTATGGAATGAAATTGTTTGATCACCTTAAAAATCGAGTTAATCACTTATACGATTAAAAAATCGAAATAAATCATGCATTCTCCATATTGCATACGGATAACACCGACTGTCGCTTCACATAGAAGATAGGAAGGGACTAACAGGAATACGAGTTTCCTACAGGATTGGGTACTAGCTATGTCATCATATATATTGAGTCTCTGTCCTAAGTTGATGGGCTTACTAGGTACTGGAAGTCGCCAACCGTCGGTGAGGGGTCGAGTCTTGTGGCTTCTGCTTAAGGCATGTGTTTGTGGATTGCAGAGGCCACCACGCCGCTAGACTTAGGATTTTAAAAATATGATTTGATTTCAGTAAAGGAAGTATACACACACACACACACACACAGATATATATATATATATAGAGTTTTATTTTGGCATGAGCACGATAGTGCAAATGAAATAAAACCTAAGGTCTAGAACTCGGATTTTGGTTTAGGTCGGTTAATTATCTCCAAACCTCGACTTCAGGGGGCGTAATTCTGAGTCATATGCAGTTCCTAAGTCACTGCATGTGTTGTTTGGCATACTGATTGTTCATGCACTCATATGATTATCCATCTAATAAATTTTTGTCATGTGGTACTGATGAGGGTATTTATCTCACTAAGCTTAAGCTTACACCCTTATAGATTTTTGTTGACGCAGGAAAACCTCTTCACTAATTCGAGCCGAGGAATGCCCGTGGTAAGTCTCGTATAGGGACTGGTTGAATTGATCAGAGAGCGAAGAGGAAATTTTGTAATAGATTTATAGATGTTTCGATACTTTTATGTTTTTGCTCATAATACAAATTTAATGCAGTTCCGTTATGAACTGCATTTGTTTGTAATATTTTTTTGGTATGGGTCTCACAAGCCCACACAATTAGCTGATTTATAATAGATAAGTAATTTTAGTTAAATTACTCTATATTACTTATCTATAGGCCTAATGGTAACATAGAGTGGAAGGAGCCTTATGTGTTGTATGAAAGTCCTATGATTAGCAAAGGAGTTGGTAATAGACCTTTATACGGTATACAGTGACCTACCACGACAACGATACTGTTGGGTTGTGATATAAGTCAACCCATGGTTTAGTTGGAACAAGTAGAGGCATTTCTTTCCCTTACTCTACTTAGCTCTTTGCTTTCATATAGATGTTACATCTCTTAATCACACGACATATGTCATGCTTCATTCTAGGCTAGAAGAATCAATCATTTAATAGTTCATATGTTCTCTGCTCTTCAAAGTGTCTAGAGAGTCCTCTACTGTAGGCTTCTCTTACCAGTAACTCCCTTATCGAACAGATCAGGACACATAATTTGCTACCTTTAAATAAACTCTAAACAAATAACCATCCTCTACATTGTACTCATCTATTGCTCTTGCCTCTCTACAATTCTTATATATAGGGCTAAAATGAGGATCATTCTGATGTTGCTCTTTTGTAGTGGCAAACCCAAATAATCTAGTTTGTAGCTTAGTGAGAGGAAAATGTCTTCTTAATAGAGTGTTAGCAACTACATTGTTCTTGCCTTGCTTATATTGAACAACAAAGTTAAATCCTTTTAGGAACTTAATCCATCGAGCTTAATGCTTGGAAATTTTAGATTGTCTCTGTAAATACCTCAAGGACTCACCATTAGTGTATATGACAAATTCTATTGGTAGAAGATAGTGTTGCCATAAGTGAAGAGCTTATATTAAGGCCAAAATTTCTTTGTCATATATAGAATAGTTCAACTGTACTCCCTTGAGCTTCTTGTTATGATAAGTGACAAGTTAGCCTTCTTACATTAGTACAGCTTCAATGCCGACACTTGATACATCGCCTTTAAGCTCAAATACTCTATCAAAATCTGGTAGAACCAAGACTGGGGTAGAGGTCAACCTTGTTTTTACCTTGGTAAAACTCCTCTCCTCTCTCTCTCCCTACTTAAGCTTTATATTCTTCTTTGTCGACTCAATCAAAGGTGCCACAATGGTATTGAATCCTTGGATATGACATTAGTAAAATAGTGCCAATCTATGAAAACTTCTCACCGTGGCATAGGAGGTCAGGGTTAGCTACTCAACAATAGCTCACACTGACTCTTCATCTACTCTCAATCCCTTTCTACTTACCATAAAACCTAGGAAGATCATTTCTTCTTGACAGAAACAACATTTCTTTAAGTTTTTGAATAACCTTTTTTCTTGGAGGACATAAAAAATAGCTTTATGGTGATCAGTGTGCATTTTTAGGTTAGCATTATAGACAACGATGTTGTTGAAGTAGATGATGACAAATTTTTTGATCAAATTTCTTAAAACATGATTCATTAGCCTCATGAAAGTGCTTGGGGCAATTGATAGTTTGAAGGGTATGGCTATCCACTCGTATAGGCCATATCGAGTCTTAAAAGCAGTCTTCCATTCATCCTTTTGTCTCATCCAGATTTGGTGGTATCCTGACTTTAGATCTATCTTGTTGAATACTTTTACACTACATAGTTCATCCAACATATCGTCCAACCTCATGATAAGGTACTTGTACTTGATCGCAATCTTGTTGACAGTTATGCTATCTAAACACATATGCTAAGTTCCGTCCTTCTTTAGCACAAGTAGCATAGGGGCTAAGACTCTCCCTTATATACCTTCTTTCTAGAAGTTTATTGACTTGCCTTTGGAGCTCAGCACCCTACTCGGGATTCATTTGATATGTTGGCTTATTCTATAAGGTAATGTCGGGTATTAAGTCAATGTAGTGTTGAATGCCTTAGAATGGGGGTAATCCTTTAAGTAGTTGTTTTAGGAACAAGTCGGTATACTCTTCTAGTAGTTCCCTAACCTCTAGGGGTAGTTCACCTTGCTCCTTTAATTTTAGCAGTTGTCTAATTAATAGAAAAGTTGGCACATCGACCTTAATAGCTTCTCGGAGTTTGACTCTACTCAACACTAAAGCCTTCCTTAATCCTTGAGTAAGTTTAGCTAACAAATTGCTAACTTGACTCAGTGTCAAAGGGTTCAACGTAATCTTCCTCCCATCTTTCTCGAATACATAAGTGTTTTGGAATCCATCATGTATAACTCTTCTATCAAAAAGTCATTGTCAGCTGAGCATCACATGAGATGCACACATGGATAGCATGTCACAAAGGATGTCATTAGAATAATTTCCAATAGAGATTAGTAGTAGGACTTACTGAGTGACATGTAGTGCTCCCTTCTCATTTAGCTAGTATAACTTATATGGCTTTGGATGTGGAATGGTCGACAACTTGAGTTTCTTAATCAGGTCAGTACATGCTATATTGGTGTAGCTTTCACTATCTACTATGAGCGTATATACTTGAACATTCACTTTGCAGGTGATTTAGAATAAGTTCTCTCTTTACTCCTCGTCGGTAAAGGGTTCAAAACTTATTGTACGTCGAACAACTAGAGTTAACTTATCCATGTCCTCTATAAATACATCCTCTTAAATCAGGTCATCATTAATACCGACCTCTTCTTCTACTCCTTTCTCTTCTTATAGTTCCTAATTTTTCTATCTATTTCAATCTTAGGGACATCCCCTTGATGATCATAGTCTTTCGGTTCTAGCATTAAGCAGCCATATGCTTAAACCTTTAGCATTTGAAGCACTTGATTTGGCTTATCTTCCTTCTAAGCCCTTGTCCCTTCTCATATGTTTTGGTCAGTACATTACCATTAGGTTAACCCTTTTGTTTGAAACCAAACTTGGTTTCAAACTTGGCCCTAATACTAGCATTAACACAGGTTCATCATTTTCTTTGACAAATTTGGTTTCAAACTTCAAATCTGAGATACAATTGACACTATTCTTTCAAACTAAACAATACATACACTCTCCACACAAATGTCCAGTTAACTAGTACACAGTAACTATATCGATGAACAACAAATTCAATTGAAGCTTACTTTGTTTTCGGATGTTTGAAAAAGGATAAAATAAAGTATACACAAAAACAAACCACTACACTCTTACTTAAACACTTTAAGTGAACCTTTACATAATTTCGACACACTACTGCAACAAACAATACTTCACAAAGATCAAAGTAGAACTTACCTAAATGAAACCTCTACTCTAATACCTAGATGATGTGAAGCCATAGTTGAGAATAGATAAGGCCGGTTGCTAGGGTGGGTCTAAGTTTGTAGAAAGCTTGAAAAAGGTGATGGAATTGTATAAAACAATAGGTAAAAGGTAAAATCAAGCAATCCTACGAACAACTTCAAATGATATGATGCACCAGTTGAACCTTTGAAGACTCATGACATAACTCAATATGATGCACATGATGGTCTGTTGAAGTTATTCGCTGCTTAGCCTTGCTTAAAGGTTACAATAAGAGTGATAAACAAACAAGCTGACGAGGGCAATGTTCACAATAAAAAGAATATTTAGTGTGTTGAATATGATAAAATGATTGCAGTTACATGTATAGTAGGTATTAACACTTAAAATGAAAAAGACTAAAAAGGGTGTTATTTAAAAGAAATAATGTACAATGAATAATGGGGGTATAATCGAAAATACAAGAAGAATGAGTCTCTTGTACGGAAGATTCTGTTAAGCTCTTAGTTGGACATGTGGCTCTTAGTAGATGGATGGCCTTCTAGAAAAGAAGACTATTTTGTACAATTAGTTTGGTTTCTACTAAGCCAGGGTGCCAAAGAGGGTAGTAAGTTGACCGTATTTAGCCGATCAGATAATTCTTCTAAGGCAAATTCACCTTAGATAATTTTGATATAGCTTAGATTCAAGTTAGTTAAGCTTGTGGTCAAATGAATTGAGTTAACGTTTAAGTGTAGTTTAGGTTGGCAACTAGAGATGAATGATGAATTATAGTAGCTTGGACTCCTTAGTGGTAGGTCTTAAGGAAAGAATTTGCCTAGCCATGCTTTTCAGCCCTTAGGTTTGAATGTAGGTCAAGGGTCTGGTTGTTTGATTCTTATCACACAAGACTAGATGTGGGGGAGAGAAAAGATTGGGGAAATCAAAAAAGGAAAAAAAAAAGAACTATATGAAAAATCGAACCAAGAGGAAAATAACATCTTCTTGAAAATAATTCAAATTGAAATTTGTATGTATGGCTACCCTAATAGCTTAATGAGTTTTGTTTAGGTATATGATTGGTTAGCATATACTGTCCTAATAGATAAGTGCACTTGATCATGTTATAGTATAGTTAAAAAAATGTGAGTCTGAGTGTCAATCCTAAACGGAATCATAGATGAGAACCTAATTACTAGTAAATTGTCCTAGAGATTCTAGTTATCTAACTTTACAATGTAAGAGTGACTATGATAGATTGGGAAAGATGAATCAAGACTGATACATAAAAACAACAAGGTAAATAAGAACAAGTAAAGTAACAAAACTAATTAAAACTAAAACTAAGAAGCAAGTATGAATTGGTTAAAATAGAGAAGATATGATCCTTAGTAAATTGTTATTATTTACTTTCTAGTTCTATGCAACCTTTCAATCTCAATTATTCTTTGGACCATAGAGATTCTTAATCCTATTTTTATGGAAATTGGATTCTAAATTAGCCAGACTTGTGTCTTTAGCTAATTTATAACCTTGAGACCCCCTTTTACTCACATTAATGATGAATAGAACGCTATAAGATCACGTTAAGAACTTGGATCCCATTAAGAACTTAGATCCCGTTATTTGGTTTTCCTAATTTGGAAATATTCAATACCTAATCTCTTAGCATATTGAACCCCTTCTAATTACACTTGTTATTTATTATAGGCTTCACCACTTTATAGCAAACTTAAACGTCAAATTAGTAACTGTAGTAAATACTAATTGATAAAATAAGCATGATGTAATTGGATTATCAAAGAACAAAATCATAGAATGAAAGTAGAGTTGTTGCAAAAAGAACTAGATTTCAATAATAATTTCCTAAGAATGATTTAAGAAAAACTACATAATTCAAAGAAAGACAAGTGTAATTGAGAGACCTCCAACACTATTTTAGATTCCAATTCTACTTAGAAGGAGCTCTCCTTGAAAACCTAAGTCTAAGGATCTATTTATAAAGAGTATGTCTAGGTTTACAAAGAGAGACTTAACAAAATGGAAGATTCAGTGAATATTGCATGTTTAAAAATAGAAGATTCACTCATCATAAGATGACTATACCCTAAATATATAGCTTTGGTGGCTTAGCATATTTTTGTTCTTCGTGCGAAAACTTCAAAATTGATAAAATTGCTCGATGTAAGAATACGTGTGGGGACTACAACCTTATTCTTTTCTAGACTTTAAAAATCACAAAATTATGAAATAGAAAAACTACGCTTGAAGTCCATGGCCATAGTCTTCTCTAGGTACTAATTTCTACTTCGTTGCTTGCTCCTTTGCTCACGATTTCAATCACTTTCATTGTTTATGGGTATGGTCCTTTTAAGGCTTTAAAATTCATCTAAAACATCTTCAAATTTTTGAAAACGTGGTTGAAAATCATTAATCTCTCCAAATCAATCAAATGAAGCCTCCAATTACTTCAAAAATTGCTTAAAACCTTTAAAACTTCATAAAATGTCTCAAAAGCCCCTACAAATAAAATTTAAATTGATTAATCTCAAAATAACATGACATTTACTTGATTAAAGTCTAAAACAGGACAAAATAACCACAAAAATATATATTAATTTTGCATCATCAAATTCCCCCACACTTTAGTTTTTGCTTGTCTTCAAACAAAATGATAAGAATCGTAGGAAATATCTTAAGGAAAAGATAATTAA
The DNA here is from genome assembly GCA_024138005.1 of Lumnitzera racemosa. Lineage (NCBI taxonomy): Eukaryota > Viridiplantae > Streptophyta > Magnoliopsida > Myrtales > Combretaceae > Lumnitzera > Lumnitzera racemosa. The sequence goes on from JAMXBC010000008.1 coordinate 77,165,473, forward strand.
CCAAAATCTTAGAAAAGTGCACCCTCAAAAGTAAATTACTTAACAAAAATTCTTTTTGGAATCACTCTTTTTACTTAACTTTATAATGTATTCAAAACACTTAAATAATAACACATTAAGAACTATTGAACTTTAGTAATCAATCTAAATGATTCAAAGTTAGCCATAATACTTAAGCAGAAACTAAACTAGATATTAGAACTAGTATAATTAATCAAGAAAAAGTTATAAGGATTTCCTCACTCTAACTCAAGAGGAGTAGAGTTTCCTTTAATTATTTTTAGCTTGAAAACTAGACTGGATGCATGTTACATTAATTCATCCTCTGATTATCCCTTTACTTCTTTCAATTTTTATTAGGAGGTTTATCAATTCAATTTAACTTTCTTTATTAAAGTGTAATTAGCTTTGGAAAGTACTTCACTTGTTTGGGGGACTGAGGTTAATCCTTACAAACTTAGATCTTTTAATTACCTTAGCAGTTGCCATTGGGAAAGTATCTTGCTCTTTTGAAGGACTAAGGCTGATCCTTAACAATTTTAATTAATTCCAATCTTTTTGTTTGGCATTGGGAAAGAGTATTGCTCTTTTGAGGGACTAAGATCGATCCGTTCCAATTCTTAACAATTATTTTAATTCAATTATTCACTTTATATCTCAACCTCTAACTACTTTGATTTTTTAAGTGACTTTTACAGGAGAAATCTCCTTTGTTCATTCAATATAAAAAATTTTGAAAAAGAAGGATAGATAACTATCTACTAAAATCAAGTTTAGAAATCCAAATAACTAGTTCTTAACTCATTCATATCTATCTTAGTCTTGAGTATAAGTCTAAGCTTAAGAAAAGAGGAACTTTGAATCCTAAAGACTCAATCACTTAAATTCAACAAAGTGTTCTAAATGTATAAATGATGTGGGCAAATTAAAAAAAAAAAATTGCTTGCTTATGTAGGAGGTTTCAAATTTCTTAGAATTTTTCAAAAAATTTTGTCAAAAGCTTAATGTGTATCTAATATTAGCATACATAATCTAACTTTCACCCTATACTTAAGTTGTATATTGTCTTTAATGTACATAATGCAATCCAATTCAAAATTTAACTAGGAGAGAAATAACAATAAAAATAATGGAGGCAAAAGAACTAAGACTTCCTTGGTTTTTGGCATTGATCTTAAAAAATGTGAAGTTCGAAGTTGAATTTCATTGACCAACTATGCATACAAAGTTTTCTTTGCATGAAAAATGAGCTAACTAAGAAAAGAAAAGAAAGGGTTAAACTAAACATAATAAACTAAATATAACCACTAATAGTAATTCAAGTACCAAATGTTAGTCTCTTGTAGTATTTACAAAACATAGAAAATAAAAGTAGTTATCTAAGAAGAAGAAAGTGAGAGTATATAAGCTAGTTATCACAGTCATCCAAAATAGAAAAACGTGAAACTGGAGTTTTTAGAAAAATAAAATGCAAAGGAATGTTCATTCTTCATCTTCTTCCTTGTTTGATAAAATAGTTTATGTTACATAAATAATAGTTAAGTTAAGAATCTAATTAAACATCTATTATCATTCATAGTTAATTTTTAGTTTACCTAACTAAGCAACTTAAGTTTAGTTTACCTAACTATCCAATTAGAGTAACTAATAATTAAGTTTTGTTTTACGGAATTGAAGGGTGATTTTTAAGGTTAGAATTAAATTTGGAAAGTTAATGGTACCCATAAGAGCTTAAGAAACCTAACCCCTAGATCCAGATCTCCAGTTTATGAAATAAGTTTTTTTATTTTTTATTTTTTATTTTTTTTTTACAAAATTAGTTTAATCGATAGACCAGTAACTAAGTTATAATCAATCCACCCAATTGGTTATAACTTAACTCTTTTTTCCCGACTTCGGTCGGGTGATGACTCTAATACATTTTTAAATAAAAACCAGTTTTCTTTAAACCCTAGTCAAAGGTCAGTATTAAATGGGTATGGTTTAATACTGATCGGTTTAGAAAAACCTAATTTACAAAAACCAAGAGGGAAAAAACTAGGCTCGATAGCTATTACAAGATATGATGCACTAGCTAGTCTTATCTAACTTAAGCTTGACCTTAATATGATGCACAAAGTGTTGACTAGGGTCACTCGCTACTATTTCTTGCTAAAGGGAATAGATAAGAGTTAGAAGGAAGAACCTTAGGATAGAGTGCTCAATATTCAGTATGAAAGGGTTGATTTCTTCATGTTTGTTGCTTTACAAATGAAGCTTATATACTTAGCCTCTAGGGTTTACGAATGGGAAAAGACAAAAGGGAAATTTATAACTATGATACAATGATATTCTTATTTCATTACTAATGGAATCTATAAAAGTGATCCTATGTGAGAGACTTGTGCTAGTACGGAATTAGTGGTCTTAACATGAAGGAGAAGTGCATAGTTGGCTCTTGGGATGGATAAGACCTTTGTACTTTACGTAGCTTGGCATTTAGGACAGCTTAGTGGAAACAAGGAAGGGCATTAGGTGGTTAGGTTGGGTGCTTGTTTGTTTAGGAAGTGGGATGAGTTAGCTTAGTTGCTTGGTTGCCTAGCACAGAAGGGCCTTCTTAGATGTTGATCGAGGAGTGTTCGGTAGGCATCTTAACCTTAGCTACTGTTTGGAATTCAACTTGATTGAAGTGTAAGAGCCTTAAATGTTGATTGAATCTTCACACCTTATTGGTTCTTGAGCTAGAACACGTCAAGTCAGTCCTTAGAAGCTTGTAGCTCGACTTTAGGTAATAGGGCCTTGGACTGAAAGGATTTGACCTCAAATCTATAGGGTTTTCTCTTGTAGGCTCTCTTCATCATTCTTCTTTAGGTGGCAAGTAAGGAATTAGGTTGGACACTTTAAAAGTTGAAGAAATACTGTAGTCCTTAGGTGGTTTGATTTAGTAAGTGTTACGGTTAATCTAGTAGGCATTATGGTTCTTTAGCACTCACAATGGAGCATTAGCTTAGGGAGACAACTTGCTCTTCCTCAAGTGTCGAAGGTAAGCCATACTATGTTGCTTAGATGGAAGGAAATAGCTCGATAGCCATGACTACAATTCTCGTACTGCCTTTTGTTGAACTCGGTGATCTATTGTGCTACGTGTTGATGAAGTTTGTGTAGGTCATGGGCATGATTAACCCCTGATTAGCTCTCCTTATGGGTTATTGGGGTATAGAATAAATGGAGCAAAATGGTTAGATTGAGGCCATAGATGACCTCAAAGGGGTTATGTGACACCTTAGGAAGTTTAATAAATAAAAGGAATAAAGTAAAGAAAATAATAAACTAAAGGATGGAGTAAGGAAAAGTAATATCGTATTTTTAAGAAGGGTAAGTTGATCTTTTCTATCCTTAAGTATACAAGATCATTGCAAAACCCTAGGGCTCATTTTCTCACCCTATTGTTTTGTAGAACCCTCTCCAAGAGCACTATAGGGGAAAGGTCAAGGTAAGCCATTGTGAAGCAATTTCACTCGTTTTGGTTTTAGTTTTTGAGTTCTCTTAATTTTAGGAGTTGTTTTTAGAATTGTGGAAACATGCGGTTTAAGAAGAATGTGAAGCAAAAGGTAGGGCAAGGTCTAAACCTTAATTAAGTGAGTGTTATCTTAATCTTTGGTGTTATAATGATTGGGTTAGATGTTATTGTCTTAATTGGATTTGTTGTCTTTGTATATGGATTTAATCTAAGTGTTGTAATCAAGTTTGTGTGGTACGATTTGCATTTTGCTTCTAACGCTTTTAGATCAAGGCACATGCTTATTGTTTATTTTGATTTGGGGGTTTGGAATACATGTAAGTCTTCCTTGTCGTTAGTTGATGGAGAAAAACAAACCTTAGAAAAAAATTAGAGTGTTGAATATATTGGAGTTGTTGTTTAGTGATTTGGAGAAATGATAGGAATTAGGCTACTAAGCCTTTGACTTGTAGCTAAGCTTAAGGACTAGTGGGACTAGCAAGATGAACCCTCCTGCTCCAGTCGACTCTTGCCAAAGCCGAGTATCTCTTTACTGATCTACGCTGTATGCTCAGTTGAATGATTGCCTACTTCTCGGAAGTTATGTGTTGAATAGCAGAATGCTGAGACAATAGTCAAACCTCGTGTGCTTACTCACTCATTCTAGAGCCTACTACTTCTTTGGCATCACCCTTATCGAGAAGCTGAGAAAGTGACCCTGGATTAATCTCTAGTTACCCTTGTTCGAATAAGCAATCTTATCGTACTCTTTTATCTTCATCCTCCAACAATAATGCCAATAACCTCTGCCATGTGTACAGGACCATATGTAGAATTTGCTACACTAATCATTGCTTTTCTTGAATTAATTTTTACGCTTTTGAATTCTTGTACATTACTTTTTTAGGAAAATACCTTTTTTATCTTTTCCCTTTTTGGTAAGTTGCCCTAACTTATTGAGTATTGATACAAGGCAAGTGTATTTATCAGTTTTAATATAGTAGATGTGAGCTTGAGTCAATTCTTTATAGACCTCGAGTACTAATATTAACCTTAACTTTATTATCTAACTGGAAAATTGTGATTGGTTGAATGAATTAAAAATATTAAAATTAATAAACTAACCTAATTATGAGACTTGATTAAGCAATTTAGAAAGATAAAATTAAGAACAAATTCAAGAAGGTAAATAATTTATTTAAGAATTATTTCCCCTAGTGTTTAACATGTGACCGCTTAAAATGTATCCAATTCAATCTCTATTATTATTGATTGGAGGGATTTACAATTAAAGTTAACACTTTTCCCAAGCATATTAACCCTAATCCTAAATTATTTACCGGAATCTCTTCACTTAGTAATATAATTCAGAATCGCATTAATGTATAATGAATTCCCACACAAAAGAACAACTTTCTAGAAGAAACATGTATCTTATCTCTAAGTACACATGTAATTCTCTTCAATTATGTCAAGATCTCATTATACATGTGATTTCTCAATCATCATGTATAATATCATAGATTGATACCCTAGAAATATCAATTAACAATTAAAAAACATAATTGAATCAATAAAAGATGGAAACTTTATTGAAAATTATCAATAAATCTAATAATCACATGAAACCCTAGGTTCCACAATCCTAAATACAAGAATCTTAAGCTATCATAATGAAACTAAAAATGAATTGCAACAAAATCAAGAAATAAAACATGAAAAAACCCCTTTTTTTGATTAAAAATATCTTCAATCTTGAATTTAGGTGTTGCTTTCGCCTTTTTCTTCTCCTTCTCTTCAAGTCTCTTCTCCTTTGAATGTCCCTAAGTTATGTGCAAAACCCTCATAAGTCCTTTTATAATGTATTGTAAAGTTTCTTTTTTTTTTTGTCACCAGACACAGCCTGGGACACAGTTGTGTCCCCAGGTTGTATAACTTACTAACCTTAGCACAAAAAAATCTTCCTATATGGGCACAGCTTGGGGACACAATTGTGTCCCAGAATGTGTAACTTTCTGACCAAAATTTTCTACTTTTCCATATTGTTTATATAACTTCAAAACTTTATAACTCATTCCAAATTGAGTGAAACTTGATTCCTTTTCTTCCTTTTCAATCTGAGAACACGTTCAAACCTTGAAATCAAAATTTTACTGAATTAAGTATCAATTTCTTTAAAAAAAACCAAAGATGTAAGGGAAATACTATAAAATCACCATGTAAAATGTATTTAAAATAAGAGTTATCAGGTATAAATACCCCTTGTACATATAACTGCAAATAATCAGATTACTATTAATATATTGAATATTCTTCCTCTCGTAAACGATGATTATTACTTTCAATTCACTCTTATCCTAACCTTTAAGTAAGGTGAGGTAGTGAGTAACCTTATTGGATTAATTCGTGCGTTATATCGAGTTGTGCCTGAGTCTTCAAAAGTTGCATTGGTGTATCATGTCCTTTGGAGTGGTTTGTGTGCTTTTTCTTACATTTCATTCACATCTTTGTTCTTTCATGCGTTCTCCATCATCTTTTTAAGCTTTCACCAAGCTTGGACCCATCCTTACTACTGGTCTTATCTGTCCTTGGTCGTAGTTTGCATCATCTTGGTATCAGAGTGAAGGTTTCACTGGAGTTGTAGTAGAGTGTTTTGAAGTTCTATCTATACTCAGTTTTGCGTATGTGAAACAAAACAAGTTACTGTATTCGTTTAATTGCTGTGTTTGCTAGCTATTAAATTTCTAGTTTGCGGAAGTGTTTGCTGTAACACTTAATCGAAGAGTTTGAAAACTAAAATCTATCAGAGAAAATGACGGAACCAACTGTTAATGTTGGTGTTGGAGATGATGATAGTGGTGTTGTTTACCATGGCTAACAATCTTAGGTATTCCTAGGAGCATTAACTAAAGACTTGATGAGGGGACTAACCTCTTAGTAGATTTAACCCGAGCTATTCATACGTTGGCTTACTGACCTATTGAAGCCGCGCATAATACCCTACAAGCTGCTAGACCTGTGAAAGGTTAGAACCTAGCTTAACAAGTTCGAAGTGGAAGAGTAAGCGGACGAGTAAGGACAAGGATTGACTTGGGAGATCTGGGAGAAGGGGATGAGGAAGAGTATTACAAAGAAGAATAGCAAGTTCGAGTAGCTAGAGCCTTTGACCATGTAAAGCTTCAGATTCGAAATTTCAATAGGCTTGGAAGTGCAAATGAATACCTAGAATGGGAAGAGAAGGTAGAGCGTGTATTTGACTATTACCAATATGAGGAGAAAGTGAGAATTGCTGTTGTTGAGTTCTTTGGATATGCTGCCATGTGGTGGAAGAATTTCCAGGCTATGAGGAGACAAGAAGGATATATAGAGATTAATACTTAGCCCGAGATGAAAAGAATACTTAAAAATAGATTTATACTAGATACTTATCTACAATATACTTTTATTGGGCTTCAGGAGTTGAGATAAGGAGGTTGATCTTTTGACGAGTATGTTCAGGAATTTCAAATGCTTATGATCTGTTATGAAGTAGAGGAACCACCATCATGAACAATCTCTAGGTACCTTACTGGATTGGGAAGTGATAGTGGAGATATTGTGGAACTCCAACAATTTACCATAATGGATGAAGCCATTCAAATAGCTCAACAAGTAGAGAGGTAGAAAAGAAGTTGAGTATCATTTAAACTACTAACTAGCCGACTAGGATGGTGAAGTTACTAAGCTTAATCAAGTATCGAGTTGATTCAAAAGGTGCATGTCTGAGCTGAATAGAAAGGCCAACCTAATAGTGATGTACTAACCCGAACTTATGAGGAAAGGCAACAATCTAGTAAGAAAATAAGTTGCTTCAAGTGCTAAGGGTTTGGAAATATGGTTGCTTTGTGTGCAAATTGAAGAATTATGGTCATCAAGGGAGATGTTCCAAAGCTGGAAGTAGAGAGTGTTGATGAGGAACTTGAAGAGGAGAGACTTACCGAGAAAGAAGTTTCTCATGATAATGAATTGATTGAAGAGGATGTGTTTGTCGAGGACTTGGATTAGTTGATCTAGTTGTCCGATGCGTAAAGAACTTGCAACCTTTACGTGGGGAGGAGTAGAGGGAGAACTTGTTTCATACCACTCATAGGGTAAATGATCAGGTAAGAGTGTTAATTATGGATAATGGAAGTTGCACCAATGTGGCATCAATTGATTTGGTCACAAAGTTGAAGTTGCTGACTACCATACATTCGAGGTTGTACAAGTTGCATTGGCTGAGTGAGAAGGGAGCACTACATGTCACTTGGGAAGTACTACTGCCGATCACTATTGGAAATCACTTCGACAATATTCTCTATGATGTGCTGCCCATGTATGCCTCATACGTGTTGCTTGACCAACCATGGTTATTTGATAGAAGAGTTATTCATGATAGATACAAGAACATGTATGCATTCGAGAAGGATGGTTAGAAGATTATACTAAACTCGATGTCACAGAGTGAAGTTAACAAACTGTAGGCAAAACTTGCTTATGATCGAAGAAGACGCTGATGATGAGTAGAGCTGAGCTCTGAGAGAGCATCAATGTCGATGAGCTAACCCTTATGTTAGTCAGGTGCCTATTAGAATTGAAGGAGTAGGTTAAACTATCCTTAGAAGTACGAGCATTGTTGGATGAATATGTCGATCTATTCCTAGAATAATTACTCGAGGGGTTACCCCCAATCCAAGGCATAGGATATTGCATTAACTTAACACCCGGTACTACTTTATTGAATAAGCTAGCACATTAGATGAGTCCATAATAGGCTTCTAAGCTCCAACGATAAGTCAATGAACTATTAAAGAGAGGTTATGTTAGGGAAAGTTTCAACCCTTGTGCTGTTCTAACGCTTGTAGTACTGAAAAAGGATTGAACTTGGTAAATGTGTGTTGATAGCCAAGCTGTAAACAAGATCACCATCAAATATAGCTATCCTATCCTAAGATTAGAAGACATGCTAGATGATTGAGTGGAGCAAAGATGTTCAGCAAGATTGATCTAAAGTCTGGTTACCATTAAATTTGCATGAGACCGAGAGATGAGTGGAAGATTGTGTTCAAAACTTGGCATGGACTTTATGAGTGGATGGTCATGCCATTGGGCTTATTGAATGCCTCGAGTACTTTCATGTGATGATGAACCACGTACTAAGAAAATTTGGTGGGGAAGCATGTCGTGATGTACTTGATGACATCTTAGTGTACAGTGCTGACATACCAAGTCACTATAAACATCTGCATACCGTATTGAATGTCTTATGTGCCGAGAGATTGTTCGGCAATCTTAAGAAATGTTGCTTTTGCTAGGAGGAAGTGGTATCCTTAGGCTATGTAGTAAATGGAGGAGGCTTACAAGTAGATGATGAGAAGATCCGAGCAATCGTCTAGTAGCCAACTCCAACTACTTGTGTCAGGGTGTGAAGTTTCTATGGATTGGCTTCCTTCTATAGGAGATTTATAAGGAATTTCAGCACCCTCGCCATACTCGTTACTGAGCTAATAAAGAAGAATATCGACTTTAAATGGGGAGAAAAGGAGGAGAAAAGTTTTGTTGAAGTGAAGAAAAATTGACTTCCACCCCTATACTAGCTTTACTTGACTTCGAGAAGGTATTTGAATTGGCATGTAATGTGTCAGGCATTGGGATAGGTGCTGTCTTAATGCAAGAAGGTTGACCAATTGCCTACTACAGTGAGAAGCTTAGATGACCTCAGCTAAACTACTTTGTGTATGACAAAGAACTCTTGGTACTGATTTAAGAACTATAAGTATGGCAACATTATTTGTTGCTGAGAGAATTTGTTATCTATATTGACCATAAGTCCCTAAGGTACCTTTAAAGTCAGATAAAGTTGTCGTAGCAGCAAGCGAGATAGTTTGAATTCCTTGAAGTATTTAATTTTGCAATAAAATAAAAGCAAGGAAAGAGCAACGAGATGCTCTTTCGTGAAGGCATGTGCTCCTTACTGAATTGCCTACAAGATTTTTTAGGTTTGCAAGCATTAAGGAACAGTATGCTAGGGATCTACACTTTAGACCCATACTTGCGCGTTGTGTTGAGGGAATGACAGTAGACGAGTATCATATGGAGGATGGATACTTCTTCTAAGGAAGGAAGTTGTGCCTATTGACCTGTTCACTACGGGAATTACTAATTAGGGAAGCTTACGGTGGAGGGCTCTCTAGGCATTTTAGGGAGAGAAGGACCTATGAACTATTAAATGGTTATCTCTTTTGGTCGAGAATGAAGTGAGACATGTACCGAGTTGTTGAATGTGGTACCATGTGCAAGAGGGCTAAATGCTGAGCCAAACAAGGAAAAGAAAAGCCTTTCCCTTTTCCAATGAGGCCATGGATTGAGTTGATCATATACTTTATTCTTGGATTACCACAAACTGCTTGAGGTAAAGATTCTGTAATGGTTATCGTGGATAGGCTTAGTAAGATGAAATACTTTATGCCTTGTTCTAAGACTAACGATGCTTCGGTTATTGCTTATTTTTTCTTGTAGGAAATTGTTTAGCTATACGGTGTGTCGAGAAGTGTAGTGTTGGATAGAGACTTAAAGTTCTTGAGCCATTTTTAGAGAACTTTGTAGTGACGAATGGGAACCAAACTACTATTCAGCATTTCCTGTCACCCCTAAATTGATGGCTAAATAGAAGTAGTCAACCATACTTTAGGGTTATTGCTCTAAGCTACAGTAGGGAAGGACTTGGTTAATTGGGAAATCTACTTATCAATGGTTGAATTCGCTTACAACTAGACAGTACATGACACTATCGAGTAGACCACCTTCAAAGTTGTCTATGGTTTTAATCTTAAGTAACCCCTTGATTACAACCCTGTCCCTGTATCTGAGCAAGAAGGCCCTGACGTGAGAGCTTGAGCATAGTGCCTTCAATACATTTACAACGAAGTCACTTAGCATATCGACCAAGCCGCGAGAAGAATGTAAGAGAAGGCCAAGGGTACAATGGCTATACAATTCTAGCTAGGAGACTTAGTGTAGCTACAGCTCAGTAAGGAAAGGTTTCCCAGTAAGAGGAGGAATAAGCTATTTGCAAGAGTTGAAGGACCCTTCAGAATCCTTCAGAAGATCAATGAAAATACCTATAGGTTGGAGTTGCCCAAAGATTATGGGGTTTCTAACACCTTTAACATTGATAACCTTAGTCTATATTACCTTAACGGAGAGTCAATCAAAGACCATTCGGATTTGATCTCAAATCTAAATCAACCCGGAAGAAATGATAGAAATCAGGTTATTAGCCCTTTAACCCACAACCGAGCTTAAGAACTAGAAGGATTGGTAAGGTGAATCCTCTTGGTCCAGCCGACTCCATTCTGCATGCCTAGTTGAATGACTACCCACTTCTCAAAAGTTATGTGTTGAATAGAAGAATGCCAAGACAATAGCCAAACCTTATGTACTTACTTACTTATGCCCGAACCAACCACTTGCTTGGCATTACCTTTGTCGAGAGGCTAAGAAAGCGACCCCGGACTAATCCTTAGTCCACCCTACTAGGATAAGCAATTTGATTGCACTCTTTTTTCTACATCCTCCAATAGTAACGCCAATGAATCTTTACTACTTGTATAGGACCACATGTACAATCTGCTACATTAATCATTACTTTTCTTAAATATTCATTTTTACCCTTTTGAATTCTTGTACATTACTTTTTTAGGATAATACCCTTTTGGTCTTTTCCCTTTTTGGCAAGTTTCCATAACTTATTGGGTATAAATACCCCTTATACATGTAGCTACACATAATTAGATTATCATTAATATAGTAAATATTATTCCTCTCATGAACATTCATTGTTTGCTTTCAATTAACTCTTATCCTAATCCTTAAGCAAGGCTAGGTAGTGAGTAACTTTACTAGACCAATTCATGTGTCATATCGAGTTGTGCCATGAGTCCTTAGAAGTTCCACTAGTGCGTTATATCCTTTGGAGCCGTTTATGGGCTTTTGCTTACTATTCATTCACATCTTCATTCTTTTGTGCATTCCCTATCATCTTTTCAACCTTTTGGTAATCTTGAACCCAATTTTACTACTAGCATTTTCTGTCCTTAGTTGTGGTTCGCATAAAGTTTTGAGTTGGAAAAGAGTTGGGAATTAATGAATAGAAGGAGTATGGGTAGGGACCATAGCCATGGCCCTACCTATAGACCCCTTGTTGGAAATTTTTATCGGATTGTGAAAAGAAATTTTGGGTAGAGAAAGGAACATGGCTTGGGACAATGGCCATGTACCTAAGCTGTAGACTTGCTATAGTAGTAGTTAGCATGAGCGTGATTTGAAGTTTTTATCTAGGGAAGGACTACTATCCAAAAACACAACTGTGATCCTTGGGCATATTCTTAGATTCCTCTTTCTTCTTTTTTTTTTTATTATCTTTTCTCAATTCCACCTTACATCTAATCTTATCCTAATATTTCCTAAACATTTATAGAAGCTTAAATAGATCCTTAAACCTCAAGTTAATCAAACTCGAGCTTAGTAACCTAAGGAGATAAGTAAAAAAACTTAGTTAGAATTTTGTGACTTAAGAATAGAATCTAAAAAGAGTTGTTCTTGTTTTTCATTTAGGTGTTGATCTTAAAAATTATTTAAAGTAGATTCTACGGATTGTATCCTAGACTCAGGTATGTAGAACCTTGTTTGCTGCTTATGCTTACCTATGATAGTTAAAGTAAATTGGATTAATAACTGACTTAAATTTAATATGATTGCTGTTGGTGTTTGGCTAGGCTCAAGGGGTCATAGTGCCAGTGTCCTTATGGTGGCACTTTATTGATTTCTAGGCAATATTTTTCCTAGTAAAGTCCCCCCTTGATATGATATAGGGTAGATTAGGTTGGTATCTAAGGGTTATAGAACCATTATCTTAGAACTAAGTAGGTTAGGTAGTGCCTGTGGATCGCAATGCCAGTGTCTTAGTGCCTATGTAAAAGGGGGTCATAGTGCCAGTGTCCCGACTTACAACTGTGTGTAAAATTTAAGACACTCCAGGATTAGGGTTAATCGTAAGTGATATCGTGCTATATTGATTATTGTATGATATACGCTTGTTTTTGTGGGTTTTTGATATGGGTAGCAGCGGATAAACAGACGAAGCCTATTATCACGCATAACTAGGAAGGGGTGGGTTCAAACCATGAGATGGTCTAAAGAGTAAATGGTAGTCGAAGTTAACTAGGGGTTCGTTTGCACCAATGGTGAATATGATGCACTAATGCCTCATATGAGCTCATGTTACACTTGATATTACGCATAAGTGTGGCCAGAGAGCACTCGCTACTAATCCATGCTCATGATGGATTGGATAAGACTAATCACCGTCAATATCTCAATATAGGTCCGGGATAACCCCTTGTTCCATAGTCTTGGGGCTATTTACAACTAGCCAATTAAGAATTCTTAGATGTACTACCAAGTGCATTAAAGATGTAGTTATCGATTGTCCTGAAAGGCTATGTTTATCGCAAGCAAACATATTAATGATGAGGAACGCATTTTTGCTATGTTACTAATACTTTTACTTGTTCTACTATTTTGACTAAGCTTGTTTGAGAAAGAGTTACAAGGTGTAAAACAAAAAAAAAATATGCGGAATTTTTTTAACAGCAAGTAGAAAAAACACTTAGCTTACGAATACTAAATATGTTTGAATATCACTTTGATTGAATGTTGTAGCTATTACAATTTATGGTAGTTATATGACCCAATTAGGTAAGTCTTATGTTAGTGTAAATTTCAAAAAGATTCATACTAGAAAAGGAAGAGGAATAATTACAACGGTAGAGTTGTAATCATTTGAAAAGAATATTTGCTTACAAAAGGACAATATGAATGTCAAAAGATGAAGTATGTGTTAACTTTCTATTTTGTGGTCCCCATGATGCTATTTGCTAAGTAGAGTAGGTCTTGAGTAGATTAGGTTGAGATCGATAGCTTGGAAGCTTGGATGTTCTAAACCAAAGAAGGGCTGGTTCGGGAGGTGGTCCATTATCAAGTCAGCCTCTACTAGTTAGCTTGAGAGTAATGTATTAGGTTAGTGGTATTTTGCTTTTTGGCTTAGCCTTGGATTGATGTATTATGGAAGGGTTGGCTCGGCAACAAGTCAGTCACCTCGACAGTCTCTTAGATGAGGTGGAGAGTAGAGTAACTCGATAGGTTGGATAGGAAAACGCATTGCTTTTTAGAGTTTAACTCCCCTTGGATAGCTTGGAAAACCATATGAGTGAGACCTTGAGTTTAGGAGTGCGTAATATGTTCATGATCCTTATCATCCCCTTTGAGCTATTTGAGATTTGGGATCAAATATGGCTCGGCTCTACGTTGCTCATGTTAAACTTCATATCTTCAGGTAGTTCAATCCTGTAGGTATTAGGATTGATGTCACGAACTGAGAACGGTTTAGTGGTGGCAAACACTGTATACTGTATGAAAAACCTCTAATTAGTTACCTTTCCAATCAAGAACTCTTCACACAATATACAAAGCTCTACAACATACCAGCTACCCAAAAGCACATAGATTCAAAGTATATCATCACATAACATATTTATATAACATTTAAACTACAAAGTTTATAGTAAATAGTAATTTAGTATATCTAGGTCTATATTACTAACAAGACAAAAGTACATAAAAAAAAGTCTGCATAGTCAGTTCTCTCATCACATCGAATGGCCTACTCTTGGCTAAGTCCCCAAGCTAACCTGTAGCATCCCTCAGCCAACCTCAACAAATAAGTCATCCTGTAGCAAAAGTCTAAGGGGGGTATAAGCGTAAGCTTAGTGAGAAAAACCCTTAGCTACACTATAAGCAAGTTATCAATATATTATATTTACGCATATGAATGAATGAACAAATAGAACATCAAACAATATATATAGTTAACTAGTCCATATACATAACTCAGATTTAATGCCCTTTGAAGTCAAGGTTGGAGTATACACGGAACGAATCAGATCTGAGTATCATACTATAACTTACTTTACTACGGAACTCCACGTTTCGTACTTAAATCAAATAAGTCCTTTATTTTCATAAAAACCAAGTTTTAGTATAATTGTGAGTAAGCCCTGGTAGTCTACACTTACCGCTAAACGGAGGCCTCTAGACTGGACCCTCAGCTAGGTTGTTGGCGCCTTTAACGCCTAGTATTCCTGTAGGCTAGGGTAAGGTCATTTTGTACGAGTGTACTGTATAGAACCAATATATTTATAATTACAAGCCCCTGATAGCCTTTCTTTACCTCCGTGTGATGTGACGGCTAGAATTATGTCCATGCAATGCATTTTGATGCATGCACCAGTTTCCTCTTATGAGTCGAGTATAGTTAAGTCTAATTATGATGTGACTATTCGATAGTACACACAATCATTATCTATACTACCATGCAACAACAAAGTATTATTTGTACTTAAGGTAAATTCACAACTCAACACATAATAACATACACAAGTATTTCCTGACCCTATACAATAATAAATTAACAATATCATTTAAGTTCACTATCTGCAACCACATACAAGCATGAAATCATAGGATAAATACTCACTCGGCCATGACGACTTGCTCTAGTCGCAGTAATCAATTGGGAGATCCTCGCCTGCGTCGGGATCACCTGATCATTACGATATAATAATGATAGTAAGCAATTGAATTAATTAGTAATTTTAGATATCTATTTACCTAATTTTACTTAAATTATTATCAATTTTTATCCGATTAAACTTTATTGCTAATCATATGTAACTTTTTCATTCCATTTTTGATATTTATGAATTTATAGTTGTTTTTCATCATTTTTGGACGTACATTCACATGGTGATGTCCGTTTTGGATGTTAAAACCTATGTTTTATGATATAAACTAAATTTATTGAAATTTTAACTATTGAAGCTTAATTATTCTTATTGGTTAGTTTTATGTTCTATTTTAGTAGTTAATGGTTTCATTAGCAATTAATTCTTACACTTAAATAATCTTATGGTTTATTATCTTAGATGCTTATGTCATCGCTTATGTCATCATTCACTTATATCATCACTTACATCATTATCCATTACATATGTACTCTTATCCTTATGTATTCATACAGTTTGTATATATGTTATATTTATACTTATACTTCTAACATACTAGTATGTACACTTGTGTACTTATACGTATACTAATACACATGCCCATATACACATACTATGACATACGTATTTTTATACATATTTTCGTATGCCTAATGTTCCCTCTTAAGAAAGCTTCAGAAATTTTATATTTTTGCACTTTAAGGGTGTATTTAGCAAGGTATATGTATGTATAGTTAGTATATACCTCTTTTTAGGGTATGTACATAATGGATACTTCTGTATAAGGGTCTTCCTACATGTATTTACCAAGTGTACTCTTATATACACATACTTAAGCATATGTATACATGTTCTTCTTCCATTTACTAAAGCTCTCCTATACTTCTAAGCATAAAAATTGGAACTTTATTCCTTTAACAACATATATGTACATATCACATAAACTTCCTACACTAACCTAACCTATACATCTAACTACTAAATAAGATAGGAAATTACATAATAACATACCTTTCTCTTACTTGTAATTTGAAAAGGAAAGCTAGTATATATGTGTTATTGGTTTGTGTTGGTAGGTAGAGTTGTGAAAGTGAAATTGGAAAAGTTGAAGGGGATAAAGGAAAAGGAAAGCTTATGGTTTGGAAATGGGGAAAAAGAGTTGTGTTTGTGTTGTTTTGTGTTTTAAAAGAATGAAGACAAGTGGGGTCTATGGTGGGACAAGAGTGGACAGCAACAAAGGAAGGAAAAGGAGAAAAAAATTTAAAAGAAAAGAAAAGAAAAGAAATCAATGGAAAGAAAGAGAAGATTTTAGTGTGATAATGACATATGTTGACTTGGCAATATGTTGACTTAGTCAACCTTTGACTTGGTCAACCTTTGACTTAGTTAACATTTCAAATTTATATGTAATCTAAGTGTACATAATTAAAAAATTAGGGGGAATTAGGAAGAAAATTAAGGAAATGAGAGGAAACATGGGGTTTAGTGAAATGATTGGTAAAGATAGGTAATGAGATCTTCCTTTAGGTATTTATATCCTATAAAAATCATTTGGTAGGCCATTTAATGTAATTATCATGAAAAGTGTCATTTAAGATATTAATACTTACTACATCTAACATAAGCATCAACTAAACTCTTAACTCTGTATAATACTAACCTAGTTATATACTTAGAAGATGAATGCGATCTATGATGTAATATCTTAGTTTCTAAAGGATTAATCTAGTATTATAAGTATTTATGAATGATTGAAAGTTATCTTTAATCTTTTACTAATGATTTAGTATAATACTAAGGTTATATTATTAATTAGGGTTTTAGGGTAAATTATGGTGTATTAGTGCTTTTATATCCTTAAAGTTATAGTTTTAGGGTTTTTATCACTTTCGGATAAAATCTTTAGTGTTTACATACGTTTAGGGTAGAAAAATTTTATATACGATTGATTAGTTATTTTAGGTTTTTCACTTTCACTAGCCTTATCAACTTTTAGGAATATCTAACACACTTAAGTCTACTTCAGATGTTAGGTCAAAAAATTTAAGGATTTGCAATTGGTCATTTCAAGCACTTTAAATGGTCTGTTGGCCTTAGGATATAACTTGCTCTTCCTTAAGCTTAGAAATCATTCCTTATTAAAGGGGATCAAGACTAAATCACCTTATTAAAATTTCATGTTCTTCCATCCTTAGCTTTGTCTATTGAGATTGATTGAAGCTCGGCTTAGATGTTCTACAACCTTCTAATGCTTTGCTCTATTGTCATTTGCTCTCTCTATAGCTAGTTGCTCATCATCTGGGCTCGGAATTTGGTCAAATGCGAGTGTAGGGTTGAACCTATAGGCAACCTTAAATAGCGACATGCTCATGATACTATGGGTAGTCTTCTTATAGGTGAACTTAACTATTGGCAGGCATAGATCCTAAACGGTCATGTTCCAACCAACAATAACCTAGAGTAGAGTTCCTACTATCCTGTAGACAACCTTGGTTTATCTGTCCGCTTGTAGATGATAGGATATACTGTACAATATTTTAGTTCCCATTTGTCTCCATAAAGTTCTCTAGAAGTGGCTCGTGAACTTAGGGTCTTGGTTTAAAACAATGGTCTTGGGCACTTTATAAAGTTCGATGACCTTCTGCAAGAAAAAACAAAGAAACAAAGATAGCTGAGCATCATTATTCTTAGAATAGGGCAGGATGTAATACCCCTTACATGTTAGGAGAAGAAACTCTACTTGTTAAGGCTTGAAGCGTACACAACGGACTGGAACTAGAATGGGTAGTTGGGGTTCAAGTAGGTATGAAGAATAGGAAGTAAACTGGGGGTTTTGACAGTGAATGTGTATGGATATCATGCACCAAGATACAAACACAATTAGGGGTTAAGCTCGAAATGGAGTTCTATATGACTTATGAACGCTAAAGTTCCTTCAAGATTCATAGGAGGGTTAGATGCAACTCACTAACTAGCTCAATTGAGAGGTTCACCACAATCTTAAGGCCAAGATTGATAAAAACACAAGAAAGATTAAAGAATTAATCAACACTCAATAATCTAGCAAATACAAGCTCTAAGAGCTCAACAATAACCTTACTCGAAAGAGGAAAGTTCTAAGTGTAATCACTATATGTATATTCTTCACTGACTAGTTGCTTACAAATGTTGCTATTTATAGCAGGTGGTAAAACTTTAGTGGCAAAACTGTAAATAATATACAAGGCCTTGAGCCTTAAAGAATAGGTCCATAATTAAAAAAAAGAAGAAAATATGTATAAGAATATAAAACTATGCATTTAGTAGAAGAAGTCGACATATAGTCATTCGGGCTGTCCTTAGAGTAGCATTCGAATTGGGCGGAGTTGGTAACAGGATATTCGGGTCTAGGTAGGAAACCGTAAAGTCCTATAGTGCTTAGTTGAAATACTTGAAAGGTCAGCCCATATATGCTAAATTCTATAATTAGTCGGCGCTTATCTCTCTATGCCATGCCGAGTGGATCTATGGCCTTGAGACCTCAATCGTATGGTCTCTTGGTTTCTTAGCGGACAATAGGTTGGTTGTTAAGTGGTACCAGTATCCTTTAACCTTTTGCTATTAGTGTGGCCTCGATTAGAGTTGGTAGGCCTCGGCATCTTATTGCTTATCCTCAGATTCCGACATGTTGTCTTTAGCCTGGGGATCATCGTAGGTTGATTCCTATAATTAGTGAGTTGCATCTAACCCTCATATGAATCTCGAGTGACATTTAGTATTCGTGAGTCGTATCAAACCCTATTTCATGATCAACCCCTGATTGTGTTTGTGTCTTGGTGTGTGGCATCCACACACATTCACTATCAAACCCCCCATTTTACTTCTTATTCTTCTTACCCACTTGAACCTCGACTACCTATTCTGGTTGTAGTTCACGACGTATACTTCAAGTCGTAACATCTTGGTATCAAAGCTTTAGGAAGACATGCGTGTTAGGTTCTTCAAAGTTTAGTTTATGGTCTGTACATTTTTGTTTATCGTTGTTTTGTAGCATAGTGAGTGATTCGAGTTCTTAGTAGTAATTTTTAGGTTATTGCTAGTTGCATTTTGTTACGGTAGTATCTATGGAATTGTCTTAGTAGTGGTTTTAAGTTGAGTAAAGTTGAGTGTATCAGCGTTTGTTCTATTTTCTTTGGAAATTACTAAATAGACAAGAATGTCTAAAGATAGAGTCCATAACAGTGGAGATAATCCTTTCGAAAGTTTGAGGTGATGTGTTGACAACTTAGAATATCAGATTCAGAATTTCACTGATTCTATCCAGAAGCTTATTGGTTTAGTTAGAGGCTATAGATGTATTGGCTGAGATGGAAGAAGGGAACAAACACCCACTAGTAGAAGTGGCTCTAACGAGCTTACTGATGATGGATGACAACCATAAAGGGCTGCTAAGTCGAGAAGGAGAGAAAACCAACTTGTGTCGAGAGGAAGTAATGATAGGAGTATTGACTTTGAGGCGAATCATGGAGCCCAAAGAAGAGAGTTGAGGTCAAGAAGAAATATAGCCAAACAAAGCTCCAACAGAAGTAGTTGATCTGAGGTGAACTGACTAGTTAGGAATGTAAGGGATGAACCCCAAGCACATAGTTGAAGACTCTACTTGACCACATCTCTTCTCGGCCTCGGCTCTCTTCTTAAGGCTCTTAGATTCTCGGTGTTGACATTTCTATCATTGCTTCTTCTTAGCTTAGGTTGGTTTCCTCATCTTCTCGACTTCGCAGCTCTTCTCGACTGTTGTTCATCATTATTAAGCTCATTAGAACCACTTCTTCTAGTAGTTGTTTGTTCACTTCTTTCATCTGGACCAATACATCTACGGCCTTTAATTAAACCAGTAAGCTCCTGGGTAGAATCAATTAGATTTTGAATTTGATATTCCATGTTATCAACACGTCTCCTCAAGCCTCTGTAAGGATTGTCTCCATTGTTATTGACACTATCTTTCAACATTGTTGTCTATACAATAAATTCCAGAGAGAAAATTTAACTAACATGTAACACACTCAATTGTACTCAACTTAGAATCACCATTAAGACAATTCCACAAATATTACTGCAACAACCTACAATTGATAAACACTACATTAACTAGATACAACTACTAAAATTACTACTACTTAACTCAATAACCTAATACACATAGTGCTATACTATGACTACTAAGAACATGAAAAACACACTATACTATAGAACAATGATTAAAAAAAATGTTCATAACATGACTTAAACTTTGAAGAACATTAACAAATGTATCTTCTTAAAGCTTTGATACTAATGAAGTTAATGTAAATCTACGAACACGTAGCAAACATAAACCATGAATGGGTATTTGACGTTCGAGTAGGATGAAGAATAGGAGGTGGAAGGGAAGGGGGAGGGGGGGGGGGAGTGGGGTTTGATGGTGAATGTGTATGGATATTATGCACTAAGACATAAACACATTCAGGGTTTGAGCTTGAAATAAGGTTCGATAGAACTTACGGGCACTAAATATCAGATAGGTCTCAAATGAGAGGTTAGATGAGACTCACTAACTCGCTCAAATAAAGGGTTCACTACAATCTTATGGGCATGATTAATAAGAACATAAGAGAGATTAAAGAGTAAAGTACTCTCAATAATTCTGAAATGTAAGCTCGAAGAGCTTCAAGAATATCCTTACTTAAAAGAGGAATGTTTAAGTATGATCTCCATCTGTATATTCTTCCAATTCCTTTGACTAATTATAAAAGTTGCTATTTATAGTAAATTCTAAAACCTTAATGGCAAAAGTGTAAATAATATACAAGGCCCTTGAACCTTAAAGAATGGCCCATAATTGAAATAAGGAAAATATTTACAAAGCATACAAAATTGTACATTTAATAGAGTGGTCGACATGCAGTCATCCGAGCTGTTTGTGGGATTAGACCCGAGTAGGGCTGGTTGGCAATCGAGTGCCCAAGTTGGGGTTGGATGTTTAGAAGTCTTATTGTGCTTGGCCAAGCTCCTAGTGAGGTTAGCCCACAATTGTTGCACTTGTGGATTGCTTGGCATTAGCTTTTCCATATTGTGCTGAGTTATTCTTTAGCCTTAAGGCTTCAACTGTTTAGTCTCTTACTGCCTTGGCAGACGACAAACCTGATGTCGAATGGTTCCTTTTCCTCTTTTCATCCTTAGGTTATTATCTCAGCCTCAACAAAAGTAAGTTAGTCTCAGATTAAGATAGGTTAGCTTCAACTTTTGGCTGATTTGCATTAGCTTATGATAGGTTGGCCTTGGCCTGAGGATTATCGTGGATTGATTCGTATCAGTAAGCCTATCCAATCACTCGTCTGCAGAATGGGATGTGAAACTCACTTATTAACTTTGGCCATTATGAGCACCACTCTCTTTGTTACCTAGGGTTCCTTGAATGATAGAGTCGAGCATGGTTATCTAGTATAATAGATTAACACCTGAAACACACTTTGAAAATCTTCCTTTGAATAGCAACAAAACAATATTTAACACACCAAAACAATTATAAAAACAATAATAATAATCATTATACGATAGCTCAATCATATACTCACATGCTATTCTATAAACACTAAACAAGGGAAAATAGAGCATTAGATTTCTTCAATCACTAAACACTTCTCTAACACTTACGACAACAACAAATGGTTTCTTCTACCTACTATAATAATAGTAAGTTACTCATAACATAAGGTAATAGAAGCTTGCTCAAAAGTAGCTAAGCTTTGATACTAAGATGATATGGGTTGTTGAGAAGGTTGATACATGGCTATCGATATCACAAGAACTAGGGATGGGTTTAAAACTCAAGATGGCTCAAAAGATAATGGAAGTTGAGGGTTAAGCAAGAGATTCATGTACTGATGATGGATATGACACACTAATGCCTCATACAGACTTGAGTTATACTTAATATGACATACAAGTATAATGCAAGGTTGTTTACTACTAATCTATGCTCAATGGTTTAGATAAGAGATCTTTAAGTTATTGGTTCTCATAGGAAAACACAAGCTCAAGAAGGAAGTAAAAGAGGGAGAAATTATAAGATGTGCCTAAGAGCTAAGTTTTCACTAGGACCTACTATGGAGGATTTAAATCAATGGGTCCCTCAAAATATGGAAAAAAAAAATAAAGTGAGTGGGTTTATGAACTAACTAGAGTAACTAACGTGAAGCTGCTCAAAGGACATGACACACCAATGAATACAACATCGCTTGACACTTCACTTGATATGATGCACAAGTTGATGTCTAGATTCACTTGCTATTAATCCTGAGTTACTCAACAAGATTAGATAAGAATATATGAAAATGGACTTAGAAAGGGTTATCTCACAAGAACAGTATATTCAATGTACATTTGTAAGGTGAGATGATTTCGGCTTACAAGGAGAAAAGACTAATTATTGTAAGTCTCCAGGGTTATGATACAAATAAAGAAATTACAAAAAGGCATACAAAGAGGGGGATTCTTAGTACATACAAAAAAGGGTAAAAAGAACAAACGACAAAAGGGACAACATAGCATGGTATTAGATGAAATGGATAGGTTGTAGTATAACATTGGTTTCGTATATAGATCCTTTAATCACAGTAGGAGAGGAGAAATAAGATATTATGGCAATAAAGAGGCTAAGACTAACAGTATTGTCATGAGAATTTGAAGGTTACCGAGAGAGGAGTAATTGGCCAGGGTAAGGTTAGCTCATGTTATTCGATAGGAACTTTTGACTGCAAAAAAGTTAGATCACTCAGTACAGAGCCATTGGCCAGGGAATAGTCAGCATCTGCACTAGAGAGGAAATAGAGCTAGATGTAACCTTCCAGTGTTGTCAAGGAGTTTAACCATCTTCTTCTTATAGAGTTTCTCATCATTGGTAGGTTGACGAGAGTAAATTCTTCAGGTGAAGGACTGGAGGTCTTAAAGCTGTGTGTAAATAAGAGGACTAGTAGTCGGTAGCTCATCAGTTCCTCGAGGTTGTTGAAGATTTACCTTCAAATCTTGGCCTTTTTCTTCATCAAGAACATAAGGTGTAAGATCAGACATACTAAAAATAGTAGATACATAGTATCCGTTGGGCAGCTCTAGCTTATAGGCATTATCATTGATGTGCTCAAGGATCTTAAAAGGTTTGTCTGATTTGGGGGAAAGCTTGCTTGTCCTCTTCCTAAGGAAATGTTCCTTGCTGAGGTCGACCTAGACAAGGTCTCTAGGGCTGTAAACTACTCGTATCCTTTAGTGGCTTCCCTATTCCATTACTAGGCTACAATCTGTAGTAATTGTTCGACAACCTTTTGATGTAACTTCTAGAATTCCTCGGTGTATTACAGGTTGGATTGACTTTCCCCTTATATAGCTGGGCTGATAGCTATATCTAGGGGCAAACTTGGGTTAAGTCCATAGACGACCTCAAAAGGTGACCTTCTTGTTGAGTTGTGAACTTATTGGTTGTAAGCAAACTTAATAATAGGTAAGTACAGGTCCCAATCATATAAGTTCTTCCCTGTAGCCACTCATAGGAGGTTGCTATCCTATTTACTACCTCGGTTTAGTTGTTTGTTTGAGGATGGTAAGAAGTATTGTATATAAGCTTAGTGCTGAGTTTCCCTTACAAGGTTTTCTAGAAGAAACTCATGAACTTCGAATCATAGTCAAATACAATACTTCTTGACAGTCCATGCAGATGTAAATTTTTTTGCAAAAAGAGGTTGGCAATAAATAAAGTATCATTAGTTCTATGGTAGGGAATTAAGTGACTCATCTTTTTGAAACGGTTGACCATAACTACAATGGAGTCATGTCTTCTCGGTGTTTAGGGAAAGCCGAGCATGAAATCTATGCTTAGGTCGATCCATGGGCACTCAGGTATAGGTAGGGATATGTACTCTCTGTATGATTCTCTCTTTCCTTTTGTATGCTTACACACCTTACACCTCTCAAGAACTCAGCGCACATCCCTCATTATCCCAGGCTAATAGAAATGTTCTTTCAGTACTTCAGCCATCCTATTTTCTTTAAAATGATCGGCCTAGCCTCTAACATGAGCTTCACAGACAAGTAGTTCTCTAGTTGAACCACTCGAAACATAAAGTTGCTTGCTTTTCATTAGAAACCTTTGACTTAAGTAGAACTCATCTACAATGCCTCTAATGTTGCACTTGGCCACTAAGGGTCCAAAATACTGGTCATGCTCATATTGATTGGGCAAGGTATTAAATCTAAGTACCTTGGCTTACATAGTAATAATAAGGATATGACGATGAGAAAGAGCATCGGCTAGGTACTTCCTTTCTTATACTAGATGTTATAGTAGAAAGACTCTAGGAATTTAACCCATTTGACATGACATCGAGAAAGTTTCTACTACCCATGAAGATGCTTAAGAGACTCATGATGATGATTTCTTTTGGCAACAAGTAATGCTATTAGTTTTATAGAGTTTAGACAAGGGCATAGAACTCCTTGTCATAGGTAGAGTAATTCAGGGTAGCACTATGGAGTTTTTTGCTGAAATAGGCAATTAATTGGTGCTTCTGCATAAGGATAGCACTAATGTCGTCACCGGACTCGTCATATTCAACCTCAAAAACTTTCTCGAAATTCAGCAGGGTAAGTACTGGAGTAGACGTCAATTTGGACTTCGCATCTTCAAAACTCTTCTAGGCTTTCTCTAACTACCTTAACTCACTGTTCTTCCTAGTCAATTTAGTTAATGATGCAGTTATGGAACTAAAGTTTTAAATGAATCTTTGATAGAACGAAGCTAGACCATGGAAGCTCCTAACATTAGCCGCACTAGTCGGTGTTGGCCACTTAAGAACAGCTTTGACTTTTTCATCATCAACTCGAACTCCTTTCCTTAAGACAACATCTCCAAGGAATACACCTTACTTTGACATAACACACATTTCTTTAGGTTGCTGAATAATCTCTTGGCATGGAAGATGTCGAACATTGATCTTAAATGCTTAACTTGAGTGATGAGATCGATATTATAGACCAGAATATCTTCAAAATAAACCATGACATTTGCTGATCAATGTTGTAAGCATAAGATTCATTAGTTGCATAAATGTACTTGGTGCATTAGTTAGGCCAAATGGCATTGCCATCCATTCAAACAGACCATCCTTTGTCATAAAGGCCGTCTTCCATTCATTTCTAAGTCTCATTTGTATTTGATGGTAGCTACTGTTTGGGTCAACCTTTGAGAAGATGTGGGCACCATGTAGCTCATCGAGCATATCATCTAACTGTAGGATTAGATATCGGTACTTAATGGTAATTTTGTTGATGGTATGGCTATCAATACATATTCTCCATGACCTATCTTTCTTAGGTATTAGTATAACTAACATGACACATAGGCTCATACTCTCTTAGATGTATTTACGGTCCACCAACTCATCTACTTGTTTCTTTTGGTTGTTTGCTTGTTCAGGATTAAGCTTGTAAGTAGGTCAGTTTGGTAAAGCAGCTCTAGGCTAGAGGTCGATGCAATGTTCAATGCCCCTTAAAGTAGGTGAACCTTTTGGCATTTCGTCAGGAAATTAGTCAGTATAGTCTTGAAGTAGATGTTGCACCTCGGCAAGTAAGCTCTTGAGTTCTCTTACCTCTAAGAGTTTCCGGACTAGAATGACCACATGGTCTTCGGCCTTGACTTCTTGGGCAAATTAAGCTTAGGAAATCACTAAGGACTTCTGCTACAGTGACTTAGCAACCTTCTCTTGGGCTTCCTATAGTTTCTTAGGACTCATGGGTGTCAGTATAATTTTCTTCCCATCCTTTTGGAACATGTAGTTGTTCCTATACCCATTGTGCAACACTCTTATGTCAAATAGCCATGGTCGGTAGAGTAATATATGAGAAGCACACATGGGGAGGACATCATACAATACCTTATCCTTATAACTATCACTAATGGTAATCAGTACTATAACCTGCTTGGCAACATGTAAGCCTCCTTTCTCATTCAACCAGTGAATCTTGTACGACTAAAGGTGTAGGAGGGTTTGCAGTTTCATAGCCTTAACTAACCCTTATGTTATGACATTGGTACAATACCCTCTATCAATGATCAAGGTACATAGCTTGCCATTCACTCAATAGTTTGAAGAGGTTCTCTCTCTACTCATTCTCATCTACCATAAATGCACTAAGAGACCATTAAATGACAAAATAGTACTTAATACTGCCCTTAAGAGGTGTTTAGGCATCGGGGTCTTCCTAAAACTCTTCTAGCATTTACTCAACTCCCATCTCTTTGTCTCATTCGCTTGTACTCTTTATTTCAAACTGGGGCTTGTCTTCCTTTATGGTCATGACTCGATGGTTCAGACGTTAACTAGCTACGTACCTAAAACCGAGACATTTAAATCATTTGATTTCTCGAGTCTTTCATCTTGAGCTAAGTTCCTTGGCCTTTTTAGACCTTAAGTTCCTTGGCCTTGCTCTTACATTGGCTTTCTTCTAGTTAGATTGACACTTACCCTAGACGTTTCACCTCGGAACTGTTTGATGCTCGGTCATTCCTTGGTTGACTCGACATATTGCTCCTGTTCGGTAGCATAAGTTAGCTATTTGGCATTCGACTAACCTAGTTCTACCTTTGCCTTTTGACTCTCTATGCCACCTTGATGGCTTCATCCAGAGTCACAAAACTTTATTGTTCCACTATGTCACCAATCTTGGTCCTTAGCCTAGAAATGAACCTTATGATGGTTAGCGTCTCGAGTTTATTGACATCACATCGAATCATAAGTAACTAAAATTCTTATACATAGTTCTCTACCGATTGGTTACCTGTCTCAAATCTTATAGACATGGGAAAGATTCTTCCTTGTAGTGTTTGGGAAACAACTTACTTCTCAGAACTCTCTTCATCTCATTCTATGTTTAGATTTCATGTTGGGCCCTCGAGTAAACATTTTATAGCTTCTTCTACCATATGGCCACTTATCTAGAAAATTCCAACGCAGTTACTCGTCTATCAACATTGTCTTCATAATCATAGAAGTTGAATATCTTCTCGATCTTCCCCTCCTAGTCCAAGTAGTCATTACTACTACTAGACCCGTTGAAGCTTGGAATCTATACTTTAAGGTGTTTGGTGCCCCCTAGGAGCCCTAAGTTCATGCTCATCAACTTCAACATACTATTCTTCCTCTTCATACTCTTCCACTTCAATCAATTCTAACCTCCTTCTCACCATTCTTTCGGCACATCGTAGTAGTGCTTAGTTTACAGGAATGGGATCTAGTGCACGTGGTTCATTCAACTATCTTCTTAGCCTATCTCTCATTTCTTGGCCTTGTTCAACAACTTTCTCTCGTAGCCTAGTCTTTAAGACTCTCTGTATTGAAACAACTAAATTAGCTACAATAGAAAGCAAGGTCTTATATCTACTCATCAGCAGTATGTGGTGTCTGTTAAGTAACTCAACCACGACCATGTGCATCACTCTCAGAACACTAGGATTTAACATTCTCAAAACAAAGCATTAGAAAATACTCTTCACACAAGAAATCCTTACATACACTAATATCATTTGAATTGTCAACTATAAACTAGCTTTGTTCTTCCGAATGAAAATAGATTATCACGAATAGTAAACTAGTAGTGACTATAACTGTACAGCTCTCAGTCATAACTTTAAGCTCTAATACTAAGATTATAAGATGTGCTTAGGAGCTTAGTTTTCACTAGGACTTACCATAGCAGATTTGAACCAATAGGTCCTTCAAAATGTTGAAGAAAATAGAGTGAGTGGATCTATGAACTAACTAGAGTAACTAACGTAAAGCTGCTCGGAGGATATGACACACCAACTAAAACAATACGACTTAACACTTTACTTAGTATAATGCACAAGTTGATGTCAAGGTCTACCCGCCACTAATCCTTAGCTACTTGACAAGATTAGATAAGAGTATATGAAAATGGACTTAGAAAGGGTTATCTCGTAAGAATAGTATATTCCATTTATGTTTGTAAGGTAAGATGATTCCAGCTTAAAAGGAGAAGGAACTATTTATAGTAAGTCCCTAGGGTAATAATACAAATAAAGAAATTACAAAAGAGAGGATTCCTATTACATACAAAATAGGGTAAAAAGGACAAATGACAATAAGGGAAAAATAGTATAGTATTAGATGAAATCGACAAGTGGCAGCACAACATTAGTTCTGTACATAGATCCTCTAATTACAGTAGGCGAGGGGAATCAAGATGTTGCGGCAACAAAGAGATTGAGACTAATAGTGTTGCATTGAGAATTAAAAGGATGTCGAGAGAGGAGTACTTAACTAGGGTGAGGTTAGGTCATGTTACTTGGCAGGAACTTTTAGCTGTAGAAAAGTCAGTCACTCGGTACAGAGTCTTCGGCCAGAGAATAGTCGGCATTCACACTAGAGAGGGAATAGAGCTGGGTGTAACCTTTTGGTGTTGTCAAGGAGTTCAGCCATCTTCCTTTTTTATGGAGTTTCTCATCATCAATAGGTTGACAAGATAGAATTCTTTGGGTAAGGGATTAGAGGCCTTGAAGCCGTATGCGAGTAAGAGGACCAGTGGTTGGCAGCTCATCAAGAAATACGTTTGAAAATTTTCAATCTTACTTACTTACCACTATTACATGTTATTAGTATTTATATGGCCTAATTAGGGCAAGTCTTATGTTTACGTAAACTACGAAATGGATTTCTACTAGAAAAAAGGAAAAGAGGAATGGATTACAAGGGTAAAGTCATAAATAGATGAAAAAGACTATTTAGGTACAAAAGGGGATAGTATAGATGTCTAAAAATGGGATACATATCAATTGTCAATTTTGTGGTTCCAATGACATTACTTTGTCGAGTAAAGCTGATTCTAAGCAGAGTAAGTCAGGTTGATGGCTTAGCAGCTCAATAGATCGGCTATTCAGGGCTTAAGAAGGGTTAGTTTAGTAGGTGATAATTTTTTTGATTGGCCTTGACTAGTTAGCTTTAAAGTGGGAAAGCTCAGTCTCAATTGTTTGTCAACTTGGTGAGAAGCAGATTTATTGCTTGGCTTTGAATATTGAGGGAGGTTAACATTGCAGTAGGTTAAACACCTTAAGCGTTCTTGTAATGAAATTGAGAGAGGTTCGAATGGGATAACCTGATAGTTCAAGGTAGACAAATCTTTGCTCTTTAAGGTTTAACTTCCCTAGGACAACTTAATGAACCAAATTAGCAAGTCCTCTAACTTAAGAGCAAGTGATTAGCCTATGATCCCTATCATTTATTGGGTTTAGTTTGTCATCTTAGGGTGTATTGGTTCTTTTTATGAAGAAGAAAAATGGTAGCATGCACTTTTGTATTCACTATTAGGGTTTGAATAGTATGACAATCAAGATTAAATAACCCCTTCCTTGTGACTTGTTAGATCATAAGGAGCCTGAGTCTTTTAAAAAATAGACTTGAGATTGGGATATTATTAGCTAAAGAATAAAGAATATAACATACTAAAAATGGAATTTGGAACATAGTATCAACTATATGAGTTTTTGGTTATGCTGTTTGGGTTAACAAATGTGCCAATTGCTTTTATAGATCTCATGAATAGAGTATTTAGAGATTTCTTGGACAATTTGTCAATGATATTTGGGTTTACTCTAGAAGTGAAGAAGAACATGAAGAGTACTTGAGGTAGGTATTGAATAGATTGCAAACTCAAAAGCTTTACGCCAAGTTTTCTAAGTGTAAGTTTTGGTTAAGGCAAGTTTCCTTTCTAAGACACATTGTTAGCGAAGATGGATTATTAGTAGATCTAAAAAAGATCAAGGTGGCACTTGATTGTCACATATTGAAGGCAATGATAGAGATTAGGAGTATTTTGAGGTTATCTAAGTACTATAGAAAGTTAGTTGAAGGGTTTTTTGGATTGGCAGCTCTATTAACAAGACTAACATAGAAGGAGTAAAGATTATGTAGGATGATAAATGTGAAGTTACCTTCTAGGATTTGAAAAGGAGACTTGTAATGACTCTAGTTTTATCATTACCTCATAGTGAAGAGTTTGTAATATATAGTGATGCTTCATGCTAAGGTTAGGTTGTGTACTTATTTATGATGGAAGGGTGATAGCTTATGCTTTTTGCCAGTTAAAACGATACAAAAAGAATTACCTAGCTCATGACCTAGAGTTGGCAACATTTGTCTTTGCACTTAAGCTATGGAGATGTTATCTATATGGTGAGAAATGCAAGATCCTCACTGACCACTAAAGTTTAAACCACTTCTTCATCAAAAAGGAGTTGAATATGAGATAGAGGAGATGGTTAGAACTCATCGAAGATTCTGACATAGACATTCAATATCACCTTAGGAAGGCGAATGTGGTAGTAGATGTGCCAAGTATGAAGAAACGAGGAAATGTAGCAACCTTAATCACTATACAAAGACTCTAGCTAGAGGACATGAGAAGATTGTAATTGGAAATAGTGATACAAGAGGTAAGGGTACATTTGGTAACTTTATGCATTAAACTGACCTTAACCGATAGATTGAAAGCAGCTTAGATGAAGATGTAGATACATGAGATCAAGAGTAAGGTGGTGTAAGGTAAAGTAATTGAGTTTATTATAGATCTAGATGGAGTGCTCAAATTTGGGAATAGAATTTGTGTGCCAGTAAGTCTGGAGCTAAGGAGGGAGTTTCTTAGAAAAGCACATTATTTGGGTTATACTCTACACCTGAGTAGTATGAAGATGTATAAGGACTTAAAAGAGCATTATTAGTAGAGCAACATGAAGAAAGAGATTGTAGAATATGTCTCTAAGTGTCCTACTTGTCAGTTAGTCAAAGTTAAGTACTAGAGGCTGAGTGGGGACCTTAGATTGTTGCTAGCTCTAGAACGGAAGTAGGAGCATATAACCATACACTTCATTACACACCTCCTTAAGACTAGAGAGAAGCACAATGTAGTATGGGTAGTGTTGGATGGACCGACAAAGATGGCTTGCTTGATATTGATCAATGTGAAGTACAAGTTAGAGAGGTTGGCAAAGTTCTACATTTAGAGCATAGTGAGATTACATGGAATTCCAATGACTATCACCTTTGATAGAGATACCAAGTTTATGAGTAGACTTTAGAAGAGCTTACAAAACACCTTAGGAACAAAACTACAATTAGCATAGTATTCCAATCACAGATGGATGGGCAATCTAAAAGGACAATTCAAATTTTAAAAGACATGTTAAGAGCTTGTTCCTTAGACATCAGAGGAGGTTAGGATGGGAACTTTCATTTGGTTGAGTTTTCTTAAAATAACAGCTATCAAGAAATTATCAAAATGGCACCTTGTGAGGCTCTATATGGAAGGAAGTGTAGGTCGTCATTATATTGGGATGAAGTAGGTGAAAGGGAAGTGTTGGGGCTAAAACTTATATAATAGGTAGAGAATGAAGTGAGAATTATTAGGTAGAGGATGTTGGTAACTTAAAGTCACCAAAAGAGTTATGCAAATGAAAGGTGAAAACCCTTAGAATTTTAGGTTGTCGATCAAGTACCATTGAAAATCTCACTTATGGAGATAGTGGTTTAGTTTTGCCTAAGGAGGAAGCTAAGTCCCTAATTCGTCGGTCTTTACGTGGTTCAAGAATGAATTAATAATATAGCTTATCAACTAGAGTTACCACCTTAATTAGTAGGAGTACATAATGTATTCCATGTTTCTATATTGAAGAAGTTCAAACTAGACTATAGTTTCTTGAAGTGTAGCTTAACATGATGGTTATAGAAAGGCCAATTGAGGTAGTGGATAAGAAGGTATAAAAGATAAGGAGAAGGGAGATAAAGTATATCAAAGTACGGTGGAATAACTAACTAAAGCGAGAGGAGACTTAGAAGTTAAAGGAGGACATAAGGAATGAGTACCTAGAGCTTTTCAATGAGTTAGGTAAACTCACGAGGATGAAAGTTCTTTGAAAGGGGGTATATGTGACACCCTAGGAAATTATATAAATAAAAGGAATAGAGTATAGAAAGTAATAAATTAAAGGATGGGGTAAGGTGATCACCTTTATTTTAGAGCTTTTGAGTTTTAAAATTTATAAACCTATATTTTATCCTTAACTCAGTTCAACGGGCAAGTATACCTATCATTTTATATCACATATGAGTATAGGGTTGTTTCCATTAAGAATGGAGACAAATACTAGTACTAATTATTCTTCCCATTATCTATCAATCCAATTTATTAAGTGATTAATTATTAAAACTCTAAATTATTAACTAAACTACACTAATCCACAAACTAATGCCAAGAAACATAATGGTTACAAAAAGAAAAAAAAGGAATTACTAACACTATACTTAACATGCAGACTTACTTCACCACCTAGTATGATGTTACTAATATACTTTTTATCCTAATATTTGTTACTTGTGGGAAATTACTAGTTTGTAAGCATTCCTCTTAGAATTAATTATTCTTAATCCTAATTGCATCTATTAAAATCTCTTCTAAATTAACAGTTAACTTGGAACACATTAAAATCATGTTAATTTATCAATTTCCTTAAGGATGTAGTAACTTTCCTAATAATATCTCTACTATCAAGATTAAGTTGTTCGAATGAATTAGATCTATTTAATAGAATTATCTCTTAACATATTTTATTGAAATCTGACCTAAGTCAATATTATGTACTACATCATACTTAGATTTATTAAGTTCAATTCACCAGAACTAACAATTATTAAAAACCTTGATGCGAAAGGTAACCAAGAACTGATAAGGCTAGTCATCGAATGGGTCCAAGCTTGCTGAAAGCCTTGAAAAGGGGGTAATAAGGAATTTATGAAAGAACTAATGCAAATGAAAAGTAAGCAAACCTACGAATAGTTCTAATGGATATGATGCACTAATGGAACTTTTGATAACTCATGGTACAACTCGATATGATACATGAATTAGATCAGTGTGAGGTTATTCGCCACCTAACCTTGCTTAAGGGTTATGATAAGAATGAAATGAAAGTAAACAAAATAGTATTTATGAGAGGAAAATGTTAAGGTATTAATGTCAATTTGATCCTTTTAGCTACAAATACAAGGGGTATTTATACCTAATAAGTTAGGGAAATTTGCTTAAAAGGAAGAAGACAAAAAAGGTATTATCCTAAAGAAGTAATGTACAAGAATACAAAAGGGTAAAAATGAATATTCAAGAAAAGTAATGATTAGTGGAGCAGATTTTACATGTGGTCTTATATACATGGCGGTTATACATTAGTGATGTCGTTGGAGGATGTAGATAAAAAGTATGAGTAGATTGCATGGTTGGGTAGGTGTGATTGAAGGTTGGTCTAATGTCACTCTTTCGACCTTTTAGCAAGAGTAAAGTTAGGTAAGTTGTTGGCTTGGGCATGAGTATGAGAAGGCGAAGATAAGCTGTTGTCTTAGCATTCTGTCTCTTAGCATACAATCATCGGGAAATAGGTAGTCATTCAGCTAGGCACATAGAGTTGGTTGGTAAGGATATACTTGGCCTCAGTAAGGTTTGGTTAAAGCAAGAGGATTTGCCTTGCCAATCCCTCTAGTCTACTGGCCTGACTATAATTCAATGGTTTGGTAGCCTGATTCCCATCATTCTCTTTAGGTTGATTTGGATTTGGGATCATATTCTAATGGTCTTCAATCAAGTCTTCATCGGGATGATATGGACTGAGGTCGAGAATGTTGAAGATGCTGGAAACCCCATCATCTTCGAGTAGCTCCAATCTATAGGTGTTACCATTAATCTTCTAGAGGATTCTGAAAGGTCCTTTTGCCCTTGAGGATAGTTTGTTCCTTCTCTTACCTAGAAACCTCTCTTTGCTTAGGTGCAGCCACACCAAGTCTTCGATTGAAAATGTTTCATCATCCTACACTTAGCCTTCTCTTACTTATGTTTGGCGACTTAGTCGATGTGCCAAGTGACTTTATCATAGATGTGTTGAAGTAATTATGCTTTAGCTCTTGCATTAGGGTCCTCTTGTGTGGGCACAAGTATAGGGGTGTGATTGAGGGGTAGCTTGGGATTAAAATGAAGGACTACTTCAAAGGGGGTCTGCTTAGTGGTGTTATGCACTTCGACTGTAATCGAATTCAACTATTGGCAAGTAGACATCCCAATCAGCAAAGTTCTTTCCTACTGTAGCTCAAAGCATTGATCCTAAAGTGCGATTAACCACCTTTGTTTAGCTATCATTTGGGGGATGACAAGAAGTATTGAATAATAGTTTGGTCCCCATCCGACGCTACAAGGTTCTCCAAAAATGGCTTAAGAACTTCAGGTCTCTATTTGATGCTATACTTCTTGGTACACTATGTAGCCTAACAATTTCCTATAAGAAAAGAGAAGTAATAGCTAAAGCATTGTTAGTTTTAGAGTAGGGTACAAAGTGTGCCATCTTGTTAAACCTATTCACGATGTGCATAACAGAATCTTTGGCTTGGGCAATTCGGAGTAGTTTGAGAACAAAGTCCATGCTCAATTCAGTCTATGGCTTTATCAGAATGGGAAAAGGCATTGCTTTCCCTTGCTTTGCTCAACATTTAGCCCTCTTGTACACAGCATAGCCTTTTATAACTCGATCACATCTCGTCTCATTCTTAGCTAGAAGAAATGGCCACTCAACAGTTCATAGGTCCTTCTCTTCCTAAAATGCTTAGAGAGTCCACCACTATGGGCTTCTCTAATAAGTAATTCTTGAAGAGAGTAGGTTTATATGCACAACTTTCCTCGTTAGAATAAGTACTTACCCTTTACATGGTACTTGTCTATTGTTCTTCTCTCAACACATTGCGTAAATATGAGTTTGACGTATGGATCCTCAAAATACTGCTCTTTGATACTTGTAAACCCAAACAATCTAGCCTACAATTTATTCATAAGTGCATACCTCCTCGAAAGAGCATCTACAACTACGTTGCTCTTTACCTATTTGTATTCTATCACGAAATTGAATCCTTCAAGGAATTCAACTCATCTCGCTTATCGCTTCAATAACTTAGTCTTACTTCGACAATACCTCAAGGACTCATGGTCAGTATAGATGAAAAATTCCCTCAATAGTAGATAATTCTACCATACTTGCAGTGCTTGGATCAGTGCTAAGAGTTCTTTGTCATACATTGAGTAATTTAGCTAAGGATTACTTAGGTTCTCATTGTAGTTGGCAATTGTTTGGCCTTCTTACATTAGGATTGCACCTATCCTAATGCTTGAATTGTTACACTCTAGCTTAAATATTTTTTTTAAGTCAAGCTGAACTAGTACAAGGGTGGAGGTAAACTTTTCCCTTATCTCAGCAAAACTTCTCTTCTCTTTTTCTCCCTATCCGACGTCAGTGTTCTTCTTTGTTAGCTTAGTAAGTGGTATGGCAAGGGTATTGAAATTCTTGATGAATCTTCTATAGAATGAAGCCAGTCTATGGAAACTTCTCACATTAGCATAAGTAGTAGGAGTTAGCCACTCAATGATTGCTCGGATCTTCTCGTCGTCTACTAGGTAGCCTCCTCCACATGCTACATAGCCTAAGAATACCACTTTCTCCTAGAAAAAACAACACTTCTTAAGGTTACTGAATAATCTCTTGGCATAAAGGACATCTAGTATGGCTTGGAGATGTTCACTATGACTTAGTATGTCGGTACTATAGATTAAGATGTTGTTAAAGTATACCATGACATACTTCCCTATCAGATGTCTCGGTACATGGTTCATCATTCTCATGAAAGTGCTCGGGGTATTGGATAAGCTAAAAGGCATGACCATCCATTCATAAAGTCTATGTTGAGTTTTGACTTTTATTTTCCACTCATCTCCTAGCCTCATGTGAATTTGATGGCAGCTAAACTTAAGATTAATCTTGTTGAAGATCTTGGCTCCACTTAATTCATCTAACATATCTTCTAATCTCAGAATAAGTTGCTTGTATTTGATCATAATCTTGTTTACTACTCGGCTGTCTACATACATTCGCCAAGTTCCATCCTTTTTCAGCACTAGGAGAGCCAATATAGTGTAAGGGCTAAAGCTTTCCTTAACATACCCTCTCTTTAGTAATTTATTGACTAAACGTTGGAGTTCAGATGCCTATTCGAGACTTATCTGATAGGCTAGCTTATTCGATAGGGCGGCACCAGGTATTAAATCAATCAATGTTCTATGCCTCGAGGTAGGGGCAATCCCTTCGGTAACTGTTTTGGGAATAGATCGGCATATTCCTTTAGTAGTGCTCTGACTCCTTAGGGTAGTTCACCCTACTCCCTCATCTCTAGTAGGTACCTGACCAACATAAGGGTTGGCTCATTAGCATCGATGGTCTTTCGGAGTTCAACTCCACTCATCACCAAAGCCTTCTTTGATCCGTGAGCAAGTTTAGTATGTAGTTTGTTAGCTTCACTCAACGGCATTAGGTTCAGTGTAATCTTTTAGCCATCCTTCTTGAACATTTACGTATTCTTGTATCCGTCATGGATAACTCTCTTATCAAATAGCTATGGTCAGCTAAGCAGCATGTGTAAGGCACACATAGGTATCACATTACAAAGAGTTTCATCGAAGTAATGTCCAGTAGTGATCAATAGTAGTACTTGTCGGGTGACATATAATGTCCCTTTCTCACTTAGCCCACATAGCTTGTACGGCCTCGAGTATACAATAGTCGATAGTTTTAACCTTGTGATTAGATTGGTTGATGCTACATTGGTACAACTGCCAATATCAACAATTAATGTGCTTACCTAATTATTCACTCTACAGGTGATATAAAGCAAGTTTTCCCTTTGCTCCTCCTCCCATGAATGTTCCAAGACCATTGTGCGTCGGACAACTAGGACTAACTAGTCTAAGTCCTTAAGAAACACATCCTCTTTAACTAGTTCCTTTTTGGTAGCTTCTTTCTTAGCAGTGTTCTTCCCCTCCTCAAGTTTCTCATCGGTACTCTCTACCTCTAGCTTCGGGATATCTCCCTTGATGACCATAGTCCTTCAGTTTGGGTACTAGGCAAACATATTTCCAAACCCATCCTACTTAAAGCACTTGATCTGGTTCGTCTTCCTACTAGATCCTTACCCTTTCTCATAAGTTTGGATCGGTATGTTACTGTTAGGTCGGCCTTTTTGCTTAGCTCGGACATCTACCTTTTGGATTGGCTTGGTACTTAACTAAACTCGATGACTTTCCTATCCTATTCGACCAGTTGGCAGTCTGTCGATACTTAGCTTCTCTTTTGCTTCTCCACTTATTAGGCTATTCTAATAGCTTCATCCATTATGGTGAACCATTAGAGCTCTACAATGTCTCAAATGTCACCTCTCAACTTAGTAAGGAACTTAGAGATTGTTCATCCTAGGGGTTCCTCCACATTACATCGGATCATGAGCATTTGGAATTCTTGGATATACTCGTCAATTGTTTAGCCTCCTTATCTTAACTCTTCAAGCTGAGTAAAAGTGTCTTATAGATAAGTATCTAGCATAAATCTGTTTCTCAATATTCTTTCCATTTCAGGTTAAGTATTAATCTCTCGGAAGTCTTCTTACCTCTTCATAGCTTAGAAATTCTTCCACCACTTGGTAGGCATACCTGGAGAACTTAATAGCAACAGTTCTCACTTACTTATAATCCTCATACTAATAATAGTAAAAAACACACTCCACTTTCTCTTCCCATTCTAAATATTCATTAATACTCTTAGATCCATTGAAGCTTGAAATTCGAAGCTTTACATGGTCAGATGCTTTAAGGACTCGAGCTTGTTCTTCTTCAAAATACTCTTCCTCATCCTCTTCATCTAGTTCTCTCAAGTCTATCCTTTATCTTATTCGTCTACCTATTCCTCCACCTCAAACTAGTCGAGCTAGGTTTCGACCTCTAGTTGGTTGAGCAAATTGTAGGGTATGATATGTAGCTCCAATCGGTTGGCAAGCCAACACATGAACAGCTTGGGTTAAATCTACCAAGAGATTAGCTATCTCATTAAGTCTCTTGTCAGTGCTCTTAGGGCTTCCCTAAGACTATTGACCACGGTGGACAACTCTACTGTTGTCATCTACAACACCAATGTTCATGATAAAGGCATATTTTTCATGTTTTAATGTGCAAATTAGATAGAATTATTATTGATTTTATAGAAATCATTAAAAAATAGTACTTAATTATTTTCATTTGGAAATTTGAGGAATTGGAGGATTCAAAGTGGAAATATGGACAATTTAGAGGAGTTTTATGCAAACAAAGAGGCTTGAAATGTGCTATGGTATGATTGGAATTCAACACAATTAGTCTATTAGCTGGCCTTCATTAAAAAGAAGCCTTATACGAGCTAACCTTAGTTTTCCTTATAAATAGCCTTATGTTTCACTATTTGAGAGACTTGTTTTGAGATGCATACACTTTCCTTAGACTTAGAGAGTCATAGAATAGTCATTAGATAGTTCTTGAAGAATTCTTCTATAGAATCGCTTGGATCATTGAGAAGATTTTGCTTTGGAGTTACAGTTGAAGTTTACCTTTTCCAAATGTAGAATTGGTGACATCTATTTTAATTATATTTATGCAATTCTATTAATTAATTATGCTTTCAATTATGAATTTCCTTGCAATTTAAATTAGTAGTTGTGCTTTTGTTTCAAATTCCATGGTTGGCTAAATTTATTTGTAGGAATTGATGAAACCTTAGATAGCTAAGATGATGATTGTGTTCTTGTTATAGGATTAATAGATATATGGATGATTCATGATTGCAATTTCTGTGATTTCAATTATAGTTGTTTAATTGATTATAATTGTTAGAAACCCTTGTGATATTGGAGTTGATATAGGGTTTGTTAGAAATTCTTGGTTAATTTGATTAATTAATGTGGAAGCAATGTTAATTGAATTAATTAGAAATTATCTAGAGAATAATGCAATGTTTGGTGATTGATTATTCACTAAGACATTTGGAATAATTGATTTAAGATATTAGACAATCTTAGTATCAGGAGATATATGATTATAATTTAGAGTCTACTGTTAATTGGAGATGTAGGAGCTGATTGATTAATTAGGATTTTAAATCCTTAAGTTTAAGGCATAATAATTTCACTTGAATAACCATATAGCTAATAATCTATATAACATGACAAGAATTTGATTTGCATAACTATGGTAGATTCTATTTTTTCCACAATTCTCAATTGATTGCTTAGTTTTAGAAATTTTATAGTTATTTTCTTTTCGATAGTTTTAGTATAATTATTAGATTAGTTAATTTATTTTTTATTGCCAAAATATTAATAAGAATTGTCATAGGTTTAGTAATATTATAGTCTTCGAGCGATCGACAACCTTACTTGCTCTGTATTACTTTATTCCAACCCAATATACTTGCTGGAATATTTGCAATTTATTTTATATATATATATATATATATATAGTTTAAGCAAATCAATTTAGACTAAGGTCAATTACTTTCTCCATAGATTCAAAGTTCAAACTCTTCAACTAAGTGTTTTAGCAAACACTTCCACAAATAGGAAAAGTAGCAACTAACAAGTAGGGTAATTAAATGAACATAGTAACTTGCTCTGTTTCATACATGTAAAATAGAGTATAAATAGAACTATGAAAACAAACTGCAACTCAAATGAAATCTTTGCTTTAATACCAAGATGATGTGAATTGTGACTAAGAATTGACAAGGCCAGTCTCTAAATGGGTCGAAGCTTATCGAAAGCTTGAAAAAGTGGGTGATGGGTGACCCTATAGGGAGGCCTAATAGGATTACCTAAAATTTCCATAACATGTGTGTACCTATGATATGAAAACCGCTTTGCAAGTCAGAGATTGCAAGACTCTAAATGATACATCACTAAGATTACTGATTTTTAAGTAATTAATTTATTGCAAGATATAAATATAAATAACAATGGATGTTCGATATCTCACAATTCCTTAGAACCACAGAGAATCAGTATCTCCTACCAAATGATAAGAGTAAAGAGAATAAACTGAAAATTCAAACTTATTGAAGTTACTAAATCTAAATATATAATTAGTATTTAATTTAAAGTTTCACATGAACTAAACAATTTCTCTCTAATTCTAACCTCTAAAACATCTCAACACTTACACTTATTGCTCGACTCTTAACCCAAGGCCAAATACCTAGCACCTGCAAAAGAAAAACTATTGGAGGGTAAGTTATAAGAGCTTAGCGAGTTATCTCTCATACTATACTGGCAAACAAGTTATCAAACAAATTGTTCTAACCATATGAATGCATGCACACATAGTATGCCAAACAATATATGCAATTGACCGGTGCTGCATCTAATATCGGATTTTAATGCCCTTCGAGGTAAAGGTAGGAGATATATTGGCACCAATCACGACCGAGCTCTAGTACCTGGGTTTTTACCAATAACTTGAATTTCGTATTTCGCAAAATATATTTCCATTTCTAAGAAATCTAATAGTCCATAAAATCCCAGGTCTAGCGATGAGGCAACCCTCGTAATCCACATTCACACCCTATAGCGGAGATAACTAGACTAGACCCTCAGCCATACAGTTGGTGTCTTCATCGGCTAGTAAGCCCGTAGGTTCGGGTAAGGTCATGTTATACGAGTGTACTGTACATAAACACTTTAATATATATAAATAACCCCTGCAAGGCCTCTCTTTACCTCTATGTGAAGTGATGGTCGGAATAAGTAATGCAATGCATGGATAATGCATGACCTTTTTTATTTAAGATATGCTAAGTATAATTAAGTCAAATTATATGGCGAACAAACAATATCAGCAAACCATCCAAATCATGTAACAATCAATCATACAATCAGATCATCAATTATCATATTTGACAATATTTCTCACAATAATCAATCAATATTAAGCACATGTATATCCCAAAACCCCATGCTTCAAGTAATTAATATTCAATTTAAGTACACTAACGACAAGTATAAATAAGTATAGAGTCATCGGGAGTACTCACTTGACTGTGACGACTCGCTCTAGTCGTAATAATCAATTGGAAGATCCTTGCCCTTGTTAGGATCACCTGATCATTACGAGATAACAGGGACAGTAAGTAATTGAATTAACTAACGATTCTAGATATCTATTTACCTAATTATACTTAGATTACTATAATTTTTTATTCGCTTAAACCTAATTGCTAATCGTATGTAACTTTTTCATTTTGTTTTCGATATTTACAAATTTATAGTCGTTTTTTTATCATTTTTGGATGTACGTTCACACGGTGATATACGTTTTGGACGTTAAGACTTGTGTTTTACAATATGGACTAAATTTATTGAAATTCTAACCAATGAAGCTTAATTATTCTTATTGGTTAGTTTTATGTTTTATTTTAGTAGTTAATGATTTAATTAGCCATTAATTATTACACTTAAATGATCTTCTGGTTTATTATTTTAGAAGTTTATATCATGGCTTATGTCATCATTGCTTGTATCATGGCTTATGTCATCATTTGATTAGGTCATTGCTTACATCATCTATTACATATGTATATTTATCCTTATCTATTAATACACTTTATACATATTTTATATATATACTTATACTTCTAATATATTAATATGTATACTTGTGTACTTATATGTATACTAATACACATACAGTGACATAAGTATTTTTATATGTATTTTCATATGCCTAAAGTTCCCTCTTTAGAAAGCTTCATAAATTTCATATTTTTACATTTTAAGGGTGTATTTAGCAAGATATATGTATGTATAGTTAGTATATGCCTCATTTTAGGTTATGTACATATGGGTATTTATGGACAAGAGTACCCATACATGTATCCCTTACGTATATTCTTGTATTGCCATGCTTAAGTATATGTATTTGTGTTCTTCTTTCCATTTAGCTAAGAATTTATACATTTATACTATGGGTTTCACTAAAACCTTAACATATAACTCCATATATACTCACTTGATGTATGTACATGGGTATTTCTACATGTATAACCAAGTATTTCTACACTCTAAACATAAATATGGGGCTTTCTACTACTAATAACACATATGGACATATTACATAAGCATACTACACTAACTTAGCCTATTCATCTAACTACTAAATAAGTTAAGAAATTACACAACAATATACCTTTCTCTTGCTTGTATATATGTGTTATTGGTTTGTGTTAGTAGGTAAAGTTGTGAAAGTGAAATTGGAAAAGTTGAAAGAGACAAAGCGAAAGGGGAAGCTCGTGGTTTTGAGAAGGGAAGAAGAACTTTATTTTGTTTTGTTTTGTATTTAAAAAGATGAAAACAAGTGGGCCTAAGGGATAGGGAAAGATAGATGGCAAGAAAGAAGCAAAAGGGGATAAGATGATATGTGTAAATGTATAGAAAGTTAAAGAAGATGGGATAAAATTCTAGATGACAATGACATTTTATTGACTTTGTCAACATGTTGACTTAGTCAACTCTTTGGAATTAGGTGAAATTTGTGTGTTCATAATGAGATAATTAAGGAAAGTTTAGAAGAAAAATTAAGGAATCGAAGGGAAATGTAGAGTTTATTGAAATGATTAGTAAGAATGGTTAATGAAATCTTCCTCTTAGTATTTATATCCTATATACATTATTTAGTATGGTACTTAGTGTAACTATCATGAAATATGTCATTTAGTATGTTAATATTAACTACATATAGTATAAACATCAATTACACACTTAACTCTATAAAATAATAATCTAGTTATATGATTAGAAGTGGATGTGATCTATAATACAATATCTTAGTTTCTAATGGATTACTTTAGTATTATATGTATTTATGAATGATTGAAAGTTATCTTTGATCTTTTACTAATGATTTAGTATAATACTAAGGATATATTGTCAATTAAGGTTTTAGAGTAAAGTATAGTGAATTTGTACTTTTATATCTTCAAAGTTATTGTTTTAGGGTTTTATCTCTTTCGAGTGTAATCTTTAATGTTTATATATATTTAGGGTATAAAAGTTTTCTACGCGATTAAATCTTCGGCTGTTATTTTTAGGTTTTGATGAGGTTCGAGGTTAACTTTTGCAGTTACATATACATAAGGTTTTAAGGTCTTTGTATGCGATTAGAGGTTTAATTGATAATTAAGGGTTTTTCATATTCGCTTTAGGTTTTGAATTAAGGTTTTAATCGATTTTAAATCTCACTAGCTCTATTGACTTTAGGAAATCATCTACAGTTTAGGGGTTTGATTCTATACTGAAAAGGCTAGATTTGCGGGGTTTACAATGGGGAATGTGTAAAAGAACATATGTGAATGAAAAGGAAGCAAACCCACGAGTAGCTCCAATGGATATAATGTACTAATGGAACTTTTGAGGACTTATAGCATAACTCGGTTTGACATACAAATTGAACCGATGAGGTTACTCACTAACTTGCTTTGCTTGAGAGTTAGGATAAGAGTGAAATGAAAGTAAGCAAAACAATGTTTACGAGATGAAAATGTTAAGTGTATTAATGTCAATCTAATCTTTTCAACTACAAATATAGGAGGTATTTATACCCAATAAGTCTGGGCAATTTGCTTAAAAGGGAAAGGACAAAAAAGGTATTACCTTGAAGAAGTAATGTACAAGAATACAAAAGGGTAAAAATAAATATTTAAGAAAGGCAATGATTAGTGGAGCAGATTCTATACGTAATCCTATATATGTAGTAGTGATACATTGACGATGCCGTTAGAGGATGCAAGCAAAAAGTACGAGTAGAATGCTTGTCCGGGTAGGCGTAATTGAAGGTTAGTTCGATGTCATTCTCTCGGCCTCTCAGCAAGAGTGAAGTCAAGCAAGTGGACTACTCGGGCATGAGTATAAGTGGGTGAGGATGGGCTATTGTCTTAGCATTCTATCTCTTAGCACACAATCTACGAGAAATAGGTAGTCATTCAGCTCGACATGCAAAGTAGGTCGGTAAAGAGATACTTGGCCTCGATAGGGGTTGGTTGATGCAAGAGGATTTGCCTTGCCAGTACCTCTAGTTCACAAGCCCGATTGCGGGTCAATGGTCCGGTAGTTTAATTCCCATTAAACCCACTATTCAATGCACTTAATCATAC
Organism: Lumnitzera racemosa; assembly: GCA_024138005.1. NCBI lineage: Eukaryota > Viridiplantae > Streptophyta > Magnoliopsida > Myrtales > Combretaceae > Lumnitzera > Lumnitzera racemosa. The sequence goes on from JAMXBC010000008.1 coordinate 77,209,748, forward strand.
TAAGTTGGTATAGAAAGTCTTAAACAATTACCCATACATGATAAAACAAAACATATCAACAAAATGTAGAAATAACAAGGAAATTAACATAAGAAAAGTAGAAGAATGTAACCCCTCTTTGAATTCCAATGTAGAAATCTTTACAGCACATGAACGATGAATTCTCATCGTCTCTCTTGAGTAATTCCGAGAATAGTGTGGCACAATACTTAGAAACTATACTAAAAATATGAAATATGATGGGTATTGCTTTTGGATGAATAGATGTGTTTGTGGCTAATCCCTAAAACTAAGGTCTAAGATGTTTAATGAATCTTATCTAATATGCTGTGATGTGATGTAATATGATATGATATCTCTTGATTCTCCCTTGTTTGAAGATTTCGATGTATTTATATTCTTCTTATTAAAAGTCTTGAAATACCCCATTTAGAGATACCCCCTAGTGTTTAAAGTTGTTCTATGCATTGGTTTGTGCGTAAAAGTTAAAGAAGAATAGTTATGTCTACTCCTTTCACTACTGAGACACGAGGCATGACCATCTTAAAAACAAAAACATAGTCTTCACCTATCATGGTTGTGATGTTGGATGTAAACTCCTCGTCAAACTTATTCATCTCCTTATGCCCGTGATTGATGGAGTGATCATCTTCCTAATATACAATTACAACCGTGACTAATAATGGGATCACAATATTTCCCTTGGTCATTCCCATGATAGAGACCATGATTGGCACTAGGCACTCAATTCTTCCATTATCACACCCATGATTAAATGTATGTTTATTTTCCTTCAATGTTTTCCTTTCTTCATGGCCGTGATTGCCTTAAATTGTTTTGTTTTTTATGTAAACTTCATCTCCTTGCTCTTGAATCATCTAAAGCTAATATATTACCTAATTAGGTATTAAGAACGTTAGAAATGAACACAATTATGAACAATTTATGCCTAAATATGCCTAGAAAATGTAGAGTGATTTATTCTTATCAAACTTCCTTACGCTTAAGCTTTGCTTATCCTCAAGTAAACACTTAAAAACAATTAGTGAACTCAGTAACTTTTTTGATTGGATATTCAATAAAGCATTCATAATGGCTTAACTTTCTACCTACCACCATATGTTCTTAGAATATACAAACTTTTTTTCTATGACTAATCCAAGTAAAACAAACTTCACATTTACTATTTAATGGTAGCTTCTAAAGGTACAGAGCGAACACAAAGTCAAATAGAACAAAAGAAAATTGGTTATACTCCATCTACTTCCATAAGTATATCAAAACTTTTCGATAACTTCTTAAACACAATAATCTTAGTAGGAAAATATTTTACATCCATCTTTCTCCTATATTTATGCATTTTTTATTATATCTCTCCAAGGACAACTTAAACATTGCTTTTTCAATTTTTGTTTTTAATTTTTTTTAGAAGAGTAAAAACCAAATATTAGTAGTAGGGTTAGACCTTGCTCTTTTGAGGGACCAAAGCCCGCCCTTTCTAACTCAGTTATAAGGATAAAAATTAGCAGTGGAGTTAGACTTTGCTCTTCTAAGGGAACGATGCCTACCCTTATTAACTCAATCCTATATATCCTTATTGTAGAGTTATAAAGACAAAAATTAAGAGCGGAGTCAGACTTCTCTCTTTTGATTGTCCAAAGCCTACCCTTACTAATTCAATCCTTAACACTTCAATTTATGTTATATTAAAGAGACTCTTAAGAAGCAACAATAAGTGAATCATTTCATTTTCCCTTTTCATTCAAGGTATTGATGAGTAAATATACTACTTAGTAAGTTTAGAAATACAACCATTTAACCTTCAACTAAAGACTTCAATTCACTTCTAACCTTTAAATTCCTTCTTTAAATGGCAAGTAAGTTTTCTTCACTTAGATTTTGTCTTACAATTTTGATCAAGTATATTTAATCTAGAAGAGGTGAATAAGGCACAAAATTGACTGCTATTTTGTCAAATCCACAATCTATTAAGTCAATTTATAACTTGAAACAAGCAAATTTAAGTGGAAGACTTTTGATAAACAAAGTTAACCTTTCCTTATACTTAAAGAGAGAGATTGTCCTCAATGTTTGAGGAAGGCAAACACAAAACAAGCACATAAAAGGGATAATACAAAACAAACAAAAATAAGAATAACACTCCCCTAGTTGAAGTTTGATAAGTGAGCTTAGGCCATAAATCATCAAAATGTATATCCTTCAAACATTATGACAAATGTATTAGAAAAGAATCTTAACCATTAAACACACTAAAACATACCATAGCAACACTTTATATGAGAGTCTCCATTAAAAATACATCATTGAGGTTAAGCTCTCAAATAGTTAGTAAGTTTGAAAAAAAAAAAAAAAAAAAAAAAAGAAAGAAAACAAGTAATTCATCATCGGCTTTGGTCTCTTCATTTAAGCTGTCATCTTCCTCCTTGGATTACTCTTCTTCACTTTCATTTGTAGCCCTTTATCCCATTGCTTCTTGCTAGTCTCCTTCGAATCATCACTTTCTTCTACTTCAAACCCATCCTCCTCATTACTAGAGTCTTCTTCTTCTATCTTACCACCTTCTACTTATTGGGTAGCACTTGCTGCTGGGGGAACTGAAGGTTGACTAGGACTTCCATATTCCTATATTTGAGGATGACAAAAGCAAGAGGGAATGGCCATATCCATTGCTATGGCAATGTTCTTCAGTAATTCAACAATCCCCTTATGAGTTTCTTTGATCTCAGCCACTTCAGTTTGCAAGCGCTTCAAATTTTTTATTGAGAAACTTGATGTAACTGGCATAAAGTCTAGAGCATTGGGGTTGTTAATGTCTAAGTTGAGGTCAGATACTTTTGCAATACCTTACTAATTGAAAGGGGTTCTTAGAAGCAGTTCTGGTTTAAGTCAAGAGTCTCTTCGTCTATCATTAATAGGCTACAACCTCAAGTTCTTCAGAATTCTAGCGATCAAACCTAAAACAAAGGTACCTTTACTCTTGTTGAAAGTTTGCTAGTGAATTCCAAATGTAGTAAAGATTGCAACATTCACTAGATACCCCATGTAGTAGGTTATGTTCCCCCATTGCCCCAGGACTTTCATGCTTCTTATGGATTGTTCTCACAAGAATGTAGTGAAAGATTTGAGCACTGGTTTTCTTTAGGGTAAAGAGTTTTTATTTTCTTTCTCAGAAACTACTCTCATTAGAGATTTCTTTCTAGATTTCATTCACAAAAGTACCTCGGGGAAGACTTGTAAATCCTCAAGCTCATCATCTTCTAATTTTTCCCTAGTGTATAAACCCATAATATGCATGAAGATCATCATTTTAAAGGTGTGAGTTCATCCAAAGGCAAAGAACTCAACCTCATTTGCCATTTTTGAGCTTATGTACTTGTACTTAATTTTGAAGGATGAGAGGAACACTAATGTAGTTTGCATGTATGTTTTCTCCTAAATCGTAAATGACTTCAGCCATGGGCCATTCCCTAATAGCCTTTTCATAGCTATCTTCAACCTGTACTCTCCCAGCACATCTCAGTCAACAACACAATGCCTTTTTATTATCTTTTTGGTAACAACTACTTAAACCTTTCTTTTTGTTCTGTAATCATACCAACCGGTAGAGTGACTACTTTACTTAAACTGGCTACATTAGATTGTTTGGGAGGAGGAAAAGGAGAGTGATCAACCCTAGGTCTCTTGTTTTGAGAAGTTGTAGACGATTTCTTAGGTACCATCTGCAAACATAAGTGTTAGTTCCAGAAAAACAAAGATCATGGACATGCTGATAGTAATTAAGACCAAAAGATAGCCATTCCACTTTCCTCCCATTCTAACCATATAGCCTTTATAAACTAAACACGATCAAACCTCACCTAATCTTAACCACGATTTATACAAGTGAGTACTTTGTGAACTCAACTTGCAACCCACAATTGTAACTAAGTATTATTATCTTCCCCTTTGATCAAATGAGTATAATAACATCCTCAATTTAGAACAACAACATAGACACAATCAAATCGCCAATTGATAGATGAAACCACAACATATGCAAAACCAAACAATAATCCTACATGACATATAACGATTAATGACAAGAATAAATCATCAAATTAGACTTAATTTATAGAAATCCCTAATTTGGTAATTGTTAGTGAAAATTAGCATTTAAGTTAGTCATTCCAATTTTAGCTTAAAGTTCATGCAAATTGAAGTCTAATTATGACACAAACAACATTACAAGTATGAGAATAATACAATCATAAATCATAATGAACACACATATACAAAACCTAAAATTACATGAACCAAATCTAGCTAAAAGTTGAAAAACTAGGGAAAATCATACCTTGGAAGTGTGTACAAGTGATGAAAATAGGCATGCAAGTGTTAAAAATGCATGGAATAATGATTGATGTAGAGAAAATGAGGTTGGAGTTTCTTTGAAAATAGGCATGTAGGTGTTATCATGGGGTAGATTTTGAAAAAGTGTAAGAAATGAGGAGAGAGAAAGAAAAATTTCTTATATAGTAGTATGTCAGGAGACGATTACGCTTATGACAAAAGGCATGATGGGCCTATTGTGCTTGATCATGAGCGTTATGCATGTTGTGATCAACACTATTGTCATAAAATATTAGACTATCATGGTTTATACCTTTACTTATCATAGGAGTGAATGTACCCATGACTAACGTTATGCAAAAGTATTAAGGGCATCCTTATCGTCATGACTGTGATCAAGGGTGTGAGTATCTTCAAGGGATCCATCACAACTATAATAGACAGTTGAATCAACCCTGTTAGTTAATCACGGCCATGATTGGATAGTTGATCAATGCTGTGCTTGAAAAATTAAATACTTGCCTTCTATTACAACCGTGATGGGTATTGTCCTTCCATTGTCCATTTACGTCCCTACACTCAGTGAAATTTTTCTCTTCCTTTTGAATTGCTATGACTTCCACTCAATCTTTTCTTTCTTTTTGTATAAAATAATCTACAAATACACTCAAAATGAAACAAACAAATAGCAATAACAACAAGTAATTTAAAGCTAGCAAACATCAAAGTAATAAAACAAACACGAGTAAACAAATCTAATTAAAGGATACATGCTTGTTTAACATCTCAAGCTTGACATTCCAAAGACATTCAACTTCATTCCTTAAACTAGAGAAGTTTTAACTCCTCCCTACCTTTATTCTAATTAACTTCTCTATGGTAGACTTTCAACCATTATCTATTAACCTTAAATGTTCTTTTTTCTAGATGTGTTACCTCCATTGCTCCATAAAGGTATACTCTCTTTACAATAAATAGACCTGACCATCTAGACTTAAGTTTCCTAGGGAATAACTTGAGTTTAGAATTGTATGAGAGTATTGGATCACTTTCTTTGAACTGTTTGGGATGTTTTATCTGTAAATCATACAATTGTTTAGCATGATCCTTATACACTCTGTTATTCTCAAAAGCCATGCAACACCATTCATCTAATTCATTGAGTTAGAGATTTCGTCGTCTACCAGTTGCTTCAAGATCTAAATTGGCTATTTTGATAGCCTAATTTCTACTAATAAATGACAAGCCTTTCCATAAACCAATCTATGTTGTAGTACCTAAGGGAGTCTTGTAAGCAGTTTGGTATGCTCATGAAGCATCATCTAACTTGTCAGCCCAATCCTTTCTGTTGTGAGCTATTGTATTTTCTAATATTCTTTTCTAATCCTTATTAGATACTTCCACTTGGCCATTGGTTTGTGGGTAATAAGGAGTAGCCATTCTATGATTTACTTAGTATTTTTTAAGAACTCACTCAATTTGAGTGTCGCAAAAGTGGGTTGCCCTATCACTTATTAATGCTCGAGATGCTTTGAATCTGGTACATAACTTCTTCAAGAATTTCACCACCATTCTAGCATCATTCATTGGCAAGGCTTAAGCTTTAAATTACTTCAACACGTAATCTACTGCTATTAGAATGTACTTGTTTCCTAAAGAACTAGGGAACAACCCAATGAAGTCTATTCCCTAAACGTCAAAGACTTCACATTCCAAAATATAATTTTGTGAAATTTCATCCATCTTGAAGATGTTCCTTGTCCTTTGGCATCTATCGCAAGCCATTACATACTTATAAGCATCATGAAATATTCTTAGCTAGTAGAAACTAGCCTCCAACACCTTTTAGGCAGTCCTATTAGCACCATTATGGCCTCTCGTTGCGCGCTATGACAATAGAATAAGATACTTTGTTCCTCTTGATGAGAAATGTAATGTCGAATGATCTAGTCAGCACATACTCTAACTAGAAATGGATCTTCCAAAAAGTAATATTTTAAATCTAAGAAGAACTTCCTCTTCTTGTGATAGTCCAAATCTTGTGGTGACACCTTTCTTACCAAGTAATTTGGTACATCAGCAAATGACAGAGTATCCTGGTCCTTTGTTGTATGAATAGTGAATAAACTATCTTCTAGAAACTTGTCATTGATATCTTCCTCATGTAATGTCTTCAAATGTAGGTTGTCTAATCTAGATAAATGATCAACAACCAATTTTTAGCTCCCTTCTTGTCCTTTATCTCTAAATCAAACTTTTGTATTAACAACACCCATTTAATTGACCATGGTTTTGCATCGGGTTTGGTTTGAAGATATCTTAAAGCCGAATGATTTATGTAGACAATCACTTTCGAAAGAATGAAATATGATTGGAACTTATTGAAAGCAAAGACTATCGCCAACAATTCTTTCTTAGTTGTGGTATAGTTCTCTTAGGCCTAAATGAGTCTTAGTAGCATAATATATAAGTTAGAAGTATTTGTCTTTCCTTTGCCCCAATACTACGCCTATTGTAGAATCACTTGCATCAAACATCAACTCAAAAATTAAAGTCTAATTCAGAGTTACCATTATCAAGGCATTTGCCAATTTTTCTTTTGATACCTCAAAGGCCTCTAAACAACTATCATTAAATTCAAATGGTGTATCCTTTTCCAAAAGTTTTGTTAAGGGTCTAGATATTTTGGAGAAAAACTTAATGAATCTCATATAAAATCTGGCATGACTTAAGAAGCTGCATATTGCCTTGATTAATGATGGTGGTACTAGCTTTAAGATCACTTTAACCTTAGCTATGTCAACCTCAATCCCCTTATTTGATACCTTATGACCTAAGACAATGCCTTGTTATACCCTAAAATGGCACTTCTCCTAATTGAGAACTAGACTCGTCTCCTCACATCTCTGAAGTACCTTCTTTAAGTTAGCAAGACATCTATGAAGACTTCCATCCCATCCTCCATCAATTCACCAAAGATAGCTAACATGCAATACTGAAAGGTAGCCAGTGCATTACAAAGTTCGAGCAGCATCCTATGGTATGCAAAAGTCCTATAGGGGCAAGTAAAAGTAGTCTTTTCCTGATCTTCAAGTGCAATCAAAATTTGAAAATGCTTGGACATTCTATCTAGAAAATATTAGTATTCATGATTCACTAACCTTTCTAATAGTTGATCAATAAAAGGTAATGAAAAGTAGTCCATCCTCGTATCATTATTAAGTTTTTAGTAATCAATGTACACACTCCAACCAGTTATTGTGTGCATCAAATTAGTTAATTCTTCTAGTTTAGTACCATAGTCATATCACCCTTCTTGGGAACTACTTGAACTGGGCTCACCCATGAGCTATCTGAAATTAGGTAAATGAGTCCTGCATCCAGTAATTTCACTACTTCCTTCTTTAATACCTCCTTCATGTTTGGGTTGAGTCTCCTTGTGGTTACATTATAGACTTATCCTTTTCCTCCATCAATATCTTGTGAGTACAAAATGATGGGCTTATCCCCTTAATATCCGATATCTTTCATGCTATTGCCCTTTTATGCTCCTTTAAAACTGATAAAAGCTTCTCCTTCTGCACTAAATTGAGTTATGATGAAATAATAACTAGAGTCCAGAATTGTCAGCCAAAAATGCATACTCCTAGTAAAAGCATAATTGCTTTAGTTCTATCTCAAGTAGTTCCCCCATAGAGGGCTTCAATTGAGTGATGTTGTTCCTATTGATCTCTTTTACCCTTAAATCTTTCTTTTGAATAACTTTAGCTTCCAAATGGGTAACCACCTCATGTATTCCTCCTATCTCATCTAAGTGTTGCTTCTTTGTTAGACATAACAACAACGGGTCCTTGTATAGAAATTCTTACACATGATCATAAACAGTGAAATCAAAAGAGTTAATAGCAAAACATGCATCATTGATTGTCAACGATTGCTTGAAAATATTTGCCATCTGAATTACCATCTCATCTCTTCCTACTTTGAGGACATGTTTACCGTCCTAAACATCAATTACTGCTCCAATTGTAGCAAAAAATGGTCTACCTAGTATAAGTAGAACATCTCTATCCTCATCCATATCAAGGACTATGAAATCTACTAGGAATATGAAATCTTGAACTTTTACCAACACATCTTGTACTATACTTCTTGGAAACCTCATTGGCCCATTAACCAATTGCAGACTAATCATTGTTGCCTTGGGTTCACCTAAATTCAATCTTTTGAATAAGACATATAGAATGAGATTGATACTTACTCCAAGGTTTGCCAAAGCCCTTTTTACTAGTAGATCACCAATAAAAAATGGTATGGTAAAGCTTAGTAGGTATCTTGTTTAGAATTACAGTAGAACACTTTCCCCCCAAGAGTAACAATAGATAGCTCTTCCAACTTCTTCTTATTGGATAACAATTCCTTAAGAGACTTAGCATACTTAGGTATCTTGTTCTAATTGCCTTTCCACTCTAGCATCCTCTGTCTCTTTCTTATCCTTAACTCTCTCAAGAGCTTATAACAATTTCCTACTCCTTTAGGTCATAGCCTTAACTTGTTCTTTCAGGTTTGCCTTAGTATTTCCTAGAGGAGATCTTATAGCCCTTTTTAAAAGTGCTTTTGCAATCTATCCACCATGGTTTTCCAAGTTATGGATCGATGCCCCTTGATTTCTCAATGTAGTTCGAGTGGCTTGGTGATGTGCTTTAGAAGATTTAATAAATTTAACCAACATTTCTTCCAATGATCCTAGTTTAGTTGGAGGGGGAAGAACTTGTATTTGAAATCCAAGAGGTTGCATGTTAGAACTATATTCGTTGTTACTATTCCACCAAAAAGTTGGACGAATCATTGTGAGGCTTGATAGGAATTCCTATGTAGTCAACTTACCCGAATTTATCTGATTTTGTGAAGTCAAACTCTACCTATCATGAACTGAGGACGATCTAGTTATAGCAGACGCCGTATACTATATGAAGAACTCTTGATTGGTTACCCTTCCAATCAAGAACTCTTCATACAATATACAAGACTCTACAATATACCAACTTCCCAAAAATACATAGATTCAAAGGATATCATCACATAACATATTTATATAACATTTAAACTACAAAGTTTACAGTAAGCGGTAATTTAGTACGTCTAGGTCCATATTACTAACAAAACAAAAGTACATAAATAAAAGTCTGCATAGTCAGTTCTCTCATCATACTAAATGGCCCATTCTTGCCCAGGTCCCCAAGCTAACTTATGGCATTCCTTGGTCGTCCTCAACAAATAAGCTATCCTGCAGTAAAAAGTCTAAGGGGATATATGCCTAAGCTTAGTGAGCAAAACCCTTAGACACACCACAAGCAAGTTATCAATATATTATATTTATGCATATGTATAAATGATCAAATAGAATGCTAAACAATACGTATAGTTAACTAGTCAATATACACAACTTAGATTTAACGTCTTATGAGTCAGGGTTGGAGTATACATGACACCAGTCAGATTTGACTATTATAATAGAACTTACTTTACTACAAAACTCTATGTTCCGTACTTAAATCAATAAGTCCTTTATTTTCATAAATCCTAAGTTCTAGTATAATCGTAAGTAGGCTCCCCCAGTCCACACTCACCCTTAAATAGAGGCCTCTAGACTTGACCCTTAACCAGGCAGTTGGCGCCTTCAACGCCTAATATTCTTATAGGCCAGGGTAAGGTCATTTTGTACGAGTGTATCGTATGGAACCAATAAATTTATAATAACAACCCCCAAATGGCCTCTTTTTACCTCTGTATGATGTGATGGCTGGAATTATCTCTATGCAATGCATGTACCAGTTTCTTCTCATAAGCCAAGTATAGTTTTGTCTAATTATGATGTGATCATCCAATAGTACACACAATCAATATCTATACCACTGTGCAACAAATAAAGTATTATTTGTACTTAAGATAAATTCACAACTTAGCACATAATAACATACACAAGCATTTCCTAACCCTACACAACAATTAATTAACAAAATCATTTAAGTCCACTATTTGCAATCACATATAAGCATGTAATCATATGGTAAATACTTATCCGACCATGATGACTTGCTCTAGTCATAGTAATCAATCAGAAGATCCTTGCTCGCATTGCGATCACCTTTTTCTCCTTAGTTTATGATAGTAGAAATTGTGAAAGTGAAGTGAAAAAGTGTTTGGAATTAAGGGAGCAAGGGAAATCACGGTTTAGAAGTAAAGAAAAGGACTTTGTTTTGTGTTTGAAAAGATAAAGACAAGTGGGGTCTAAGTGAGGAGGGAAGTAGACGGCAAAGGACGAGTAGAATTGGAAAAAAAAAATGAGTAGAAAGTTAAAGAGAAGGAAGGAATTCTCTAGATGATAATGACAATTTGTTGACTTTTCAACATGTTGACTCTTGGTCAACATTTCAAATTTACATGTAATCTAAGTGTACATAATGAAGTAATTAGGGAGAATTAGGAAGAAAATTAAGGAAATGAAAGGAAATATGGGGTTTAGTGAAATGATTAATAAGGATAGGTAATGAGATCTTTATCTAGGTGTTTATATCTTATATACATCATTTGATAGGCTACTTAATGTAATTATCGTGGAAAGTGTCATTTAGAGTATTAATACTTACTACATGTAACATAAGCATCAACTAAACTGTTAACTTTATATAATAATAACCTAGTTATATACTTAGAAGATGAATGTGATCTATGATGCAATATCTTAGTTTCTAAAGGATGACTTTAGTATTATATGTAATTGTGAATGACTAAAAGTTATCTTTAATCTTTTACTAATATTTAGTATAATACTAAGGTTATATTATCAATTAAGGTTTTAGGGTAAATTATGGTGAATTAGTGCTTTTATATCCTTAAAGTTTTAGCTTTAGGATTTTTGTTACTTTCGAATGAATCCTTTATTGTTTAGATACATTTAGGGTATAAAAATTTTGATATGCGATTGATTAGTTATTTTAGGGTTTTTACCTTTACGTACCTTGTCAACTCTTAGGAATATCTAATACACTTAATTCTACTTGAGATGTTAGGTCAAAAAATTTAGGAGTTTACACCACTACTACCACCTCTAAAGTTTTATTTTGACCCATAGTTAGTCTATCAAGCTTCCTTGCCAGCATTTCTACCCTATGAGCTAAAGAGGAAGTAGCATCCAATTTGTACTTTCCTACTGGTATTTTATTTTTAGCTCTCATAGATGACTCTAGACATCCCATTTTTTCCCCTCTTTTATTTTTTAACTTTTAGAATAGGTTATAGGCTCATAAATTAGGAAAAATACAAAAAATAGAAAATTAAAGAAAACCCCTAAAATAAGTGATTTAGGAAAAAATAAAAAAAATAGAAAATTAAGAAAACTCAAAAATAAGAAATTTTAGAAAGATAAAAAAAAAAGAGAATACAAAAACAAGAAAAAACACAAAAAAATTAAGAAATTTAGAAAAATACAAAAAATCGAAACAATTAGAAAAATTGAAAAAATCACAAAAGATAGAAAAATTGAAAAAATAGAAGATTTAAGCAATTTAGAAAATAATAATTTTTAGATAGTCTAAATTGAATAGGTTTTTAATTTAAATAAATTTTAGGAAGAGACCGTTGGACCGAAGCTTGGATTTGAATCCAGCTCAGGTCGACCTTATTTATATGTACAATTTAGTTGTACATATGAATAAGGCATAAGCCAACAACTTAACAAATAAATACTTAGACTTGCATTTGGGCTTGGTTTGGAGGTCAAGGATTTGATTCTCATCAAAGGTAAGAATGCCTTTTATTTTTGTTTTTCTTACACTCCACGTATTGCCACATGTTAAGGCATCATTAGGCCATGTGTTTAATTATTACATATGGTGCTTTGTGATTTGTTATGACAACAAATTTTCTTCCCCTCTCCCCTCCTTTTTCTTCTCCCCTTTCTTTTTCTTTCTCGCTCTTTCTCATTAAAAAAAAGAAGAGACCACACATAGAAGTGGGAGGGGGGGGGGGTTCTACTTGGAAAAGCACAACACTACTGTCTATCTCTCTCTCTCTCTAAGAACTTATCTCTCTTGGCCTCTCTCTTAACCTATCTCTCTTTCAGCGTGGTCACTCTCTCCATCCTCAAACACAGCATACACAACTTACTCCCTTTCTCTCAGCCATCGCATCTTCTCTCCTTCATTCATAAGCTAAACATAAAACATACATAAACTCACTTTCTCTATCAATCATTGGTTGACCTTTCTCTCTCGATGGCTCCATCCTCCCCCCATCGTTACCCTCACTCTCTCAAATAGTATAAGCACAGCCTCTACATTGTCTTTACCTTACTCATAAGTTGAACACAAAACACCACGACCCACTCCCTCTCTACTATACGATGCCATAACTCGCAAACCCCATTCCATCGACAACCGTGAACCAATTCGTAGCTCAATCTTAACCTAAACTTGTAGTAACCATCCAATACTAACTATACCCCAACTAATGACTACACGAACTCATCCATTTGCCCTCAAATAGCCAGAATAGACTATTGTCTATCTCTCTCTCTTTCAAAACCTATCTTTCTCGGCCTGGACTCTTTCTCTCTCTACTATCTCTCCCTCTCATTGAAGGCCCATACGTACACAGCCCGAGCTACCTTTGACTGTAGCAATAGACCCATTTAACATAGATCTTAACTCCAACCTCCACTCTCTTCACCAACTCTAACCTAAACTTAGATTTGAACATCATCACCACCATTGTCCAAGCGAAGCACTACTAACAGCCACTAAATTTGATGGTATTATTACAAGACCCCTTTTTGCCAATAAAATTGATACAAAAGCACCTTCACTTGCAAAAAATCTTGCCCAAAACTAATTTTTTCATGCCTCCATGCTATGGTATTCTTCTCTATTGTGGCCGAGCCATTTAACCCAGATTTGACTTGATTTGGGGTCCAACTCGAACCGATAACCCAACTTGGAGCTCTGATCTATTATCTAACCCACATGAAGACTTGGTCTTAGTTTAATTGGTCAGGCCTTGCCTATAGGTTTTATTGTTTTTATTTATTTTTTTATTATTTTGTTTATTTATTTACTTTGTAAATGTATTAAACCAAGAAAAAAAAAGAAAATTGAAAAAAGAAGGAAAAGAAAAAAAAAGAGGAAGAAGTATTGAGTTTAGTTTTATTTTTGTGTTTTAACCAAAAAAAAAGAAGCAAATAAATAATAAATTTATTTTATTGCTTAGAAAATCAAGTTTCTAAAAATATATAAAAATAAGTGGACTTTTTTTTTTTTCTAAATGAGGACTACTTTAGAATTTTTCAAATAAAACCCCGATTTAGGACTCTTTAAGAAATTTTCTTAAATAACTGGAACTGGGTAAAAACCTAAAATTGAGTTGATTTTTGAAAAATTAAAATCAGTCAAACCAGCTAAATTTTTTTTTTCTTTAAAAAAATAAACTATGGAAATTTGATCTTGAATAGTAGGTAAGTAGGTATTTATACGTAAGTATGGGGTGACTTAAAGTATGCAAATTTTTATTTTTTTCCGTTTTTGTAAATATTTGTATAAATTAATTACATTAGTTGCATATAATATGATTAGTCATTCAAACATTGAAAAAGGGTATTATTGACAAGCAAATTTAAAATCCGGAAGTTAAAAAGTGATACTTGTTTAGGGTTTAATAAGATAGCCTCCGGATCCAAATCTCTCATTTTAGAAAATCGTTTTGTAAAATTAGTTTTCTCATAAGACCAGTAGCTAAGTTATAACTAATCTACCAATTGATTGTAACTTAACTCTTTTTTCCCAACTCCAGTTGGGTAGCAACTCTAACATGTGATTTAAAGTAAAAAAGAAAATAGTTTTTTTTTAAACCCTAGTCAAGGATTAGTATTAAACGAATAAGGTTTAATATTGATCGATTTGAAGAAGACTAATTTTTAAAAAACTAGGAGGAAAAAATAAAGTATGATAACTGAGCGACTCTACTAGAGACGTCAAGAGTGCTAACCACTTAAATACTTTCCAAAATTAAATTTTCTTTTCAAAATACTAATGCCATTTATTTATTTGTTTATTCATTTATTTGATTGTATATTTATTTTTAACTTCGTATGTATATTTTGTTTTGATTATCGTATTTATTTTGCATATCACATACATCTAGATATGGGGTTCATTTGTTGCATTAAAGATGTAGGGTAGATGCAATAAAAACCAAGCCATCTTAGGACCCTAGGAGAGGGAGGGGGGGGGGGGGGGGGGGGGGTGGGGAGGGATTGTGTAGACTTCAAGCGTAGTGGTGTAGCTATCGTTTGATGTTGATTAGGCTACCTTACTTATGCTCATTGTGACCAATGAAAATGTTTTCTAAAAATACGTGAGGTTACAAAGCTTAAGGGCCTTTTAGAACCCACCCTAATTGTATATACTCCCCTTTAAGCTTAAGTTAATATACTACCCTTAAGAATTGTAACCCTATTGACTGTTTAAGAGTTTTAATGCATTTTTGAAAATAGCAGTAAGGTTGCAACTTAAGAAGTAATACATTAACCCAAGCGATCCTAACATCTGCATATTTCCATGTGCTTTCTTTTACTGCATTGATGACTGATTCTTGTCCGTAAAATATATAGACTTAGAATGGTAGACAACCAAGCAAACAATTAGGGAAATGATAGGCCACAGGACATATCTAGGATTTACGAGTAGTTGCTAAGGGATGAGATCACCTATTTGAAAGAAAAGCTCAAATGTTTTGAGGTTCATAACTAAGCTCTAAGGTCCCTTCTGGCACAGGTCATTGGGGATACATATGAGATGATAGAGGACCTTAAAGTTTGCATACGAGACTTAATGTAGGGTTTTTCCCAATTTACAGAGCCTAAAATAAATATCAAGTTTTAGAATAAATGTTAGGTTCTCTGCCTTCATTTTTGTATTCTGATCTTTTTCAAAATAATAAAGTTCTCTTTAGTTCATTGTCTTTCATTCTTTAATATTCCCGTCTTTGTAAATAGTCATTTGATAAACATTTATCTATCTACTATTCCCTCTCATTTTGGGAAATGTAAATAAAATCCATAGAGTTGTAAATAGAACCTTAATAATCACCATCCTTATTTGTAAATTATTTTCTGTAAAATAAAAATTTATCTTTCTCTATCTAAAAAAAAAGGGAAAAAGGCAACGAAAATTTAAAAACAATATATATATATATATTTATAAGTGAAAAGAAAGATTGCTGACGGCTATAAATCCTTAAGGGTTTAAAGAGCCAATACAAGCTTAGGCCTTTAGCCCACTCAAGCAGCTAGCCCAAACACTTGGCTTTCCACCTACATAAGATCCTTCGATCTATTAAGGAAGCCAATACGAGTCCCTTGGCCCATTCAACATAGAAACGAGCCCTTTTGGCCATTTAATCAAATACAAGACACTTGGCTAATCATTCAATCTAAACACCAACCTTGGGCCCATTCGGGCAATCTACTTAATATACAAGCCATTAGACTAGGTAACCAATTCGAACATGAAACATAACCCATCGAGTTAGCCGACCTAAGCACAATCCTCAGCTCTTAAAGGTAACCAAGCCAAGCTAGAACCCTTGGTTTGTTTAGAAAGCCAAGCCCAATCATGAATCAAACTAATGCACAAAGTCAAATACCAAGGCATGATTTGAGAAACCAAGGGGCAAAGCCAATCTTTAACCTAGGAAAATAGATATAGATTTCTCCTTAAGAAATTGGTAACTTACCTTTTAAAATGTTTAGGATGAGAAGAGCCAAACTATATCTTATATACTAACCTAAAATACTTTGAGAGTTTAGCGATATAATGGTAAAGATACTTTGGGCTGATTCCTTAAAGGAGGCCTACTTCAAATGTGATACGTACATTAAAATGAAGTTAGGCATTCATTTTTGAATCCCAAAATAGGATTACCCTTTGTTAACTCCATTGGACTAATTTGGAGAATTTTCAAATTTAAACCTTATCAAGAACTACCCTACAATAGGGCAATTCGAAGGTTAGGGTCATTGGTTAGGAAGTAAGGGTAAGACTAGTTTATGTTTGCTTAAGTAACATTAATTCAAAAATGACTTTTATTCCCGATAAATTATTTTTATTTGAAATGAAGAAGAGATAATCACTCTTGAGGCCAAAAGAAGAGAGAGAATAGTAGGAGACAATGGAGTAAAGTAATTAAAGAAAAAAAAAAAGAAAAGAAGCCAGAAAATTAGGCCCAAGTTTAAGACAAAAAACCCAAGAGATATATCACATCCTAGTATGGGTAGCAAAACTGAATAAAAAAAGTAGGGAATCCAAGCCCAAAAAGCCCATAGAATCACAAAACCTTGAATCGCATTCTAAAGCCCAGAAACCTAAAATCTTTATACCCACTCTAAAATCTTTCTTACCTATGCTAAATTGCATAAGGCTTACCTACCCATAATACTACCCTAACACAGTAAAAGCTCTTTCGATCTTGAAAGATAATCTATTTTTAATAAAAGTTCCTATTGAAACTGGGGCAAGCATACTTCTAATTTTTCCCTAAGGTTCTTGACCTATTTCTCTAGGATAAATAAAAAATTTTCTTTCAAAATAGGCTTTCTCATTAGTCCTTTTTGATCAAAAGCCTAAATTCATAAATGTTGAATCGGAAAAGACCTAACAAATTGATAAAAACGTATCAGTTACAAAATGGACAGTAATTTTTGGAATTGAAGTTGAGAGTAAAATCTAG
Source organism: Lumnitzera racemosa (assembly GCA_024138005.1). NCBI lineage: Eukaryota > Viridiplantae > Streptophyta > Magnoliopsida > Myrtales > Combretaceae > Lumnitzera > Lumnitzera racemosa. Next base: position 77,226,881 of record JAMXBC010000008.1, read on the forward strand.
AACGTGAGTTAGCAAGGAAGCCTTCTTTGACTAAATTAATCTTGGGTTACCGTTTCTTTAAGAAAGGAATGTCTTAAAATCACAAAAGCCCCATGAGAAAGCCTTAAGGTTAGGGGTACAAGGAAACCTTACATGATTACTAAGGATAGGGGTAGTTATAAACTTATTCCTTAAATAAGAATTTATACCCGTTATTCCATTTCCTTTTCAAATTGGTCACACTTTTTTAAATTTAACCTTAAGAGTCTAGATCATTCTTCCCTATTGTAGTTTTAATATCCTTTAACTCTTTTTCAAGTCAAGGGGCTTATCCCTAATACATGTTTCACAAATGGTTTTTCAACAATCTCTCTTTAAATACTTTTTCAAGTCAAGTATTCTTTTAAAACTCCTTGCTCTCATCACTTTACTTCTTTGATCCTTCATCAACTTCCCGTAAGGTTCGAGCTAGCTCTTACAGCATTGTCCCCTTTTCTATTCTTTAGGGATTTAGCCAGCCTTTAGGGTGCTATCCCATCTTTTATTTTTAAGGATCTAGCCACCCTTTAGGGCACCATCCCTTCTTTCATTCTTAAGGTTCTAGCCAACTCTTAGAGCACTAATCCACTCCTTTGGGGTTTTAGCTAGCTTTTAGAGCACTGACCCACTCTTTTATTCTTTTTTAGGGTTCTATCCAGCCTTTAGGGTGTTGCCCCCTCTTCTTTTTATGATTCTAGCCAGCTCTTAGAGTCTTGACCCACTCTTTTGTTATGGTCCGCCTTAAGGGTGCCATCTTGTCTTTCTTTGGGGTGTTATCTAGCTTTAAAGCTCTACCCTTGATTTCAATTCATTTTTTAAGGTTTTAACCAGCTTTTAGGGTGTTGTACCATCTTTCATTAAGGTTCTAGTAAGCTCTTAGAGTGCTATCACTTCTTTCTTTTAATCTCTTCTAGGGAACTAGCTTCTAGCACGTTGTTCCCTCTTCTATTCTTTTTAGGGCTTTATCCTGCCTTTAGGGCATTACTTCGTCTCACTAAGGTTTTAGTCAACTTTCAAAACATTACCCCTTGGTTCATCGATGTCTCTTAGTAAGCTCATAAGCACTTCTCCTCAGCTAGATCTTAGTAAGCCTATAGGGCATTTCGTGTCAATGAATTCTCTTAAGTGAGCTCAAAGGAGTACTACCAAGTTTATTTTGAATCAGTTCCAAAAGTTAGGGTTGGTAGTCCTTGACGGACACTCTTACCTAGGTTAGTCAACTCAAAGGATCACTACTATATTTATCATGAATTGATTCCAAAAGTTAGGGTTGCTAGTCCTTGAGAGATGCTCCTATCATGGTTAGTTAGCTCATTGGGGCACAACCAAATTCTTTCATTCTTTTAGGGTCATAGCTTGCTTTAGGAGTGCTTACCCATTTCAATTAGTTTAGGGCTATAGTCAACTCAAGGAGTGATTTGCCTACCTTAGTTAGTCAGCTCATTAGGGCACGATCAAGTTCTTTCATTCACTTAAGGACATAACTAACTTTAGGAGTACTTACCCATTTCATTCAGTTTAGGCCCTTAGTAGCTCGAGGAAATACTTTGCATGCCTTGGTTAGCCAGCTCATTTCAGATACAACCAAGTTCCTTCATTCTTTTATGAACTTAGCTAACTCTAGGAGCACTTACCCATTTAATTCAGTTTATGGAGTTAGCCTACTGAAAGAGAGATCCGCCCACCTTGGTTACTTAGCTCATTGGGGTATGACCATGTTCTTTCATTCTTTTAGGGTCTTATTTAGCTCTAGGAGCACTTACCCATTTCATTCAATTTAGGACCTTAGCCAGCTTGAGGAGTGCATTTCCTGCATTAGTTAGTCAACTTGTTGGGTTACAACAAAGTTCTCTCATTCTTTTAAGGTCTTAGCCACTCTTGGAGTGCTTACCTATTTCATTTAGTTTAGGGACTTAACCCGCTCGAGGAATAGTTTGCTTGCCTTTGTTAGTTAGCTCCTTAAGATACGACTAAGTCTCTCTCATTCTTTCAAGGTCTTAGCCAATTTTAGGAGCACTTACCCATTTCATTTAGTTTAGAGCCTTAGCCACCTAAAGGACTGCTTTGCTCTCTAGGGTTAGTTAGCACATTGGGGTACGACCATGTTCTCTGATTCTTTTAGGGTCTTAGCTAGCTGTAAGAGCACTAACCCATTTCATTTAGTTTAGGACCTTTGCCTACTCAAGTAGCACTTCGCTCGCCTTGGTTAATGAACTCATTGGGGCATGACTAAGTTCTCTTATTCCCCTAGGGACTTAGCTAGCTCTAGGAGAGATTACTTATTCCATTTTGTTTAGGGCCTTAGCTAGCTCAATGAGCGCTTTGCCTACCATAGTTAGTCAGCTTACCATGACTAAGTTCTCTCATTCTTTTAGGGTCTTAGCTAGCTCCAGGAGTGCTAACCCATTTCTTTCTATTTAAGGCCTTAACCATCTTGAGGAACACTTCGTCCACCTTAGTTAGCCAACTCATTTAGGCACAACCAAGTTCTTTCATTCTTTTAGGGTCTTAGCCAACTCTAGGAGCACTTACCCATTTCATTCAATTTAAGGCCTTAACCAACTTAAGGAGTGCTTTGCCCACCATGGTTAGTCAGCTCATTTGAGCATGACCATGTTCTCTCATTCTTGTAGGGTCTTAGCCAACTCTAGGTGTACTTACCCATTTCATTCGATTTAGGGCCTTAGCCAACTCAAGAAGCGCTTTGTTTACTTTGGTTAATCAGCTCATTGGGGTATGACTAAGTTCTTTCATTATTCTAGGGTCTTAGCCGACTCAAGGTGCACTTCCCCATTCATTCATTTTAGGGCCTTAGCCAGCTTAAGGAGTGTTTTTTCCACCTTAGTTAGTAAGCTCACAGGGGCATGACTAAGTTCTCTTATTTTTTTTAGGGTTTTAGCTAGATTTAAGAGTGCTTACCCATTTCATTTAGTTTAGGGCCTTAGCCAGATCGAGGAGTGCATCACCTACCTTACTTAGTCAGCTCATTAGGATACAACAAAGTTCTCTCATTCTTTTCAAGTCTTAGCCACCTCTAAGAGTGCTCACCTATTTCATTTAGTTTAGGGCCTCTTAAGGAGCGCTTCACCCGCTTTACTAAGTTAGCTCATTGAGGCACAACCAAGTTGTCTCATTCCTCTAGGGTGTTAGCTAGCTCTAAGAGCACTTACCCATTTCATTCAATTTAGGCCTTTAGCTAGCTTAAGGAACACTTTGTCCACCCTAGTTAGTTAGCTCATTAGGGTATAATTGTTTTGTCTCTTTCTTATAGGTTCTTAGCTAGCTTTAAGAGCGTTCACCCATTCATTCAATTTAGGGCCTTAGCCAGCTCAAGGAGCACTTTGCTCACCTTGGTTAATCAGCTCATTAGGGCACAACTAAGTTCTCTCATTCTTCTGGGGTCTTAGCCAGTTCTAGGAGCACTTGCCCATTTCATTTAGTTTAGGGCCTTAGCTAACTCAAGGAGTGCTTCACCCACCTTTGTTAGTCAGCTCACAGGGGTATGACTAAGTTCTCTCATTCTTTTAGGGTCTTAGCTAGCTTTAGGAGTGCTTACCCATTTCATTCAGTTTAGGGCCTTAGCTAACTCGCGGAGCACATTGCTCGCGTTGGTTAGTCAACTCATTGGGGTGTATAACAAAGTTCTCTCATTCTTTTAAGGTCTTAGCCAACTTTAGGAGCCCTTACCCATTTCATTCAGTTTAGCACCTTAGCCAGCTCCAGGATCTCTTCACCTGCCACAGTTAATTTACTCATTATGGCATGACTAAGTTCTCTCATTCCTTTAGGGTCTTAGCCAGCTTTAGGTGCGTTTGCCCATTCCATTCAGTTTAGGCCCTTAGCTAGCTCATAGAACACTTCGACCACCTTTAACAGCTAACTCATTAGGGCATGACCATTCTCTCACTCTTTTAGAGACTTAGCTAGCTTTAGGAGCACTTACCCATTTCATTTAGTTTTTGGCCTTAACTAACTTGAGGAGTACTTTGCTCGCCTTGGTTAGTTAACTCATAGGGGAACGACCAAGGTCTCTCATTCATTTAGCGTTTGAGTGATCTCTAGAAGTGCTTACCCATTTCATTCAGTTTATGGCCTTAGCCAGCTCAAGGAGCACTTTGCTCGCCTTGGTTAGTCAACTCATTAGGGCCCGACTAAGTTCTCTCATTTGTTTAGGGTCATAGCCAACTCTAAGGGTGCTTACTCATTTCATTCAATTTAATGCCTTAGCTAGCTCAAGGAATGCTTCGCCTACCTTGGTTAGTCAGCTTATTAGGGCCCTGACAAAGTTCTCTCATTCTTTAAGGGTCTTAGCTTGCTCTAGGAGCACTTACCAATTTCATTTAGCTTAAGGCCTCTCAAGGAGTACTTCACCTGCCTTGGTTAGTTGGATCTTTAGGATACAACCAAGTTCTCTCAGTCATTTAGGGTCTTAGATAGCTCTAGGAGCACTTACCCATTTCATTCAGTTTAGGGCCTTAGCCCACTCGAGAAACACTTCACCCAACTTAGTTAGCAAGCTCATTGGGGTACAACCAAGTCTTCTCATTCTTTTAAGGACTTCACCAGCTATAAGAGCACTTACCCATTTCATTCAATTCAAGGCCTTAGCTAGCTCAAGGAGCACTTACCCATTTCATTCAATTTGGGGCCTTAGCTACCTCTAGAAGCACCTCGCCTGCCTTAGTTAGTTAGCTCATTGGGGCATGACTAAGTTCCCTCATTCTTTTAAGGTTTTAGCTAACTCTAAGAGTGCTTACTGATTTCATTTAGTTTAGGGCCTTAGCTATCTTAAGGAGTACTTTGCCCACTTTAGTTATTTAGCTCATTGGGGCATGACCAAGTTCTCTTGTTCTTCTAAGGTCTTGGCAAGCTCTAAGTGTGCTTACCCATTCTATTCAGATTAGGGCCTTAGCTAGTTCAAGGAACGCTTCACCCACTTAGTTAGTCAACTCATACGAGCATGACCAAGTTCTCTCATTCTTTTATGGCCTTAGCTAGCTCTAACAACGCTTGCCTATTTAATTCAATTTAGCACCTTAGCCAGCTCGAAGAGCACATCGCCTGCCTTAGTTAGTTAGCTCATTATGGTACAACAAAGTTCTCTTATTCTTTTAGGGTCTTAGTTAGCTTTAGTTACACTTACCCATTTCATTTAGTTTAGGGCCTTAGCCAGCTCAAGTAGTGCTTTAGCTGCCTTGGTTAGTCAACTCATTAGGGCATGACTAAATTCTCTAATTCAATTTAGGAACTTAGCTAGCTCTAGGAGTGGCTACCCATTTTCATCAGTTTAGGCCCTTAGCTAGCTTGAGGAACGCTTTGCCCGTCATGGTTATTTAGCTCATTGTGACATGACAAAGTTCTTTGATTCTTTTAGGGTCTTAGCCAACTCTAAGAGTGTTCACCCATTTCATTTAGTTTATAGCCTCTTAAAGAGCACTTCGCTCGCCTTAGTTAGTTAGCTTATTAGGGCACAATAAAGTTTTCTCATTCTTTTTAGGTCTTAGCCAGCTCTAGGAGTGCTTACCCTTTTTAGTTAGTTTAGGGCCTCAGCCAGCACGAGGAACACTTTGCTCACCTTGGTTAGTCAACTCCTTAAGGTACGACCAAGTCTGTCTCATTCTGTTAGGGTCTTAGTTAGCTCTAAGAGCACTTACCCCTTTTATTTAGTTTAAGACCTTATCTAGCTCATGGAGTGCTTTGCTCGCCTTAGTTAGTCAATGCATAGAGGTACGAACAAGTTCTCCCATTCTTTTAGGGTCTTAGCTAGCTCTAAGAGCACTTTCCTACTTCATTTAGTTTAAGGCGTTTACTAACTCAAGGAGTGCTTTGTTCGCCTTGGTTAGTCAGCACATTAGGGTACAACCAAGTTCTCTCATTCTTTTAGGGTCTTAGCTAGCTCTAGAAGCACTTACATATTTTATTTAGTTTAGGGCCTTAGTAAGCTTGAGAAGTACATCGTTCGCATTGGTTAGTCAACTGAATGTGATACGAAAAGTTCTCTTATTCTTTTAGGGTCTTAGCTAGCTCTAGGAGCGCTTACCCATTTCATTTAGTTTAGGGCTTTAACCAGCTCGAGAAGTGCTTCGCTTGCCCTAGTAGTCAACTGATTAGGACATGACTAAGTTCTCTCATTTGTTTAGGGTCTTACCTAGCTGTAGGAGTACTTACTCATTTCATTCAGTTTAAGACCTTAGCCAGCTTAAGAAACGTTTCAGCCACTTTGGTTAGTTAACTCATTAGGGTACGACAAAGTTCTCTCATTATTTTAGGATCTTACTTTACTTTATAAGTGCTTACTAATTTCAATTAGCTTAAGGCCTCTTAAGGAGCGCTTCACCCATCTTGGTTAGTCGGGTCTTTACGACATAACCAAGTTCTCTCATTCATTTAGGGTCTTAGACAGCTCTAGGAGTGCTTACCCATTTCATTCAATTTAGGGCCTTAGCCAACTTGTAGAACCCTTCACCCACCATGGTCAGCCAGCTCATTAGTGTATGAACAAGTTCTCTCATTCTTTTAGGGACTTCGCTAGCTCTAGGACCACTTACCCATTTCATTCGATTTAAAGCCTTAGCCATCTTAAGGAGCACTTCGCTCGCCTTCGTTAGTCTGCTCATTAGGGCATAACCAAGTTTTTCTCATTCAGTTTAAGGTGTTAGGAAACTCTAGGAGCACTCTGTCTGCTTTGGTTATTCAACACATTGGGTTACGACCAACATTTCTCATTCAGTTAAGGATCTTAGCTAGCTTTAGGTGGCCATTTCCCTTCTAGGTTAATTAGCTCATTGCGGTATAACCAAGTTTTCTCTTTAGGCTTAGGGTCTTAGCCAACATTAGGAGTACTTTACCTACCTTGGTTAGTCAACTCATTGGGGCACGTCTAAGTTTGTTCATTCGATTTAGGATCTTAGCCAACTCAAAGAGTACTTCGTCAACCTTGGTTAGTTAGCTCATAGAGGCACAAACTAGTTTTGTCATTCTTTTAGGGTCTTAACTAGCTTTACAAGTGCTTACCCACCTTATTCACTTTGAAGACTTAGCTAGCTTGAGGATCGCTTCGTCCGCCTTGGTTAATTAACTCATTGGGGTATGACCAAGTTCTCTCATTCTTTTAGGGCCTTAGTTAGCTCTGGGAGCTCTTACCCATTTCATTCGGTTTAGGGCTTTAGCCAGGTCAAGGAATGCTTCATCCGCCCTAGTTAGTCAACTTATTAGGGCATGACTTAGTTTTCCCATCCAGTTTAAGGCCTTAGCCAACTTTAAGAACACTTTGCCTACCTTGGTTAGTTAGTTCATTTTAGCCCAACCAAGTTTTCACATTCAGTTTAGGCCCTTAGCTAGCTTTAAGAAGGCTTTGCCTACCTTAGTTAGTCGGCTCATTAGGGCACAACAAAGTTTTCTCATTCAGTTTAGGGTCCTATCCAACTCTAGCAGCACTATGTGTACCTTGGTTAGTCAACTCATTGGGGTACGACCAAGTTTTCTCATTCAATTTAGGATCTTAGCTAGCTCATGGAGTGCTTCGCCCACCTAGTTTAGTTAGGTCATAGGGGTACGACCAAGTTCTCTCATTCTTTTAGGGTCTTAGTTAACTCTAAGAGCATTTACCCACTTTATTCAGTTTAGGGCCTTAGCCAGCTCGAAGAATGCTTCACTCACCTTGGTTAGTTAGCTCATTAGGGCACAACCAAGTTCTCTCATTCTTGTAGGGACTTAGGTAGCTTTGGGAGAACTTACCTATTTCATTCTATTTCAGGCCTTAGCTAGCTTGAGGAGTACTTTTCTTGCCTTTGTTAGTCAACTCATTAGGTTACTACTAAGTTCTCTCATTCTTTTAAGGTCTTAGCCAGCTTTAGGAGCACTTACCTGTTTCATTCAGTTTAGGGACTTAGCCAGCCAGCTTAAGGAGAGCTTCGTCCGCCTTCGTTAGTTAGCTCATTTAGGTATGACTAAGTTCTCTCATTCTTTTAGGGTCTTAGCCAGCTCTAGGAGTGCTTACCCATTTCATTTACTTTAAGACATTAGCTAGCTTGACGAGTGCTTCGCCTACCTTAGTTAGTCAGCTCATTGGTGCACGACTAAGTTCTCTCATTCGTTTAGGGTCCTAGCTAACTCTAGGAGTGATGACCTATTTCATTATGTTTAAGGACCTAGCTAGCTATAGGAATTCACCTACGTTGGTCCATCAACTCATTGGGGTACAACACAGTTCTTTGATTCTTTTAAGGTCATAGCCAGCTCTAGGAGCACTTACCAATTTCATTTAGCCTGGGGCCTCTCAAGGAGCACTTTGCCCATCTTAATTAGTTTACTCATTAGGTCACAATCAAGTTCTCTTATTCCTTTAGGGTCTTAGCTAACTCTAGGAGCGCTTACTCATTTCATTTAATTTAGGGCCTTAGTCATCTCGAGGTATGCTTTGCTCCCTTTAGTTAGCTAGCTCATTAGGGCATGACTAAGTTCACTCATTCTTTTAGGGACTTAGCCAGCTCTAGTAATACTTACCCGTGTCATTCTGTTTAGGGCCTTAGCCAACTTAAGGAGTACTTTTCCTACCTTGGTTAGTCAACTCATTGGGGTATGACCAAGTTTTCTCATTCAATTTAGGGTCCTAGCTAGTTGTAGGAGTACTCTACCTGCCTTGGTTATCCAACTCATTGGGGTATGAGTGAGTTTTCTCATTTAGTTTAAGGTATTAGCTAACTCTAGGTATGAATTGCCTACCTTGGTTAGTCAACTCATTGTCGCACCACTAAGTTTTCTCATTAGTCTTGAGGTCTTAGCTAACTCTAAGAATGCTTTGCTTACCTTGGTTAGTTAGCTCATTGGGGTATGATTAAGTTTTCTTATTCAATTTAGGGTCTTAGCCAGCTTAAGGAGCATTTCATTCACCTTGGTTAGTAAGCTCATAGGAGTATGATCAAGTTCTATCATTCTTTTAGAGTCTTAACCTGCTCTAAGAGTGCTTACCCACTTCATTCAATTTAGGGCCTTAAGCTGCTCGAGGAGCGCTTCACCCAGGTTGGTTAGTCAACTCATTAGGGTACAATCAAGTTCTTTCATTCTTTTAGGGTCTAAGCTAACTCTAGGAGCGCTTACCCAATTCATTCAGTTTAGGGCCTTAGCTAGCTTGAGGAGCGCTTTGCTTGCCATGGTTTGTTAGCTCATTAGGGCACTACTAAGTTCTCTCATTCTTTTGGGCTCTTAACCAACTCTAGGAGTGCTTACCCATCTCATTCAATTTAGGGCCTTATCCAGCTCAAGGAGTGCTTCATTGGCCTTAGTTAGTCACCTTATTAGGGTAAAACCAAGTTTTCTAATTTAATTTACAGTCTTAGCTAGCTCTAAGAGTGCTTTGCTCGCCTTAGTTAGTCAGCTCATTAAGGCACAACAAAGTTTTCTCATTCAGTTTAGGGTATTAGCCAACTCTAGGAGGGCTTTGTCCACCTTGGTTAGTCAACTCGTTGGGGTACAACCAACTTTTCTTATTTAGTTTAGGGTCTTATTCAACTCTAAGAGCATTTTGTGTACCTTGGTTAGTCAACTCATTGGCGTACGACCAAGTTTTCTCATACAATATAGGGTCATAGCCAACTCAAGGAACACTTCACCCACCTTGGTTAGTCAATTGATAGGGATACGTCTAATTTCTATCATTCATTTAGGGGCTTAGACTGCTCTAAGAGCGTTTACCTACTTCATTCAATTTAGGGCCTTAGCTAACTCAAGGAACACTCCATTTGCCTTGGTTAGTCAGCTCATTGGGGCACAACAAAGTTCTCTCATTCTTTTAGGGTCTTAAGTAGCTCTAAGAGTGCCTACCCATTTCATTTAGTTTGGGGACTTAGCCAGCTTGAGGTACGCTTCGCTCGCCTTAGTTAGTTAGCTCATTGGGACATTACCAAGGTCTCTCTTTCTTTTAAGGTCTTAGCTAGCTTTAGGAGCGATAACCTATTTCATTCAGTTTAGGGCCTTAGCCAACTCAATGAAAACTTCGCTCAACTTGGTTAGTTAGCTTATTGGGCGCGACTAAGTTTTTTCATTCAGTTTAGGGTCTTAGCTAGCTCTAGGAGTATTTTGCCTACCTTAGATAGTTAGCTCATTGGGGTATGACCAAGTTTTCTCATTTCGTTCAGAGACCTTTGTCTACATTGGTTAGTTAGCTCGGAGGGGCACAACCGAGTTTTCTCATTTAGTTTAAGGTCTTAACTAGCTCTAAGAATGCTTTGCCTTCTTTAGTTAGTCAGCTCATCGGGATACAACTAAGTTTTCTCATTCAATTTAGGGTCTTACACAGCTTAAGGAGTACTTTGCCTACCTTAGTTAGTCAGCTCATAGGGGAACGACCAAGTTCTCTCAGTCTTTTAGGGCCTTAGCTAGCATTAGGAGCACTTACCCATTTCATTTAGTTTATGGCCTTAGCTAGCTTATGGAGTACTTCACCTGCCTTAGTTAATTAGCTCATTGGGGTACATGGGAACGCTTACCCATTTAATTCAATTTAAGGCCTTAACCAGCTCAATGAGCACTTCGTCCGCCTCTATTAGTAGCTCATTAGAGCTCGACCAAGTTTTCTCATTTGGTTTAGGGCCTTAGTGATTCACTTAAACTATATATATATAAATAAATCACGAATACTCCAGCAAATATATTAAGTCGGAATCAAGTAATATAGAGCAAGTAAAGTTATCTATCCCTCCAAGACTAAGAAATTACTAATCCTATACTAGTTCTTATCAATATTTAGGCAATCAAAAGTAAATTAACTAATCTAATAATTATACTAAAACTATTGAAAAGAAAATAACTATAAAATATTTAAAACTAAGCAATCAATTGAGAACTTAACCCCCTAATTAATTGGTAAACTTTCATATCTTCAATTAATAGTGGACTTTAAATTACAATCATACATCTCTTGATCCTATGATTGTCTAATGTCGTAAATCAATTATCCCTAATGTCTTAGTGAATGATTAATCGCAAAACATTGCATTAATGATTGGTAACATCTATTTTATAGAAGAATTCTTTAAGAACTATCTACTAACTATTCTAGAACTATCTAACTCTATAGAAGACTAAAGTTCTCTTAAATTCTGAAACTCACCACTATTTATAAAGAAAACTAGGGTTGGCTTTTGAAAGGTATTTTTTTTCTTTCATGAAGGTAGCTTCTAAGGCCGGTGGTATAAAGTCCAAGGCTGTCGGTATTCAATACAGGCTGGCTGTCTTTAATTCCAATCGTACCGTAGCTCACTTCGACTTCTTCATTTGTGTAAAATTCCTCTAAATTGATCGTACTTCAAATCTGAATCCTCTAATACATGAAATGTCCATATGAAAATGCTTAAGTACTAATTCTTAATGATTTCTATAAAATCAATAATAATTATCTCTAATTCACTCATTAAAATATGAATAAAATATACCTTTGTCAACTCCCCTACACTTGAACTTTTGCTTATCCTAAAGAAAAATAAGCAGAATTAAAGAAATCTATCATTGAAGATACAAATTTCCCATTTGCAAATCCAAAACATTTAATATTTTACACTTTTAGACTCACTAATTTGTAATGCTTACCGCTTAAGCCAAATGAAAATATGTAATCATAGCACTACAACTGAAATTAATCAGCCATTTTAGAGAAAACAAATTTTAATCTAAGCATTTAGCCAAAGATTTTTATTTCAAAAGTAGATACTCAGTTCTCAAAAGAAAAATACCCATTTAAACTTCACAGCTATTAGTAAGCATATTATCCCTCTAATTATCTTGACAAATAATTTAACAAAGTAATGAAAGCATATGGTATCTATTTTATCCTTAAGTTTTCTTCCTTTTTAGTACAAGCCTTAATTCATTTCTTGAATTTCATTTAAAATTTTCATTTTCCATTCCCTTTTTTTTTTTCTTCTTTTCTTTTCCTTTTTCTTTGCTTTTCATTTTAGTCCAGATACTGAACTTTACCTTTCCACTCATCTCATTATAGTGAGTGCATTGATTCAGTACATCCTAAGCTTATCACCTAAGTGACCAAGTTTTAAAGGGACCCCTATAGACTCTTCCTCAATCTAACGTTTAAGTTAGGATACTCTTAACTCAATTTCTTATGTTACTAGAGTAAAGGATCTCATTTCATAACTTTTTTTGAATGCTCACTAAAATTTTTGAAACTTTTTCATTTATGAATCACTAAGTATAAAGTTTCACTTATCTCTTTCACTAAGTGTTAAAGTGTCGTTAAAATAACTAAAAAGAACATATACTAACTAACCTTGCATAGAAGTGAACCTATTTACTTTTCATTTAAGGACTCGACTAACTCTTAAACTGCAAATTCCAAAGCTAAAAACTAAGTAAATTAGGTTTCCAAAGATTTGACTAATTAATTTTAACTATGTACAAAAATCACAATAATGGTGAGTAGGGCACCTTAATGAGTCAATTATTCAAACTAATCACAATTAGATGCTATCAACAATTTTTTTTCTTTGTATAATCTCTAGATTCCAAACAAGAAATTCAAAATTTTGCAAAAAATTGGCCTTTAATTTGCTCGATACTAAAGAACAAATAAAGTTCAAGTTGATAGGAAACTCTAACCATTTGTAAACAAAAATTGACGTCAAAATTGTTATTCAATTTAATTCAAAATCCATTTCCTATATTTCCTTCCCTTGACTTTAAAATAGATAGTGTCCATACTGTCTCCTATTCAGTATACAAGAGGAAATAAAATAAAAAATCGAATAAATAGGAAATATAAAATTGGTACTTCCTTAGATTCAAATTTTCAACAACAAAGAAAATTCCAAGCATAAGATCATCACAAGCATATAATTTAGATCAAACTTATCTCATCAAACACAAAAAACATGAAAGAGCAAAGATAACATAAAAGTGAATTCAAGAGTATATAGTAGAGTTAATTATCTAGAGTTACCTAAATAGGAGGGTACTAAACAAAATAAAAGAAAAATAATAAAAAATCAAAAGAAAATAACATAAAAAATATAAAAAAGGCATGCATAACTCTAACTATTGCAGTAGGTGTTGCTACTCTCTACATTGGAAGTCTTATAATGTAGCTGCTCTATAGTTGCTGGTTAGAAACACAAGATGGTAAACTTTAGCATGTTGAACATAGTAGTTTGGAACTTCTTATTCTACTTCCTTTCTTTCCTAATTTCATTTTAAACTACTCTAATTTCTACACTTAACTGCTTATAACTACCAACTGGAGGATGGTATGAAGTAGATGCTCTAGCAGCAAGAGGATTTTCAAGAATATCCTCTTCATAAACTAGATTGGGCCTATTATTTATCTTAATTAATCTCTAACCCCTAAAGGGTGCAGTAGAAATAGGCTTATAAGGAATACCTTCATCCCCCTTCCGGTTGCTGAAAATGTCCCATACTCTTCAATGATGCCGTAATATAACCACCGCAAAATATAACCTGAGTCCTAGTATCATCTATCTGTCTATAAATAAAATTTGCTACTTCTACTCCCAAATCAATTTGATACCCAGAAATCATGTTGTATAGATAAAATATGTCAAAACCGGTTACCCTACTATGGCTAAACCTCTTATAGTTGAGAGTATGAGTGAGAATATGGGTAAGTAGCCTATGGTCCACTACTAAGAAAGTCGTAGTAAGCGACTTTGACTATACAAAATCGCCTTACTTAAGGTGAATAAACTAGAACCAGAATCTCTCAACGGTCATATCATCGGGCCAAGAGTTGGGAAAATTGACTTCCTCTTCATCATATAAACCAAAAAAGTAACCAATCTGACTCAATTCAATCACATGAATCTCTCCATAAGCCTGAAATGTTAGCGTGGACATTTTGCTACCTCTCTCCAACTGCAAAGTAGATAAAAATTCAATGGCGTTATCTGTAAAAGTAGGTTTTCTTACCTTAAACAACCAAAACCAAGTTTTATTAGGAACTATTTGCTAGATCTTGTCATCCATATATTGTTGGTTCATGAATGTCATTCATCGTAACTTCTTCCTTTTTTCCCTAACATAATCCTAATGTGAAAGAAGATCGCTACTCGAACTTCTAGAAGATGAAGCGGCTGTTGTCTTTTGTTTCTTTACCTGAGGTTGAAGCTTCTTAGGTAGCATGGTGAATCTAGGAACACATATCTAAAATAGAAAACTATGAATGTATGTAGCAAAGGTGAAGAGAGTATATATGTGAGATAGAGTGATGGAGAGGGAGAGAAATCTAGAGAGAGAGAGTAGGTAAAAAGAGACATCAGAGAGCAAATGGTGATGAGAGAGAGAGAGAAAACTGACTATCATGCTTTAAACAACATTGTATGCTGGATCCTCCCATTGTATGTTGTTGGTGTACATTACTGGCATATATAGGTAAGCCAGCTGATAGGTCGGTGGCCTTGAGTTCAAAATTTTGCGCTTTTTTTCATTTTTTTTTTGTAAGCCAATAGCCTCAATTACAAATGGTCAACATAATTTTTTTAAGTAAATATTATTAAAAGAAAAAAAATAAATAAAGACTAAAAAAAATAGTTTAGTTAGATATGGGTTACCTCCTATGAAGCACTTAGTTTATAATCGCTAACCCAACTTTTTTGGTCTTATTGTAAGTTTACACCTATTACGATAGTGGCGTCATAGTCCAAGTTTTCCCCTTCAAAATAGAATTTGAGGAGATGACCATTTACCTTGAAAGTACGATTGTCACTTGCCTTTAACTCAATTGTATCATAAGGAAAAACGTTAGCTATTTCATATGATCCAAACCATTGAGATTTTAACTTACCTGGGAACAATTTTAGACAAGAGTTATATAATAATACTTTCTGACTAAGCACAAACTCCTGCTACTGAATGTTCTTATCATGCCATCGCTTGGCTCTCTCTTCATATATCTTGGTGTTTTCATAAGCTTCTTCAATGATCTCGTTCAGCTGGTTCAATTGGAGCAATCTCTTTTCACCTGTAGCTTGCAAATTAAAGTTATGGTATTTTATAACCTAATAGGCCTTATGCTCGAGCTCTACAAGCCGGTGACATGATTTACCGAAAATTATTTTCTATGGGTACATTTCTATAAGGGTTTTAAAAGCAGTCCTATAAGCCCATAATGCATCATCAAGTTTTAAAGACCAATCCTTCCTAGATGTACTGACAATTTTCTCTAAGATATGCTTTATTTCCCTATTGGACACCTCAACTTGTCCACATGTTTGTGGATGATAAGGGGGTGGTACGTTTATGGGTGACTCCATATTTTGTTAACGATTTTTGAAACTTCTAATTGCAAAAATGTGACCTCCCGTCACTTACAATAGACTTAGATACCCCAAACTTAGAAAAAAATGTTCTTTTTCAAAAATTTAATTACCACTCTAGCATCATTAGTTTATAGAGCAACTGCTTCTACCCATTTTGATACGTTATCTACTACTATAAGTATATATTTGTTTGAAAATGATACAGGGAAAGGACCCATGAAGTCTATTCCCCATATATTAAAAAGCTCAATTACCAATATACTATTTTGTGGTAATTCGTGTCTCTTAGAAATATTCCTAGTCCTTTAGCATTGAGTACAAGACTTAATATAGTTCCTATAATAACTAAATAGACTGGGCCAATAAAATCCAGAAGATAAAATTTTAGTTGTAGTTCTTTCCATAACAAAGTGGCCTCCTAATTCTTTAGAGTGATAGTTCTGAAATATGTTTAAGTTGTTCAATTTTAGGCACATAACATTTAATTACTTGGTTAGCACAACATTTAAATAGATACAATTGATCCTAGAAATAAATTTCACATCATGTAAAAGCTTCTTTTTCTTTTGAAATGAGAGACCGTATGGTATGATTTTATTAACCAGGTAATCAACTGTATCAGAATACTGAGGTAACCTTTGGATCTCTACTGAATACAATTATTCATCAGGGAACTTCTCATTAATGGGTGGCTTTAAACAATCAAATTCTAAGTGAGATAAATGATTGGCAATCACATTTTTAGTTCCTTTTTTATCTTTGATTTCAAGGTCAAATTCTTATAGTAATAAGATCTAATGAATTAGCCTAAGTTTAGCATCAGCTTTAGCAAAGAAAAATTTTAGAGTAGCATAGTATGTGTATACTTTGATCTTAGAACCTATTAGATGAGGGATAAACTTATCACATGCAAATATAACTGCTAAAAGCTCTTTCTCTATTATGGCATAGTTTTTCTAAGCTTTATTCAGGGTTCTATTAGCACAGTATATAACATGAAATAACTTACCTCTGCTCTAGCCAAGTACTTTTCTTATAGCATAGTCACTGGCATCATACATCAACTTAAAAGGAAGCTCCCAATTAGGTGCAATGATCATTGAAGCTGAAATAAGCTTCTCCTTCAATAGCTTAAATATCTGTAAACAACTATCATAAAAAACAAAGGTAGAATCTTTTTCAAGTAAATTACAAAGAGGTCTAGACATTTTAGAGAAGTCCTTAATAAATTTCCTATAAAATCCAATATGCCTTAGAAACCTCTTGACTCCTTTAACTGAAGTAGGTAGTGGCAACTTCTCTATTATCTCCACATTGGCTTTATCAATTTCAATCCCATTTGTCAGTACCTTGTGACCTAAGGCTATTCCCTCACTTACCAAAAAATGGCATTTTTGTTAATTCATAAGTAGATTAGTCTCTTTGCACCTTTTAAGCACACAGCCTAAATTAGTCAAACATGAATCAAATGACTTCTCAAAGACAGAGAAGTCATCTATAAATATTTCAATAAAATCTTCTAACATGTTAGAAAATATAAACATTGATTCGCTTAAACTATATATAAAAAATAAATCACAAAGACTCTAATAAATATATTAGGTTGAAATCAAGTAATAGAGAGTAAGTAAGGTTGTCAATCCCTTGAGGACTAAGAAATTACTAATCCTATGCTAGTTTTTATCAATGTTCAAGCAATCAAAATTAAATTAATTAATCTAGTAATTACCCTGAAACTATTGAAAAGAAAATAACTATAGAATATCTAAAACTAAGCAATCAATTGAGAATTATGGGAAAACAGAATCTATCCTAGATTATGTAAATCAAATTGTTATCATGTTATATAAATTAATAGCTATATGGTCATTTAAGTGAAATTATTGTGCCTTAAAACTTAAAGATTGAAACCCTAATTAATCAGTCAGCTCTTGCATCTCCAATTAATAGTGGACTCTAAATTACAATCATATATCTCTTGATACTATGATTATCTAAGGTCCTGAATCAAATATTCCTAATGTCTTAGTGAATAATCAATCATCAAACATTGCATTAATCTTGAGATAATTTCTATTTAATTCAATTAATGCTGCTTCTACATTAATTAATCAAATTAACCAAGAAGTTCTAACAGACCCTATATCAACGCTTGTATCACTAGGGTTTCTAATAATTATAATCCATTAAACAACTATAATTGCAATCATGAATCATCTATATATTTATTAATCCTATAACATGAATATGATCATCATCTGAGCCATCTAGGGTTTCATCAATTCCAACTAATAAATTTAGCTAGCCATGAAATTTGAAATGAAAGCTAGTGCATCCCTAAGGTTAGACATATGGAGAAAGCATCACAACAAGGCAAATAGAAAAGAACAAAGAAAAAGCTAGCAAAGTCTCGGTAGCTACCGAATAGATATGATACACCACTCAATCCTACTCGGCGTATAATATGTTGGATATGATACACCAGTTTGAATTGAAGGGTCACTCGTCATTACTCTTTACTAAAGGGAATGGATAATAGTTAAGAGTTAACGAGAACACTAAGGTTGCTTAAAGAGAATAATTCTATATTGAAAGTTAGATGATTATCTATGTACAAGGAAAGTGAGGGTTTATACACTTATCTACTAGGGTTATTTTACATGTATAAAAAGACAAAAGAGTATTTTACAATTACGTTACATTAATCATATTAAAAAGGGCAAAGAATATCTAGTATGAAAAGGAAAGAATTATTTTGGAACATTATGTCAGAAGGTATGTATCACTTGATGGTTATACGTTAAGAGTATGATACATTAACAAAAGCAAGAAGTGCTAGGAGTTAGGGGTCAAACTGATCTAAATTAGGTCTGAAATCAATCAACCTGGCAAAAAGGTCAGTTGTCTTGAAGTCAGACACCAATGGGTTAGGTTGGATGCTCAGCTTGGCGAGTTCAGGGCTATCTTCTAGATTAGGACTTCGTTGTTGGGCCAGAGCATGTTGGACACACGTAAGGATCTAAGAGACAAATCGACAGGGGGTCGGATTAAGATGGGAGTCCCCATCTCAGTTATGGCTTAGGGTTAGTATTTTTCGTACGAGCCCTTGAAATCCTCTAGCTCAACTTCTTTTGATTGGTCTAGGGGGTTGATTACTGTCATCTACTTGGGGGTTGAAGAGATTTGTCCTCAAATCTAAAGCAATTTTTGCTTGTTCTTTTAAAGGCATTCATAGGGTATTTTGTTAGTCGATAGGAAATCAGATTGGACATATTGAAGGTAAAGGTGATATCATAGTCATTAGGCAACTCAATTTAGTATGCATTGTGGTTGATCTTCTTTAGGACCTTAAATGGGCCATCAACTCGAGTAGATAGTTTATTTTGCCTTATGTACGGAAATCGCTCTTGGTTAAGGTGAACCCATATTAAGTCTCTTGTCTAGAAGGAAATAGTTCGGCAGCTTTGGCTGCTAATCTCTTATTGTCTCTTATTGAACTTAGCGATCTTCCTCATGATAGATTGGTATAGGTCATGCAATTCTTAGGCTCAGTCTACTCCGGATTGACTTTCTTCAGTAGCTACTGAGGTATTAATCATGTTTAGGGGAAAGGTAGGGTTAAGGCCATAGTCGACCTTGAATGGGATCTTCTTAGTAGTGCTATAGACAATTGGGTTGTATGCGAACTCCACAATAGGTAAGCACAAATCCCATGCCCGCAGGTTCTTCCCATGATAGCTATGAGTAGATTACTTAGCTTCTTGTTTACTACTTCAATCTAGCCATCAGTTTATGGGTGGCTACTAAAGTTGAATCAGTAATTTCAACTCCCAATACATTGTACTCCAATTCAAAGGGCTTATCAAAATTTGGTAGTAATAAGACAAGGCCCAAGGTGAGCTTCTCCTTAATCTCCCTAAAGCTTCACTTAACTCAATCACTCCACCTGAACCCTTCATTCTTCTTTGTTAGCTCGGTCAATGGGGTAGCTATTGTATTGAAGTCCTTAATAAATCGCTTATAGAAAGAAGCTAAGCCATGGAAACTTCGGACCTTAGTAACATTCTTCAGCATCAACCATTCTAGAATAGCTTGAGTCTTTTCCTCATCTACTTAGATTCATTCCCCTAACACTACAAACCCTAGGAATATCACTTATCTCTAGTCGAACATGCATTTCTTTTCATTCCCATACAACTTCTTAGCTTGGAAAATGTCAAATACTTTATGAAGATGTTAAACATGGTCATTCAGGTCAGTACCATATGCCAGTATGTCATTAAAATATATGACTACACATCTTCCAATTAGAGGGTGCATTACATGGTTCATTAACCTCATGAATGTGCTTGGCACGTTAGTAAGTCTAAATGGCATAACCAACCATTCGTAGAGTCAGTACCTAGTCTTAAAGGCAGTCTTCTACTCATCCCTTGATCTTATATGAATTTGATGGTAGTCACTTCGCAAGTCAATCTTTGAAAATATCCTTGCAACATGAAGCTCATCTAACGTGTCATTGAGCCTTGGTATCGGGTATTTGTACTTGATAGTAATTCTATTATTGTCCGGCTGTCGATGTACATATACTATGATCCATCTTTCTTTAAGATGAGCAGAGTTGGTACAGTATAAGGGCTCATGATCTCCTTCACATATCCTTCCTTAATGAGCTCGTCCACCTATCTTGTTAGCTCAATAGGTTGCTTAGGGTTCATCCTATATGTAGGTTGGTTCAGTAAGGCGACTCTTGGCTGTAGATCGATACAATGCTCTATGCCTCGAACTGGTGGCAGTCCTTTGGGCAGTTTTTTCTAAAAAATGTCGAAAAACTCATTTAGCAAGCTTTGGATCTCTTTTGGAACATCTTGTAACTCCCTCATCTCTATGAGTCTCCTAATAAATAGGAACATGGGTTTATCAACCTTCTTAGCAGATTGGAGCTCCCTTTGGCTCATCACTAAAGCTTTTGTCTTACTAGCTCGAGTGAGTTGGTTATGAGCCTCATTCACTTGTGACGGGGTTAGGGGTTGCAACATAATCTTCCTTCCATCCTTAACAAAGGCATAGGTGTTCTTATACCCATCATGAGTGACATGTCGGCCGAATAACTAAGGTCATCTAAGCAGCAAATGTGAAGCTCCCATAGGGACGACATTACACACTACTTCATCCTCATACACGTTCCCAACACTAAACTGCTCGATCACTTGTTCAGTTACATGCAAAGCACCCTTATCATGAGGCCAGTATAGCTTATAGGGTCAGGAATGCTTTAAGGTCGGCAAACCTAACCTCTACACAAAGGAACGTATAATGACATTAGTCCAACTTCCTCTATCTACGATGATTGTACATAGTTGGCCTCTAATGGTACACTTAGTATGGACTAGGTTCTCTTTTTAGTCCTCTTCAAAGTTCGGAAGGGAACTTAGGACTAGCCTCATAAGCGTTTCCCAAACCTTATACAATAGTCAATTAACAATAATATTTAAGTCCACTATCTATAATCACAAACAAGCATAGAATCATAGGGTAAATACTTACTCGGCCATGGCCACTCGCCCTAATCGTAGTAATTGATCGGGAGATCCTCGTTCACCTCGAGATCACCTGATCATTATGATATGATAACGCTAATAAGTAACTGAATTAACTAATAATTCTAGTTACCTAATTATACTTAAATTACCATCAACTTTTATCCGGTTAGACCTTATTCTTAATCATCTGTAACATTTTCGTTTTATTTATGATATTTATGAATTTATAGTCATTTTTCATCGTTTTCGGACATACGTTCACATGGTAATATCCGTTTTGGACGTTATGATACATATTTTATGATATGAACTAAATTTAGAACAATTTTAACTATGAAAACTTAAGTACTCTTATTCACTCTTCTTATTTTCTTATTTTATATTCTATACTTATGTCATCGCTTACATCATCATTTGCTTATGTCATCACTTGCTTATGTCATCATGTGCTTATGTCATGGCTTACTTCATCATTTGATTAATAAGCCTTACCTCATGCTTATGTCATGTATAGAGGTCTTATGTACATTTCACTTAACCCCTTATGTACATATACCTTTATTATACTTATATGTATATGAGTATACTTATACATATACTTATACCATATTTATACTTATATACATTTCCATATACCTATACGGTCATATACGTATTTTTGTACAATTTCGTATGCCTTATTTTTCTTTTAAGAAAATCCTCCTAATACCATTCTTTTGTGTTTTTAAGTATGTATTTAGTGTAGTATAGGTATGTATAGTTAGGTGTTGTCTTAATTTAGGTTATGTACATGGGAAATACCCATGTACAAAGATTCCTATACTTGTATTCTTTCAGTATTCCCTTATGTACACATACCTATGAGCACATATTCATGTTTTCCTTCCTTCTTCATCATGATTCCTAACTTCCTACACTTAAAGAAGGGGAGGAGAAAAGAAAAATCAAAAGAAAAGGAAAGAAAAGCCATCATTAGAAGTTTAGATATTTTCTTTATGCATTAGCGTCTTTTGTTGACTTTTCAAATTGTTGACTTTAGTCAACATATGTTGACTTGGTCAACCCTTTGACCTTGGTCAATATGTGTTGACTTGGTCAACTTTCCTTAAGCATATGTAATTTTGTGCACATAATGTAGTAATTAAGGGAAATTAAGGGAAAAATTAAGGAAATGAGAGGAAATGAGGTATTTGGTGAATTGATTAGTAAAAATAGTTGATGAGGTCTTACTTTTGGTATTTATAGTCTATATACATCATTTGATCAAATACTTTGTGTAACTAGTGCAAAAAGTACTAATTAGAGTATTAAGGTTCGCTGTATTAAGGTTCGCTGTATTTAACCTAATCTTCAACTATACCCTTAACTCTATATAATACTATCTTAATCATATACTTAAGAAATAAATGTAATCTATGATTCATTATCTTAGTTTCTAAAGGACTACTTAAGGATTCAAAACATATATGCATGATTGAAAGTCATCTCTAACCTTTTACTAATGATTTGGCAAAATATGAAGGTTATATTATCAATTAGGGTTTTAAGGTATATTATGTTAAATTAGTGTAGATATGTCTTTAAGGTAATCATTTTAGGGTTCCTATCACTTTTGAATGGAATGTTTAGCATTTAGATACATTTAGGATAGAAAAGTTTCTTACGCAATTGATGAATTCCTTTAGGGTTTTCTCATTTATTAGCCCTGTCGACTCCTAAATTGTCTAACATAATTGAGTCTATTTCAAAAGCTAGATAAAAAATTTTAGGGTTTTACACCTCAAGCTTGGCCAATAATGAGTGGAGAGTCCCCATACACTTCTAATTCTTGAATGTATTTATCTAGGGCCATCTTGAGTCCCATGATGCATGCTTCGTACTCAACAATATTACTAGTGTATGGGAAAACGAGTCTTATGGCCATAGGATATTGAATACCTTCAAAGGATATTAGTGTTGCCCCAATACCATACCCTGACACGTTGGCTATACCATCAAAGAACATTTTCCATTTTAGTGGCTCGTCATCTTTTCTTTTATCAAAGTTTCCCTTAATTGCTAAGACATCCTCATAGGGGAAATTGACTTATACCTCTTAGGGAGTGCTATCAAAGGGATTTTCTACCAATTGATTTGCTAGAGCTTACCCCTTGACCCTCTGATAGCAGCATTTGCCACTTTGAGATTCTGCCAATTAAGGTAGGTTTGTCTACCAAGTACCTTAGGGGATCATGTTGAGTTAGCAATTCAACCTAGTAGCAGAGTATGTATTATTTGAGCCAATGCTTTACCCAGACCAAGGTACAGTAGGTTCTTTCAATTTTTGAATATCTTTGCTCTCCTTTAGTGAATTTCTTGCTTAAGCAGTATACAACTTGTTCCTTTCCTTCCTTATCTTTCTAGCCAAGCATATACCCTATGGATTCTAGTAATATTGTCAAGTATGGGAATAAAGGCTTCCCCGGTTTTGGAGCTACCTGAATTGAAGGGTTTATAAGGTATTCTTTGATTGTTGTAAAGGCCTGCTCATACTCTTCGTCGCAGTTGATCTTGGCGTTCTATTTTAACAACTTAAATAAAGGATGGGACTTGTCTATGAGTTGGAATATGAATTGAGCTATATAGTTTAAACGACATAACAAAACTTTGATTTCTTTGAGTGTGCATGGTAAGGGTAGGTCAACTATCACTTTGATTTTATCAAAGTCTACTTCGATGCCCCTTTGGTTGATCATAAAACCCAATAATTTCCCTAAAGTCACTGTAAAAGTACCTTTCTCTAAGTTGAACTTTAGTTGGAATTTTCTCAACCTATCAAACAATCTCCTTAGATTTTCTGTATGATTTTCTCCTTCTTTGGACTTAGAAATTGTATCATCAACATATACTTCAACTTCTTTATGCATCATGTCATAGAAAGATTGCTACCATGGTCAATTGATAAGTTGCCCCAATATTTTTGAGTCCGAAAGGCATCACTTTGTAGCAAAACATGCCCTAAGTTGTGATGAACAATGTCTTGGCTTTATCCTCTTCAGCCATTTAGATTTGGTTATACTCAGAAAATCTATCCACGAAAGAGAAAATATGGTTTCCAGCTGTGTTATCAACCAAGACATCGATTTGGGGCAAAGGGTAGTATGCTGAAAAGGTGTTTAAAAAAAAATGGAGCGCAATACCAGCAGGTATACTGGATCGTATCAAGTAGTATAATGTTGAAAACAAGAGTCGATCCCACGAGGACTTAAGTAGAATACTAAACCTGTGCTAGCTTTAGTTAATATTTAGGTAGATCAAGAATTGGTTTTTTTTTTAATTCTAATTTTTGTATACTAAAATTAAAACTAACTTAATTCAATTACAATGAGATCAAAAAATGATTTTAAAAACTTATCAATGAAAAAGTGAAGGGAAATCAAGATTCCACCCTAGAGGTACTAATCAAATTGCCATTGAGTTATATAGAATAATATACGTATGGTTATTTCATTGAGATTATGAATCCTTAAATTAAGGATTCGACCTCTAATCTAATTAATCCACTTTCGCTTTCTAGTCAATAGTAGATTCTATAGCATTATCATACATCTTCCAATGATATGATAATCTAATATCTTTAGCCCAATTATCCTAATTCCTTAGTGATTAATGAGTCTAAGATATTGCATTAATCTCCCAATAATCTCTAATTAAGCATTTAGACACTGCTTTTGCAATTATCTGAATTCTTTAATCAAGAACTCCTAATGAGTTTACAAACACTCCCATGACTCTAACCTCTAACAATCATAACTTAGACAAGTCATAATTGAAATAGAAAGAGCTGCGATCTGAAATAGGCCATATTTATATTACTCCTATAACGTAATTACTACAATCATTTTAGCACTCTAGGGTTTATCTCGTTTCCATCTAATAAATTAGTTAACCATGTAATTCATAGCATCAATATAATTATGTATGAAGGAATTCATGATTCAATGTAATAACAATTGCAACACAATCTCTATGATAACAAGAAATGCGAACAATCTCACCGATTCCTTATATAGATGAAAATACTGGAAAGTGCACACTTTTCTCAAGAAATTCCAATAGCTAAACTCTCAATTGAAATCCAAGCAAACGTTTTTCAGATCTTTCGATAAATCTCACGGTGTAATCTCTCCAATTATATTAAACCCTCCTTTTTTATCTCGGAAACACAAAATAACTAAAGGAAAAATGTCTCTATCCTCCGAACCCTACTGCCTTTCTCTCTCCTCTCTTCTATATATATGTCCCTACAAAAAAATAAAATACAATAAAAATTCTTTTTTTTTTTCATGCACACTATGTAGACCATGGCCATGTGTAAAGCCGTGGTTGTCACCACCACCACGGCCGTGGTTCAAGGTCATAAGCTCCACTGATCGTCTCATTTCCACTGCTATTCATCGGTTGTTTTAGCCATGGTCGTGGATCCTCCCTTGCTTATGAAAAGTCTTCATTCCTCTGTGTTTTCATGCTCCAAATGCACTCTTTCTAGCTCCTTTTCTCCCTTTTTTATTGAATTGAACCTGAGGAAAATATATTAAATATTTAAGTGTCAATTCTTTCAATTAAGCACATAAATGTTTAAGATATCGTTGAATTGCCACTAATAAAAACAGGGGTTAAATTAGCTTTATCAAATATCCCCACACTTGAACTTTTGCTTGTCCTCAAGCAATTAGACATAATCAATTCAATAATACATCATCGAAAGCACAACATTTCCTTCTTACCATAATCCTAACATCTTGTCTTTCTCATAATTTAAGACTTGCATTTCTGGTGCCTACTACTCTAACTATACTGTAGACATGTAACTAGATTACTTTAGTTATAATTGAGTGATTAATCTAGAAAGAGTAAACTTTTAATGCTATTGTTTAGCCTCAGAATTCTTAGTTCAAAACTATATGCTCAGTCAAGTGAGGAAGAAAACTTATTTAAACTTCATTAGCAACGAACAAGTATATGATCTCTTAAATTACCTGTCTAAACAAGTTAACACAAAGTGAAAGCAGAAGGTATCCGCTCTTTCCCTAGATTTATCTATTTTTATTATATTTTATTTTATTTTTTATTTCAAGTATATATATATACTTGATTAGTTTTTTTTTTTCATTCCACCCTTCTCATTATAGTGAGTTCACTAAGTCAGTACATCTCGGGCTCATCACCCAAGTGACCAGGTTTTAAAGGGACCTCTACGAACTTTCACTCACTCTAACATTCAAGATTGGATACTCTTAACTCACTTACTTGAGTCATTGGAGTAAGGGTTTTACTTTCACTTTTCTATGTTACCTTCCATTAAGACTCTTTTTATAATTCATCTACCTCTTTCACTAAGTGTTAAAATACTCTCAAGGTAACTCAAAGGAAAATACATAAGCTCAATCCCCCAAGAAGTAGACCTACTTATTTTGTACTCAAAGACTCGACCTACTCTCAAATTCCAAATTCAAAAGCTAAACAAAAGGTAAATTTGTGCCTTAAAGATTCTATCACTTAATTATCACTAAGTAAACTAGTCACAATAGTAAGTGAGTAAGGTACCTCTTCAAGTCTTCCTTTTTGTTTTTTCTTTTTTTTTTCATAAAGGAAACAACGTGCAATCTCAGATTATATGAAAGTCATGCATAAATGTATCCCGAAAACAGCCATATCACTTTACGGACAAGACAAGTTCAGTAATACATGCAACTGTAGTCTCAAGAGCATTGTCAATCCTTAAGTTCTTATTCATCTTATCATGTGCACATACAACCTTCTCCACACTTAGTATTGGACAATGTCCCTATTGTCTACTCTGAAAGTATAAGTGAGGAAAGTAAAACATTAAACATGCATTAGAGTAACGAAACTTCCCTGGAAAGGAGTACATCAGAATAGCTGACAATTGATAGCGTACTTTCCAAAGCTAATTACACCAAAATCTTTACGGTTCGAAAATGCAAAAATACAATGACTAATCCTCATCATCATCATCATCACCGTACTTCTCCTCATTACCATAGTCGGTGTCCTCCTTGTCTCTAGAATCCTTCTCTTCAAAAGATGAGCTCACTTCTACAATTTCTGGTGTAGGTTCTACTGCTCTCCCTGTTCTGATTATGGTAGACCTTCTAGGTGTGATTTTCATCTGACAACCTCTAGTGGATGCGCTAGGAATAATGGCAATGGGAAGATCTTCAGTAGGAGGTTGATCTTCAGTAGGCAGTGGTAGTGGAGGAACAACGTCCTCATCAAAACTACTCTCGCAGGGAGGAACGTTGAAGCCCAAAGCATCAGCCATCTTCTTGAAGCAAGTATAGACATACTTCTTCAAGATTTTGATTTCTTTTCTTTGTGCTTATTGTTCCCTTTTAATTCCCCCAATGTCTTCTTGAAATTGATCAAGAGAGGTAGAGAATCCTCTCCTTTCTTGTTGATGAACTTTGACCCTGCTAGGACCTGATTCTTCTTTAGGAACTAGACCAAAACCCTACACTCGAAGAATCTGTTTAAGCATTAAGATAGAAGAACCTACTCCATCAGTTGGCTATTGTTCTAGAAAAAACCCCATGTTCTTCAGAATTCTTGTAATCCATGCTCCCACATAGATCCCTTTTCTTCCTTTCTCACATTGTCGTCTGATGCACTTGACTGCTACGAGTTCGACATTCAGATGTCGGTTTTGAATCATGGACCACATTTGCAAATAGTCAAACACGCTTATTATCCCTTCACTATCTATCTTCCCACTTGTGGAGCGGGCAATTATATGGTGAAGTATCCTGTGAGTAGGAACTTAGAACCCCGAGAGGTGGATGCACTATAAGACCCTTTGCCAATCACATCCTAAAATCTAGCTGTTGACATCTGATCGTACCAGTAATCCTTCAATCTCCCCAAATCATCAGAAAACACATACTCCTCATTCTCATAAATTCCCAGCATCTTTATGAACTCACCAATAGACATTGTGAAGTACCTACCACCAAACAAAAAGAATACTGAATTTTCCATTCCCATAGTCGGGTTAGCCGTGAGTTCAAATGTGGCCATAAATTCCATAACAATCTTCCGATAAATGTTTTCTTTGATATCTAACAGATTTCTCCATGGCCTGTCTTGGAAGAAGGTCTTGAATTCTTGAGCGAAGCCATATCGCTCCAACACTTCCCAGTTTAAAACTGTATTAGCTTTAATCACCTTCTCTTTCAGCACTAAGTTGTAGCGGTCCTGATGCTGCTACCTTAAGCCAAAAGGATATGGATCTTTTCACGATTGAATAGTAGGTCTTGCTGTTCTTTTATCCTTGCGTGCTCTCCTTTTAGAAGATGACTGGCCTTGGTCTCTTGGCATATGAAATGGAGCCATATAATACTCATAATTGATGTTCTAACATACTAAGATTCTTAAAAAAAATAACTACATAAATAAAATAAAATAAAATCATCAAACATGAGTATTTGAACAAAATACGTAAACCCTTGACCAGGCGACACGGTAGAAAATCATCAACAAGCATTTTTGTCACATCACACAACAAGATCGAGGAGCTCCATACATGATACGGCCATGGGTCATCGTATAGTGCGAAGTTCGCACCAAAAATTGTATTTTCAAAAGAAAAACAGCTAGTAAAAATCCTTCCACGGCCATGCATAAGCAAGATCTATAGACTTTATTCAGAACATGTATAAACACCACAAAAGAAGTAAGCTTTAAAACATCAACAATAGAAACATTTGCAGATACCCATTACATGCACACGTTCTTTAAAGATTCGTCAAAAATAATAAAGGACAAGTGATTTTCACATGCACATGCAAGAGAAATACAAGATCATTCAAAAATCAAAGTCCCCTTCATCACAAACTAAAATAATCAACTCAGATCTATTCTACCCGAGCCAAGAACAAGCATAGAAAAGTGTAGGAAATTGGATGAAAGTAAAAGATGTTACCTTTTTTGCTTAAGAAAGAAGATGTAGTGCATAAAGATGGAAGCTTTTCGGAGAAAACCTTTAAGGAAAAAGGTTTGGAGAGAGAAAATGCAGAGAGGAAGAGAGTGAAGGAAATATAGGATGAAAGAGAAAGAAGAAACACAGGAAGACCCACGGCATACCTCGACCCATGGTTTCTTCTTCTTCTCTTTTTTTTTTTTTTTTTTTTAATAACAGTTCACTAACCCATGGCCGTATCCTGAGTGGTGGGTAATTTTCACGGCCATGGGGTGACCCGATAAATCCCACTGTGGATTTTTTGTTGGGGTGGCTACGACCTATCCCATGGTCGTGGGGTAAGCCCATAAATCCCACAGTGGATTTTTTTTTTTTTTTATTATTATTATTATTATTATTATAATAATTTATTCTTCCTTAAAACATGGGCTGCCTCCGATGAAGCGCTTAGTTTAGAGTCGATAGCCCAACTTTCCTTTGACTTACTTAGGATTTTCAAGATCCACAATTGTGGTCTCTTGATTAATGTCTTCCCTTACCTGGTAATGCTTGAGAAGTTATGCATTTACCTTGAAAATACGATTATTCTCTGCCTTCACTTCTATAGTACCATAAGGAAAAACCTTAGTGACAACGAAGAGTCCAGACCATCTTGAACGCAACTTCCCTGGAAATAACTTCAATCGAGAGTTGTACAGTAAAATGTTTTGGCTCAGCATAAATTCTCTTTGTCAAATGTTTTTGTCATGCCATCTCTTTGCTCTTTCTTTGTAAATCCTCGCATTCTCATACGCTTCTTCTCTAAACTCAGCTAATTGATTCAATTGAAGTAATCTCTTTTCACCTGCAGCTTGCAAATCAAAGTTCAAAAATTTTATGGCCTAATATGCCTTGTGCTCAAGCTCTACAGGTAGGTGACATAACTTACCAAAAACAATCTTGTATGGGGACATTCCAATAAGAGTTTTAAAAGCAGTCCTATAAGCCCACAATGCATCATCTAGTTTTAAAGACTAATCCTTCCTAGATGCATTAACTGTTTTCTCTAAGGTTTGCTTAATCTCCCTATTAGAAACCTCTACTTGTCTACAAGTTTGTGGATGACAGGGGGTGGCAGTCCTATGGGAAACTTCATATTTTGTTAACAATTTTTCAAATTGTCTATCGCAAAAGTGCGACCCCCCATCACTAATGATAGCTCTAGGTACCCTAAATCTTGAAAATATGTTCTTTTTCAAAAATCTAATGACAATTCTGGCATCATTACTTTGTAAAGCAACTGCTTCTACCCATTTTGAGACATAATCTACTGCCAAAAGAATGTATTTGTTTGAAAAAGAAGAAGGGAAGGGACCTATGAAGTCAATTCCTCATACATCAAAAAGTTCAATTACAAGGATATTGTTTTGTGGTAATTCATGTCTCCTAGAAATGTTGCCAGTCCTTTGGCATTGAGCATAAGTCATAATGAAACATCTACAATCATGAAACAATTTGGGCCAAAAAAATCCATAAGACAAAATTTTTGCTGCCGTTCTCTCTACACCAAAATGACCTCCTACTTCTTTCGAATGACAATGCTCAATGATGCTAAACTACTCATTTTCTGGCACACAACGTCTTATTACTTGCTCAGCACAACATTTAAACAAGTATGGTTCATCCTAAAAATAGTATTTTATATCATGTAAAAACTTCTTTTTTTGTTGAGATGACAAACCATAAGGCAAAAGTTTACTAACTAAGTAATTGACAATATCGGCATACCAAGGCAATCCTTGGATTCCTACTACATGTAATTGTTCATCAAGAAATGTTTCATTGATAGGGAAATTTACACAAGCGGATTCTATCCTAGACAAATGATCAGCCATAATATTCTCAGTTCCCTTTTTATCTTTAATTTCAAGATCAAACTCTTGTAGTAGAAGAATCCAATGCATTAGTCTTGGTTTAGCATCAGCCTTAGCAAACAAATACTTAAGCGCAGCGTAATCAGTATATACTATGATTTTAGAACCTATCAAATAAGGACGGAATTTATCACATGTAAAAACGATTGCTAAAAGATCTTTTTCTGTAGTTGCATAATTCCGTTGAGCTTCATTTAAAGTTCTACTAGCATAGTATATAACATGAAAGAACTTACCTCTCCTCTGGCCTAGAACTGCACCTATAGCAAAGTCGCTAGCATCACACATTAATTCAAACGGAAGCTCCCAATCAGGAGCCACAATCACTGGTGCTGTAATGAGCTTCTCCTTTAACAAATTAAATGCCTGTAAACAATCATCATTGAATTCAAAAGCAGTATCTTTTTCCAATAAATTACATAGAAGTTTAGAGATTTTAGAGAAGTCCTTGATAAATCTCCTATAGAATCCAGCATGACCAAGGAAGCTTCTAACTCCTTTCACTGAGGTGGGTGGTGGTAACTTCTCAATTACCTCCACTTTTGCCCTGTCAACTTCAATCCCTTTTTTAGATACTTCATGACCTAAGACTATTCCTTCCTTTACCATAAAATGGCATTTCTCCCAGTTCAAAATCAAATTAGTCTCCTTGCATCTATTGAGTACATAGCCAAAATTTACCAGACATGCTTCAAATGATTTACCAAAAACTAAAAAATCATCCATAAATATTTCAATGAATTTTTCTAGCATGTAAAAAAAAAAAATAGACATCATATACCTTTGAAAAGTGGTAGGTGCATTACAGAGACCAAAGGGCATTCTCCTAAAGGCGAACGTGCTATAAAGACAAGTAAATGTGGTTTTTTCCTGGTCCTCGGGTGCTATATGGATTCGATTATAACCAGAATAACCATCTAAAAAAATAATAGTAATCATGCCCTGCAAGTTTTTCTAACATTTGATCTAAAAAAGGAAGAGGGAAATGGTCTTTCCGGGTAGCATCATTTACTTTCCTATAGTCAATACAGACTTTCCACCCCGTCACTGTTCTAGTAGGGATCAACTCATTAGATTCATTTATCACTACAGTCATACCACCTTTTTTTGGCACTACTTGAAGAGGACTAACCCACTTGCTATTAGAGATAGGAAAGATAATCTAGCAATTTGAGCACTTCCTTCTTCACTACCTCTTTGAGAGTTGGGTTAATTCGTCTTTGTGGTTAAATTGTAGGTTTGCACTCAGCTTCAAGATAGATTCAATGGGTATACATCGAAGGGCTTATTCCCTTAATATCTGCAATTGTCCATCCTATCGCTTCCTTGTGCTCTCTCAAGACGTCTAAGAGTTGTTGTTCTTGATCATCTATCAAAAAAGAAGAAATGATTATTGGCAACGTATCATTTGTTCCTAAATAAGCATATTTCAAATGACAAGGTAAAGGTTTAAGCTCAAGTATCGAGGGTTGTATCAAAGATGACACTGGTTTTGTTGCACTTGTTCCTAACTCCTCATAGTGTCTAGCCTTGATTTCTGGCACTTATTCCACAACTTCTTCCATAGGTTCATCATTGTCGCTCTAATCATCTAAATCTCTCAAAACAGACTCCATGGTATATATACCTGCATTCTCTTCCATATCCTCAAATAATTTCGTCAATTGTATCAATGGTATAACATGACTTACACTCCTTAAACTTCTTCATGGCATCATATACATGAAACGTTATCTGATCATCCATGACTCTTAAAGTGACCTTACCTTGTTCCATATCTATTAGTGCTTTACCTGTTGCAAGGAATGGTCTGCCCAAGATCATTGGTACCTCTCTATTCTCTTCCATCTCCAATACAATGAAATCTACTGGAAAGTAGATTTTATCTACTTTCACCAAGACATTCTCCACAATACCTCTAGGGTATTTAATGCTCCTGTCAGCCAGTTGTAAGGTGACATAAGTCTTCTTGCATTCTCTAAGTCCCAATTTCCTGAAAATGGATAAGGGCATCAAATTTATACTAGTACCTGAATCAATAAGTACTTTATCAAGATAACAATTTCCAATTGTGCAAAGAACAGTAAAACTCCCCTGATCTCGTTGCTTCATTGGCAAATGGGAAAGATCTTTTTGCAGGATCATTGAACACTCTCTTGTAAGCATCACCTGCTCATTTCCATCGATCTTCCTTTTCTTGGTGAGCAGATCCTTCATGAATCTCGTATATGAGGGCATTTGCTAGAGAGCTTCTGTAAATGGAATGTTGATTTGCAGTTTCTTGAAGACATCCAAAAAGTTGGCAAACTGTGTATCTAACTGTTGCTACTTCAGTCTTCCTGGAAAAGGAACAGGGGGAACATATGGGTTCACCTTTGATGATTTCAGTTTTGGTTCCTCCTCCTTTGCCTTCCTACTTTCTTTCTCTAAGCTCTCCCTTTTCTCCTTAATCTTGTTGTCTGCTTCTTCCAATTCTTTGCCACTCCTCAACATGATAGCATTAATTCCCTTGGGGTTCTCCTCTGTATTGCTAGGTAATGACCCTGATGGTTTAGTACTTATCTGTTGACATAATTGACTCAACTGTCCCTCCAAGTTCTGAATTGAAGCTTGTTGATTTTGGAGGAGAGTATCAGTCTTCTGCAGGTAACTAAGCATGAGTTCCTCCAATTTAGACTGCTGCTGTTGATGTTGCTGATTAGGTAGAGCATTCTGAGTAGGACTTTGTTTCTGGAATCCAGGTAGTGGAGGTTTAAACGCATTGATCTCTTTTCTCTAAGAAAAGTTTAGGTGGTTACGCCATCCTAGATTGTAAGAATTGGAGTAAAGTCCCTGATTGCTCCTTTGGAAGTTGTTGACAAAGTTCACTTGATCTCCACTTGATAAAGATGCAGCATTCCTTGACATACACTCCATGGTAGAATGTAGTCCTAAACATAACTCACAAAAGGCTACCAGATTAGGAGTAAAGGAGTGTGAAGAAGTCAGTTGACTTACCTGAGTGGTGAGTGCGGCTAATTAGGCAGAAATAGCATCCATATCATTGATTGAAGCCACTCTTGATTTGCCCCTTTCATGCTGCCAGTTATGTGC
This sequence comes from Lumnitzera racemosa, assembly GCA_024138005.1. Taxonomy (NCBI): domain Eukaryota; kingdom Viridiplantae; phylum Streptophyta; class Magnoliopsida; order Myrtales; family Combretaceae; genus Lumnitzera; species Lumnitzera racemosa. The sequence continues at coordinate 77,260,707 of JAMXBC010000008.1, forward strand.
ACTGGAGGCCATTTCCTCAATCAAAGCACTTGCTTCCTCATAACTTTTTCCCATCAAGGCACCTCTAACTGCAGCATCAACTAAAGGCCTCATGGTTTCATCTAAACTAAGGTAAAATACCTCTATCAAGAGATTATCAGGGACTTCATGGTGTGGGCACCTCCTGATTGTTTCCTTAAATCTCTCCCATGCATCATATAGTGATTCACCAGGAAACTTAGAGAAGTTGGTGATATCACTCCTTAACTTAGCTATACGTGCAGGTGGGAAAAATCTCTTCAAAAACATTGACTAAAACTCAGCCTATATAGTTACAGAATCCTGAGGCAGAGAGTTAAACCATGCTCTTGCTTTATCCCTTAATGAAAAAGGAAAAAGCTACAATCTAATTGCATCATCCGGTATACCATTCATCTTGATCAGATTACAGTATTGGAGGAATCCTGCTATGTGTTCATCTGGACTCTCATTTGGAAATCCTCCAAACTGATTTGATTGCACCATCTGGATGACTGCCGGCTTAAGTTCAAAGGTGTTAGCCTGGATGGTTGGCCTTCTAATAGCAGGTCCCTGAACAGTTGGGACTGAAAAGTCATGAAGAGCTCGCGGAGCATTTTAGGGCTGGCGATTATCCTAATTTGCTATGATGTTCTCTTGTAATTCCTCCCTTTGCTTGTTATCCCTTCTCAACTGAAATAAAATGCCTTCTATCTTTGGATGAATTGGTAAAAGATCAGCACTTCAACTTCTTCACATGCACCTAAATTACCAACAAAGCTAAAAAGTCTAATGTCTAATTAAGTCCCCGGCAGCGTCGCCAAAAACTTGGTATGCTGAAAAGGTGTTTAAAAAAAAATGGAGCGCAATACCAGCAAGTATACTGGATCGTATCAAGTAGTTTAATGTTGAAAATAAGAGTCGATCCCATAAGGACTTAAGTAGAGTACTAAACCTGTGCTAGCTTTAGTTAATATTTAGATAGATCAAGAGTGGGGTTTATTTTTTTTTATTCTAATTTTTGTATACTAAAATTAAAACTAACTTAATTCAATTACAATGAGATCAAAAAATGATTTTAAAAACTTATCAATGGAAAAGTGATGGGAAATCAAGATTCTACCCTAGAGGTACTAATCAAGTTTCCATTGAGTTATATAGAATAATATATGTATGGTTATTTCATTGAGATTATAAATCCTTAAATTAAGGATTTGACCACTAATCTAATTAGTCCACTTCCGCTTTCTAATCAATAGTGGATTCTATAGCATTATCATACATCTTCCAATGATATGATAATCTAATATCTTTAGCCCAATTATCCTAATTCCTTAGTGATTAATGAGTCTAAGATATTGCATTAATCTCCCAATAATATCTGATTAAACAATTAGACACTGCTTCTACAATTATCTGAATTCTTTAATCAAGAACTCCTAATGAGTTTACAAACACTCCTATGTCTATAACCTCTAACAATCATAACTTAGACAAGTCATAATTGAAATAGAAAGAGCTGCAATCTGAAATAAGCCATATTTATATTACTCCTATAACGTAATTACTACAATCATTTTAGCACTTTAGGGTTTATCTCGTTCCCATCTAATAAATTAGTTAACCATGGAATTCATAGCATCAATATAATTATGTATGAAGGAATTCATGATTCAATGTAATTATAATTGCAACACAATTCTCTATGATAACAAGAAATGTGAACAATCTCACCAATTCCTTATACAGATGAAAATACTGGAAAGTACGCACTTTTCTCAAGAAATTCCAATAGCTAAACTCTCAATTGAAATCCAAGCAAACGTTTTTCAGATCTTCTGATAAATCTCACGGTGTAATCTCTCCAATTATATTAAACCCTCCTTTTTTATCTCGGAAACACAAAACAACTAAAGGAAAAATGTCTCTATCCTCCTAACCCTACTGCCCTTCTCTCTCCTATCTTCTATATATATGTCCCTATAAAAAAATAAAATACAATAAAAATTCTTCTTTTTTTTCGTGTACACCAGGTGGACCATGGCCGTGTGTAAAGCCGTGGTTGTCACCACCACCATAGCTGTGGTTCAAGGTCATAAGCTCCTCTAATCGTCTCATTTCCACTGCTATTCATCGGCTGTTTTAGCCATGGTCGTGGATCCTACCTTGCTTACGGAAAGTCTTCATTCTTCTCTGTTTTCATGCTCCAAATGCACTCTTTCCAACTCCTTTTCTCCCTTTTTTATCGAATTGAACCTGAGGCAAATATATTAAATAGTTAAGTGTCAATTCTTTCAATTAAGTACATAAATCTTTAGGATATTGTTGAATTGCCAATAATAAAAACAGGGGTTAAATTAGCTTTATCAACGGCAAATTATCTTTAAGGGTTACTTGATTAAGGTCTCGAATGTCCACGCACACTTTGACATTTCTGTTCTTCTTTGTTACAGGCATAATGTTAGCCACCTACTTAGGATAATCAGATACCTCAATAAAACCAATCTCTAATAATTTTGACTTCTTTCTTGATTTTAAATAGAACATCCGGTTGGAATCTTCTTAAATTTTGTTTCTTAGTTTTGATATTCTCTTATGTGGGTAAACGATGAACTAAGAACAACGGATCTAATTCGAGCTTGTCTTCATAAGAGTATGCAAATATGTTTTGGTATTTGGATAGTAATGTGGTCTATCTTTGCCTTTTGATCTTCTTTTAGATTTCCCCTAGTCTTCAATACCTTAGGGTTATCATTGGTCTGTTGGCTCGTCAATGCAAATTCTACTCATTTCATGTTTTTGCTAGCTTTCTTGTACGTCATTATGGTAATTGACGTCACTCCTGACGACTAACTTAGTAGGGCCAAGAGTAATATCAATATTTTCATCACTTATCTATGTAAGGTATCTATGGCCTTTATTTGGATCGTAGGATTTAGAGAAAAAGAAAAGTATGTAAAAGGAAAAATGTAAGTAAGCTAGGAGTAAAGGGAGAAGAAACTGATTTTATTTAGCAGAACTCTCTTTTGAGTACAATTATTTGAAGAACTGAGGTAATTTATTACAAAATTCCATGAAATACTAGATCATGATTCATCCTTTGCCTTAGGGAAAACTTATTGCTATTCACAAGGATGGAGACAAGGCAAGTGCACCTATCAGTTTTAATATAACAGATGTGAGTTCGAGTCGATCCCTTAGAGACCTCGAATACTAATATTATCCTTAGCTCTATTATCTAATCGGAAAATTTTGATGGGTTAAATGAATTAAAAATACTAAAATTAACAAGCTAACCTAATTATGAACTTGATTAAGTAATTTAGAAAGCGATAAAATTAAGAACGACTTCAAGAAGGCAAATAACGTATTTAGGAATTATTTCCCCTAGTGTTTAACATGTGACCGCTTAAAATGTATCCAATTCAATCTCTATTGTTCATGACTAGAGGGATTCAAAATTAAAGTTAACAACTTTCTCAAGCATATTAGCCTAATCCTAAATTATTTACCGGAATCTCTTCACTTAGTAATATAATTTAGAATCATATTAATGTATAATGAATTCCCACACAAAAGACCAATTTTCCAGAAGAATCATGTATCTTATCTCTAAGTATACATGCAATTCTCTCAAATTATGTTAAGATCTCATTATACATGTGATTTCTCAATCATCATGCATAATATCATAGATTGATACTCTAAAAATATTAATTAACAATTAAAAAACATAATTAAATTAAGAAAAGATAGAAACTTTATTGAAAATTATCAATAAATCTAATAGTCACATGAAACCTTAGGTTCCACAATCCTAAATACAAGAATCTTAAGTTATCATAATGAAACTAAAAACGAATTGCAACAAAATTAAGAAATAAAACATGAAAAACTCCTATTGTTGATGAAAATTCTCTTCAATCTTGAAGTTGAGTGTTGCTTTTGCCTTTTTCTCCTCCTTCTCTTTAAGTCTCTTCTCTTTTGAATGTCCAAAGATTATGTATGAAACCTTAGTAAGTCCTTTTATAATGTATTGTAAAGTTTCTTTTTTTCATCACTAGATATAGCTTGGGACACAGTTGTATCCCCAGGTTGTGTAACATTTTGACCTTAGACAAAAAAATCTTCTTGGATGGACATAGCCTGGGGATACAGTTGTGTCTTAGGCTGTGTAACTTTTTGACAAAAATTTGCCACTTTCTCCTATTATGTATGTAACTTCAAAACTTGATAACTTATTCATTTGAACTCCAAATTGAGTGAAACTTGATTCATTTTCTTTGTTTTCAATTCGAGAATGCGTTCAAACCTTAAAATCAAAATTTTACTCAATTAAGTATCAATTTCTTTAAAGAAAACCAAAGATGTAAGGAAACTACTATAAAATCACCAGGTGAAATGTATTTAAAATAAAAGTTATCAAGAACCAATTATTTAAGTGTTGGGATTTGTTAGATAAGCCAGGCCCTTCATTTTGGTTGGAAGTACCTTCTTTAGAGGGATTTTAGTTTTAGGCTTCAACCTAGATGAAAGTTTCTGATAATAGGGGGAAAGCCATTGGAGTGTGATACAACCTTTACCTTTTCTACCTTTGGCTTGCATTCTTTGCAACTCTTCCATTAGGGTCGGAATGTATCCTAGACCATAGGTCCCAAACTAGCTTTCTTTGAATTTTAGCCTGTCAACCTTCTACTAATTTGTGATCATGCATACCTCATTAAACATTTGAAGTCCAAAGTCCTCTTGCTCTTCCGTATTAATATAGGGTATAGCCGTTTCTTTGTAGATTTCATAATATTGGTCACCCAAAAATTATGATAACTTATCCGTTGGAAATGGACTTAACTTTCTGGTGAAGACTTAATGGTATGGCCTCTCAAGAGTATTAATAAAAGTTTCGGTCAACTCTTTCCCAATCATAAGGGAAGATACCCTTGTAGCTAGGGACCTCTACCTTTGAGCATATTCTTTGAAGGATTCATTATGCCTCTTCCTTAGGGTAACTAAATCCATCATTGTTGGCGACACTTCGACGTTAAATCTATATTGCTCATAGAATGCTTTGGCCAGCTTCTCCCATGTATTCACTTGATTTAAGTCCAACTAAGCATACCAGGTTAAGGCAAGGCCAATCAGGCTGTCCTAAATGGTTTGAACCATGAACTGGTCATATTATACATACTTACTCATCTTGCGTACATACAGTTGGGTGTATAGCTTGAGGCATCTAGTCCCATTGTTTTTTTCAAAGTCAGGTACTTTAAAATTTTTCGAGAAGCTTCCATAATCATAGGCACAAAAGTCTGTTACGCCAGCATGCTCGAATCCATCGTACCCCTCGAGCATTTTCATTTTTTCGATAATTTGTTGAGTTAACTGCTCTCAAGCTCTTTCAATCTGCCTCAGTTAGCTTCAAGCTTTCAATTGATCAAGAATGAGTAAGTATTGGCTCAAAAGTTGGGTTGGCTTTTGGAAATACCCCTTCTATTTCAAAGGATTTGAAGCCTTGATTGACCTTATGGTAAGCTTCTTTAAGGGGCAAAGCTTTAACATTCATTCTATATCGGGCTTTGGAACTTTCTTCATTTAACGGAGCTGCAGACCTAAGCAAAGAGATGCAATTAGCAAGAAAACTCAGTTGATCTGCAATCTTCCCTACTGTTCGTTCCAAAGACTGTAACCTCAGCTTAGTGGGATCAATAACCTCGGGGTTGACATTACCATTGTTAGTGTTGGTGTTATCATTTCCTTAGTTAGCCATTTTGGTTTGAGATTAGGTCTTTATAGGGCTTCTCTAAAGAGTTTAACATTTGGGAGCTATCTTAGCAACTTGGACAAAACCACTTCTCAGCAAGTTAGCACACAAATATTTTTATTTTTTGAAAAAAATGCAAATAAGCCACATAGATGGAAAGGAGAAAATTGATGAATAATTAACAGGATGACAAGTTATTTATTATCTTTGAATTCCTAAAGTTTTAGTACATGAAAGAAAAGAAAAGGTACAAATTCATCTATGCTAATTTTCTTTTTTTCTATTGGCCAGATGACATTATTGTCTTCTTTTGTTCATGCTTAATTGCTTCTTCAAACTCTTGAATTTTCTTCTAAGCCATCTTTAACTAGTGTTCTAGGATGTGTGACCTTTGTTTAGACTTTCGGCAAAAGTTTTCCCATTTATCTTTTTCATCATAGACGATGTCTATATGAGCTTTCATTTAGTCCATATAGGTTAGCATTTCAGAGTTAGGGTATACATGGGAAGGTTAAAGGACTTCTAGTACCCGATATTGCATTGCACCTGCCTTATGAAGTTGATTGTATAAATACACTTTGGTAACCCGGTGTTTTTCCACTTGTCCTATAAACTTACTAAGATTAATGTTTAGGCTTACAGTCCGGGTGTCCTACCATGCTTTGATCTTATGAAGTTTGGATGCCTTTTCTATAAAGTGAGGCTGATTGAGATTAAGAGTGAATGGCTTTAATGAAGTTTTGTGAGCTATGTCCTTGATCCCTCCAAATTGTCTCACCCTGTTGTTTGGGTAGCAACCCGTACACTAACTCATTTCGATCAGTGGCACAGCATGGTAATTTTTGCATATCAGTATGACCTTAGTGTAATTGCTCAACCTGGTAGTCCACAGTATGTTTTCTACTCGGAAATCTTAGAGAACCTTTATCTAGAGAAGGGTAGGGATATCTTCTAGAAATTTGATCTTATCGATGAAAGAATCAATAAGATCAATCTTATTGGAGAACACTCTCCTTATTAAGTTTAACCCAAAGCATTTGATGTAACTAATGAACTACACCATTAATAGTGCCATGCTCATCCTAAGATCTCCATAGCCCCTTTTCTTAAGGAAACTAAGGTTCCTTATCTACTTAGCAAGCAAGGCAAGAATGTAAGACTTCCCTTCCCAGAATTGAGCTACTAACTTTGTCACCTTGAAGTGTATAAGAAATGACCCACTTGGAAACAACATAGTGGAAAATATTACTAGTACAAAGGCTTTGATTCAATTATCTTTCCAATCTCTAAGGAATAGAGCTTATTTGTTGGAGTTGTGCTGTTTCTGGAACCAATGGACTAGATCCCATATCTTAATGGTATGTTTGTTGCAATCATCTAGGGTTCCATTTATCTTAGTCTTACAGATCCCTAAGAATTTTGAAAAAATGTAGGTTAGGTCGAAGCTAAGCTTTGGGACATATATTTCATCTAAAGGAGGAGCTTGGAGTAGTTGCGTGTACTCTTCTAGAGTTAGGCTGATTGGGTGTAGTCCTAATTGAAAAGCTACTTCTTTAGGCTCTTAGAATTAGACTAAGGCCCTTACTAACGTGATGTTAACCTTCACCTTAGCTAGTAAGAGTATGGGTCTAATTTTGTTGGTAATGAACTATTGTTTTCTTGGGTTGAAGGTCTGGAACTACTGGTTATGTATGGGTTTTGGGTTTGTAGGTTTGTGGACATGAATCTCGTTGGCGTTAAATGAGCTAGCCATTTTTGGAATATTACAAAGAAAACATAAATTACAAGAGAAAGGCTAATTACATGAAAAGAAAATATACAAGACCACATATGTACATCAATTCTAGGAAGAATACAAGGAAAGAAACTCTAGATCTTATCATTTTTCTCTCTTTTTATATATATAACGTTACCACTTTGTTAGTTATTTGTTGACCCTATGAAATGTATGTAAGAAAGGTGGATTTTAATGGTCCTTAAACTCTATGACCTCATACATTTATGCAAAAAATGATTCTTTGGTCATATCAAAGTTTAAATGGGGTAGCCTAATCAACCCCAAACGGTGGTTACCTCACTACACTTAGAACTTACACAATGGCTCCCCCTCTTAAGGTTCTAAGACAGTTTGGGTTTGATCATATTTATCATGCATTCATGATATAGTAAAATAAATCGCCCCTTCAAAATAATTAAATACATAAAACCAAACCTACAAAAAAAAAAAGTGTTAGTACAATTATATAAAAAAAAACGAGTAAATAAATTGCAATCAAGGTGATTTTAGAGATTAATCTTAATTTTGTAAAATTGAATGGCTAACCCTCTTGAGGTCCACAATAGAGTCGCCAAGCTATCAAGCCAAGATTTTCATTCTCTTGGTACTTTTATAAAATATGGTCTTCTCTAAACTGACTAGTACTAAACCCTACCCGTTTAATACTAATCCTCGAATAGGGTTTGAAGAAAAAACCATTTCTTTTTAAAACAACTTTGGAGTCACTACTCAACTAGAGTTGGGAAAAATAGTTAAGTTATAACCATTTAGCCACTAATCCACGAAAAAACCAATTTTTTAAATAGCTTTTTGAAACCAGAGATAATGGATTCGGGGGTTAGGAATTTTAAACCATTACGGGTACCATTGACTTTCCAAATTTAAAATTAAACTTAAAAATCATCATTCAATTTTAATAGACATAACTCGGTTATTAGTTACTTTAATTGGATAAATGAACTAATTTAAACTTAAAACAAAAATTAGGTTTTTCATTTTTATCGTCGTCCCGTAAGTACCTAAATACTCGTTACTTAGGATCAGACGTACATAGTTCTTTTAATGAAAACTTTAGTGATTTCAGTTGATTTTAGTTTTTTAAAATAAGCTGGGTTTACGTTTTTACCCATTTTGATTTATTTAAGAAAATTTCCTAAGGTCCCTAAATTGGTTTTAATTTTTGGAAATTCTAAATGATCCCAATTTGAAAAATGGCTGATTTATTTTTATTTTATATTTGCAAAATGAATTTTTCTAACTGCTAGGAACAATTTTTATTTATTAACTTATTTTCTTATTTTTTATTATATTTTTTATATTATCTTATTTATTTTTGTTTTCTTTATTTTTTACTAAACTAAAAAAGGAAATAGTCTATTCTTTTCTTTCTTCCATTTTATCTTTCTCATTTTTCATTATATTTTATTTTTTTCCTATTTCACATTCCATTTACATAAGTAAAACAAATAATTAAATAAAAAAAAGCTTTAGATGAATATAGCCCAATAGTGGGTCGGGCCTAAGTCAGTCGGGTTAGAGCGATTGGGTTGATTCCTAGTCATCGAGTCGGATTGATAGGGTCGAGTTGGGCTCTATTGACTTCAATAACAGCAACAATTGGAGAGTGCAATTTGGAATGATTCGAAGGGAATTTCTAGTGGGTGAAGGTGGATTTATGAGTTTGGGATCGGACTTAAGGGGAAGGGGGGGGGGGAGGTGGTAGGTTGAGTGTCATATAGCTTGGAGGTGGTGGTCTGCAGTAGAGCTTAGGTGGCATTAAAGGGAGTTGCTCGGCATAGTTTGCTGATTGGGGTAGGAGTTTTAGAGTATGCTAGGTTCGGTCGTAGGGTTACTTTAAGCCAAAGGTAGCTGAGGGTGGTAGTTCGAGGAGAGAGAAGAGCAGTAGTTAGGGTTTGGTTGGTAGTGAGTTGGTGGCGATGCTACAGGTTACGGTAGAGGATCGAGGTAATCGAGTTCAGGAGCTTAGGGAAGAGAGATTTGAAGAGAGAAAAAGTGAGCTAGATAGATAAAGTGGTCATGAGAGAGTAAGGGAGCTTAAGAATAGCTCGTAAATGGTTGTCTGTACTCCTTAATGATCCATGAGCTCCAATTTATAGTTGAATTCAACCTAAAAACTAAGGAAAGCTTGAATCGGATTTGAATGCAAATTCTAGAAAATCAAGTTTTTTTCCAATTTTTGGAGATTAAATTGAATGCTCCTTTGTTTTCATTTGGACGTGTTAATAGGTTTGATTCACAGTAGGCTATGCAAAAGATGAATTTGCACCATTAATTGGTGTGTTTCTGTAAGGAAAAAGCATGAAATCAAAGGTTAAAGTGAACGGGTCGATCTGTTCTTGAGATGGAAAAAGGAGGAAAATCAAGGGGAAAATGAGAGAAAAGAGGAGGAAGAAGAGGGAAAGTGCTGACATGGCGCCACGTTAGCTATGCCAACCATTCCTGACCTACTACGTATTAGGACGTGTGGCGTAATTAGATCTTAACATGTAGCAGTGTGTTAGTTAAATAAAAAGAAAAAGCCCTCCTTGCCTTTGCCAAGATTTGAACCCAAGACCTTACTCTCAAACCCCATGTCCAATCCATATGCGTAACCATTAGGCCGTTGTATCATGTTTATATGTGTAATGGATTTGGTTAGCCTAAGCTAAATTTAAATCTATGCCTAGATTCAATAACCCAACTTCTAAACTAAAAAATAAAAATCTACGTTAATAAAAAGTTATTTTCTAGAATCTTTTATTTTTTTCAATTTTTGTGTTTTTTTATCCAATTTTCAAATTTTTTTATGCTTTTCTCATTTTTCTCATTTTTTTTATTTTTTTCTAAACTTCATATTTTTGGGGTTTTCTTATTTTTATATTTTTTTTGTACTTTTCTAGAATTCCTATTTTTTCTAAATTTCTTCATATTTTGAGTTTTGTTTAATTTTCTATTTTTTGAATTTTTTTTTAATTTAAGACCTACTAACCTAGTTTGAAAAATAAAAGGAGGTAAAAATTAGGTGCTAGACTAGGGCCATTACTTCTCCCTAGTCAGCATAGATACAAGTTTTCTCTTTCTCTTCCACCTTGGGTTCTCTAACATTCTCTTCTTCATCTAAGTCGCTTTCGTTGGTATTATCCACCACGACTCTTCGGAGTACCATGATACGCCAGTTCAGACATTCAACGGCTATATGTCCAAAGCTTAAGCATTTAAAACACTTCACCTCATTGGTCTTCTGTTCGGATGGTTGGCCATTCTCATAGGTTCTCAAGGTCGGCCTAGCTTTAGGTCAGCTCGATTGTCTTGCTCGGCCCTACTAGTTTGCTTGGCATTCCTCAAGTTGGTAATTCCTTTCCTTAGCTCGGTATGGCTTCATTGAGTCAACTTGATCAGGTTAGCGCGATACGAGAGCTCAAGATAATGTTTGCCTAGGTTGGCTTGGCACATTTCTCCTCTGCTTTTCGACCCTCTACGCTATCTTGATAGCTTCATCTAAGGTATAAAATCTCTATACTTCTACGATATTGCGGATTTCAAATCTAAGTCTAGAAATAAACCTTGATCTTCTACGTCGACTCTAATCATAAGCATTTGGAGTTACTTAACATAGTCATCAATAGATTGGTTCCCTTGGCAATGCTCTTGCAATTTTGCAAACATATCTTTCAAGTACGTTCTAAGCACAAATCTACCTCTTAATAACCTTTTCATCTCATCCCAAGTTCTGATACCTTGTCTCCCATCTCTAGCTCTAGTGGCATTCAGATTCTTCCACCACTTGGTGGCATATCTAGTAAATTCTAATGCAACAAGTTAGACCTTGATCGCATCCTCATACCCATAATACAAATACTTTCTCAACCTTCTCTTCCCACTCCAAGTATTCATCTGCATCTCCACCTCTACCGAAGGGCAAGATTTGCACTTTAACATTGCCTAGCCTTCGAAGAACTTGCCGTCTTCGCCCTTGTGTTTTGTAATAATCAGCTTCTTCTTTACTAAACTCTTCAACATCAATCTCCTCATTATCTTCCCCAATCTCCTCTAACTCCAATCTTCATCTACCACCTGCCTTGTCTACCACTCTTCTAGCTCGTTGTGATTGAATTGGTTGATTGGTCTAATTGCCTTGGCTATAGTGTCTCTTAGGGGTGCCATCCTACAGGTTTTGCTACTAAATATCTTGGGGTTGTTTCCTATTAACTTGCATTGTCGTGACTAAACTCTCAACAAGGTTTATGAGTTTATCAAGTTTGTCATCAACAGACCTTGGGGAGTTACTACCATTATGACCATGACTAGGTTGAGTAACACTACCCTGATCACCAATAATTCCCTGAACACGTGAATTTGACATTGCGTAATACCTTCTTAAACATATTAACAAACTACTAAAGAACTTGCTTTCTTGTCGTAATGGAAAATAGGGTAAAATGGAGTATCAATAAAACCACACTTATGAACACTCAAATACATTGTAGTAGTTACAAAAGGAATACAATAGCCACCAATAGTAAAATGAACCAAAACTTCACTAAAACTTTATATACTCTCTTGCGAAACCGTGCTCTGATACTAGTGAAGCTAATGCATCTCTAGGGTCAGATACATGGAGAAAGTACCATAATGAGGCGAACCAAAATGAACAGAGAAAAAGCTAGCAAAGTCTGGGTAGCTATAAAATGGAAATGACACACCACTCGATCCTACTTAACCTACAATCTGCCGGATATGACACACCAATCCCAATTGAAGGGTCACTTGCTGCTACTTCTTGCTAAAGGGAATAGATAAGAGTTGAGAGTTAACGAGAACACTAAGGTTGCTCAAAGAGAGTAATTCTTTCTTGAAAGTTAGATGATTGGCTGCATATAAGGAAAGTGAGGGTTTATATACTTACCTACTAAGGTTATTTTTATGTATGAAAAGACAAAAGGGTATTTTATAATTACATTACATTAATCATACTAAAAAGGATAAAGAATATTCAATATGGAAAGAAAAGAATTATTCTAGAACATTATGTTAGAAGATACGTATCACTTGATGGCTATACATTAGGAGTATGATACACGGGCAAAAGGAGGAAGTACTTAGAGTCAAGGGCTGACCTGATCTAGATCAGGTCTAGAATCAATCAACCTGGCAAAAAGGTCAACTGTCTTGAAGTCAGACATTAGTAAGTTAGGTTGGTAGCTTGGCTTGGCTAGTTCGGGGTTATCTTTTGGAATAGGACTTCGCTGTTGGGTAGGAGCATATTGAATACATGTGAGGATCTAAGAGACAAGTCGACAGGTGGTCGGATTGGGATGGGAGTCCCCATTTCGACTATGGCTTAGAGCTAGTATTTTCTATGTAAGCCCTTGAAGTCTTTTAGCTCAGCTTCTTCTTATCGATCTAAGGGACTAATTCCTATCAAAAGCATAACTACTAATTGACATTGCAAGGAAATTCATAATTAAAAGCACGAATAATTCACAGAATTGCATAAATATAATTAAAATAGATGTCACCAATTCTGTAATTAGAAAAGATAAACTTCAATTGCAACTCCAAAACATTCTTAAATGGTGAATCTATAAAAAAATTCTTTAAGAACTATCTAATGACTGTTCTATGACTCTCTAAGTCTGAGGAAAGTGTTTGTGTCAAAAAGTCTCAAACGGTGAAACATAAGGCTATTTATAAGAAAAATTAAGGTCGGTTGGCATAAGGCTTCTTTTTCATGAAGGCCGGTTAATAAGCCAGTGACATAGACTTCAAAGGCCACCAGTTTACATTGTAGGCTAGCTGCCTTCAATTTTAAATTGTAACGTATTGATTCAAACTTCATTCATTTGCATAAAACTCCTCTAAATTATCTGTAATTTCATTCTTGAATCCTTTAATTCCTAAAATTTCCTAATGAAAATAATTAAGTACCACTTCTTAAAGATTTCAATAAAATCAATAATAATTATATCTAATTTTCTTGTTAAAATATTAAAAATATGCCTCTATCAACTCTCCCATACTTGAACTTTTGCTTGTCCTCAAGTAAAATAAACAGAACTAAAGAAATTTATCATTGAAAATACAAATTTTCTAATTGCTAGTCCTAAACATCTAATATTTCGCACTTGTAGACTCACAAATTTATAATGCCAACTGCTCGAACCAAACCAAAATATGTGATTAGAGTGCTATAATTGAAATTAATTAGCCATTTTAGAGAAAACAAATTTTAATCTAAGCTTTTAACCTAAGATTTCTATTTCAGAAGTAGATACTCAGTCCTAGAAGGAAAAACACCCATTAAACTTCACAGTTGTTACTAAGCATATTATCTTTCTGATTTTTCCAACAAAGTAGTGAAAGCATATGATATCTGCTCTATCCCTAAGTTTTCTTCCTTTTTATTACAAGCCTTAATTCATTTCTAGAATTGTATTCAAATTTCCATTTTCCATTCTCATATTTTTTTCTTTTCTTTTCTTCTTCTTTTTTTTATTTTTTCTTTTTAGTTTAGATATTGAACTTTTGCCTTTCTACCCTTTTTGTTATAGTAAGTGCATTGAGTCGGCACATCTTGGGCTCATCACCCAAGTGATTAGGTTTTAAAGGGACCCCAACGAATTCGTCCTCACTCTAACATTCAACTTAGGATATTCTTTCGTCAATTTTTGATGTTACTGGAGTAAAGGATCTCATTTCATAACTTTTTTTAAATGCTCACTAAATTTTTTCAAACTTCTTTTATTGGAATCACTAAGTTCAAAGCTTCACTTACCTTTTTTACTAAGTGTTAAAGTGTCGTTAGAATAACTAAAAGATCATATTCTAACTTTGTATAGAAGTGAACCTGTTTACTTTTCACTTAAGGACTCGACCAACTCTTAAACTTTAAATTCTAAGTCTAAAAACTAGGTAAATTAGGTTCCTAAAGAATTGAATAATTAATTTTAACTGAGTACAAATAACTCGACATTGGTGAGTAGAGCACCTTAGTGAGTCAATTATTCAAATTAAAATCAAATGCTATCAACAAATTTTTTCTTTATGTAATCTCTAGATTCCAAATAAGAAATTCAAAATTTTGAAAAAATTTAGCCTAAACATTGCCAGATACTTAAGAGCAAATAAAGTTCAAGCTGATAGGAAAGTATAATTATTTGTAAATAAAAACTAGTGTCAAAATTGATATTCGATTTAATTCAAAATCCATTTCCTATATTTCCTTCCCCCTACTTTAGAATAGACAGTATTCATACTGTCTTCTATTCAACATTTAGGAGGAAATAAAAATTTGTAGCAATAAGAAATGAAAATTTGGTACTCCCTTAGATTCAAATTTTCAACAACAAGGAAAATTGCAAGCATATGATCATTGCTAGCATAAAATTTAGATCTGACCTGTCTCATCAAACACAAAGAAATACAAAATAGTAAAGATAGCATAAAAGTACACTCAAGAGTACATAGTAGAGTTAATGATCTAAAGTTACCCAAACAAATGGTATTAAACAAAAATAGCAGAATAAAAAAATAAAATAAAAAGTAAAATAAAATAAAATAACAAAATAAAAACATTAGAAAAGCATGCAAATATTTAACTATCTCGGTCGAAGCTGTTACTCTCTATACTGGAAGTTTCATATTGGAGTTGTTCTACAGTTGTTGGCTGAAAACATGAGATAGTAGACTTCAGTATTTTGAACATAGTAGTTCGAAACTTCTTATTCTTCTTCCTTTCTATCCTAATTTCAATTCGGACTTTTCGAATTTCAGCACTCAACTACTCATAATTGCCAGTTGGAGGATGATATGAAGTAAACACTATAGTAGTAAGAGGATTTTTAGGAATGTCCTCCTTATCAATAGGATGGGGCCTATTATTTATCTTAACCAGTCCCCAACCCCTAAAGGGTACAGCAGAAATAGGCTTACATGGAATACCATCGTCCCCCTTTTATCCTTGAAAAAGCCCTATGCCCTTCAATAATGTTGTAATATACTCACCACAAAAGATAACTTATGTCCTAGTATCATCTATCTGTCTATAGATAAAATATTCTATTTCTACTCCCATATCTATCTAATACCCCAAAATCATATTGCATAGATAAAACATGTCAAAATTGGTTACCTTGCTATGGCTAGTCTTCTTATAGTTGAGAGTATGGGCAAGAATATGGTAGAATAGCAAATGACTTTGAAGGTACGAAATCATCTTACTTGGGATGAATCAACTGAAACCGAAATCTCTCGACAGTCATATCACTCGGCTAAGAGTTAAGCAAATTGACTTCCTCCTCATCATATAAACCTAAAAAGTAACCAATTTGACTCAATTCAATTACATGAATTTCTTTATAAACCTAAAATATGAAAGTGGACATTTGCCTACTTCTCTCTAGCTACAAAGTGGACAAAAAATCAATAGCTATATTTTTAAAAGTGGGTTCTTTTACCTCAAATAATTGAAACCGTGTTTTATTAAGAACCATCTGCTGGATTATATCATCCATTCCATACTCTTGCAAAAGAGTCCAATCTAGATATTGTTGATCCATGAATGTTATTTGTTGTAACTTCCTCCTTCTCTCCCTAGCATACTCTTGATGTCAAGGTAGATCATAGCCCGAACTTTTGGAAGATGAAGCGGCTGCCATCTTCTGTTTCTTTCGTTGAAGTTGCATCTTCTTGGGCAGCATAGTGGATGCTGACAGCATAAATCTGAAATGAAAAAGTGAAAATGGGTATGGAAAAAGTAAAGATAGTGAGTGAATGTGAGGTGGAGTGATGAAGAAAGTGTATGTAGGAGATAGAGTGATGGAAAGGGAGAGAAATCTAGAAAGAGAGAAGCTAAAAAGAGAAATTGATAACAAAATGAGTAAGGAGAGAGAGAGAGAGAAAACTGACGGTTGTGCTTTAAAAAGCATTGTATGCTGGCGCTTTGCTTTGTATGCCAACGATGTACATTGCCGATGCATATGAGTAAGTCAGCTAATAGGCCAGCAAGCTTGAGTGTAAGCCTTAAGTTCAAATTTTTATGCTTTTCTTTTTTTTCTTTATATATATATTTTTCCCTTAGGCTGGTAGCCTTTATGCCAATGGATGGCCTAGTTTTTTTTTAATTAATAAATAAATAAATTATTAATAATGATGAATAAGAAAAAAATTAGTTTGGTTAGACATGGGTTACCTCTCATATAGCACTTAGTTTAGAGTCGTTAGCCTAACTTTTCCAATCTTACTATGGGTTCTCGCTCACCACCATATTGGTGTTACTGTCTATGTTTTCTCTTTCAAAATAGTGTTTACGGAGATGACCATGTACCTTAAAAGTGCGATTGTCTACTGCCTTTAACTCAACTGTACCATACGAAAAAACATTAGCTATTTCAAATGGCCTAGACCATCGGGATTTTAACTTACTGGGGAACAACTTTAGTTGAGAGTTTTATAATAACACTTTTTATCCAACCACAAATTCCCATTATTGAATGTTCCTATCATGCCATCGCTTGGCTCTCGCCTTACCGATCTTAGCGTTTTCATAAGCTTTTTCTCTAATCTCATCTAGCTGGTTCAATTAGAGCATTCTCTTTTCACCTCTCCTTTGCCCAAGTACTGCTCTTGTAACATAGTCACTAGCATCACACATCATCTTGAAAGGAAGCTCCCAATCAAGTGCAATGATTGCTGGTATTGAAGTAAGCTTCTCTTTTAATAGATTGAATGCTAGTAAACAACTATCATAAAAAACAAAGGTAGAATCCTTTTTAAGTAAATTAGAAAGAGGTCTAGAGATTTTACAGAAGTCTCTGATAAATCTCCTATAGAAGCCAGCATGCCTTAGGAAGCTCTTAACTCCTTTGATTGAAGTACGTGGTGGTAATTTCTCTATAATCTCCACTTTAGCTCTGTCAACTTCAATTCCTTTTTTTGATACCTTGCGACCTAAGACTATTCCTTCTCTTACTATAAAATGGCATTTTTGCCAGTTTAGAAGTAGATTAGTCTCTTTGTACCTTTTAAGCATATGACTTAAATTAGTTGGACATGAGTCAAATAACTTCCCAAAGACAAATAAGTCATCCATAAATATAACAATAAAGTCTTCAAACATATTAAAAAATATAGACATCATGCATCTTTGAAAAGTAGTGGGTACAATATAGAGACTAAAGGGCATTCTCCTAAAAGCAAAAGTGCCATAAGGACATGTAAAGGTGGTTTTGTCTTGGTCCTCAAGTGTGATATGAATTTGATTGTAACTAGAATATCCATGTAAAAAACAATAGTAATCATGCCGTGAAAGTTTTTCTAACATCTAATCTATGAAAGGGAGTGGGAAGTGGTCTTTATGAGTAACATCATTTAGTTTTCTATAATCTATGCAAAATCTCCATCCGGTCATAATGCAAGTAGGGATTAGCTCATTATCCTCATTTTTCACCATGGTCATAATACCTTTTTTTGGCACAATCCTGAATGGAACTAACCCACTTATTATTTAAGATAAGATAGATAATACCTGGATCTAGCAATGTCAGTACCTCTTTCTTCGCTACCTCCTTGAAAGTCAGGTTGAGTCTTCCCTATGGTTATACTATAGGTTTATACTTCACTTCAAGCAATATCTTGTAAGTGCAAATTAAGGGACTAATCCCCTTAATATTGATAATGGTCTACCCAATCGCTTCTTGGTGCTCTCTCAAAACTCCTAAAAGTTGTTTCTCTTGGTTATCTATCAAAGAAGAGGAGATAATTATTAGCAAAGTATCATTTGTTTCAAGATAAGCATATTTTAAATGACTAGTTAAAGGTTTAAGTTCAAGTACCAAAGGTTGTGTTGATGATGGGAGTGGCTTTTTCTTACTAGTGCCTAGCTCTTCATTGTACCGAGCTTTGATTTCTAACACCTATTCCCTACCTTCTTCTTCAGGCTCGTCGTCATCGCTCCAATCATTTAGATCCCTATAAATTGATTCCATGGTATCCATTCCTGCTTTCTCTTCTATAAACTCACAGGTAATCTCATTAAAAATATCAATAGTGTAAGATGATTTGAAATCATCAAAATGCTTTATGGCTTCATAAACATTAAACATTAATTAATCATCTATAACCCTTAAAGTAAGCTTACCCTATTCTACATCTATCAGCACCTTACCTATTACATGAAACGGTCTGCCTAGGATCATGGGTACCTCTTTGTCCTCTTCCATCTCTAGGATTATAAAGTTGACTGGGAAGATAAATTTATCTACCTTCATTAGGCAGTTCTCAATAATACCCCTTAGGTATTTGATACTCTTGACAGCAAGTTGCAAGGTAATAGAAGTCTCCTTACCATCTTAAGGTCCCAACTTCTTGAAAATATACAAGGGCATTAAATTTATACTTATACCTGAATCAATAAAAACCTTATCAAAGTGAAAATTTCCTATAGTACAAGGAATAGTAAAACTCCCCTAATCTCTTTGTTTTCTAGGCAAGGTAGATAAATTTTTCTAAAGGATCATGGAATACTCCCCTGTAAGCATTATTGGTTTGTTCCCATCAATCTTTCTCCTTTTGGTGAGCAAATCCTTCATGAATCTAACATACAAAGGCATTTGCTAAAGTGCCTCTACAAAAGGAATGTTGATTTGTAGCTTCTTGAAGATATCTAGGAATTTGGCAAATTGAGCGTCTAGCTACTATTGCTTCAATCTTCTCAGAAAAGGGGCTAGAGGAACATACAATTTCACTTCTAATGACTTGTGCTTTGGTTTATTTTCTACCTACTTCCCTTTTTCTTCCTTTAGAATATCCACCTGTTCTTCAACTCGTCTGTCAAATGTTTCCATTGCTTTTCCACTCCTCAGCATAATAGTATTGACACCTTTGGGGTTCTCTTCAATATTGTTGGGTGAAGACCCTGATGATTTGTTACTCAACTGTTGAGAGATTTGAATAATCTAATTCTCTAAATTCCATATAGTCACTTGTTGATTCTATAACATGGTGTCAGTGTTTTGCATATAACTTAACCTGAGCTCTTCCATTCTAGACTAATTTTGTTGAAGTGGAGCATTTTGAGTAGGACCTTACTTCTAGAATCTAGGTGGTGGTTGAAATGCATTGTTCACACTTCTCCATGAAAAATTTAGATTATTACACCACCTAGGAATGTATGTATTCGAATATGGTCCTTCATTGCTGCATTGAAAATTGTTAACAAAATTCACCTATTCTTTACTGGTTAGAGCTGGGTGATTCCCAATTAGGTACTCAAGAGTCAAATGTGATCCTGAACATAACTCATAAGAAACAATAGGATTAGCATTAAAAGATTGTGTTAAGGTGAGTTTACTTACTTAAGTAGTGAGAGCTCCAATTTGAGCTGTTAATGGAGAAAACAATGTTATTGTCACTTGCTGCTGCCACTCCTAACTTGCTTCTCTTGTTTTGCCAGTTATGTGCAGTGGAGACTATCTCTTTTATCAGTGCACTTGCTTCATTATAGGTCTTACCCAACATAACACCTCTAGCTGTAGCATAGGGATCTCAATGTCTCATCTAGACTGAGATAAAAGATCTTAATCAAGAGATTATTTGGCAGGCTATGATGTAGGCATTTTTTGATCACTTCCTTGAATCTCTCCCATGCCTCATAAAGTAACTCACCACTAAACTTGGTAAAGCTAATGATGTCATTCCTTAGTTTTACGGTCCTAGCTGGTGAAAAAAATCTCCTTAAGACCTTCGATGAAAGATCAACCTAAGTAGTGATGGAATCTTATGGCAGTGAATGAAACTAAGCTCTATCTTTATCTCTTAGTAAAAAGGGAAAGAGCTATAATCTGATAACCTCATTTGTTATGTTGTTTATCTTTACTATATTGCAGTATTGAAGGAATCTTGCAGTATGCTCATTAGGACTTTCATTAGAATATCCTCTAAACTAATTCTTCTGAACCACCTAAATGAGGAACAGCTTCAACTCAAAGTTACTAGCTTGAATGGTGGGCCTCCTTATAGCCAAACCTATCACCGTAGGTACTGTATAGTCTTGTAGTGCTTGCAAAACTCTTTGTATCTGATTGTTATCCTCTTTACCTACCTTCTCTTCTATCCTTTTTCTGTTCTCTTATCTCAACTGATGCAAAGTCTACCCTATTTTAGAATATAATGGTAGAATTTTAGCACTTCAACTCTTGCATATAAAACACCTGCAAAGAGAACAAAAATAACACATGCCATTAAGTATACCTAAATTACCAATTGAACAAAAATTTTTAATATTTCTAGTCTTCGGCAATGGTGCCAAAAACTTGATTCATTTAAACTATATATATATATATATATAAATCATGAATACTCTAACAAGTATACTAAGTCAAATCAAGTAACACAGAGTAAGTAAGGTTGTTGATCCCTTCAGGACTAAGAAATTACTAATCCTATGCTAGTTCTTATCAATATTCAGGCAATCAAAATTAAATTAATTAATGTAATAATTGCCCTAAAATTATTGAAAAGAAAATAACTATAAAATATTTAAAAGAAAGTAATCAATTGAGAATTGTAGGATAACAGAATCAACTCTAGATTATGCAAATCGAATTGTTACCATATTATATAGATTAATAGCAATATGGTCATTTAAGTGAAATTATTATGCCTTAAAACTTAAGGATTTTAACCCTTAATTAATTAATCTGCTCCTACATCTCCAATTAACAGTGGACTCTAAATTACAATCATATATCTCCTGATATTATGATTGTCTAATGTCCTAAATCAATTATTCCTAACGTCTTAGTGAATAATCAATCATCGAACATTGCATTAATCTCTAGATAATTTCTAATTAATTCAATTAACGCTGCTTCTACCTTAATCAAATTAACTAAGAATTTCTAACAAAACCTATGTCAACTTCGGTAGTACTAGGATTTTTAATAATTATAATCAATTAAACAACTAGAATCGCAATCATAGAAATCTGCTATCATAAATAATCCATATATTAATCAATCCTACAACATGAATACAATTCTCATCTTTGCTACCTAAGCATTCATCAATTCCTACAAATAAACTTAGCTAGCCACGGAATTTGAAACAGAAGCACAATTACTAATTGAAATTGCAAAGGTGTTTATAATTAAAAGTAAGAATAAATCATAGTATTGCATAAATATAAATAAAATAGACGTTACCAATTCTATAATTGAAATAGGGTAAACTTCAACGGCAACTCTAAAACTTGGTCTCTATAGCAAAAGCAAACTCTTTGCAACGATGCAAACGATTCTGTAGAAGAATTCTTCAAGAACTATTTAATGACTGTTCTACGACTCTATAAGTCTAAGGAAAGTGTATGTGCCAAAAAGTCTCTCAAACCGTAAAACATAAGGCTATTTATAAGAAAAATTAAGATTGGCTCACATAAGGCTTCTTTTTTACGAAGTTCAGCTGATAGTTCAGCGGCATAGACTTGCAAGGCCGCTAAATTACATTGTAGGAGAGTTGCCTTTAATTCCAAATTGCAACGTATTGATTCGGACTTTGTTCATTTGCATAAAACTCCTCTAAATTTTCCATAATTCCACTCTTGAATCCTTTAATTCCTAAAATTTCCAAATGAAATTAATTAAGTACCATTTTTAATGATTTCTATAAAATCAATAATAATTCTATCTAATTTGTACATTGAAACAAGAAAAATATGCCTTTATCAGACATCATACATCTTTGAAAAGTACCGAGTGCATTATAAAGACCAAAGGGCATTCTCTTAAAGGCAAAAGTGCCATAAGGACATGTAAAGGTGGTTTTCTTCTTGCCTTCAGGTGCTATGTAAATTTAATTGTAACCAGAATAGCCATATAAGAAATAATAACAATCATGCCAAGTTTTTCTAACATCTAATCTATGAAAGGGAGGGGAGAGTGGTCTTTATGGGTGGCATCATTTCGGGTTTTGTAATCTATGAAGACTCTCTACCCGGTCACAGTGCAAGTAAGGATTAACTCATTAGCCTCACTTTTAACCACAATGATACCACCTTTTTTTTGCACTACTTAAACAAAACTAACCGACTTACTATTTGAGATAGAATAGACAATACCTACATCTAGCAATGTGAGTACCTATTTCTGCACTATCTCCTTGAGAGTTGGGTTAAGTCATCTCTGTGGTTATACTGTAGGTTTGTACTCATCCTCTAGCAATATCTTGTGAGTACAAATTAAGGGATTGATCCCCTTGATATTAGCAATGGTCTACCCAATGGCTTCTTTATCGTCTCTTAGAACTCCTAGAAGTTGTTTATCCTGATCACCTATCAAAGAAGAGGAGATAATTAGTAGTAAAGTATCATTTTTTGTAAGATAAGCATATTTTAAATGACTAGGTAAAAGTTTAAGTTCAAGCCTTGAAGGTTATGTCAATGATTGGACTGGCTTCTTCTCACTAGTGCCTCGCTCTTCATAGTATCGAGCTTTGTTTTCTATCACCTATTTCCTACCTTCTTCTTCTTCAGGCTCTTTATCATTGGTCTAATCATCTAGATCCCTACGAACTGATTCCATGGCATTCAATCCCACTTTCTCTCCTATAGACTCACAAGTAATCTCATAAAAAATATCAGTAGTGTAACAGGATTTGCAACCATGAAAATGCTTTATGGCTTTGTAAACATTAGAAGTTACTTGATCATCCATAACTCTTAAAGTAAGCTTATCTTATTCTACGTCTATCAACACTTTACCTGTTGTAAGAAATGGTCTTTTAAGGATCCTAGGTACTTCTTTGTCCTCTTCCATCTTTAGGACTATAAAGTAGATTGGGAGGAAAAAATCTTCTACCTTCACTAAGACATTCTCGACAATACCTCTTGGGCATTTGATACTCCTATTGACAAGATGAAAGGTGACATGAGTCTCCTTACAACCTCCAAGTCCTAGCTTCCTGAAAAATAGAATAAGGCATTAAATTTATACTTGAGCTTGAATCAGTAAGAACTTTATCAAAATGAAATTTTCCTATAGTGTAAGGAATAGTAAAACTCCCTTCATCTCATTGTTTTCTAGGCAGGCTAGATAGATTTTTCTAAAGGATCATGCAACACTCCCTTATAAGCATCACTTGTTAGTTCCTTGCAATCTTTCTCTTTTTAGTGAGCAAATCCTTCATGATTCTAGCATATGAAGTCATCTACTGAAGTGCCTCTAAAAAAGGAATGTTAATCTGTAGCTTCTTGAAGACATCTAAGAATTTGGCGAATTGGGCATCTAGCTATTGTTGCTTCAGTCTTCCTAAAAAAGGAACTAGAGGAACATATGGTTTCACTTCTAGTGACTTCTACTTTGGTACCTCTTCTACTTTCTTCCCTTTCCTTTCTTTGGATTCTTCTCTTTTTCTTCAACTCGTTTGTCAACTGTTTCAACTTTCTTTCTACTCCTCAACACAATAGCTTTAACACCTTTAGGATTCTCTTTAGTATTGCTGAGTAAAGACCCTAATGTTCTATTACTCAACTGTTGAGAGATCTGACTAAATTGATTTTCTAAATTCTGAATAGTCACCTATTGATTCTATAACATGGTGTCAGTTTTTTGCATATAACTCAACATGAGCTGTTCCATTCTATACTAATTGTATTGAGGTGAAGCGTTCTGAGCAAGACTTTGCTTCTGGAATCTAGGCAGTGGTTGAAATGAATTATTCTCATTTCTCCATAGGAAATTTGGATGATTACACCACCTAGGATTATATGTATTTGAATATGTTCCTTGATTACCATGTTGAAAATTGTTGATAAAGTTCACCTGTTCTCCACCAGTTGGAGTTGAAGGATTCTTAGTTTGGCACTTAAGAGTCGAATGTGGTCTTGAACATAACTCATAGAAAACAATAGGATTAGCATTAAAAGACTGTCCTAAGATGAGTTTACTTACCTAGGTAGTAAGAGCTGCAATCTCAGCTGTTAATTGAGACATATTGTTATTGTCACTGATTGTTGCCAATCTTGACTTGCTTCTTTCGTCTTGCCAATTATGTGTACTGGAGGCCATCTCTTCTATTAGTGTACTTGCTTCATCATAGGTCTTTCCCATCAAAGCACCTCTAGCTGCAACACCAACTAAAGACCTCCATGTCTCATCCAAATTGAGATAAAATATCTCAATTAGGAGATTATTTGGACAACCATGATGTGGGCATTTTCTGATCGCCTCCTTAAATCTCTCTCATGCCTCATAAAGTGAATCACCACTAAACTTGGTGATGCTGTTCCTTCGTTTTGTGGTCTTAGATGGTGGGAAAAATCTCCTTAAGAACTTTGATGAAAGATCAGCCCAGGTGGCTATAGATTCTTGTGGCAATAAATGAAACCAAGCTTTAGCTTTATCCCTTAGTGAAAAGGGAAAGAGACGTAATCTGATAACCTCTTCTGTTATGTTGTTCATCTTCATTGTGTTACAATTTTAAAGGAATCCTACAATACGTTCGTTAGGACTTTGATTAGGATATCCTCCAAAGTGATTTGTCCGAACAAACTGAATAAGGAATGGCTTCAATTAAAAGCTGCTAGCTTGAATGATAGGCCTTCTTATAGCAGAACTCATCACTGTGGGTACTGCATAGTCCCGCAGTGCTCGTGGAACTCCCTGTATCTGATTATTATCCTCTTTACCTACCATCTCTTCTCTCTTTCTTCTGTTCTGTTGCCTCAATGGATATAAAGTGCACTGATATGAGGCAAGTGCACCTATCAGTTTTAATATAGTGAATGTTAGACCGAGTCGATCCCTCAGAGACTTCAAGTACGAATATTAACCTTAGCTTTATTATCTAACCGGAAAATTATGAAAGTTGAATTAATTAAAAATACTAAAATTAACAAACTAACTTATTTATAAGACTTTATTAAGCAATTAAAAAAGCGATAAAATCAAGAACGACTTCAAGAAAGTGATAACGTATTTAGAATTATTTCCCTTAGAGTTAATCATGTGATCGCTTAAAATATATTCAATTTGGTTTCTATTATTCTTGATCGAAGGGATTCACAACTAAAGTTAATACCTTTCTCAAGCATATTAACCCTAATCCTAAATTATTCACCGGAATCTCTTCACTTAGTAATATAATTTAGAATTGCATTAATGTATAATGAATTCCCATACAAATAATTAACTTTCCGGAAGAAACATGTATCTTATCTCTAAGTATACATGTAATTCTCTTTAATTATGTAAAGATCTAATTATACATGTAATTTCTCAATCAACATGCATAATATCATATATTGGTATTCTAGAAATATCAATCAATAATTAACGACATAATCGAATCAAGTAAAAATAGAAACTTTATTGAAATTTCTAAATCAATCCAAGAATCACATGAAACTCTAGGTTTCATAATCCTAAATGCTCGAATTCTAAGCTATCATAATGAATCTAAAAACGAGTTTCATTAATAATATAAAAAAAAAACATGGAAACCCCTTTAATTGATGAACAATCTCTCTAATCTTGAAGTTAATGTTGTTTCCCTCTTTCTTGATGTTGTTCCTTAAGTTTCTTTCTTGATGTTGTTTTGCCTCTTTCTTGATGTTGTTCCTTAAGTCTCTTTCTCTTCTCTTGTATCTCTCCGTTTCTGTAATGTCTCTCCTTTCTTTTGAAACCCTAAGATATCCTTTTATATGTGTATTACAAAGATTCTGTTTTTGTCACCAGACACGACCTGGGACACGACCTTGTCCTTAGGTCGTGTAACTTTTTGTACTAAGGCAAAATTTTCTGCACAACTTCAAAACTTCATAACTTCTTCATTTGAACTCCGATTTGAGTGAAATTTGATTCCTTTTCTTCGTTTTCGACCCTAGAACGCGTTCATACCTTAAAAGAAAAAATTTACTCAATTAAGTATCAATTTATTTAAAGAAAACTAAAAAAAATGAGGAAAATACTATAAAATCATCCTATGAAATATGTTTAAAATCCGAGTTATCATGCACTCTATTATAGAAACTAGTGAAAGAATTTCAGTACTTTTACTCCTGTACATAAAATACCTGCAAAGAGATTAAAAATAACACATGTTGTTAAGTGCACCTAAATTACCAATAGAACTAAAAGGTTTAATATTTCCAGTCCTTGGAAACAGTGCCGAAAACTTAATTTTCTTAAATTATATATAGATAAATAAATCATGAATACTCCAATAAGTATATTAGGTCAAATTAAGTAATACAAAGCAAGTAAGGTTATCGATCCCTCAAGGACTAAGGAATTACTAATCCTATGCTAGTTCTTATCAATATTCAAGCAATCAAAATTAAATTAATTAATGTAATAATTGCCCTAAAACTATTGAAAAGAAAATAACTATAAAATATCTAAAACTAAGCAATCAATTGAGAATTGTAGGAAAATAGAATCCACTCTAGATTATGCAAATCAAATTGTTATCATGTTATATGGATTGATAGCTATATGGTCATTCCAATGAAATTATTATGCTGTAAAACTTAAGGATTTAAACACCTAATTAATCAAACTGCTCCCACACCTCCAATTAATAGTGAACTCTAAATTACAATTATATATCGCTCGATACTATGATTGTTGTAGATACCTAATTTTCGCCCCTTTTTTATTTTATTTTAAATAAGGTAATAGGATCCTAAATCAAGAAAAGTTCAAAAAATTTAAAATTAATGGAAGCCCCAAAAAAAATGAAGAAATTTAGAAAAAATATGATTTCTAGAAAAATATAAGAAAATAGAAAAAATAGGAAAAAAAACAAAAAATAAGAAATTTAGAAAATACAAAAAAAAAATAAGAAAGTTTGACTTTGAAATAATAAAAAAATTTACAAAAATAACATTTTGATAGAGCAGATTTTTAATTTTAATCTAGGTTTAAGAGTCGGTTCATTGAACCTAGGTTTAGATTTAAATATTGCCCATGCCAACCGAGTCCATAATTGCACATATGAACAAGGCACAGGCCAACAGTCTAACAGTTAAGCATATGGGTCTAGTACTAGCATTGAGCATGAGGTCTTGAGTTTAAAACTTAGCAAAGGCAAGAAGGCCTTTTCCTTACTTTTTAATCACATCAAAGACTGCTACGTATCGGGATTTGATTGTGCTATGGGTTCTATCTCGTGGCATCATCGGATTAGAAGACTTTGCTAACGTGGTTCCATGTAGCATGCCACGTCAACCACCACTTGTCAAGTGTTGACACGAGGCAGGTCAGGGTTTATCGAGTTAGCTGACGTGTTGCCATGTTAGCACTTTCCCTTTCTTTCCCTCGGTTTTCCCCCATTTTCTCCCGATTTTCCTCCTCTTTCCTTCTCAAGAATAGCTTACTCCCTTCACATTAGCTTCAATTTATGTACAAATTCGACACACAGTCACATAGTTTCTTGCATCATTCTTGCATTAGACAAGGCATGCTTCGTATTGGTGTCAAGAACAAATCTAAATTTAGCCAAAAGCATATTCAAATTAGCATTCAAAAATCGAAAAAAAGCTAAGTTTTTGAGCATTTCTCATTAAATCCGATTCCAACATTCCTTTATTTCTAAGTTGAATTTGTGTATAAATTGATGGTTATAGGACATAGACAGACACATACAATGAACAGAATAAATTCCTTCACTTTCTTTATCCATTCCCGATCACTTTCTCTCTCTAACCCACACTCTCTCTCTTCACTCCAACTTGAGTTGAGCCACCACTCTAAGAAGATTACCCACGGGTCAAGCTCCCCAACCCAGCTGCTTTCAACCTTCGCCGTAACCCCTAGCAACTCCACTAAGGTAGCTACTACCAAACCTTGACCGCTACTCCTCTCTCTCTCTTCAAACCACTACCCTCAGCGTCCTTTGACCCAAACTAATGCCACAGCCACTCTCCTTGTATCCTTAAATCCCCAAGCCAACACTCCATTCGTACCTAGTTGCCACTACGTCGGAAGAACAAACACTACCGTCGACCGCCACTTCTAAAACCACCTAAAACGAGCTCCATTAACCACGGCATTTCCTCTACCCCCCTTAGTCCCAATCAGAAACACATAAAAACCCCCTTTCCCTTCGATTTCGAGGTTAGATCAAGCTGAATCGTACCCTGTTGGTGTTGTTGAAGAGGAAGCCAAGATCCGACCCGACCCAACCTGATTTAAAGTATTAACTCATGACCTGGTACAGCAGTCCAACCAGACTCGACCGACCTAAGTCCAACCCGCACATCCTGTTGCCTTCATTTAATTTCTTTTTATTTATTTTTCCTCGTTTTGTTTTATTTATTTATTTATTTTTCCTTGTTTTGTTTTATTTTTTTATTTTTTTATTTTATCTGTGTTATTGTAACTAAAAAAAAAAGAAAGGAAAATGAATGGAAAAAGAAAAGGAGAAAAAGAAAGAGAAGAAAAAGAAAAAAAAGAAGAAGAATAGGAAGTATTTCACATTTAAACAAAAGAAAAACCATGAAAAAGAACTAACTAACAATAAAAAGTAAATAAATAAATGATCAAAATAATAAATGGAATAAAAATAGAAAAGTTACTTTTCACACTTAGAAGATTATTATTTTTTTTTCAATAAAAATAAAACAGATAATTTCCAAACTAGGCAATTTTAGGTTTTCCAAAAATAAAATGCAACTTAGGACCTCTTATAATCTTTTCTCAAATCAACTCATAATGGGTAAAAATATAAACTTGGCAATTTTTCCAAAGTTAAAATCAATCAACCCATTACATTTTCATTAAAAGAACTATGTATGTTTGATCTCAAATAGTAAGTATGCAAGCATCCGTACGAAAGTATAGGGCGACTTAAAATGTGGAAGTTTTATTTTTTCCCTTTTTTGATATTTATGTGAATTGATTAACTTAGTTGTGTGTATTATAATTAGTTGTTTTACAAATTAAAAAGGGCATATTTAAAAAGCGAAGTTAAATTTAGAAAGTTAAAAAGTGGTACTTGTTTAGGGTTTAATAAATTAGCCCTTAGACCTAAATCTTTGGTTTTCAAAAAAGGCGTTTTACAAATTGGTTTTGCAATTGATAGACTGGTAGCTAAGTTATAACCAATCTACCCAATTGGTTATAACTTAACCTGTTTTCATGACTCCGATCGGCGACTCCAAATTTTTTCAAGTTGGAAAAATGATTTTCTTTAAACCCTAGTCGAGAGTGAATATTAAATGGGTAAGATTTAGTATTGATCGATTTAGAGAAGACTTAATTTTATAAAAGAATTGGGAGGGTGAAAAACTAGGTTGGACAGTTTGGCGACTCTTCTAAGGACCATCAAGAGGGCTAACCACTTAAAAATATTTCAGAATTAAAATTGCTTTATTTATTCCTTTACATATTGATTTGTTTATTTATTGTTTGCTTTGTGTATATATTTGTTTTAATTAGCATATTTATTTTATAAATAGCATACATTGAGGCATGAGACTTATTTTGCTGCATCATAAATGCATGATAGATACGGTCAAACCTAGGCTGTCATAGGACCTTGGGACGGGGTGCCATTGTGTAAAGTCTAGGACGTAATGGGGCAACCACCGTTCGGGGCTGATTAGGCTACCCCACTTGGACTTCGATGTGACTAAAAAACCATTTCTTTGTAAATGTGTGAGGTCACTGAGTTTAAGGACCATTAAAACCCACTTGTCTCGTATTACACTTCATAGGGTCAACAAATAATTAACGAAACGGCAATGTTATGTAAAAAAGAAAAAAAATGACAAAGATTTTGGAGTTTTTTATTTCCTCTATTCTTCCTAAAATTGATGTACATAGGAGATCTTATATATTAGTCTTTCTCTTATAATTTATGCTTTCTTTGTAATGTTTCAAAAATGGCTAACTCATCCAATGCTAGGGTTCTTGCTAAAGTGATTCATGTCCAGAAACCTGTAAACCTAAAGCCCATACTCAGCCAATGGTTTCAAACCTTCAACCCGAGAGAGCAATAGTTCATTCCCAACAAAATTAGACCCATACTCTCACTAACTAAAGTAAAAGTTAACATCATTCTAGTAAGGGCCTTAGTCCATTTTTGGGAGCCCAAAGAAGTGGCTTTTCAATTTAGACCACATCTAATCAGCCTAACTCTAGAGGTGTACACCTAATTGCTCCAAGCTCCTCCTCTAGACGAAATATATGTCCTAGAACTCAGCTTCGACCTAACATATATATTTTCAAAATTCTTAGGAATCCATAAGACTACAACAAATACACCATCAAGATATAGGATCTAGTCCATTGGTTCCAAAATGAGCCCAGCTTTAACAATCAAGCATTGTCTTTTGGGAACTGGAGAGAAAACCGAATCAAAGCCTATGTGCTAGCTATGTTCGCTGCTATCTTGTTCCTAAGCGGGTCTCCTCTTATACACTTTAGGGTAATAGAGTTAGTGGCTCAATTTTAGGAAGGTAAATCTTACATTCCTACCTAACTTGTTGAGCAAATAAGGAATCTTAATTTCCTTAAGGAAAGCGGCTGCGAAGATCTCAGGTCAAGCATATCACTATTAATGGTTTAGTTCGCTAGTCACATCAAGTGCTTTGGGTTGGATTTAATAAGGGGAGCATTCATGAATAAGATTGACCTTATTGATTCTTTTGTCAATAAGATCAAATTACCAAAAGATATCCCTACCCGTCTTTGGATAAAGGTTTTATAAGATTTCTGAGTAGAAGACATACTGTGGACTACCAAATAGAGCAATTACACTAAGGTCATACTGATTTGCAAGAATTACCATACTGTACCACTGATCGGGATGAGCTGGTGTACAGGCTACTATCTAAGCAACATGGTAAGATAATTTGGAGAGATCTAGGACATAATTCACAAACCTTCATTGGAACCATTCACTCTTCATCTCGAAGAGCCTCACTCTACAGAAAAGTTATCTAAACTTCATAAGATCACAACTTGGTGGGACGCTCGGACCATAAGCCTAAACATCTATTTGAATGAGTTCATAGGAGAAGTGGACAAAGACCGGGTTACTAAAGAATATTTATACAATCAACTTCATAAGGTAGGCACAATGTGATATCGATCACCAGAAGTCCTTTAAACTTCCCCTATGCGCCCTAACTCTAAAATGGTGACCTATATGAACCAAATGAAAGCACGTATGGAGATCCTCCATGATGAG
This sequence comes from Lumnitzera racemosa, assembly GCA_024138005.1. Taxonomy (NCBI): domain Eukaryota; kingdom Viridiplantae; phylum Streptophyta; class Magnoliopsida; order Myrtales; family Combretaceae; genus Lumnitzera; species Lumnitzera racemosa. The sequence goes on from JAMXBC010000008.1 coordinate 77,292,428, forward strand.
AAAGATAAATGGGCGAAGCTATGCTGAGAATCTAAATAAAGGTCGTACGCCCTAAAACATTAGCTAAAGATGGCTTAAAAGAAAATTCAAGAGTTTAAAGAAGCAGCTAAGCATAATGATAACTCTAATTTTAAATATATTTTATAGGGTGATATTATAGTATTTTCCTCACATTTTTGGTTTTCTTTAAATAAATTGATACTTAATTGAGTAAAATTTTGATTTCTAGGTTTGAACGCATTCTAGGATCGAAAACGAAGAAAAGGAATCAAATTTCACTCAAATCAGAGTTCAAATGAAGAAGTTATAAAGTTTTGAAGTTGTGCAGAAAATTTTGCCTTAGTGCGGGAAAGTTACACGACCTGGGGACACGGCCATGTCCCAGGCCGTGTCTGGTGACGAAAATAGAATATTTGTAATACACATATAAAAGGATATCTTAAGGTTTCAAAAGACAAGAGAGAAATTACGGAAACGGAGAGACACAAGAGAAGAGAAAAAGACTTAAGGAGAACATCAAGAAAGAGGTGAAAACAACATCAACTTCAAGATTAAAGAGATTTTTCATCAATCAAAGGGGTTTCCATGTTTTATTTTATATTATTGATGAAACTCGTTTTTAGATTCATTATGATTGCGTAGAATTCGAGTATTTAGGATTATGGAACCTAGGGTTTCATGTGATTCTTGGATTGATTTAGAAATTTCAATAAAGTTTCTATCTTTACTTGATTCAATTATGTCGTTAATTATTGATTGATATTTGTAGAATATCAATATATGATATTATGTATGTTGATTGAGAAATTGCATGTGTAATTAGATCTTTACATAATTGAAGAGGATTACATGTATACTTAGAGATAAGATACATGTTTTTTTTCCGGAAAGTTAATTAATTGTGTGGGAATTCATTATACATTAGTGCAATTCTAAATTATATTACTAAGTGAAGAGATTCCGGTAAATAATTTAGGATTACGGTTAATATGCTTGAGAAAGGTATTAACTTTAGTTGTGAGTCCCTCCGGTTAAGAATAATAGAAACCGAATTGAATATATTTTAAGTGATCACATGTTAAACTCTAGAGGAAATAATTCCTAAATATGTTATTACTTTCTTGAAGTCGTTCTTAATTTCATCGCTTTTTCAATTGCTTAATCAAGTCTTATAAATAAGTTAGTTTGTTAATTTTAGTATTTTTAATTAATTCAAACTTTCATAATTTTCCCGTTAGATAATAAAGCTAAGGTTAATATTAGTACTCGAAGTCTTTGAGAGATCGACTCGGACTCACATCCGCTATATTAAAACTGATAGGTGCAGTTGCCTGATATCAATTTTTTGGCGCCGTTGCCGGGGATTTTCGATATTAAGAACACTAGTTGCTTTATTACTTTAACCATTTTTTTTTCTTTTGTTTTCATTGTTTATTTTCATTAGCTAGAGCTGCAATTGATTCTATATTTCTTACCCTTGCAATGCATGACTCGATGTAACTCGGAAGATTTGGTAGAACTTGATCTTGAAATTGAGAGAACTGCCCTTCAAAATTTGAAATCACGACCTAGAAAAATTGTGGCGACCATTGACGACGAGTCAATCGTTGAAATCAAGGAAGAAGGTGAAGAGACCAACACTCAATTCATCGTGCAGGAAGATCCACCACACATGGCTAACAACGGGAATGAAGAAAATCGGACCATATCCGATTATTCAAGGCCTACACTTATTGGAGCTAACTCTAGCATCGCAAGGCCAACCATCGCGGCTAATAACTTCCAAATTGCACCTATCATACAAATGGTGCAACAATATGTTCAGTTTGACGGTCTCCAAGATGAAGATCTTAATGCCCACATCTTTAGCTTTCCAGAGATTTGTGATACATTTAAAATCAACGGAGCCACGGATGATGCCATCCAACTGCAGCTATTTCCTTTCTCCTTAAGGGGTAGAGCAAAACAGTGATTGAACTCTCTATCACGAAATTCAATCACAACTTGGAATGAATTGGTAGAGAAATTTTTAGAGAAATATTTCCCACCTGCAAAGACCACTAAACTTCGAAATAATATTTCTTGTTTTGCCCAATTGGAAGCGGAGACTCTATATGATACTTGGGAGCGATTCAAGGACTTGCTCAAGAGGTGCCCACATCATGGCCTTCCATTATGGATGCAGATTCAGACCTTCTATAATGGTCTCAATTTATCTACGAGACAGATGATTGATGCATGCACAGGAGGTACTTTGAACACAAAAACACCTAAGCAAGCACAAAACCCGATTGAAGGAATAGCAATGAACAATTATCAGTGGGAAAGAACTAAAGCCAAACAAATGGCCATTCGAGTTTATAAGGTAGACTTGACCACTGCTTTGGCAGCCAAGGTGGACCTATTGAGTAAGAAGATTGATGCACTCTCTGTTGAACCTCAATAAGTACAATCGGATGTAAGTGACTTTGGTATGCAGGGGTATGGAGCACAAGAACAACTAGAATAGGTAGATTATCTAAGAAATCCACCCATGCAATAAAATAACCCCTACAGTAATACTTATAATCCTGGATGGAGGAATCATCCCAATTTCTCATGGGGAAATCAAAACCAAGGCCAGCAGAAGACCAACTTTGGACTACCTGGATTTCAAAGACCATTACCACCTCTTCTTTCTCAAGAAAAGAAGCCCAGTGTGGAAGAACTTCTCACCAAATATAGTCAAGGCAATGAGGCTCGCTTATCCAACATTGAATCATCGCTGAGGAATCAAGAGGCTTCAAATCGCAACCTTGAGAATCAAATTGGTCAACTTGCAAAAATGATCTTTGAGAGGCAACAAGGGACACTCCCAGGGAATACCGAGGTCAATCCTAGGGAACATGTTAATGTTGTGACCTTGAGAAGTGGTAGAAAACTGTAAGTGGAGAAGAAGGATGGTGAGGAAGTAGTTGAGAAAGAAGTGGAAGTCAATCGTAAGGAAGATGTAAAGCCACTAAAATCAAAAGAAAGTATGAAATCCCATAAAGTGAAGGAGTATAAGCCTCCCATCCCTTACTCGTAGCGCCTTAAGCAAAGTTACACTGATCAGAATAAGGAATTCGGTAAATTGCTTCATGTTTTCAAACAATTACACATTAACTTACCTCTTGTTGATGTCATCTTGCAGATGCCAAAGCCTGCAAAATTTTTAAAAGATCTTCTATTGAACAAGAGGAAATTGGAGGAGCTTATAACCGTCACATTGAACGAGGAATGTTCCGCACTTCTCTAGAAAAAGCTGCCACAAAAATTAAAAGATCTAGGGAGTTTCACTATTCCTTGTATGCTTGGTAATTTGTTTGTAGATAATGCTTTGGCAAACTTAGGAGCTAGTATAAATATGATGCCATATAAAGTGTTCAAAAAGCTAGGGTTAGGAGAACCTAAATTAACGCGCATGAGCCTTTAATTAGCTAGTAGGTCTATCATATACCCTAGAGGCATCATAGAGGATGTTTTAGTGCAAGTAGACAAATTCATCTTTCCCGTGGATTTTGTTATACTTGATATAGATGAAGATATTGAGGTGTTAATCATTTTAGGTCGACCCTTCCTAGCCACTGCTAAGGCTGTTTTTGATGTTAGTGAGCATAAGTTGATATTACGGGTCGGGGATGATAAAATAGTTTTTAAAACTCCAGAGACAATGAACAAATTTCTTGACTCAGAGGACATAAGTCACAATGTTAATGCCATTAATGTCATTACATCTACATGTATGCAGGAAATGCTTGCCAAGGATTCCTTAAGCTATTGCTTGCAAAAGGGAGATGAAAATTTGGTGATTAACCCAAATTGTGCAGAAGTGGCAGCTCAAATAGAAGTTCATGAATCCATTGTTGACGAGAAGGGGATTGATCCACTCCACAAGCCAAAGGATCTTTAGTTAAAATCTTTCAAAGAGAAGCTACCAATTTCGGAACCAAAACTGTCAAGAAATCATTTGGAACATGTCTTTGCGGTGAAAAGTTCAAAACCCCCAATGACAACCGCATCTAAGCTAAAAGCAAACAAATCGAAGAAGTTTAGGCTACATGAATTTGATAAGTGGCATGATAAGGAGAGAAACTATGGAAGTTATGCACCAATGAAATGGGATTGGCAAGGTCGATGGCCGAAGGGTAAATCTACACTTGTATGGAGAGTTCAAAAGCGAGATACAGGAGGAGTTCTATTTCCACCTGGATGAAGAATCATGAATTACAAGACGTATCCCGTTGAGCTATTGATGTTATCTATAGCGCTTCTTGGGAGGCAACCCATGTCTAACTCTACTTATGCCTTAGTTGTTTAAGTTTTCTTCATTTTATTTTCCGTTTTATCTAACTTTGCTTTGCTTCGTATATTTTCTTTCAATTTTTTGTCATAGTTCTTTCCTCTTTTAGCTTTATTTTTACTTTTTCTCTTTAGTTTTATTATTTCTAAGTTTCCTTTATCTTTAAATTTAATTAAAAAAAAAGTTATACAGGCAAGGGACACGGTCGTGTCCCATCCCGTATCCATCCAGGCCTTCAACACTGTCCACCCACAGAAAGGTATACGGGCATGGGATATGGTCGTATCCTAGCCTGTGTCTGCCTAGTTTTTCATCCATCATTATAGAAAGTTACACGGGCATGGGACACGGTCGTTTCCCCAGCCGGTATGTGCCCAATATTCCCCAGTACCTATAGTAAGTAACATGGGCATGGGACATGGTCGTGTCCCAACCCGTATGGGCCTAAAAATCCCACTCGCATACAAAGAGTTATACGGGCATGGGACACAGTCGTATCCCAGCCCGTGTCCATCCAGTTTTCACATACGGGCACACAGATTGTTACATGGGCAAGGGACACGGTAGTGTCCCTAGCCTGTGTCGACCCAAACTCACACGATTTTTGCACACGGTCGGTTTATTTAAATTAAACGCATTCTATCTCATACATACCCAATCAAACATTTCTCTCTCATGTTCTCTCTTATTCTCCCTCTTCTCTCCACAATTCTTGCATTCCGTATTTTGATCCAAGTAAGTTTCCTACTTAATTTTGCTTTCTCTTCCTCATGATTAGGTTGGAGAATGTGATGAAGATGTCGAGGCCAGTGATGACGATGATGATGCTATGATGGCTGAGGCATCGTCTGATGAGGCACATGAAGAGATGGATTCCGATCCCTCTTCTTAGTTCTTCATTTTTTGTGTTGACTTTTGTTGTTCAAGGCTTGTGAACTTTGCTATAGATCATGATAATGCTTCTTCATTTTACGCTTCTGCTCAATTGGTAGGGAAGTATTATTTTTTTTTTCAGTACAGATGTTTTCTTTTTCTATGTGCTGCTTTTTCATGTTGTTATGATTTTTTGTCGTACATTGAGGACAATGTACATTTTTAAGTGTAGGGAAGGGATATATATGAATTTGTTACTATTTAGGAGACCAATTATTCACATTTAACCCAATTAATTTTTAAGTTAACTTGCAATAGGTGATTAACAAGTGTTTCACCAAATTAACTGTTTCATCTTGATTATTATTGATCTTATTATACTTTACTAGAATTGATTGGTCAAATTTGTGAAGGGCAAAGTTACGAGCTATTTAGCTTCGGACTTTAGGACTTGAGATTGGAGTAACATCACTAGTTGAGAGTTAGTCATGGTTATTTTTAAATTTACTTTTGTGTATACCCTTCTCTTAGAAATTTTTAAGAGTCCTATAATTTTTAGCAAACAAACAAATGAAATTCTTCCTTTGAGAAACCCCTGAAAATCACAATGATTGGAGGTCAAAAGTAATAACAAGTGTATGAATAGAAAAATTGGTAAGGATTCGTCTTGGTCCATCAGAAGAGCGAGATTGAGTCCCAATGCCAATTCTAATGAAAAGAAAAAAAAATTGGTATGGATCAACCTTGGTCCGTCAAAAGAGTAAGGTTCTTTCCCGCTATCAATATAAGGAATAAGTTGGTATGGATCGGTCTTGGTCCGTTAGAAGAGCGAGATTCTTTCCCGCTACCAACGCAATTGTTTTTAAATAAGGTAAATTTAAAAAGACCTCTCAACAAAAGTATGAACTAGGAGAATGATCAGATGTAAAATGTGTTTGCTTTAGATTATGGTGCTTGGTGAGATGAAAGAGAGAATTGTACACACTTTAGTCGAATAGACAAAATTTTTATGACTCTTTCTCGGTTGGCGAGATGTTAAATCCAATTTTTAGTTTAAAAATCCTTAGTTAAATGTCTCGAGTAAACTTGGATTTTCATAAATTAACTAGTGAACTCTAGTATTAAGTATTGTTGGAGCATTTGAATATGGTCATATGAAATTGGTTGACTTTATTATTGCAAGTTAGTTGAGAATGATTTTCTTACTTTTCTACGGGTCAAGTGTATTCATTCACCGGTTTCCTAAATAGTGATAAATTTTGTTTAGCGTTTCTTGTCCCAAAAGTTTTGTTTTGATTTATTTGCTTGAGGACAAGCAAATGCTCAAGTATGGGGAAATTTGATAACTCTAATTTTAAACATATTTCATAGAGTGATTTTATAGTATTTTCCTCACTTTTTGGTTTTCTTTAAAGAAATTGATACTTAATTGAGTAAAATTTTCATTTTTAGGTTTGAACGCGTTCTAGGATCGAAAACGAAGAAAATGAATCAAATTTCACTCAAATCGGAGTTCAAATGAAGAAGTTATAAAGTTTTGAAGTTGTGTAGAAAATTTTGTCTTAGTGCAGAAAGTTACACGACCTGGGGACACGGCCATGTCCCAGGCCATGTCTGGTGACGAAAACAGAATCTTTGTAATACACATATAAAAGGATATCTTAAGGTTTGAAAAGACAAGAGAGACATTACGGAAACGGAGAGACACAAGAGAAGAGAAAAAGACTTAAGGAGAACATCAAGAAAGAGGTGAAAACAACATCAACTTCAAGATTAAAGAGATTTTTCATCAATCAAAGGGGTTTCCATGTTTTATTTTATATTATTGATGAAACTCGTTTTTAGATTCATTATGATAGCGTAGAATTCGAGTATTTAGGATTATGGAACCTAGGGTTTCATGTGATTCTTGGATTGATTTAGAAATTTCAATAAAGTTTCTATCTTTACTTGATTCAATTATGTCGTTAATTATTGATTGACATTTGTAGAATATCAATATATGATAGTATGCATGTTGATTGAGAAATTGCATGTGTAATTAGATCTTTACATAATTGAAGAGGATTACATGTATACTTAGTGATAAGATACATGTTTTTTTCCGAAAAGTTAATTAATTGTGTGGGAATTCATTATACATTAATGCAATTCTAAATTATATTACTATGTGAAGAGATTCCGGTAAATAATTTAGGATTACGGTTAATATGCTTGAGAAAGGTATTAACTTTAGTTGTGAATCCCTCCGTTCAAGAATAATAGAAACCGAATTGAATATATTTTAAGTGATCACATGTTAAACTCTAGAGGAAATAATTCCTAAATATGTTATTACTTTCTTGAAGTCGTTCTTAATTTTATCGCTTTTTCAATTGCTTAATCAAGTCTTATAAATAAGTTAGTTTGTTAATTTTAGTATTTTTAATTAATTCAAACTTTCATAATTTTCCCGTTAGATAATAAAGCTAAGGTTAATATTAGTACTCGAAGTCTCTGAGGGATCGACTCGGATTCACATCCGCTATATTAAAACTAATAGGTACACTTGCCTAATATCACATAACCATAAGAAGAAGAAAATGTCATCTAGCCCACAGAAAAAAAAGGAAATTAGCATAGGTAAATTTGTACCTTATTTTTTCTTTCTTTCATGTAATAAGACTTTAAGAATCCAAAAATAATGAATAACTTACCATTCTGTTAATCATTTGTCTATCCTCTCCTTTTCATCCATGTGGTTCACTTACATTTCATTCATTTGCATTCTTTTTCAAAATATCCATATGCTAACTTTTTGAGAAGTGGTTTTTACCCAGGTCGCTAAGATAGCTCTCAAACGCCAAACCTTCTAGAGAAGCCGCATCAAAACTTATTCTGAAACTAGAATGGCCAACCAAGGAAACAACAACAATAATGGCAACAACAACCCCGAGGTTGTTAACTCAACGGAGTTGAGATTCCAATCTTTGGAAGGAACAATGGAAAAGATGGTAGATCAGCTGAACTTCCTTGCTGACAGCATCTCTCTGCTTAGGTCTACGACCTCCTCAAATAAAGAGCACTCCAAAGCCCGATATAGAAAGAATACTAAGGCTCTACCCCTTGAAACAGAAGAAGCATTCCCTAAAGGCAATCAGGGCTTTAGATGCTTTGAAACTGAAGGGGTATTTCTAAAGGCCAACCCAACCTTTGAGCTGAATACTAACTCATTCCTAATCAACCCCAAAGCTTGAAGTTGACCAGGATAGATTGAAGGAGCTCAAAGTGCGGTTAACATGACAGATCACCAAAAAAATGAAAACACTCGAGGGGTATGATAGATTCGAGCATACTAAAATAATAGACTTCTCTACCGACGATTATGGAAGCTTCCCTGAAAAATTCAAAGTACTTGACTTTGAAAAATACAATGGGACTGGATGCCCCAAGTTATATACCCAGTTGTATGTAGGTATGATGGGCAAGTATGCACAATATGATCAACTCATGGTCTAAACCTTTTAGGACAGCTTGACAGGCCTTTCCTTAACTTGGTATGCATAGTTGAACTTAAATCAGGTGAATACATGGGAGAAGTTGGCTAAAACGTTCTATGAGCAATATAGATTTAATGTCAAAGTGGCAGCAATAATGATGGATTTGGTTGCCATAAGGAAAAGGTACAATGAATCCTTCAAAGAATATGCTCAAAGATGGAGGTCCCTAGCTGTAAGGGTATCTACCCCTGTAATTGAAAAAGAGCTAACGGCAACTTTCATTAACACTCTTAAGAGGCCCTACTTCGCTCACCTGATCGAAAAAGTCTCTTCTAGCTTTACAGAAATAGTAGCAGTTGGGTTCCAAATTGAAAGTGCTATTTCCTTTAGCAACCTGCAAGAAACAGCAAATAGAAGACATCTTCTGCTAAACCCACCATTAGTAAGCCTAGAGAAGCTACTGTTAGCTTGGTCAACTCCAACACAAGACCTAACTCCCAAGTTTCTTTTAGGATGAATCCCTTACCAGCTTAACCACAATACAAGAGCCAACTACTGGCTAATAGAGCCCCGAAACAGTTCACCAGAATACCTATTCCACTTAGTCAGGTGCTCGAGAAGTTAAGAAGAGATAATCTGCTACATTTTGAGGCTCCCAATGAAAGGTATAGGTTGAAGTTCTTTGATCCCAATGCAAGTTGTTAATATCATCTAAGGCAAGTAGGCCATTCAACTGATTCATGCTAGAGGTTGAAAAACAAAATCTAAGATTTGATCAATGAAGGTACAATACAACTGGTTTTTGTGGAGGCTCTTACCTTAAACGTCAACAGCAACCCATTGCCAAGCCATGGACTTATCATCAATATGATATTTGATCACTCAAAATTTGCCATCAACATGATCGGTCAAAACCAAGAACCAAAGGTTTATAGGTCATACAAAAAAGAGGTCCCACAAACTAAAAGGTACGCATTCTACATACCTGTAGCCCCTAAAAATTATAAAGCTACCCCTTTCAATTACCAAGCAATAAAACAAGGGCAATCAAGCTCACTTGTAAGGAGGATCACTCGCTTCGGTAGAATCTATAATCTAAAGGAAGACTTAAAAAAGAAAGGCATATAGGAAATGCCAAACATCGAACAAGCTGAACATAATGAAGGATTAACTACCTTCACTAAGATGATAAAGTCTAATGAGTACAAACTAATAGACCAGCTCGCTAAGATTTCTGCACAAATATCCCTCATGGGTCTATTGATGGCTTCAGACCCATACCAAGTGGCCTTATTCAGAACATTAAGGGATGTCATGGTCCCTCGTGAAATCCTAGATGAAAGGATAAGCTCTACCACCAATTCCATCCTTACCATAGATCAAATTTCCTTCTCCACCGAGGAACTGGGTGAAGAAGGTACCCAGCACACAAAGCCTCTGTTCATAATAGTAAGGATAAATAACATTATCGCAACAAGAGTCCTCATTGACAATGGGTCATCTCTAAATGTTTGTCCTTTGGCTACCTTGGATCTATTGGGCGTCGATACAACTGCTATCAAACCTAGTTCAACAACGGTAAGAGCTTCTAATAGATCTAGGAGAGAGATAATAGGAGAGGTGGACTTATGAGTTAATATCAGCCCATAGATGTTCAGCATCCCATTCCAGGTTTAGGACATTCTAAGGACCTTCAATCTATTATTGGGAAGGCCTCGATACATTTAACAGGGGCCATACCATCAACTCTTCACTAGAAAGTTAAGTTTATCTCCAATGACCAAGTCATCACAATTCTCAGTGACCAAGATTATGAAACCTATAAAGAGACAACCATACCCTATATTGGTATAGAAGAACAAGAGGACTTTGGACTCTAGATGTTTAATGAGGTGTGGGTGATCACCAATCAATAGAAGGAAGAGAGGTTGAAATACAAAGAAGGCCAGTTTGGGTCTTATAGGTTAGGATACATTCCAACCCTAATAGAAGAATTGCAAAGAATGCAAGCCAGGGGCAGAAAGGGTGATAGGTTGTATCATGCTGCAATGAACTTCCCACTATTGTCAGAAACTTCCATCAAGACTGAAACCCAAAACTCAAAGCTTGCTAAAGAAGGCACTTCCAACAAGAATGAAGAGGTTGGCCTAATCAACAAATCTCATTACTTAAATAATTGGTTCTCCATCCTTATGAATAACATTAAGTCTTCTCTAGGGTAAAGGATGAATCATGATCTAATATTTTATAGAATTTTGTAATAAACTGCCTCTGTTCTCCAAATTCTTATACTCAATAGAGAGTTCCCCAAAATAAAATCATCTTCTTTTCTCTTTATTCTTGCCTTACATACACTCTTCCTTTGCATAGTTTCTTTTTTCTTTCTAGATCCAACAACACAAATAAAGGCTATGGATACCTCGTGTAGATAAGCAATGAGAATATTGATATCACTTTCAACCCTATTAAGTTAGTCATGGGGGGTGATGTTGATGACCATAATGACGTGCAAGAAAGCTAGCAAAAACATGAAATGAGTCAAATTTCCATTGATGAGCCAATAGAGATAACTAATGTTGGTACCAACGAAAACCCTAAGGTGTTGAAGGTTAGGGGAAATTTGGAAGAAAATCAAAAGATAGAGATGACCACATTACTATTCGAATACCAAGACGTATTCGCATGGTCTTATGACAGCATACCCAAATTAGACCCATCGATTGTGGTCCATTACTTACTTACACAAGAGGATATCAAGCCTAAGAAACAAAAGTTAAGAAGGTTCTAACTAGATATCTTGTTGAAAATCAAGGAAGAAGTCAAAAAATTATTGGAAGTTGACATCATTGAGGTATCTGATTATCCTTAGTGGGTAGCCAACATAGTACTAGTTATGAAGAAGAATGGGAAAGTTAGGGTGTCTGTAGATTTTCGAGACCTCAATCAAGCAACTCCTAAAGATAATTTTCCTATATCTTATATCGATGTATTGGTCGATAATACAGTTGGAAACCATATTTTCTCTTTCATGGATGGATTTTCCAAGTATAACCAGATTCGAATGGTTGAAGAAGATAAAGCCAAGACCATGTTCATCACAACTTGGGGCATGTTTTTCTCCAAAGTAATGCCTTTTAGACTAAAAAATGTTGGGGCAACTTACCAAAGGGCTATGGTAGCAATCTTTCATGACATGATACACAAAGAAGTCGAAGTATACGTCGATGATATGATTTCTAAGTTTAAAGAAGGAGAAAATCATGTGGAAAATATAAGGAGAACTGAAACTCAACCTAGAGAAGTGTACTTTTGGGGCGACTACAAGGAGGTTTTTAGGTTTCATAATTAGCCAAAGGGGCATTGAAGTAGACCTTGATAAAGTTAAAGCAATAGTTGACCTACCGCCATTACATACACTAAAAGAAATCAGAGGTTTGTTGGGTCATCTAAACTCTATAGCCTGGTTCATATCCTAACTCACAGACAAATGTCATCCTTTATTTAAGTTGTTAAAAATGAATACCAAGATCAACTGGGATGAAGAGTGTGAGTAGGTCTTTACAACAATCAAAGAATACCTCATGAACCCTCCAATTCTAGTAGCTCCAAAACTTAGGAAGCCTTTATTCCTATACTTGACAATATTATTAGAGTCCATAGGGTGCATGCTTGGCTTAAAAAAATGAGGAATGAAAGGAATGGGTTGTATACTAGTTGAGTAAAAAATTCACTGAAGGGATGCAGAGATATTCAGAAATTGAAAAAAGCTATTGTACATTGGTCTAAGTAATGCATCGGCTCAGACAATACACACTCTACTATTAGGTTGAATTACTGATTCAATACGATCCCTTGAAGTAATTGGCAGACAAACCGGCCCTAATTGGTAGAATCTCAAAATGGTAAGTGCTGCTATCAGAGTTCGACATTACATATGTGAATCGAAATTCAGTCAAAGGGTAAGCTTTAGCAAATCAATTAGCAGAAAACCCCTCTGATGGTACTCGCTAAGAAGTATAAGTCAATTTCCTTGATGAGGGTATCTTAATGGTTAAAGGAAACTCTAATAAAGGAAAGGATGAAGAGCCACCAAAATGGAAAATGTTCTTCAATGGTACAGCTAACATGTGTATGTGTAGAATTAAGGCAATACTAATATCTCGTGAAGGTACTCAGGATCCTATGGCCATAAGGCTCGTTTTCCCATACATTAATAATATTGTTGAATATGAAGCATGCATTGTGGGACTCAAGATGGCCCTAGAGAAAGACATTCAAGAATTAGAAGTGTATGGGGACTCCTCACTCATTATTGGCCAAGCATGGGAAGAGTACAAAACTAAAGATCCTAAGCTGGTGCCTACACGGGCATTTGACGGTATTAACGGAAAGTTTTGAAGAAGTAACCTTCAATCATGTACCAAGGACTCATAACTAATTTGCTGATGCTTTTACTATGCTAGCATCTATGATTCAGATATCTAGTAGAGTCAAGATTCAACCACTTACTATTGAAATTGAAGATAAGCCTGCCTTTTACCTAATGATTGAGGGTATGAAAGACCAAAAACCATGGTATCATGATATTAAGATATTCTTATAACAAAGTGCATACCTTGAAAAGGCTGAGAAAAGAGACAGAAAGATGATTAGGAGATTAGCTACTCAATTCTTAGTAAGTGAGTCCACCTTATATTGATGCTCATTTGACGGTATACTCTTAAGGTGTGTGGCTAACGAAGAGGCTGAGAAGTTAATGAAAGAGGTACATGAAGGAGTATGCGGCCCTCACATGAATGGATACATGTTGGCAAAGAAAATCATGAGGCTAGGGTATTATTGGTCAACAATGGAAAGTGATTGCATTAAACATGTTAGGTACTATCATTTATACCAAGTTTATGCGAATAAGATAAACGCCCTGCCTTGAGACTTACATGCCCTCTCAGCACCATGGCCTTTTTCAATGTGAGGCATAGTTATCAATGGCCCTATCACTCCAAAAGCATCTAATGGATATCACTTTATATTAGTCGCCATCGACTACTTAAGTAAATGGGTAGAGGCTTCATCTTACTCAAATGTTACTAAAGAGGTCATAGTTAAGTTAATCAAGAGAGACATCTTAGTTCGGTACGGGACTCCTAAAACAATCATCACTAATAATGGCACCAATCTCAACAATAAGCTTATGACAGAATTATATCGGCAATTCTGAATCATTTATAGGAACTCTACTCCTTATCGACCCTAAATGAATAGAGCTATTGAAGGAGCAAACAAAAACCTCAAAAGAATCATTGAAAAAATGGCTGTCACATATAAGGACTAGCATGAGATGTTACCCTTCACACTCATGGCCTATCGGATTTCCATCAGAACATCGATTGGAGCAACACCATACTCTTTTGTATATGGCACTGACGCAGTGTTACCAGTAGAGGTCGAGATCCTATTGCTCAAGGTACTATCAAAGATTCATTTGGATGAAGCCGATTGGGTAAAGAAATGCATCAAACAGCTAAATCTGATTGATAAAAGGAGATTGACGGCCTTGTGTCATAATCAATGTTATCAGCAAAGAATGGCTTAGGCCTTCAACAAAAGGGTACGAATCCATAACCTTAAAGAAGCAGATTTGGTGTTAAGAAAAGCTTTATCCAATGCATAAGACTCCAGAGGGGAATTCGCCCCCAATTACGGGGGTCCTTATGTCGTGAAGCGAGTATTATCAGGAGGGGCTTTGATTTTGTCCCAAATGGATGGTCTAGATTTAAGAGACCTTGTAAATGCCAATGCTATAAAATTGTACTATCCATAAGAAGTCAATGGGAATTTTACTCAAAATGCGAAAATGCTAGTCATTTTAAATGTCATTGTAGCCCAATTTTCATTATCTATAAGCAAATTTGGTATCCTTGGCCGTTGTTGTCATTGGAATAATCCCCCTTTCCTTAGAAAGGTCTAATTCCCTTTACCCCATTTAATCAAACCCATACACTGCAAATACGAGAGGAGTTAAAGAATGAGATCTAGAACATTGGTAGTTAACAAAATTCTTTAAAATACTTTTATCATAGATTGATCCCTCTCAATGGGGAGTTTCATTGTATGTTTTTTTAGAAGAATGTGAAACTTAATTAGGCAGTTACAGTAGATGGGAAGGAGGCTTTTAGGTCCTAAAGAAACAAAACAATGGGTAGTTTTTCCTACATCGGGCTAAATTCTATAACTTCTCCAGAAAAAAGACTAGTGAAATCACAAACGTTGTATGATAAGAACACTCGAGTTGATAAAAAGGGTAAAAAACAAAGAGTCAGTAATTTTTTGATGGGGGCTTTTTAAAAAGGTTTGATGGATTGGGTAGTATCAACAAAGACCGGGTAAGTATTTCCATACAGTATTAGCACACCAATTTTTTCTAGCATTTAGACCAATTTTTACTCCCAACAATCCTTTTAACCAACCCATAAGGCATTTACTTTCTGCATTTAGTGTTTGGCCAACCTACGAAGACACGATCCTAGCTCGGTTCATCCTTCTAATCCATAAGGTCTCTCTATTCACCAAATTTCTTCCAAGCAAGCCCTTTCCTTCACCAAGTTCTATAGGGCACTTCCTTTTATCGGTTCATAAAGCAATTACCTTCATCATCTTCTTAACTAGCCTTTAAGGTGTTGTCTCATTCTTTTAGGGTCTTAGCCAACTCTAAGAGTGCTTTGCCCACCTTGGTTAGTCAACTCATTAGGGCATGACCAAGTTTGCTCATTTCTTCTTAAGGTCTTAGCCAACTCTAGGAGCACTTTACCCACCTTGGTTAGTTAGCTCATCAAGGTACGACTAAGCTTGCTCATTCCTTTTTAGGGTCTTAGTCAACTTTAAGAGTGTTTTGCCTACCTTAGTTAGTCAGCTTATCAAGGTATGACTAAGTTCGCTCATTTCTTCTTAGGGTCTTAGCCAGCTCTAGGAGTGCTTTGCCTACCTTGGTTAGTCAGCTCATCAGGGCACGATCAAGTTTGCTCATTTTTCTTAGAGTCTTATCTAGCTCAAGGAGCGCTTAGCCCATTTCAGTGCACTTTATTAGTTCATAAGAGCATGATTAGACTTCAATTCTTCTTTCCATCTTTCGACCTTCTCTTAGAGCACCTCCCTTCTCTACTCAAAATCCCTAATGGAGTGGACTTAGGATAGCTAGTTAGTTGTAGTGCTTCTTAGAATAAAATCCACTCTTAGGCAAAAATTGTGTTTCTTTTATCTTTATGGCAAAGTTTTGCTAAACTTTACCACAAAGAGAAGCAACTATAGATACCTAATTTTTGCTTCCTTTTTTTTATTTTGAATAAGGTTATAGGATCCTAAATTAAGAAAAGTTAAAAAAATAGAAAATTAATAGAAGCCCCTAAAAAAATGAAGAAATTTAGAAAAAATAGGAATTCTAGAAAAATATAAGAAAATAGGAAAAACACAAAAAAATAAGAAATTTAGAAAATACAAAAAAAAAGAAGAAATTTTAACATTGAAAAAATAAAAAAATTTTACAAAAATAACATTTTGATATAGTAGATTTTTAATTTTAATCTAGGTTTTGCAGTCGGGTCGTTGAACTTGGGTTTAGATTTAAATATAGCCCAAGCTAGCTAAGTCCATATGTGCAATTTAATTGTACATATGAACAAGGTATAGGTTAACAGCCTAACAGTTAAGCATATGGGTATAGTACTAGCATTAAGCATAAGGTCTTGGGTTCGAAACTTAGCAATGATAGGAAAGCCTTTTTCTTACTTTTTAATCACATCCGAGATTGCCACATGTTAGGATTTGATTGCACCACGTATCCTGACACATGGCATCATCGGATTGGAAGGCCTTGTTGACGTGGTGCCACATAGCATGTAACATTAGCCGCTACGTATCAAGTGTTGATATGTAGTAGGTCCAGGTTTGTCAAGTTAGCTAACGTGGCACTACGTCAGCACTTTCCCTTTCTTTCCCTTGGTTTTCTCTCGATTTTCCTCCTCTTTCCTTCTCAAGAATAGCCCACTCCCTTTACTTTAGCTTCAATTTCTATACAAATTCCACACACAGGTACATAGTTTCTTGCATTAATCTTCCACAAGACATGGCATACTTCGAATTGTGTCAAGAACTAGTCCAGATTCAACTAAAAGTACATTCAAATATTTGTTCAAAAATAAAAAAAAAATCTAGGTTTTTTGGCATTTTGCATTATATCCGATTCCAACTTTCCATTGTTTCTGGGTAGAATTTGTATATAAATTGATAATCATGGGACATAGAAAAACACACACTATGAACAGAATAATTCCTATACTCTCTCTATCTATTTCCGATCACTTTCTCTCTCTAACCTACTCTCTCTCTCCTATTCTCTCTCTTCACTCTAACCTGAGCTAAGCCACCACTCTAGGAAGACTACATATGGTTCAGGCTCCCCAACCCAACTACTTTCAACCTTCGCCGTGACCCCTAGCAACTTTACTAAGGTAGCTACCACTAAACCCTGATCGCCACCCCTCTCTCTCTCTTTGAACTACCACCCTCAGCGTCCTTCGACCCAAACTAACACTACAGCCACTCTCCCTATACCTTTAAATCCCCAAGCCAACACTCCATTCGTGCCCAACTGCCACTACGTCAGAGGAACAAATGCTACCATCAACTGCCACTTCCAAAACCACCCAAAACAAGCTCCATTAACCATGGCGTTTCCTCTACCTCCCTTAATCCCAATCAGAAACACATAAAAACCCCTTTTTCCCTTTGATTTGGAGGCTAGATCAGGCTGAATCGTACCTTGTTGGTGTTGTTGAAAAGGAAGCCAAGATTTGACTCGATTTGACCTAGAGTATTAACCCATAACCCAATTTAGCAGTTCTACCTGACTAGATTGACCTAAGTCCAACTCGCATATGTTGTTGCCTTCGTCCGATTTTATTTATTCATTTATTTAATTATTTGTTTTATCTATGTAAATGTAATAAAAGAAAAAGAAAAAAAAAAGAAAAGGAAAGAAAAATAAAGAGAAGAAAAAGAAAAAAAAAACAGAAGAATAGGAAGTATTTTATTTTGTTTTTTTTATTATTTTTATGTTTAAACAAAAGAAAAACCATGAAAAAAACTAACTAATAATAAAAAGTAAATAAATAAATAATAAAATGGAATAAAAATAGAAAAGTTAATTTTGACACTTACAAAATCAATTTTTTTTTCAATAAAAATAAACCAAATCATTTCCAAACTAATGCATTTTAGGTATTCCAAAAATAAAATACAACTTAAGACCCCTTATAATCTTTTCTCAAATCAACTCACAATGGGTAAAAATGTAAACTTAGCAGTTTTTTAAAGTTAAAATCAATCAACACACTATATTTTCATTAAAAGAACTACGTACGTTTGATCTCGAATAGTAGGTACGTAGGCATCCGTATGAAAGTACGGGGCGACTTAAAATGTGGAAGTTTTATTTTTTCCCTTTTCTGATATTTATGTGAATTGATCAATTTAGTTTCGTGTATTATAATTAGTTGTTTTACAAATTAAAAATGGCGTATTTAAAAAGCGAAGTTAAATTTGGAAAGTTAAAAAGTGGTACCTGTTTAGGGTTTAATAAGTTAGCCCTTGGACCTAAATCTCTAGTTTTCAAAAAAACTGTTTTACAAATTGGTTTTGTAATTGATAGACTGGTAGCTAAGTTATAACCAATCTATCCAATTGGTTATAACTTAACCTGTTTTCCTGACTCCGATCTGGTGGCAACTCCAAATTTTTTCAAGTTGGAAAAAATGATTTTCTTTAAACCCTAATCAAGAGTCAATATTAATCGAGTAAGGTTTAGTACGAATCAGTTTAGAGAAGACCCCATTTTATAAAAGAACCGGAAGGGTGAAAAACTAGGCTCGATAATTGTTTCATGTCCTAAATCAATTATTCTTATTGTCTTAGTAAATAATCAATCGTTGAACATCACATTAATCACTAGACAATTTCTAATTAATTCAATTATGCTGCTTCTACATTAATTAATCAAATTAACCTAGAATTTCTAACAAACCCTATGTCAACTCCGATATCATAGGGTTTCTAACAATTATAATCAATTAAATGACTATAGTGGAAATCATAGAAATTTGCAATCATGAATCATCCATATATCAATCAATCCTATAAGATGAATACAATTCTCATCTTTATTACCTAGGGTTTCATCAATTCCCATAAATAAACATAGCCAGCCGTGGAATTTGAAATGGAAGCACAATTACTAATTGAATTTGCAAAGACATTCATAATTAAAAGTAAGAATAAATCACAAAATTGCATAAATGTAAATAAAATAGATGTTATTAATTCTATAATTGAAATAGGGTAAACTTCAATTGCAACTCCAAAACTTGATCTTCATAACGAAAGCAAAATCTTCTCAACGATCCAAGCAATTCTATAGAAGAATTCTTTAAGAACTATTTATTATCTGTTCTAGAACTATTTAACTCTAAAGAACATGTAAAGTTCTCTTAAATTCTAAAACTCATGACTATTTATGTGTTAACGAACCAAGGTGAAACGAGTGACAACCAAATTTTAATTCTCCTTGTTGCCTTCTCTTAGATCATCACCTTTCTTTTCACCAAAATCCCCAATAGACTAAGCTTAAGATAGCTAGCTAGCTATAGTGCTTCTTAGGACAAAATTCACCTTTGGGGCAAGAATATTGTCTCTTTTATTTTTATGGCAATGTTTTGCTCAAGCATCACCATAAAGAGGCATAGTTGTAAACACTCCATTTTTGCCTTCCTTTTATGTTTTAAGTTTTAGAATAGATTAAAGGGTCTTAAATTAGAAACAATACGAAAAATAGAAAATTAGAGCTTACATTTAAGGAAAATACTATTGGACTTGAGCTTACATTTGAAGCTAGCTTAGGTTAACCTCATTTATATATACAAGCACATATGACTAAGGCATAGGCCGATGGCCTAACAGACAAGCGCTTGGACTTGCATTTAGGTTTGCTTTAAAGGTCAAGTGTTTGATTCTCATCAAAGGCAAAGAATGCCCTTTACTTCTTTTTTCCTATACTCCATGTTTTGCCACATGTCAAGGCATCACTAAGCTATGTGTTTATTGATGACACATAATGCTTTGTGATTTACCGTGACAACATGTTTTCTTTCCCCCTTTTTTCTTCTCCCCCTTCCTTTTCTTTCTCGCTCTTTCTCATTTAAAAAAAAAAGAGAGAGACGACATACACAAGTGAGGGGGTAGGGTGTTGGTAGGGGCTCCACATGGAAGAGCACAACGCCACCATCTATCTCTCTCTCTCTAGGAACCTATCTCTCTCAACCCATCTCTCTCTTGGCCTAGTCACTCTCTCAATCCCCGAACACAACACATATGACTTACTCCTTCTCTTTCGACTACTGCATGCTCTCTCCTTCACTCACAAGCTGAACACAAAACACACACTAACCCACTTTCTCTATCACTCACTGACCGACCTCTCTCTCTCGATGGCTCTATCCCCTTACTATTACCCTCACTCTCTCAAATAGTATGAACATAGCCAACGTATCCTCTCTCCCTCACTCACAAGCCAAACATAAAACACCATGATCCACTCACTCTCTATCGCACGATGCTACAACACATAACCCCCATTCCATCGATGACTGTAAACCAATTCCCAACTCCATCTCGACATAACCATACAATGGCCATCTGATACTAACTCTACCCTAACCAACGATTGCACGAACACATACCTTCACCCTCGAATAGTTAGAACAGACCACCGTCTATCTCTCTCTTTATTAGAACGTATCTCGCTAGGCTTAGACTCTCTCTTTCTCTTTCTACTATCTTTCCTTCTCACCAAATCCCCATACCCACACAACCAATGCCACCTTCGACTACAAGAGCAAACCCATCTAAAATAGATCCTAACTTTAACCCTCTCTCTCTTCACTGACTCTAACCCAAACCTAGATTTGAACATCACCACCACTACTGTCCTAGCAAACCACTACTAACGGCCGCCTAATCTGACAGCACTATTACGAGACCACCTTTTGCCAATAAAATTGACACAAAATTGCCTTCACTCACAAAAAACCTATACTAAAGCTACCTCTATCGCTCCCCAATGCTATGGCAGTCTTCTCTATTGCGGTTGGGTTACTTGACCCAAATTTGACTCGATTTAGCCTCTCACCCGGACCTTTGATCCATTATCTGACTTACATGAAGACTTGGTCTTAGTCTAATTGGTTTGGCCCTCGCCTCTTAGTTTTTTGTTTTTTGTTTTTTTTTAATTATTTTGTTTATTTATTTACTTTATAAATGTATTGAACGAAGAAAAAAGGGAAAAAAAAAGAAAAAGAAAAAAGGAAGGAAAAGAAAAAAAAAAGAGAAGAAAAAAAAAAGAAAAAACAAGAGGGAGAAGTGTTTAGTTTAGTTTTATTTATTTTCATGTTTTAACCAATAATAATAATAATAATAATAAGTAAATAAATAAAGAATAAAAAATAATAAATTTATTTTATTACTTAGAAAATCAACTTTCTAAAAATAAATAAAAATAAGTGGACTTTTTATTTTAAATTAGGACTACTTTAGATTTTTCCAAATAAAACCCTGATTTGGGACCCTTAAGGAAATGTTCTCAAATAAATGGAACTAAGTAAAAACGTAAACCTAAGTTTGTTTTTCAAAAATTAAAATCAATCAAACTTGCTAAAGTTTTTTTTTTTTTTTAAAGAAATGAACTATGGAAATCTGATCTCGAATACTTGGTATGTAGGTACTCGTACGTAAGTAAAAGGCAACTTAAAATATGGAAAGTTTTATTTTTTCATCTTTATAAATATTTGTGTAAATTAATTAAATTAGTCACTCGTAATATGATTAATCGTTCAAAAATTGAAAAAGGGTATTATTGAAAAGAAAATTTAAAATTGGAAAGTTAAAAAGTGGTATCCATTTAGGGTTTAATAGAATAACCCCCCAGATCTAGATCTCTCATTTTAGAAAATTGTTTTGTAAAATTGGTTTTCTTGTTAGATTAGTGTCTAAGTTATAACTAATTCACCTAATTAGTTATAACTTAGCTCTTTTTCTTAACTTTGGTTGGGTGGCGACTTCAACACGTGCTTTAAAGCTAAAAAAAATCGAGTTTCTTTAGACCCTAGTCGATGGTTATTATTAAATAGGTAGGGTTTAATATTGATCGATTTGAAGAAGACTAATTTATAAAAAACTGGGAGGAAAAAACCGAGCTCGAAAATGACTACTAATAGTGGATATTGGCCATGTCTTGAAATAACTAGATGCATTGTCTTGGTAACTTATGATTTAAGCTCCTACTAGCAGCTGCATCAATAAGCTGCTTGGTTGTGTAATTCAACTTGTTGTAGAAAGTCTAAACTTGATGCCATTTTGGAAGCCTATGATGAGGACATTTCCTAGGCAAATCCTTCCATCTCTCCTATGCCTCATATAATGTTTCCATGTCCAATTGTCCAAATGTAGAGATATTTACACTCAACTTAGCTATAGCGGGAAATATTTTCTCATAAATGGCTCTGTCATCTCTTGCTAAATACTAATGGAGTTCTTTGGCATAGAGTATAGCCATTGCTTAGCATTATTCCTTAATGAGAACGGGAATAATCTTAGACAAAAAGTATCCTTTGACATACCACTTATCTTAAATGTATCACATATTTCTAGAAATTGCTACAAGTTATTATTAGGATCTTCTTCACTAAATCCATTAAACTAGACGCATTGTTGAATCATCTAATAACACTTGACTTTATCTCAAAAGTGTTCACTTGAACAAGAGGTCGAGTGATGCTAGTGCTAGCCCCATCCAAATTGGGTCTATAATAATCCAACATTGTTCTTAAAGCCATAAGTGGATTTACCCTTGGCTAATTCCTTGGGTATACTATATTCCAATTCCCATCAAGAGGTGGGTTTAAATTTAATGGTAGAACTATTTGAATATAGTCTTCAGGATTCAAAACCTGGTTCCCCAATGGCAGATTAACATTTTCATTTTGGTCAATCATTTCAAATAAGTGAGGTATCTCTTTTATGATTCTCAACGGTTTACGTGCTCTGGCTTCCTTACTACTAGTTGCTTACTTCTCAGTATATTCACAAACTTTCTTCAAATTACTTTTGCGAGTTCTCTTAGGTTTAGGATCGAAGTTAGCAAGTTCAATTGTGTTGCTCTAGCTCATAAACTACCAAAACTAGCAATCTAATTCATCTTAAGCACAAAATATTTTCTTGAAAATAACAAAACAATAAAAATACAAGCTAGATGCATAGAAATTCTAATTTTCTCAATGATGTTGTTCCTTAGCAACAATGCCAAAAACTTGATCACCTCTAATTTAGAGCTTCTAAGTTTTAAAATTTATAAACCTATATTCTATTGTTAACTCTGTTCAACAAGTAAGTGTACTTATCATTTTATAGCATAAATGAAAATAGCATTGTTTCCATACACTAGTACTAATTAATCTTCCCATTATCTAGTAATCTAATTTATCAAGTAGTTAATTATTAAAACTCTAAATTACTAACTAAACTAGACTAATTCACAAACTAATGCTAACAAACACAATGGTTAAAAAAAAAAAACAAAACAATTACTAATACTATACATAACATGTAAACTTGCTTCACTACCTAACATAATACTATCAATATACTTTTTATATTAATATTTGTTACATGCGAGAAATTACTGGTTTGTAAGCATGCCTCTTAAAATTACTTACTCTTAATCCTAATTGTGTCTATTAAAATCTCATGTTAATTTATCAATTTCCCTAAGGATGTAACAACTTCCCTAATAATATCTTTACTAGTAGGAGTAAGTTGTACCAATGAATTAGATCTATTTAATAGAATTGTCTCTCGACATATTCTATGGAAATCTAGCCTATGTCAATATCATATGCTACATCATACATAGATTTATTAAGTTCAATTCACCAAAACTAACAATTATCATGAACCTCCTATTCCATGTACTTAATAATACTAAGTTGGTGTAGCAAGTCTTAACGAGTTACTCATACATGATAAAACCAAACATATCAACAAAATGTAGAAATGACAAGGAAATTAACATAAGACAAGTAGAAGAATGAACCCCCTTTTTCAATTCCATTATAGAAATCTTTACAACACACGAACGATGAATTCCCATCATCTCTATTGAGTAATTACAGGAATAGTATGACACAACACTCCAAAAATTGTACTCAAAATGTAAAATATGATGGGTATAACTTTTGGATTTACAGATGTGTTTGTGGTTAATCCCTAAAAATAAGGTCTAATAAGTCAAATGAATCTAGTCTAATATGTTGTGATATGATGTAATATGATATGATATCTATTTATTCTCCCTTGTCTAAAGATTTTGGTGTATTTATATTTTTCTTGTCAAAAGGTTTGAAATACCCCACTTCAAGACACCCTTTGGTGTTTAGACTAGTTTTACGCACCAATTTATATGAAAAAGTTAAATAAGAACAGTCATGTTGACTCCTATCACCCCCGTGACATGAGGCGTGATTGTCTCGAAAAAAAAACATAGTCTTTCTCTGTCATGGCCATGATGTTGGACGTAAACTCCTCATCAAACTTATTCATCTCCTCATGCCTATGATTGAGGGAGTGATCATCCTCTTAATATACAATCAAACTGTGACTAATAGGGGGATCACAATAATTCCCTTTGTCATGCCCATGACAGAGACCATGACTGGCACTAGCCACTCAATTATTCCATTATCACGTTCATGATTGAATGTATGTTGCTTTTCCTTTCCTCAATGCCATAATTACCTTAAATTTCATTATCTGTATGTAAACTTCATCTCCTTGCTCCTAAATCATCTAAAATTGATATATTACACAATTAGGTATTAAGAAGTTTAGAAATGAGCACAATGGTGAACAATTTATGCCTAAATATGCCTAGAAAATGTAGACTAATTTGTTCCTATCATAAGGAAAAGTAATATTGTATTTTTAAGGAGAGTAAGGTGGCCTTTTCCACCCTTAAGTATAAAAGCATATTGCAAAACCCTAAGGCTCATTTTCTTACCCTATTGTTGCGTAAACTCTCTCTAAGAGCACAATAGGAACAAGTTGTCAAGTTTAGTTTTATCCTAGTAGTTTTTATAAATTAGTCTTCTTTGAGTTAATTAATATTAAACCCTACCTATTTAATATTGTCCCTCGACTAGGGTTTAACGAAAATCGGTTCTTTTAACTTTGAAAACATTTTTGGAGTCGTTACCTTATTGGAGTTGAGAAAAAGAGTTAAGTTATAATCAATTGGGTTAATTAATTATAACCTAGCTACCAATCTTTTGATAAAACCGATTTTTTTTGTTAAAATGATTTTTGAAAACTAAAGATCTAGATCCGGGGGATAATTTTTTAAACCCTAAATGGGTACTATTTTTAATCTCTTTGAATTGAAATTTACCTTTTAATATACCCTTATAATGAGATTTATCTATGTGCAACTTGATTTAATTCTAAAAAAGATAAAGCAATCGATTATTCATAAAATATATAAAAAGAAATTTCATGTTTTAAGTCGTACGATTTTTAGAAAATTCTAAATTACCCTAGTTTGGAAAAAAGATCAATTATTTTTATGTACTATTGGAAAATTGATTTTCTAAGTTATTTTTATTTTCTAATCTGCTCACTTTATTTTTTATTTTATTATCTTATTTTATGATTTTTTCTTATTTTAGTTTTAATCAACGAAAATAGACTTACTAAGCTACTCTATATTTTTCATTTCTTTTCCTTTTTTGCTTTTTTTTTCATCTCTTTTTTTCCTTGTTTATTATTACATTTACAAATAAAGTAAAATAAATAAATAAAAAAGGGGTAGCAGGTTGAGTCAACTCATGTTAGCTTCGGTCAACTTGGTCTTCTCCAACGATAGTAGCGGTGAGGTATGCTTTTGGGACATTTGGGGCACTAAATTGAACGAGAAAGAACGTTTCTATGAAAATTTTATTAGGAAATGGGGGGGTAAGCTAAAGCCTCGACCAATCGTGGTGGTTTGGTGGTCTTTGAGAAGTCGACCGTCATTTGGTTGTAGTGGCCTGGATGTAGAAGGGTTGTTAAGGTTTGATCAAGTGTTGGGTCTCGGGTTTTTTATGGCAGTGAACTGCATGTTGATGGTGGTTTTCATCGAAAAGTATCATAGAGGATGCTATCATAGAGAGAGAATCATGATAAAGAGAGAAAGCTTCTATTTTTCTTTATCTTGACTGTTTCGAAGCCTTTTTATGTGTGAAACATGATCACTAAGCCCCATTTTATAGTGTTTGATCTTTGTTTAAGCTTGAAAAGTCTTCAAATTGAATTAATTTGAAGATATGAATTAGTAGACTTTTAACTTGGACAATGATTTTTACCAATTTTTGAGCTCAATTTTCACTACATAATTAACAAAATTTGGACAATTTTTTTATCCTAATTCAAAGTATGCTAGGTTTGCTATGTAATTTCACCGTTAATTTGGCGAAATCGTGTAGTAAATGGGGTAAAAAATGACACAAACTGAGTACACAAATGTGGATGCTATTGGAAATCTAGAAAAAATAATGAAGAAGGAGAAGATAGGGATACGGGTCATGTGTAGGGTAAGTGCCACATGCCCCGACACGCGCGTTTGAAAAAGAATGGGTTACATTGGGTATGCCCCCTATTACATCCAATTTCGTTGGGGCTTCATACCTTGCTTTTGATTTTGCAAACTAAATTCTAGTCTATACAAAGTTCAAGCCACCCTTTTTTTAAAAAGTAAAATACTAAAATTAAATATTTATTATAAAGAAATCCTATCTTAAACATACACATACTTTTCCTTTCAAAAAAGAAAAGGCACTTTGTACCTAGTGAGATTCGAACTCTAGACCTTTAGCTTAATGCAATACTAATTCTATGTACTTATCGATTAGGTTATTAGCTTGTACTATGTCTATATGTGCAACTAAATCGCACATATAGACTAAGTCAATCTAAACTAAAGAATCTATTCTAAGTAAATCGCACATATGTTTCCATCTAGGCTACATTCAAATATAAGCTCAGGCCCATCAATCCTTTTTTAGTTTATCTAAACTAAAGAATCTATTCTATTAAACTATCTAAAGAATTTTCTAAACTTCCTAAATCCTCTATTTTAAAAAAAAAAAATTCCTAATTTCTTTTTTTTCTTTGGTTTTCTTTTATTTTTTTTAAATTTTCTATTTTTTGTATTTTTTTCTTAAACTTCTTATTTTTCTTATTATATTCTAAATTTCTTATTTTTTTAGTTTTCTCTTTTTTTTTTCTATTTTTTTCGATTTTTCCAAATTGGGACCCTTTATCCTATTGAGAACAAGGGAAAGGGGGGCCGAGGGGATAGGGTAGCAAAAATTAGGTATCTACAACTACCCCACTTTGTGGTGAAGTTTGGTAAAACTTTGCCACAAATACAAAAGAAACACTATTTTTGCCCTAAGGGTGGAATTCGTTTAGAGGAGAGCTTTAGTTAACTATCTTGAGTTTAGTCCACTAGGGATTTGATGAAAAGATAAAAGAGAGAGGAGGCGCTCTAAGAGTTAAAGAGAAGAATTGAAGCCTGATTGTGCCCTTATGAGCTGACTAACCTACGCGGGAACCTTTCTAGGGGACTAGTAACCCTAAGCTGAAATTCATTTGGAGAACTTAGTTGTGCCATTCTTGGCTCATTAACCTAGGTAGGGGTATCTTTTAATGACTAACAACCCTAAGCTGGAATTGATCTAGAGAACTTAGTTGTGCCCTTCTAAACTTACTAACCTAAGTAAGAGTATCTTTCGGGGACTAGTAACCTTAAATAAGAACTAATCTTAGAAAACCTGGTCATGCTCTATTGAGCTCACTAATCTAGACAGGTGTGTCTCTTGACGACTAGCAACCCCAAATTGGAATTAATTTAGAGAATTTGGTCATGCCCTTTTGGTCTTACTAACCTAGGTAGAAACGTCTTTTTGGGACTAGCAACCCTAAGCTGAAATTGATCTAAAGAATTTGATTGTGCCCTTCTAGGCTTACTAATCTAGGCTAGAGTATCTCTTGGGGACTAGCAACCCGAAATTAGACTCGATTTGGAGAACCTGGTCGTACCCTTTTAGGCTCACTAACCTAAGTGGGAGCTTCTCTTGGGGAATAGAAATCGTAAGATGGAATCGATTTGGAGAAGCTACTCATGCCCTTCTAGGCTTACTAATTTAGGTAGGAGCATCTCTTGATGATTAACAACCTTAAACAAAAATCGATTTGGAAAACCTGGTTGTGCTCTCCTAAGCTAACTAACCTAGGTGGGAGTATCTCTAAGGGACTAGTAACCTTAAATTTGAATTGATCTGGAAAACCTGATCATGCTCTTCTAAGCTTACTCACCCAGGTGGGAGCATTTCGTAGGGACTAACAACCCTAGACTAGAATCAATTTGGAGAACGTGGTCATACCCTTCTAAACTCATTAACCTAGGCAGGAGCATCTCTCAATGACTAGCAACCCTAAGCTAGAATCGATCTAAAGAACCTAGTTATGCCCTTCTAAGCTCACTAATCTAAGCAATAGCTTCTTTAAGGGGCTTGTAACCCTAAGCTAAAATAGATTTAGGGAACCTCATTGTTCCCTTTTAGGTTCATTAACCTTGGCAGGAGCATCTCTCAGGAACTAGCAACCTTATGTTGGAATCGATGTAAAGAGCCTAGTCATGCCCTTCTAGGCTCACTAACCTAGGTGGGAGCATCCTTTGGAGGCTACCAACCCTAAGATAGAATCAATTTATAGAACATGGTCATGCCCTTTTAAGCTCACTAACCTAGGCAGGAGCTTCTCTTGAAGACTAGTAACCCTAAGCTGACTTTAGAAGAAGCATTCTTATAGGCTCGTTAAAGGGAATTGACGAAGGGAAGTGCCTTATGGGCTTGCTATGAGAAATTGTTAAGGAGAAATGCCTTATGGGCTTGCTAAAAGGAATTGATGAAGGAAAGCATCTTATGGGCTTGCTGAGAGGAATTGATGAAGGAAAGTGCCCTATGGCTTGCTAAGAGGAAATCATGAAGGGAAGTGCCCTATGGGCTCGCTTGAGAGAACCTGGTGAGGAGAAGGACCCTATAGGCTTACTTAAGAGAAATTAGTGAGGAGAAACAACCTATAGGCTCACTTAAAAGGAATTGATGAAGCGTAGTGCCCTATGGGCTCGCTTAGAGGAATTAATGAAGAGAAGTACCTTACAGGCTTACTATAAAGAATTGATGAAGACAAGCATCATATGGGCTCTCTAAGAGGAATTGATGAAGGGAAGCGTTCTATAGGCTTACTAAGAGGAAATGTTGAAAGGAAGTGCTTTATCGGCTTGCTAAGAGGAAATGATGAAAGGAAGCATCCTATGGGCTTGCTTGAAAGAAATTGGTGAAGAGAAGCGCCCCATAGGCTCGGTTAAGAGAACTTAGAGAGGAGAAGCATCCTATACACTCGCTTAAAAGGAATTGATGAAGAGAAGCACCCTATCTTGCTTAGAGGAATTAATGAAGAGAAGTGCCTTATCTCACTTAGAGGAATTAATGAAGAGAAGTGCCCTATAGGCTTACTTAGAGGAAATGATGAAAGGAAGTGCCCTATGGGCTACCTAAGAGGAAATGATGAAAGGAAGCATCCTATGGGCTTGCTTGAAAGAAATTGGTGACGAGAAGCGCCCTATAGGCTCGCTTAAGGGAACTTAGAGAGGAGAAGCATCCTATGGGCTTGCTTAAAAGGAATTGATGAAGAGAAGCACCCTATGGGCTCACTTAAAGGAATTGACGAAGGGAAGCACCCTATGGGCTCACCAAGAGGAAATGATGAGGAGAAGTGCCCTATGGGCTTGCTTAGAGGAATTAATGAAGAGAAGTTCCCTATGGGCTCGCTATAAGGAATTGATGAATAGAAGTGCCTTATGGGCTTACTAAGAGGAATTGATGAAGGAAAGTGCCCTATGGGCTCGTTAAGAGGAAATGATGAAGAGAATCACCCTATGGCCTTACTTAGAGGAATTGATGATGAGAAGCACCCTATGGGCTCGCTAAGGGGAGTTAATGAAGAGAAGTGCCTTATGGGCTCACTAAAAGAATTTGATGGGGAGAAGCACCCTATGGGCTTACTATGGGGAGTTAATGAAGAGAAGTACCTTATGGGCTTGTTAAAAAAAATTGGTGAAGAGAAGTGCCCTATGGGCTTACTAAGGGGAGTTAGAGAAGATAAATGCCCTATGGGTTTGCTAAAATAAATTGGTGAAGAAAAGCATCTTATGGGCTTGCTAAGGGGAGTTAATGAAGAGAATTGCCCTATGGCTTTGCTAAAAGATTTAGATGAAAAGAAGCACCTTACGGGCTTGCTACAACAAATTGGTGAAGAAAAGCACCCTTTTGGCTCGCTAACACCTTGAAGAGAGTAAAAAGAATGGATGGAAGATAGGATAGTGCTTTAAGAGCTGGCTCATTCTAAAACAGATTGAAAGACGAGTTAACACTCTAAGAGCTGGTTAGTATTCTAACAAAGTGAAAGATGCAAAGTGAAGAAATTAAACTTGTTTGAAAAACTACCTAATTTGAAAAATATTTACAATTAAACCCTCTGGTGAAAAACCATTCACGTCAAAAAAGACATTGGGGATAATTTCCTTTATTTGGGAAGAGTAATAATGATCCGGACTATTATGGTCAACTTTTTGAAATTAGACCACATGTATTGAAAGCTTGACCACTTATGCCAACATATACTTAGGTAAAAGATTTGTAACAAGCTTTTACTTTCTCTCTTTCTTTCTTTTTTTTTTTTAAGTTTGCTAATAGGTAAAGACAAATCCTCCCTTGATAATCACATGGGGTCTCTTGTGTTCTCCCTAACCTTAATGTTGAGCCGTTTGGTAGGGCCTTGTATTTTCGAACACCCCTATTTTGCATGTGATATATCTTGATCAATCCATTAAGTCTTTTTCATTTCAGCGTTTTGAATTTAACCTTTTGGTCCAAAGGTCTCAAGGAGGATTAATGAGAATGCCTATTTTAAAAGATTTACTTATTCAACCCAGATGCACAAGTAAATAACCTTTTAGGAAAAAATAAGAAGTATGCTTGCCTTAGTTTCAAAAAAAAAAAATTATTAAAGATAAATTATCCATCAAGATCGGAAGAACTTTATTAAGTAAGGGTGGTATTATGGGTAAGAAGGTCTTATGTTTGTGGCTATGGATGTGTAAAGGGGTTTTATGTCTTGTGATTAGAGCTCATGAGATTTAGAATGGGCATAAAGGCTATGTGTTTCTTAGGAATGTTTAGGCTTCAATTATGGGGCTAAAATTTTCTAGGCTTTCTTTAATTGGAGTTTTTCCTTTTACATACAAGTCTCAATTTTTAAACCGACTTTATCCTTCTCTCCTAATCAATTGCCTTAAACTCTAAATTGACCCATTGTAGGGTAGTTCTTAACAGGGTTCATATTTGAAAATTCTTCAAATTAGTACAACGAGTTTAACAATAGATAGTCGTGTTTGGGATTTGAAAATGAATGCCTAACTTCACTTTAATTTGCATATCAAATTTGAATTCAACTTCCTTTAAGGAATGAGTTTAAAATGTCCTCACTTTGATGCCACTCAACTCTCAAAGTGTTTTTAGAGGTTAGTATATGGGATGGACTTTGCCTCTTTTCATTCTAAACCTTTTAAAAGTGATTTACTAATTCCTTAAAGAGGGATTCACTTATCCAATGTTAATAACACTACGATCAATCAATTGAGAAAAGCAACAAATAAGATTATATTGGTCTAGCTATTATAAAGTTACTCAGACTTTATTGAAAAAAACTTGATTCTTCTATGCCCTTGCCATAGCTCTCTCCATTTATGCATCTAACTACTTAAGACAACTCATGAGTTTATCGGAAGGCATTGGCATACTCAAAAGAAATGTAGCTTTAGGCGACTCGGTTTAACTACCCCCATGACTTGAAGAAGGACCAACTTATTATAGCTTTGGCTGAATGACTTTTGCATCAATCAAGTCTTGAATCTTATCCTTTAATCTCCAACATTTTTTAGTAAAGTGCCCCTTCTAACCGATATGATAGTCGCATCATGCTTCAAGGTCAAAGCTATATGGTTTATAATTCAGATTAGGGGATTCATAGTCTATAATCTTTGCTTCCTTTAGATGATGAAAGAATTAGGTCATTGAGATCTTCAGTTGAGTGACTCATCTCCTCTAAGTCCTTTACACTTGTTTTTTCTGACTCCTCCTTAGCTCTTTTCTTCTGGGTCTTCCTTCATTATTTGGGCTTATTAACATTTGATCAATGTTGAATGTCGATTGTTGAAATCTTTTAAGTACTAGGCTCATTGCCATTTCTAAGTCTGTAATGCTCTTTTATAGTGTGGCTATATTTTCTTTTAGATTCGAGAATCTCCTTTCTAGGTTTGAAGCTTAAGATACTTGGAGAGTGGTGATTATCAGGAACAAGATCTACTACTATTGGGCCATTTAATGTACCATCTTTTCCAAGGAGGTGATTTTGTCATTAGCCATGTAAACTTAATTGGAAGAATTATTTACTAGTTATCAACTTTCCTTTCCTTTTTTTTATTTTTAGTAAGAGAGAAAGATAAAATTTTATTTTATAGAAATTGAAAATATCCAAATAAAGATGGTGATTTTTTGTGTTATATTTATATGTTTGTGAGATTTATTTACATTTCCCTAAGTGAGAGAGAATGAATAATTAGGTAAGTTCTAGTGAAGGACTATTTATAGGGAAGGGAATGCTAAAGAATGAGGAATGATAAACTAAAGAGAAAATTTGTCATTTTGAAATATCAGAGTATAAAAAACAAAGGGAAGGGAGCCTAGCAATTATTCTTAATGAAACTTAAAATTATTTAAAGTCTTTTAACCACATTTAAAATTTCTAATCTAACTTTTGCTTTTGGGTTTAATCTTATTTAGCATCTTTAAAGCCTAATCCATGGTCCTTTTGCTTTTTTGGACCTGAGCTAACAAGTCCCAGTTAAAGGCCTCAGTATGTCTAGCCCCTTGCTAGCTTGTAGTAGTTTCTCATAGATTCCTAAGGTATTTTGCAGCCTATCGACTCTTTGATTTTTACCTTATTGGTTACTTACCGTTATCTTTAGGCATAGATGTTTCATGGACAAGAATTATTTATCAATAAAACAATTGTGGAAACATGCATATGTTAGAAGCGCTCAGGTTAGTTCATTACTCCTTAAGTTGCAACCTTATCATTTGGTTTGATTTTTTTACTTTAGAAAAGACTGATTTTTTTTCTAAACCTTTCAAACGTTAATAGGGTTTCAATTCTTAAGTGTAGTGTCTTAACTCAAGTTTTAAGGGAAGTATATGCTATTAGGGTGGGTTCTAAAGGGTCTTTAAGCTTTATGACTTCACTTGTTTTTGGAAAACACTTTCCTTGGTCACATTGAGCTTAAGTGGGGTAGCTTAATCAACCCCCAGTAGTGGTTATATCACTACATTTAGAGCCTACATAATGGCCCCCCTCCTAAGGTCTTAAGACAACTTGGGTTTGATTGCATCTACCTTGCATTTTTTATGCAACAATTGACCCCCCATGTCTTGATGTATGTGGTATGCAAAATAAGTATGATAATTAAAACAAAGTACACACATGAGACAAATAAACAAATCGATAAACATACAAATAAATAAATAAAAAAATAATGTAGGTATTTTGAAAAGCATTTTGAGTGGTTAGCCTTCATGATGTCACTAGTAGAGTCACCAAGTTGTTGACCCTGGTTTTATCCTCCCAATTGTTATAAATTAGTCTTCTTTAAACTGATCATATTAAACCCTAACTGTTTAATATTGACTCTCCACTAGAGTTTAAAGGAAATCGGTTCTTTTAACTTTGAAAATGTTTTTGGAGTTGCCACTCAACTAAAGTCAAGAAAAAGAGTTAAAGTTATAATCAATTGGGTAGATAGATTATAACCTTGCTACTGATCTTTCGATAAAACTAATTTTTTGTTAAAATGATTTTTGAAAACCAAAGATCTAGATCAAGGGAGCTAATTTTTTAAACCTTAAATGGTTACCACTTTTAATCCCTTCGAATTTAAATTTTCCTTTTAATATATCCTTATAATGAAATCTATCTACATGTAGCTTGATTTAATTCTAGAAAAGATAAAGCCATCGATTATTTATAAAACATAGAAAAAGAAAAAATTTCATGTTTTAAGTCGCCCTATGTATATGTGTGCCTACGTACTTATTATTCGAGATAAGACTTCCATAGTTCATTTAACAAAAAAATTAGTAGGTTGACTAATTTTAGTTTCGAAAAAAAAAAGGTTAGGTTTACGTTCTTTACCTATTTTGAGCTTATTTAAGGAAATTTTCTAAGGGTCTTAATAGGGGTTTTATTTTTGGAAAATTCTAAAGTGCCTTAGTTAGGAAAAAAGACCGGTTATTTTTATTTACTTTTGGAAAATTAATTTTCTAAGCGATTTTTATTTTCTATTATACTCACTTTATTTTTTATTTGATGACTTTTTCTTGTTTTAGTTTTAATTGAGGAAAATAAAATAACTGAGATACACTATCTTTTTCTATTTTTTTCCTTTTTCTCTTTTTTAAATTTATTATTACATTTACAAATAAAAAAATAAAAAAGGGGTTATAAACTAGGTTGATTCAGGTCGGTTTTAATCGATGTGGGTCTTCTCTAATGGTAGTGGTAATAAGGCATGCTTTCTCGATATTTTATGTATCAAATTTAATGGGAAAGAACGTTTCCATGAAACTTTTATTAGGAAAAGGGGGGAGGCGGGGGTGGGCAGGGCTGGGTAGGTAGGTGGGGTTGGCCAAGTGCCTCAACCTACCATAGTATTTTAGTGGTGTTTAAGAAGTCAACAATTTCTTGGTGGTAGTAGTCCAACCGTAAAAGGGTCGTTAGGGTTTGATTAAGTGTTGGGTATTGGGTTTTTTTAAGATGGTGAAGTTTGTGGTGATGGTGGTTTTCTTTGAAATGCATTGTGGACGTTGCTATCGTAGAGAGAGAAAACATGCTAGAGAGAGAAAGCTTCTATTGGCTTATCTTAAGTGTTTCGAAGCTTTGTTGTATGTGAACCATAATCCTTAAGCCCCAATTTATAGCGTTTGATCTTTGTGTAAGCTTACAAAGCCTTGAAATTGAATTAATTTGAAGATTTGAATTAATGGACTTTTGATTCCGAGAATGATTTTTTCCAATTTTTGAGCTTGATTTTGACTACATAATTAATTGAATTTAAATGATTTTTTAATCCTAATTCAAAATATGCCAAGTGTACTACATAATTTCACCATTAATTTGATGAAATTGTGTAGTAAATGAGATAAAAAATGACCCCAAACTGAGCACACAAAGGAGGAAGCTGTTGGAAATCAAGAAAAAAAAATGAGGAAGTAGAAGACTGGGGGTACAGGTCATATGTAGGGCACGATTGGAAAAGAATGAGGCACGTTGGGTGTGACCCTTATTGCATCCAATTTCATCAAGGCTTCATGCCTTGCTTTTGATTTTGCAGACCAAATTCTAGTCTGGACGAAGTTTAAACCTACCCTACCACCCCACCCCCCCGGCCCACTTCTTTCTTTTTTTGGAACTAAAATACTAAAATTAGATATTTATTATAAAGAAATCTTATCTCAAACGTACATGTACTTTTCCTTTCAAAATAAAAAGGCACTTTGTGCTTAATGAGATTCGAACTCTAAACCACTAACTTAATGTAATGCTAATTCTATGTATTTATCCATTAGGCTATTGGTCTGTATCTTATCCATATATGCAATTAAATTGTATATATAGACTAGGTCAGTCTGGGCGCTCTCAAAAGACTTTTTCCCCTAGTTAATATTGCCCGTTCAGTTTTCTTCATAACTTGAGGATACAAAAGTATCTCCTTAGCTCTCTATGAGCTAAGTGATAGTGGATAAAACAAAACATAAAACGTACATACATGCTTTCACACAAATCAATACTATAAGAGATTCAATCTCGTAACTTGAGTTATCAATACAAACTATTTATGTAGATAATCCGTGCTATGCTCATGCATGTAACTTGCATAGGTATCGATATCCTATACTTTTCCAATTCTTCATCCGGTTAGTTGATATACTCGGGTATCTAGATACAATGTTTAAGAACCTAGGGCAATAAGGAGCTGCTTGGGAGTAAGACCCCTAACAAAAACCACCCTATGTAGTTTGAAAATCCAATATATAGACGGTCACTTAATGTAGCTAAAATAACTTGAGCAATGCATGCAATATATCCTATGGCCAACTCAATAGTTTTCAAGCTTTTTAGAAACTTGACTTATCTTTGCTTTTTTTTAATTAATTTTCTAATTTTTTATATTAATTTACCTTATTTAAATAATAATTTCTTATTATATATGTGTATTTAATAAAAATAATGCATGTTCTATGTTAATACTTGTATAATTTAATTTTATTTACTATTTTTATAAGTTAAATAACTTATCTTTAATATCCCATTATATCTAAATGCTCGAATTTCACATTGTTGATAGTTATCGACTTTAGCAATAATTAATATTTTTATATAGCTTATTTTGAGAAATTAACTTTACTTCAATGACTTCATTTAACTTTTCTAACCTTACTGTAAACCTTGAAATTAAACTGATATCTTAAACTGATGCCTTAAATTTAAGAGCTCGGATCCTAAGGTAATCGTATGAGCTCGAAATCTACGGTATTACAGCCCAAACCCAACGGTCCTTTTCTTATTTTATTTAAACAAAAGATTCTATTTTATTAAACTATTTAAAGAATTTTCTAAACTTCCGAAATCCTCTTTTTTTTTAAAAAAAAAAATTCTAAGTTTCTCTTTTTTTTTTTCTAAATTTCTTATTTTTATGTTTTTTTTTTCTAAACTTTCTAATTTTTTGTATTCTTTCTTAAATTTCTTTTTTTTTTTGGCTTTCTTAATTTTTCTAATTTTTTTTTGTATTTTTTCCCACATTTCTTAATATATTCTAAATTTCTTATTTTTTAGGTTTTTTCCTTTTTTTTTCTTTTTATCATTTTTCTTAATTTAAGACCCTTTATCCTATTGAAAAAAAAAAATATAGGGGAGGGGGGAATTGAGTGTTTACACAAGGCTATGGTAAGCCATTGTAAAGTAATTTCACTCGTTTTGGTTTCAATTTCTATCGTTTCTTAACGTTAGGAGTTGCTTTAAAATTTTAGAAAAGCATAAGTTAGGAAGATTGCAAAGTAAAAGATCGCACAAGGTCTAAACACTAGCCATATGAATGTTATTCCATTCTTTGGTATTGTAATGATTGAGTTAGATGTTATTGTCTTAATTGGATTTGTTGTGTTGCATATATTCATTTAACTTAGGCATTGTAATCAAGTTTGTGTGGTACGGGTTACATTTTTCTTCTAGCCATTTTGGATCAAGGTATGTGCTTATTGTTTATTTGATCTAGGGATTTAGAACACACCTAAGTGCTCCTTGTCATTAGTTAATGGAGAAAAGAAAAACGTAAGAAAAAATCAAAGTGTCAAATGTGTAGAAATTGTTGTTGAATGATTTGGAGAAGTTTAGAGTCGAGAAAGAGTAAGGAATTTATGAAGAGGAGGAGCAAGGGTAGGGACCACAACTATAGTGTTACTCATGGATCCTTCGTCAAGATTTTTTGTCAATGTGTAAAAGGAAATTTTGGGTATAGAAAGAAAGATGGCCTAGGACCACAACCGTAAACCTAAACACTAGACTTATAGCTATAGTGGTTAGTATGTGTATGATTTGAAGTTTTTATCTAAGGAAGGACCATCATCTAAGAACATGGCTATGATCCTTAGGCATATTCTTATAATCCCCTTTTTCTGATCCTTTCTCATTTCCATCTTACATCTAATCTTATCCTAATCCTTCTTAAACATCTATAAAAGCCTAAACATATCTCTAAACCTCAAGTTGATGAAATTTGAACTTAGTAACCTAGGGAGATCAGTAAAAAGAGTTAGTTAGAATTGTGTAACTTAATAATAGAATCTGAAAAGTAGATTCTATAAATTGTATTTGAGACTCAAGTACGTAGAGCCCATTTTGTTGCTTGTGCTTATTTAGGATAGTTAAAGTAAACTAGATTACTAACTAATTGGAATGCAATATGATTGTTGCTTGTGTTTGGCTAGGATCAGGAGATCATAGTACTAATGACCCTGAAGTTGTACCTTATTGATTTTTGGGTGACGTTGTCCTTAGTGGAGTTTACCCTTGACATGATACAAGATAGATTAGGTTGGTGTCTTTGTTTCATACAACCACTATCTTGGAACCAAACAGGTTAAGTGGCATTTAGGAGTCCCAATGACAATGTCCTAGTGCTTAGGTAAACAGGGGTCGTATTGCTAACGTTCAAACTAAGACACTTCGAGTTTGGGGTTAATTGTGAGCGATCTTGATCTTTGTTGATTGTTGACTTAATTGAATATATAATAAATTTATTCTTCTTGCGTTATTGCTTGTGCCATATTGATTATTGTATGATACGTACTTATGTTTGTAGGTTTCCATACTGGTTGTTAGCTCATTCTTCTTTCTTTTTTTAGCTACAGGGACTTTAAATGACTCACTAGATTATGAAAAGAATGGGGAAGCGTATTATTACCATTAAGATGAGGATACTAGAGAATGTTAATACTACTATGATGATAAGATGTGATCAGCTAGCAAGAGAAATTAAATAAACTCGGTGTTTGAGAGATTTATTATTTCATTTGCAACATAAGAGTTTAGTTGATTTAAGTTCATTTCACTAACAATACTTTGTAGAGATTTAATTATGACTTGTAATTACTTTGAGATTTATTAAATGGGAGTTATAAAGTTATTTATGATACTTTAGAGAATTTTAGTTACTCGTTTAGCTTGACTTGTCAGTAAATTACTAGGGATACGTGGTGGTTTGTAGCGCCTTGTGCATGAAGTGCTATAGGTTCTTTCTTAATGTACTCTAGGCAATGTAGCTACATGCAAACTCTACAACTAGCAAACACCAGTCTTAATCCATAATGTTCTTAGACACAACAGCTCAGTGTAGTGTTCCAAGTGTCCTATAGGAATCAACTCCTTAGACTTATTATACGAAGTCGAGTTGGAGGATTGTAAGAAGTAACTTGACAAATACTAGTTTGAGAATCCTTACAAGATAGGGATTCCTTCATTGACCTTGAACTCCTACATTTTTATAGACATAAGTGTTGAACTGAAGTTGAAATTAGTATAGCTTCTAAGCTATTGAGCACGAAGCACCTATCCAAGTTGCATTACTGAATTGGCAGATCTCAAGAGACTCCAGAATGGTCAAGCTTTGACTTGATTTTCTAGAGTACTGCCTTACTTAAAAGAATATTCTTGTTATAGGTCCTATTCTAACGTAAAAATATAGTGAAATTACCTTTCCTATTCTCTCCTCAGAGTTAGCTGCTAATAAAGATGTTCACTTCTTAAAATACCCCATATATGTAAGTGGGAATAGAGGAAGGGGTTAGATTTAGCCCAATGGAAGCAAGAGTAAAAATACATTTTATAACTCTATAGTATTTGGTATAATAAGTAAAATCATATGAAAAGAGAAAGGATGGTACAACAGAACCATAACGGATACGTTAGATGGACCGCCAGTCACCACTTGGCACATGTCTTCTAGTACAATTTCCCAAAAGCATTCCTTCTCTTTTGGTATACTATAGCTTTGTCATTTTACCTTATTAAGAATATTTTAGGAATCTTTTATGCATTATCCGTTTTTCCATCTCCTCATTTTGTTGTAACCTTAGTTAAGGTCACATGAATACATTACTTCTTTGTACGCATACATCATGCTTCCTATTATTGAATTATAGAATTTTCCTTTTCGAGTGACTAGTGTGTTTTCTATTATTGTTAGCTCTTATCTAACTTCTTTAGCAAGAGTTAGTGATGAACAACCTTAGGTTTACATCCGTGTTCCATATCGAATGCTTGGATTAGGCTTAGTAGGATTAGTTGGTGTGTCATATCTATCAGGTAGCTATTCAAGTTCTTACTAAGCCCCCTTTTATTTTCTTTTCATCCCTTTTCATTGTAATGCTCCTCTGTATGCATGACCTCAAAGATGCTGGTATTAGAGTACAATTCCAATAGGAAGTGTGTGAAGTGTGGTGGAGTTTTGTTTATCTTTGTTGTTAGTAGCTGCTTTATTCTTTTGTAGCTACTATGATGTGTTTATATAGAGTGTGCTGAAGTTGTGATTAAGCGTGTTTGAAGTAGGTTTTAAAGTAATGACCTAAGAAGTAGTAGATATGTGAGGTAAGTAGAGTAGTTCTTGTTACCCTATTCTGCTTTATTTCTATACTATGAAAACAAATCAAGGTCCATTTCAATTTTACATTGTGATATGTTGGGAGTTGAAAGTAGTCTATATGTGATAGAGAGATTTTGGGTAGTAAGTAGAAGGTTGTATTGAGTATTGTGCTATCCTAATTGTCAAGAAGTCTTATACTAGATTAGATTCCAGTATTCATAGAGTTGTTAATGACCAAGACAATGGCATTCATGTTGGTCGCAGTCAACATGGCAGTAATTCTCCAGGGTTAGTCGATAACAAACTTAATAAACTCACCAATCTTTTGGAGAGTCTTATCATAGCTATGCAAGGGAATAGGCAACTACTCTAGGGTATGCCCAATGGTGACCGAGTAAAGAATGTGTGAGAAGAAGATATGGTCATGTTAGATGACCTAATTGCCCAGCTTGATGTCACTAAGCTGGAGGAGTGACAGACTAACTTACTCAATGAAGACTTAAATTGGAGGAAATCAAGGAAGATGAAAAGGAACTAGATGTAGAGACAGATGAAGGAGAAGAAGATGAAAGGGAATACTATGAGGCAGAAAGGCAAGGTTTCCATGCTCCTCAAGGGCTTGACAATGTCAAAGTCTAGATTATGACCTTTACTGGTAGTGACAATGCAGATGAATACAGAGTGGGAAGAGAAGGTTGAGAAAGTATTTGACTATTATAAGTACATTGGAGTAGTGAAAATCAAACTTACTGCACTTAAATTTTCTGGATACACCACCATATGGTGAGGTGAAGAGGTTGTTTAGAGGAAGATTCGTACTTAAAACATATTTACAAGATACATTTGCTAAGTTGTAAGAGCTTTGCCAAGAAGGCCGATATGTTGATGAATATGTTAGAGAGTTCCAGATGTTAATGATCCAAGTAGATGTAGATGAGCTCGAAGCTCATACAGTGTTAAGATTTATTTTTGGACTCAAATACGAGATCTAAGAAGTATAGAGATTTTATACCTTTAAGGAGGCCATTAAGATAGTGTAAAGGGTTGAAAAGTAGAGGAGAAATTACTTGATCAAACCCAGTCTGAACGCTTTGCAGATGCTTGCTCTATGCCAATCAATCGATCAAACCCAATCTAAGCTCTTCGCGAATGCTTAATCTATGCCAATCAACCCATGTTGAGCAGAGAAGACCTTTCTAAGCATAAGATAAACATGACCAACCTGATGATAATTGAGTTCGCTAAAAGAGTTAAGCTAATGATAAGTTGACCCTGCGGACATACAAAAAAGGGCAGACCCTAAGACGAAAGCTGAGTGAGGTGAAGTGCTTTAAATACTTAGGTAATGGACATATGGTTGTTGAGTGTCCTAACCAACATGCTATGGTGCTTTGAAGAGATGCAGTGGATAGGACTGATGAGAGTGAGCTTAGTAAGGAAAAAGGTGATGTCAGAGTCAAAGTTGAGGAGGAAGAATAAACCTATGTCTCCATTGACTAGGGAGAAGTGATGACATTAGTGCTAAGGCGAGTATTAAGCTACTTACCGAGTAGTGAGGAAGATAAGAGAAAATTTGTTTCACACCAAGTATACCATCACGGGTTAATTATGCATGATTGTAGTAGATGGAGGGAGTTATACTAATGTTGTTGCTCAGTCCCTTGTGTAGAGGTTAGGATTTTCCACCTTTAAGCACCCCCGACCTTACAAGCTACACTAGCTACATGACAAGGGTGCTTTGCATGTTATAGAGTAAGTGGTTATACTATTCTGTGTTAGGAATGTGCCTAAAGATGAGGTGGTGTGTTGTGTCATCCCTGTGGGAGCTTTATACTTGTTGTTAAGGAGACTTTTCTTGTTTAACCGATGTATTATTCACGATGAATACAAGAACACTCATGCCTTTACGAAGGATGGAAAGAAGGTTGTGATGGAAGATATGACACCAAGTTAGCTGAATGAGATGTATATTCTGCTCATTCAAGTTAGCAAGAAGAAGGCATCGTAAATGAGCTAGAGAGAGCTCTAAGCTTCTAAGAAGGTCGATGAGCCTATGTTCTTATTAGTAAGGAGACTGTTAGAATCGAGGAATTTGGAAGATATACCTGGAGAGGTTCGGAAGTTGATAGGAGAGTTTTTGACCCAATTCCAAAAGAGCTACCTAAAGGACTACCCTTAGTCCGAAGCATTGAAAATTGCATTGACTTACGACTAGCCACAGCCCTACTGAACAAACCCACTTACAGAATGAATCTTGAGTAGTCTGTTGAGTTAAAGGTACAAGTAGATGAGTAGATAGAGTGAGGATATGTGAGAGAGAGCATAAGCCTTTGTGTAATGCTAGCTCTACTCATCCCAAGAAAGGATTGTTCATGGTACATTTGCATTGATAATCAATTGAATTACTGGTAAGTACATATATCCTATATCGAGGCTTGATGACATATTAGATGAGCTTTATGGCTCCAAAATATTCTCGAGGATTGATTTGTGAAGTGGGTAGTATTAAATTTGCATGCAACAGAGTGACAAATGGAAGATTACATTTAAGACCGAGCATGGTCTTTATGAACGGCTGGTTATGCCATTTGGGCTTACTAATGCGTCGAGCACATTTATAAGGCTCATGAACCATGTGATGTGCCCTCTAATTAGATAGTGTCTGGTTGTGTACTTTGATGACATATTGGTGTACAGTGCTAACCTAGCCAACCATTTACAACATATTTGAGCTATTTTTGATATTTTACAGATTGAAAGGCTGTATAGGAACTTGAAGAAGTGCACCTTTTGCTATGGTAAAGTTGTCTTCCTTAGTTATGTAATGTAAAGAGATGGAATTTGAGCTAACGGGTGGAAAATCCAAGCTATCTTGGAGTAGCTGATGCTAAAAAGCATTACTGAAGTACGAAGCTTGCATGGCATAGCTTCTTTCTGTAGAAGGTTTATTAGGAACTTCAGTACTAATGTTACCCCATTGATCGGGCATAATAAGAAGAGTGAAGGATTCCATTAGAATGATAAAGCTAAGTAGAGCTTTAGGGGAATTAAGGAGAAGCTTACTACTACTTCTATTTTAGCCTTACTTGAGTTTGACAAACCCTTTGAACTAGAGTGCGACACATCAGGTATTGGTATTGGCACTATGTCAATGCAAAAGTGCTGACCTATTGCTTAT
The DNA here is from genome assembly GCA_024138005.1 of Lumnitzera racemosa. Classification (NCBI taxonomy): domain Eukaryota; kingdom Viridiplantae; phylum Streptophyta; class Magnoliopsida; order Myrtales; family Combretaceae; genus Lumnitzera; species Lumnitzera racemosa. The sequence continues at coordinate 77,335,786 of JAMXBC010000008.1, forward strand.
CATAGTGAGAAGCTAAGTAGTGTTGCATTGAATTATTTTACATGCAAGAAAGAGTTGTATTCTTTTTTTTTTTTTTCTGAGCTCTTACTGTATGGTAACAGTATTTACTACCTCGAGAGTTTGTAATTTATATGGAACATAAGTCCTTGAAGCATCTTAGGAGTTAAAATAAGCTTTCAAAGAGACAAGCAAAATGGATAGAATATGGAAGGATTTTCCTATGTGATCAAGCGTAAGAAGGGTAGTGCTAATGTAGTCACCGATACCCTATCATATCAGCATATCTTATTGACCACTCTACAAACCAAGTTATTGGGATTCTCCATTATTACCAAGCAATATTCTTAGGAGCTACACTTCAGTCCTATTCTTGAGAAGTGCTAATAAGGAGTTGCTGTTAGAGATTATTACCTGATTTATGGGTATTTTTTCAAAGAGAAGAGGTTGTATCTACTAAACTATTCCATAAGTGAGCTATTATTTAGGGAAGCTCATAATGGTCGCTTATTTGGCCATATCGACAAGATTAAAATAGCTAACTTGTTGAAAGAGAACTTCTACTACCTTAGTTTGGCCAAGGATGTCCATACGGTCGTTGGTAGTTATGAAGTATATTAAAGAGCGAAAGGAAGGAAGGAGCTACATAAGGGATTTATGCCCTTACCAATGCTAACCTCACCTTGGACTAACTTAGCATAGACTTTGTTCTAAGGTTGCCCCAAACATCCAAAGGGAGGGATTCAATCCTTGTAGTAGTGGATCGCTTTAACAAGATGGCACACTTCATTCCCTACTACCAAATTAACAATGCATTATATATTGCTAATTTGTTTTGTTAGGAAGTTGTCCGACTACATGGATTTTTGAAGACTATCGTATGGAATTAGGATTCGAAATTTTTGAGCTATTTTTGGAAGATACTTTGGAGATGACTTGGGACTAAACTCATGTTTAATTCTAGTAGCCAAATGATGGCTAGATTGAAGTAGTGAATAGGATGTTAGGTACCCTAATCCTATCTATTGTGGGGAAGAATTCGTTAGATTGTACATTGTGCCTACCTATTGTCGAGTTCACTTATAATTAAACTGTCAACTATACTACTGGGAAAACTCCTTTTGAGGTCATCTATGTCCTTAACCCTATTATCCCTCAAGATATGATTAACACTCTCGCAATTTTTGAAGAGAGCTAATTTAGAGTCGATCGAGCCGAAAGATTACAAGAGTCACACCAATTCGTAGCAAAGAAGATTGCTAAGTTTAATGAAAGGCGGCAAGAGATAGATAGCCACAACTGTCAAATTGTTTCATTCCAACTAGGTAACCTAGTATGGATCCACCTTAGTTAAGACAAAATTTCACACCTAAGACAAAGTAAACTATCTCCATGAGCTTATGGTTCATTCAAGGTCCTGAAGAAGATCAATGCTTGCCATATCGAGCTACCCAAGAACTCTAGTATCTTCCCTACCTTCAATATATTTCATTTGATCCCATACTGATTAGTAGAAGTTAACATAGAAGCTAAGGAGGAGAAATCACAAGAAGTCCCTTTAGATTTGAGGACAAATCCTTCTAATCCCTAGGCAGATGATAGGAATCAACTCCTTGGACTTGTCATATGAAGCTAAGCTAAAGGATTACAAGGACTAACTTAATGAATACTAGCTCATGAACCCTTATAGGACAAGAATTCCTTCATGAACCTTAGACGCTTACTTCTCTATAAACCTAAGTGCCGAGCTGAAGTTGAGATCAATAAAACTTCCAAGCGATCGAGCACTACATACCTATTTGAGTAGAGCTACTAAGCTACTAGACCTCAAGAGACTTCAAAATGTCTAAGCTCCAACTAGACCTAGATCAGGTTGACCCAATTTCTAAATCTTCTCTTACCTTCATCTAAGTTTAATTTTGTAACTACTAAACTATTCATAAATTGACATTAATAGGACTAACCTCAGTATGGATCACTAGTCACCACCTGACACATATCTTTCAACACAACTTCCTAGCAGGATTCCTTCTTTTTCCATACACTATAGCATTTGTCATTTTTATCCTTTTAAGAATGTTTTAGGAATTTCTTTTTCATTATCCATTGTTGTTTCCTCATTACGTTGTAACCTTAGTTGAGGTTGTATAAATACCTCACTTCTTTGTATGTAAACATCATGCTTCCCATTATTGAATTACATAATTTTTCTTTTAAGTAACCTACATGTTCTTTATTATTTTTAGCTCATATCTAACTTCTTTAGCAAGAGTTAGTGGTAAGTGACCGTAGTTCGACATTTGTGTGTCATATCGAGAGCTTAAATTAGGTTGAGTATAATTGGTTAGTGTATCATATCTATTTGATAGCTATTCAGGTTTTTGTTAACCCCCCTTTTATTTTTTTTTCATCCCTATTTATTGTGGTGCTCTTTCATGCATACGATCTCAAAGACGCATCACCATCAGTTTAAGGATGGCTAACTAAAGTTGAATACGAGCTTAAACACTTCATTTCCTATTCTAAAACAATGTGCTTGGGAACTTCATCTAGTGGAATGATCTCTTCCAAGAACAAATTAGTAACATATAAAAGCATCGTTAGTTGGACAGTAGGGAATTAAGTATACCATTTTGCTAAAGCGGTCCACAAATATAAGGATAGAATCCCTTCCTCAAGATGTCTAAGCCAAACCTAGGGCAAAGCTTATGTTGAGGTTGGCCTAAAGTAAGGTTAACATGGGTAAGGGCATATACTCTTGATGGAGTGTTAACTATTGGACCCTACAACGAAGCTTGCCTTAAAGGCTTACAATCTCTCACGAGAAGGAACCTATCTTCTTAGCTTACCAAGGATGAGCTCTAGTACATGGAAGAGATACGAAAGAACTCTTTAAGACCCCAAATCAGATATACTTTACTTTTCCTAAGCTCTTCCCCAATCACCAAGCTACTGAGTGCCGAGGCCAAGGTCCCTATATGCTGAGCTTTTCTTTTCCATCTTACTAAGCTACAACTATACCTAATCACCTTGGTAGCCTTCAATATAACTTAGGAACAATAACCCCAACACCAACTCAGTTCAATTACAATGCTTTAAGATTCAAAAACGTGAACCAATTGATAGGCTTCCACTTGTCTCCTACTTTTTTAACATTTGTACTATATTCCTTTCTGTTCTTTATCTTATTTACCCTTTTTGCATGAACTAGGAATCTTCTTCTTACATTCTCCTTTTATGTAATTTTCCATTATTACAGTGTTTCCCTAAAGGACTTACTATAAATAGTCATTTTTACTGTATCTATAATCATATCATGCAACATTATTAATAAAAATTCCTCTTGTTGATCTTGCGAGACACCATTCTTTGAGTACATCCCTTTTACACTTTTATCTAATCTTGCCAAGTAGGTCAAGATTAATGGCGAGTGGACCTTAGTATTAGCTTGTACATTGTATCAGGTGAAGTACTAAGTTGTGTTGTGTTTGTTGGTATGTTATACCATACAAGCAACTTTATAAAAGCTACTATGTTTACTGACCTATTCATTCCATCATTCTTTGATATCACGAAGGACTCACCTAGTTACTATCTCATATAATAAGTCTTAGTAATTAAGTGAGCTCCTAAGCACATTATATAAAACTAGTATCAATGCTTGAGGTTGCGACCAAAAGCTAAGTATTGCAATAGTTGCTTCTTGTTATAGTTGTGTTTTCTATTATAATTTGTTTCTTGAGTAGAAAAATAGAGCAAGTTCTAAAGTTACTATACGGTGTTGTATTAGCAAAGTTATGTGAAACCATTGTTGAGTAGTGGACTTCTTGAAGTTTTGTATTGAGAATGTCGAATCCTAATGTTCAAAGAGAGATTAATGATGCTGAGAGCAATGCTTACAATTGTGGTTGTGATACCCAACAAATCTCGAGAACTACTAGCAAGCAATTGTAAGATCTTAGTGCTATTTGTTATTACTAAGACTTACCGTGGCAAGTCTAAACTAAAATGGATCATCTGAAATATTGAAGAAATTAGAGAGAAATGATCTACAAGCAAACAAGAGTAGCTGACATAAAGCTACTTGGAGGATGTGATCACCAAACACAACACGACTTGACACTTCACTTAATATGATGCACAAGTTGATACTAAGGTCTACCCGCCACTAATCTTGAGCTACCAAACAAGATTAAATAATAGTATATGAAAGATGGACTTAGAGAGGGTTGTCTCACAAGAACAAAATATACAATCTTAATTGTAAGTTCTCTATGGCTTACAAGGAAAAGGAACTATTTATATTAAGTCCTTAGGGCAATATTATAAATAAAGAAATTACCAGAAAGTATGTACAAAAAGGGACTTCCTAATACATATGAAAAAGGGTAAAAAAGAGAAAAGACAAAAATGGAAAGGTAGTACAATGTCAAATGAGGTAGATAAGTACAGTGTAACATTAGTCCTGTATAAAGATTCTGTGAACATATCAAGCAAGTGATAAAGGCATATTTTTCATGTTTTAAAAGTACAAATTAAGATACAATTATTATATATTTTATAGAAATCAGTAAGAATTAGTACTTAATTATTTTCATTTAGACATTTCAGGAATTAGAGGATTCAAGAGTAGAATTATAGATCATTTAAAGAAATTTTAAGCAAATAAACTAAGTTCAGATCAATACATGCAAATTGGAATTAAAGGCAACTGGCCTAGAAGCTTACTTATAACTTACAACTTGCATTGGCAGCCCTTGATGGCTACGCCGCCAGCCTTAGATGATTACGTTGCTGGCTTAAAAGCTAGCCTTGCACTTATACTACCGGCCTTCATGAAAAAAGAAATTTCACGCTAGCCGACCTTAATTTTTCATATAAATAGGTTATGTTTCATCGTTTGAGAAACTTTTGGACATACTTTTCCTTAGACGTCGGGAGTTGTAGAATAGTTTTTAGATAATTTTTGAAGAATTCTTTAGGAGAAGCATTTTGATCATTGAGAGGATTTTGCTTTTGCTATGGAGACCAAGATTGAAGTTGTAATTGAAGATTATTTCTTTCCAATACAGAATTGGTGACATTTGTTTTAGTTATTCTTATGTAACACTGTGAATTACTTATGCTTTCAATTATGAATTTCCTTGCAATTTCAATTAATATTTGTGTTTTTGTTTCCAAATCCTTGGCTAAATAAAATTATTTCTAGGAATTGATGAAACGCTAGATAGTTAAGATGATGATTGTGTTCATGTTATAGGATTAAGAGATATATGGATGATTGATGATTACAATTTTTATGATTTCAATTATAATTGTTAGAACCATAATGATACGAGAGTTGACATAGGGTTTGTTAGAAGTTCTTAGTTGATTTGATTAATCAATATGGAAGCAGAGTTAATTGAATTAATTAGAAATTATCTAAAGATTAATGCAATGTTCGGCAATTGATTATTCACTAAGACATTAGGGATAATTGATTTAGGACATTAGAAAATCATAGTATCGGGAGATATATGATTATAATTTAGAGTCTATCATTAATTGGAAGATGCAAAAGCTACTTAATTAATTTGGGGTTTAAATCCTTAAGTTTTAAGGTATAATAATTTCACTTGAATGACCATATAACTATTAATCTATATAATATGATAACAATTTGATTTTGCATAATCTAAGGTGAATTCTATTTTCCCATAATTCTCAATTGATCGCTTAATTTTAGAATTTTCATAGTTATTTTCTTTTCAATAGTTTTAAAGTAATTATTATATTAATTAATTTAATTTGATTGCCTGAATATTAATAAGAACTAGTATAGGATTAGTAATTTTTTAGTCATTGAGGGATCGACAACCTTACTTTCTCTATATTACTCGATTCTAACTCAGTATACTTACTAGAGTATTTGCAATATATATATATATATAATATATATAGTTTAAGTAAATTATGTTTTTGGCACCATTGTTGGGAGCTGGAAATATTAAACCTTTTAGTTCTGTTGGTAATTTGGGCACAATTGATGATGTGTGTTATTTATTTATTTATTTTTATTCTCTTTGCAAGTGTTTTATGTACAGGAGTAGAAGTGCTGAAATTATACCACTAGATTTAGAAATAAAGCGCACTTTGCAGACGGAATAGAAGTAGAATTGATGAGATGGTAGGTAATGAGGGGTAATAATCAAATACAAGGAGTTCCGTGAGTACTATGAGATTATACAATACCTATGGTAATGGGTTTAACTGTAAGGAGGCTTACTATTCAAGCTAACAACTTTGCGTTGAAGCTATCCCTTATTCAGATGGTTCAGACAAATTAGTTTAGAGGATATCCTAATGAAAGTCCTAACGAGCATATTGCAAGATTCCTTCAATACTACGATATAGTAAAGATGAACAATGTGACTGACGAGGTTATCATATTATAGCTCTTTCCCTTTTCACTGAGGGATAAAGTTAGAGCTTGGTTTCATTCACTACTACAGGAGTCTATCACCACTTGGGCTGATCTTTCATCGAAGTTCCTAAAGACATTTTTCCCATTAGCTAGGAACGTAAAATTAAGGAACAACATCACTAACTTTACCAAGTTTAGTGGTGAGTCACTTTATGAAGCATGGGAGAGATTCAAGGAGGCGATCAAAAAATGCCCACATCATGGCTTACCAAACAATCTCCTGATTGAGATCCTCTATCTCAGTTTAGACGAGACATTAAGGTCCTTAGTTGATGCTGTAACTAGAAGTGCTCTAATGGGAAAGACATATAATGAAGCAAGCGTACTAATAGAAAAAATGGCCTCCATTGCATATAACTGGCAAGACTAGAGAAGCAAGTTAGGAGTGGCAACAACCAGTGACAATAGCATTGTATCTCAATTAACAGTTCAGATTGCAGCTTTCACTACTTAGGTAAGTAAACTCACCTCAACATAATATTTTAATGCTATTTGTTGATAGTCAATTTTCACTCAACCTACACTCGTCCTTTCGTCGGCCAAGATGCTCGGTAATCAACTCTCTCGGCATTCGCCCTCTTCAGAAGACATATGGTACTTATGTCGTGTTCAAGAAACACTTTTGGTTTGAATTCAAATCTTTGGCGCGATTAGTTATCAGAAGTATGGTTATATTTTACAACCACTTGCTATCGCTACATATTAAGGAAGATGTTGTGTTAAGAAGGCTCTACGTATCTTAACAGTTACCTCAACAACTGCCTTAGACACAACAACCATCTATAAATATCGAAAAGAAACTCTATAAGAGCTCTCTGATACTTCTTATTCAGTTATTTATCATAATAAATAATTGTTCTAACTTAGGCATCGAAGGGGCCGCATCAGACTAGCCCTATTACTAAGGATTTTACTCTCTTTTGCAAGACTATTTCATCATCCCAAAATTCTCCACTAACATTTTGGCGTTGTCTATCTTTCTCTAAACATGACTATATGGCTAGAACTAGGATGACACGAAGTGTAGGTACTGGTACTTCCTCCTAACACTCTAACGGAGGGAGTCAGCTTGTTGATGAACAATGATTGGCTCGACTCGAGCAACTTTGTCTCGATTTAGCTAAAAAAAATTTGAGCTAAATAAAAAACACAAATAAATCCTTCACCTTCTCCATAAAAGTTTTCACTCGAATTAGGAAAAATAGCGTAGTGATGATGATGCTAATAGTACCAACGATTCCATTTATTCACCTAAATTACCAAAAAAGCAAGCTGAGATTCCAGCGCGACCCACAGCTCCTACTTTCAAAAAGATTGATAAGGGCAAGTAATCGTAGCACGTGCATCATGCAGGACACTTGCATGTTAGTGCATCCGTTTTAGCGACCAAATAGTTCCAAATCAAGAAAAGTCCTTTTGTCCTAGAGATTTTGGAAAAAGTAATACCTTGATACATCAAGCTGCCTATTAAGCCTTTCCTTCAACCTTGAGGAATGTAGCCAGTAGATGGTTTAAACACTTGAAACCAAATACCATATCATGTTTCAATGAATTAGCAGAAGTGATTCTTTAACACTTCCTTGTTAGTAAACTTCCTGTTAAGGATTCTTCAATCCTAAACACCATCAAACAAAGGTCCGATGAGTCAATTAGAGACTATTTGGCTAGATTTATGGCTGAGATGGTCCAAATCCCAGAACTGGATATGAGTGTGACCCTTAATGCTGTAATCAATGGCATCAAACCTTATGGAGACTTTTTCAAGTCTTTCGCAAAGAATAAGCCAAAAACTTTTGCTAAGTTTAAGGATAAAGTCACCTCATACATCTGGTCGGAAGACAACATAAAGGCATGATGAGAGGTTGATTAAAGCAGGGGAGCTAGAAAGAAAGACAAATGGAAAAATGCTAAGGATAGATTTAGCATAGACAATAACAGCAGTTGAGATACCAAAAGGAATAGACCGAGGATGTCAACATTCTCATCCCACATTCCTGTTAATCGTCGGATCTCAGATATTTTGATGGAGGTCCGTAGAAAGAGAGGTGTACTCTAGTGGCTAGAAAGATTGCACGGAAATCCCTTAAGAACAAATTCGAATAAGTACTACAACTTATACCATCACAAGGGTTACAATATAGATGAGTACATTCAACTCAAAAATGCAATTGAAGATGCAATACAGTGCGGGCACCTACGAAAATTTCTAGTGCATGATGTTGAAAGAATCAAAATACCGTCTCAAAGGAGAAGAGAGGAACATGATGATGACACTAGGCCAACAATGGCTGTAAGAAATGCAAGGGATGTTAATCCCAATAGAGTACCCAATGGAGTAATTAATACAATTGTCGGTAGACCCAGTGTAAGCCAATCGAGTTCTTTGAACTCAGTTAATGCTTGAAATCACGTTTGCAATATTCATGGAAAGAAGGTCAGGATTAACAATACAATATCTTTCAGGGAAGAGGATTTTTAAGGCATACAGAGATGACATGATGATGCACTTGTCATCAATGTGAGAGTTGCCAACTTTGAGGTCAAGAAGATTCTTGTTGAAACTGGAAGTTCAGTTGATATCATTTTTCAGCATGCCTTCAATCAAATGAGGCCCAAGATTAAAGCGCAACTATGGTTATACAAGTATGACCTCTATGCTTTCAATAATCAACCTGTCCAAGTAGTCAGAGTTATGTCTTTGCCGATACAAATTGGTGATGTCGAGCATTTTATAGAGGACAAAGTGGATTTTCTTGTCATCAAATGTTGGTCTCCTTACAACATAATAGTGGGACGGCTATGCCAATATTTATTTGACATTGTCGCTTTAGCGGCACATCTAAAAGCTAAGTTTTCCACTCTTATTGGGGTTGGTGTATGCAAAGGGGATTAGCAATTGGTACATTCCTTATATATAAAGGCTTTGAGGTGAGAAGTAGTGTTTTAGGTTAAGTCCTGCCTAGAAGGCAAGTCAGTTGGCATAAAAAAATGCTGGGAATGATACAGAGGAGATTCCTTTAGGAGATGATCCTAAGAAGACAACAAGGATAGGAAAACCTATTTTAGCAGATGCCTGGCAAAGTCTGATTGACTTCCTGCAAGCTAATGTTGATGTATTCACATGGCCACCATTAGACATACTGGGTATTTCAAGAGATGTTGCCATACATAAGCTCCAAATTATTGAAGGTAGGATTCATCCAAGAAGCGCCTTATCCAACTTGGCTAGCAAATTGTATGCTAGTTAAGAAGTCTAATGGCAAGTAACGAATGTGCATAGATTTCACGAATCTTAATAAGGCCTGTCTTAAGGATTGTTTCCCACTGCCAAGAATAGATTAGATGGTAGATGCAACCATAGAACATGTGTTACTTTCTTTTATGGGCGCTTTCTCTGGTTATAATCAAATCAAGATAGACAAGGCAGATGAAGTCCACTCATCTTTCATTACCAATTTTGGAACATACTGTTATACAGTAATACCTTTTGGGCTGAAGAACGCTGGTGCCACATACCAGAGATTAGTAATGAAGATGTTTAAATCTTAGATCCATAGGAATGTTGAAGTATATGTAGATGATATGATTATGAAGAGCATGAAAGAAGATCAGCATCTTATGGATCTGGAGGAGACGTTTGCCACATTGCGAAGATATTACATGAAACTCAACTTACAGAAGTACGTCTTCAGTGCAACATTAGGGAAATTTCTCGGGTATATGGTTACGCAATGCGGCATCAAGGCCATTAAGAGAGATTGAAGCCATGAGGAATATGAAATCACCTTATACGAACAAAGAGGTGTAGGAACTCACCGGATGAATTGCTTCCCTCAACAAATTTGTATCAAGAAGTGCAGATAGGTGCATAGACCACATAAAATAAAAACTGACTAAAATTTTAAACTCGAAACATAAACTGAACTTGAAAGGCCCTATTATACGATTTAGAAACCCTAATCATGTAAGAAAACCCCAATCTCTACATACGTATACTTTTAAAAATGTAAACCTAAACTTAATAGAAACCGTAGATATCAAATAAAAAAAATGAAAACTTTATAAAATTGTCTTAATGCTTGAAAAACCATAAATCAATAAAATTATCAATAATTTTGTGAAATTATATAAAACTAATAACGAACGAATCAAGGATTATCTCAAGTAATAATAAATAACAAAACTATGTTAGTTAATGGAATAAATTAATAAATTTACAAAAATTATTTTACTTACATACTTAAGTAGCCCTACAATATGTATATATATATATATATAAATATATTACTAAGCAATTTTCTTCTCTTTTCTTAATCTATCATAGGATATATATATATATATATGTTGCATAACAAAGCGATGATCTTAAATAATTAAGCCAATTAAACCTTAAGCTCCTAAGTGTAAGTTAATTACTCCCGAATAGGTGAAAATCCCTAAAACATACATAAACTCACTTGAACCCAAAAACCTATGATGATTAAGGACTTACAACCCTAAATAAATAATTAAAAATATAATTTGAATAAATTTTTTTCAACACTAGAAAATTCTAAAATTTCTTAAGAGGCTAATCACAACCTACAAATTAATTTGAGAACTAAACCCTAAAAGAATTTCATATAAGACAATTTTCTTATTTTCACTTATAAGCCATGTTACATATGGATAAGTTGTAAACCCTACTTTTTAGCAGACTTATGGTTCAACAAAGAACACTTCCTAAATATTCTCAAAGATAAACTAAGCTAAGAATTCAAGTTTGTATTTAAAAATGAATTTAATTTTCCAATTCAAAAGTCTATTATCGATAAAAAAACTCAACTATGAGAACCATGGACTCTAAGTCACTCAAAACCTTAAACCCTAAAACAATTAAAGACTTATAACCCTAAGTGACTAATTGATAATTTAATTTGAATAATTTTATTCAAACTCTAGAAATTTTCATAATTTTATAAGAATTAAATCATAACATGCAAATCAATTTAAGAAATAAACTCTAAAAGAATTTCATATAAGACAATCTTCTTATCTTCATGCATAAAACTTATGTACATGAATAAGTAAACCAGCCAAGCACCCAAAATAACTTATCAATTGAAAGTTGGAACCATTTATCAATTGATAACTTATCAAAAACTAGTGATAAGATATTTTCCTTATCACCCCTTCACTTATACTACATATGGACAAGTTATCACATTATTTTATGTGTTTAACTTTTAATTAAGTAACATGACAACTCAATGCTCAAAGAGGACACCGTATAGCCGGTTGGAAAGAGAGCCTAAGGAGGCCATGCCTTATCAACTTTCAATCACTCAATTATCTTATATATCTACTATTTACCCCTTAATGCTTACATCATCTAGTCTTGTCAAAAAGTTGGCATTTGTATATACTAAGAGATAACCAATTAAAGCTTCTTGAACACGCTTCTCCTTCCATTCAAAAATCTGCCAGTCTCTCTCTCTTTTACTCTCATTTTCACTTTCTTTTCTCTCACTTTAAACCAAATCAAAAGAAGAAACCTAACCCCAGAAAACCCACATTGCCGCCACCCTTTTTGCTTCATAACTCACGGTACAAAAGCTTAATTTTGTTGCCTCCTTTTATCAATTTCAAAAGCTACTTTTACGAACTTTAGTATATCTCTAAAAACCTACTTCAAAGATCAAGACTCTAGTTTTTAAAAGAACTTACAAGAAGAGGATGGAAGACAATGAGTTAAGAAGATACTTAATTGCACCACCACATTGTTTTTGCTTTGAGAACGAGTAAGTTGTTTCTTTATGTTAGTGATTACCATGTTTTCATGAAGATATTAGCATGATCATAAGATGATAAAATAGCTAGATCACCTTTGTGAACCCTTTTACATGAAAGTTGAAATATGAGCATGCTAAGTTGGTATTATGTGAAGATATATGTTTAACACTTAGAATAAAAGATTTTAAGTCAAGAAAATCATGAAATGTATACATGAATGAGGAGACATCATGTTGGAAGTGGAGTGTATGTGAGTCGTTTAGATGTTATTTCTATTTCTATTAAGTTAAAGATGCTCAAACCTAGCTTTAAGTAAAGGAAAATCCATTACATGAAGCTTTTATAAAGAAACTAACCTTATGAGATATGAATTATGATATGGAAGTTGTGACAAGTATGAGATCTACTATTTCCATGTAAAGCATGAGCTAAGTAATCATCCCATGGAAGATAATTTAAGTTAAGATTTGAATATAAGTAGCTGACGTTCATGATCTAACCCTTAAACTTAAGGAAATGATGAAACAAGTTGAAAAAGTAAGTGATGACCCCTTGGATTCATCATGACCAGATTTGGAACATAAGTAGAATCCACTTAAAAATATGGTAAAACCAAGTGAGTAAAGTGAAAAGATCAACCAAAGCAAGTATAGCAAGTATACAAAGCCTAAAACTAAAAACCAAGCCTAAAAGTCTCAAAATGAGCTTGAAACTCTAAGTTGGGCCTGCATTAAAATTCTAACCAGCACTTTAAAATATTAAGAAAAGTTGTTTTGAAGTCCACAAGAAGTCCACCCAAGACTCCATAAGCCCAACAAAATCACTAACTTTAATTTGAACAAAAAATAAGCTCATTTGATAACTTAAACCCGCATAATAGCCCAAGGAGTTGTTGTTAGCACCAAAAGTGTAAACCAAAGTTTAAAAACTGACCTTCAGGAGTATTTTAAGTTTGGAATAAAGTCCTAAGCCCAAGCCCAAAGAATTTTCTAAGTTACCAAAAAGCTCATTAACCAAATAAAGCCCCAAAGCACTCTAAATCATGATGATATCTACTGTTCTGACCTATAGGAAGTTTTTCATGTCTCATCACAAAAATATAACCTCACCACATTAAAGTACACTTGAAAACGATGAAGATTGACTGCAAGGTCATAAAAATCGAATTTAAAGCGAGAAAATTATACGCAATTAAACTTTAAGTAAAAATCGGGAAAAATATAAAGCTAAGTCAAAAGTATAACTTAAAGGGTTTTAGTTTAGTTTTCCAAATTCTATTTCAAATCCTTATAGTGTTATATTTGCAATGTCCAGGGGACTCGTCTTTTGGGAGATGACCTATCTCGGATTATTTTGATTAATCCACATGGTTGAGTAAGTAAATTCCTAATGATTCTTTACTTGATTTTGCTTGTAGAAATAGATACACTTAAACATATATATAAATTTGGATACTTGTGGGATATAGGAAATGCATGTGTATGAATTTGTGAACTGAATGCTATGACTTGTTAATTATATAATAATGGGAATTGTTGTGATAATTTATACTTGTAAGTGTATGGAATAAAATTGTCTAATCACCTTAAAAAATCAGATTAACTATCTATGTCATTAAGAAATAAGATAAATTATGCATTCCTTATAATTGCATTCGGATAACATTGAATACCGCTTTACCTAGAAGATGGGAAGGAACACACAGGAGGACAAGCCTCCTATAGGATTGGGCACTAGTTATGTCATCATTTTTATTGAATCTCTGTCCTAAGCTTATAGGCTTACTAAGCACCAAGAGAGCCCAACCGTCGATGAGGGGTTGTATCTTGTGGCTTCTGCTTAGTGTATGTGTTTGTGGATTGTGAAGGCTACTACATCACTGGACTTGTGATTTTGAAAATATGATTTATTATTTGGTAATGAAAGTATATATATGTATATATATATATATTTACATAGTTTGTTTTGACTTAAGCATAATAGTGCTAATGAATTAAAACCTAAGGTTTAGAACCTAGATTTTGGTTTGTATTGGTTAATTATCCCCAAACCCCAACTACAGGGGGTATAAATTTGAGTCGTATGCAATTCCTAGGCCACTACATGCGTTGTTTGGCATACTGATTGTTCATGCATTCATATGATTGTGTATCTAATAAAATTATATCATACGGTATTGATGAAGGTAATTATCTTACTAAGCGTAAGCTTACACCCTAATAGTTCTTTTCCTTATAGGATGATTGATAGTTGGGATAGGGATAGGAGTTAAGTGCAGAGTGCTGCCATTGAATCAATATGATGAAAAGCTTATGTAGTTACTTCGGAATGCTTCAGAAACAACTAATATCTCAATTAAGTTTAGTATCATTAGTAAGTTTAGAATTTTCTAGAATTGCCTATCTTATTTCACTATTTTAGTAGGGGATATCAATTTTCTACAGTTTTGAGAAATTGTGGAAAAATGGATATCCATAATTATTTATATTATATAATGAGTTAATGAACTACAATTAAAGACCCTAGCGAATAACTATTTAGAGTCTTGCAATTTCTAACTTGCAAGGTGATTTTCTTATCATGGATGCATACATGATATGGAGATTCTAAGCAATACTACTAGGCCCCTCCTAGGGTCGTTGTACATGGCATATCCCAACCCTACCTTCAATACCTTTCCTCCTGTGATGCCCATAGGGTATTATCAGAACTTCATGGTAGCATATGTAGTAATCATGTGAAAGCACAAACATTGTATTTTCGAGCACTACAACTCGTTTATTATTGGCTAACTATGAAAAAACATGTGAAGGGCATTGTCCAATAGTGCCCTCAATGCTAGAAGTACGAGTGGTCGAGTAAAGCACCTACAAGTGAATTATGTAGCCTAACCAGCCCTTGGCCTTTTGCCTAGTAGGGGCTAGATATCCTTGGACCCTTTCCCAAGTCTACCGCTTAACAACAATTCATCATTGTCACTGTAGACTACTTTACCAATGGGATAAGGTTGAAGCCGACGCCGTAGCAAAAATCACAGAATAGAAATTGGAAGCTTTCATCTTCAACACCATCATATCGAGATTCGGAGTACCCTACATGATAATTACAAATAATACCCTACGGTTTGATAACAATAGGTTTCAAATGTTTTGCGAAAGTTACAACATTTAGCTTAACTATACGTCTATAGAGTACCCTTAGACAAATGGATAAGTTGAAACGATAGACATGATCATACTAAATAGTTTGAAATAGAAAGTGGATCAAGTTAGGGGGAAGTGGGCCAATAAATTACTGAATGTCCTATGGGGATATAGAACCACTCATAAAACTACAACAAGAGAGATGCCATTTAAGTTAGCATACGGCATTGAAGCCATGTTGCTGATTGAGTTAGATTTGCTTAATCTTTGTACACATAATTTTGATGTAATGCTTAATCTAGTCGAATTGATAGTGAATCTGGACACTATAAAGGAAATTTGAGATGTTACAAAAGCAAGGGTCGTAGCATACCAGCATAGAGCAGCAAGATACTATAATAAAAAAATTAAGCACAAGGTTTTCCAACTTAGAGATTTGGTTTGCCGTAAGATGGAAGCAATAGGCATGCGAGCAAGTTAGGGAAAGCTTGATGCAAATTGGCAGGTTCCTATCAAGATCTGGGAAGTGGTTGGCGAAGAGGCCTATCAACTAGAAAGGTTGGATAAATCTATCATCCTTCGAGCTTGGAACACTGATAATCTAAAATCTTATTTCAATTAATGTCAAATGACTTCTATTGTAACTCTTTTGGCGGCAACCAACAAGCTTGTAAGACATTTATGATAATTATAAATTTGAAGTCTCATTATGTTTTGGTTATAATTGCCGAATGAATGAATTCTAGGCTGCACGACAAACAAACTGATCTAAGTTCTAGCCTAACGCGATAAAAGAATTATGCAAATTAACTATACAATTGAGTAATGCAGCTAGTCTACACCTCAAGCGATTAACGAACGGTATAAAACAAGGGAATGTGAAATTAAACATACCGATAAACATTGGGCATGTGAAATAAAACATGCTGAGAAACAATAGGCATAGGAAAGAAAACATGTCGAGAAACAATAGGCATATGAAATAAAACATGTCGAGAAGCACATGGCGTGTGAAATAAAACATGCCTAAAAACGATAAGCTTGTGAAATGAAACATGCTAAGAAACAGATGGTACGTGAAATAAAAATGCCGAGAAACACGTGCTGTGTGAAATAAAATATTCCTAAAAACGATAGGGTTATGAAATGAAATAAGTCAAAAGATAGCAAGGCATGTGAATTAAAACATGTTGAGAAACAAATGAAGTAAATTAAAGCATGCCAACGAATGACAGCACAAAGCAACATGCATAAACCAAACAAATCGTGAAAATTCAGTTACACAAAATTCACATACACTTGCCATTTCCTTGATTATATTCCAATGATTAATTGTAGGAGAGTGTAATATGCCAATACGACAAGTCCTACGGCCTATTCTCAAATTCAGCAGAAGTGATTCTTCAATCTTTCCCTAAGGCTTCCTCGGTAACTGGTTTCTTGAAGCAGGCAACTTATTCAGCTTGAGCTTCATTATCACTCTAATAAATACTCTCGATACCTGTCTCATTGCCTTCATCTTCATTAGCACTACTAACTTTCTCGTTGACATCAACAAATTCGAGACACACACGAGATCATAATCAGGATGAAGCTTCAAGACCTCTTCTCTTGTTGCTTGAACTCCCTCTGACAACTTTCTATGTAAAAGCTTCTCGTATTGTCGACTTGGAGTGACTACATCAAGACCCTCTTCAATAGATGGTCCCCTCCTCACAATTTCCTCTAACTCGATGACACGGCTTCATAAGTTTGAGTTGGTGGTCTCCAACTCCTTTATTTGTACCTTGAGTTTGTCTCCATTACCGCTTATCATGCAAATAGTTCAACCCAAGCCTCAGTACTCTTCACTTTCTTCTGCAGTTCCTCCTTTAGGATTTTGGACTCTTTGTGTTGTTGTTCCATTGTAGCCTTCAAGCTAAAGATTTCATTAGCAGTGTGGTCTTGTGCCAATTTCTAGGCAGCAAGTTCCTCCTTAAGCTTTCTTGCCTCCATTTCAACCTTAATCCTCACATTTTCGGCCGCAGTAGTTTAAGCCTTTGATCCATTGTACGTATCCTCAACTTTTTGCATCAAATTCAGTTCTTATTATCAAGAACGATTAGATATTACACATATATAATAGAGGATATTACCTTCTTTTCCTCTATGTTAGCCTCGTCTAAAGTTGTAAAGATGTGGTTACTTATCTAGAAAAAGAAAATGTGTTAATTATCCGAAGGCTAGAGAAAGAAAATGTTTATGGATACTCACATCATATAATTTGGCCATGAAATGAGCCTTATTACAACCGCTAACCCTATCAACATCCTTCTTAGCGATATCTTTGTCTTTCAGAAGAATGATCCCTTCCATTAAAGCCAAAGATTTCAACCTATCTCCCAAGGCCGAGTTCATATCCAAAATTTGACAGCTCCAATAAGGGATGAAGTACTCACCGACCTCTTTGTTTAGCAAGAATTCAGTGCTAGTGATGCTAAAAGATTTAGAACACATTGCCTCCTTTACCCTTTCGTCTAGGCCTTTACACTTCTTGATAGGTGGTTAGCCGGTAAGTTCCTTCCCTGGTCTTTTTTCACCACTTAGAGCCACCGTAATCACCTTTGATGAGCCTTTTACGACAATTGCATTTTCATCCTACTCATCGAGGTATGTCTCTTGACGCTTGCTATTCGTTAACTCAACGAAAGTTTGAATAATCACAATCGGAGGCTCCTTAAAATGAACCTCGATTGGCTATATATTCTCATTCTCCTTTACTCTTTTAGTAGGACGAGAGATCTACGCAGCTATATTCTTATTCTACACACATTTACATTTTTCTTTACAAATCTATGCTTTCTACATTCACTAAGTCACCTAAGAAGATGCAACTAAGAAAGAAATAGAAAAGTATAGTCACTTTATCTTCTAAAAGTTCGAGTAGCGATCTACTCTCACAATAGGAGTATGCTAGGGAGCGAAGGAGGAAGCTACAACGAATGACATTCATGAATCAACAATATTTGGATTGGACTATTTTGAAAGAGTATGGAATGGATGATAAAATTCAATAGATGGTTCCTAATAAAACATGATTTCAGTTATTTGAGGTAAAAGAACCCACTTATAGAAATGTAGCCATTGATTTTTTGTCCACTTTGCAGTTGGAGAGAAGTGGGCGTATGTCCACTTTTACATTTCAGGTTTATGGAGAAATTTATGTCATTAAATTGAGTTGAATTAGTTATTTTCTAAGTTTATATGAGGAGGAGCAAGTTAATTTACCTTACTCTTGTCCTAAGGATGTCTATTGAGAGATTTTGACTCCAGTTGATTCATCTTAAGCGGGAAAATTTTGTACCTTCAAATTCACTCACCATGACTTTCTTAATAGTAGAGTACAGGCTACTCCACCATATCCTTACTCATACTCTCAGCTATAGGAATACCACCCATAGTAAGGTAACCAGTTTCAACATGTTTTATTTATACAGTATGATTTCTGGATATAAGATGGATCTAAGAGTAGAGATAGCAAATTTTATCTATAGGCAGATTGATGATACTAGGACATAGGCTATCTTTTGTAGTGGGTATATTACTTCATTATTGAAGGGTATGGGACTTTTTTACAAGCTGGAGGGGGACGATGGTATCCCATGTAGACTTATTTCTATTGCACCATTTAAGGGCAAGGGATTGTTTAGATAAATAATAGGCCCCATCTTGTTGATGAGGAGGATAATCTTGAAATCCTCCTCTTGTTGCTAGAGCATCTACTTCATCTCATCCTCTAGATAGTAGTTATGAACAATTGAGTGCCGAAATTAGAGAAGTCGGGGATGAAATTAGGAAAGAAAGGAAGAAGAATTAGAAGTTTTGAACTACTATGTTTAATATATTGAAGTTTGCTATCTCATGTTTTTAGCTAGCAATTGTAGAGTAGTTCCATTATGAGACTTATAGTGTAGAACGTAGCCGCACTGATAGAGACAGTTAGATATTTACATGCTTTTCTTATGTTTTATTTTATTTTCATTTTTATTTTCTTATCTTTTTCAATACCCATCTGTTTGGGTAACTCTGGATCATTAGCTCTACTATGTACTTTTTAGTATACTTTTATGCTATCTTTGCTATTTCATGTTTCTTTATGTTTGATGAGATAGGTCAAATTTGAATTCTATGATAGCAATGATCTTTTGCTTGGAATTTTCATTGTTGCTGAAAGTTTGAATCCAAGGGAGTACTAGTTTTCCATTTCTTATTGCTATGAATTTTTATCTCCTCTTGCATATTGAATAGAAGACAATATGGATACTATCTATCCTACAATGGGGGGAAGGAATTATATGAAATGAAAATATCAATTTTGATGCCGGTTTTTGCTTACAAATAGTTATACTCTCCTATTAGTTTGAACTTTACTTGTTCTTAAATTTCTTATTTTGAATCTAGAGACTATACAAAGAAATTGTTGATAGCATCTGATTGTGATTTGAATAATTGACTCACTAAGATGCCCTATTCACCAATGTTGAGATTTTTATACTCAGTTAAAATTAATTAGTCAATTCTTTAAGAACCTAATTTACCTAGTTTTTAGCCTTAGAATTTGAAATTTAAAAGTCGGTCGAGTCCTTAAGTGAAAAGTAATCAAGTGCACTTCTATGCAAGGTTAGCTAGTATATGGTCTTTTTAGTTGTTCTAACGGCACTTTAATACTTAGTGAAAGAGGTAAGTAAAGCTTTAAACTTAGTGATTCTTATTGAAAAATTATAGTGAGCATTAAAAAAATGATGAAATGAGAGCCTTTACTCTAATAACTCAAGAAATTAAGTTAAGAGTATCCTAACTTGAATGTTAAAGTGAGGGAGAGTTTGTAGGGGTCCCTTTAAAACCTGGTCACTTGGGTGATGAGCCTAAGATGTGCTGACTCAATGCACTCATTATAATGAGAAGGGTGGAAAGGCAAAAGTTCAGTATCTAGAAAAAAAAGAAGAAGAAGAAAATTTAGGGATAGAGCAGATACATATGCTTTCACTGCTTTGTTAATTTGTTTGTCGGAATAATTAGATGGATAATATGCTTGTTAACAGCTGTGAAGTTTAAATGGGTGTTTTTCCTTTTAGGACTGAATATCTACTCTTGAAATAGAAATGTTAGGTTAAATGCTTAGATTAAATTTGTTTTCTCAAGAATAGCTGATTAATTTCAATTATAGTACTCTAATCACATATTTTGGATTGGTTAGAGTAGTGGGCATTATAAATTAGTGAGTTTGAAAATGTGAAATATTAGATGTCTTGGATTAGCAATTGGAAACTTTGTATTTCCAATGATACATTTCTTTAGTTCTGTTTATTTTACTTGAGGACAAGCAGAAGTTCAAGTGTAGGGGAGTTGATAAAGGCATATTTTTCATGTTTTAAAAGTGTAAATTAAGGTAGAATTATTATAGATTTTATAGAAATCATTAAGAATTGGTAGTTAATTACTTTCATTTGGACATTTCAAGAATTAGAGGATTCAAGAGTAGAATTACAAACAATTTAGAGGAATTTTAAGCAAAAAAAACGAAGTTCGAATCAATATATGCAAATTGGAATTAAAGGCAGCCAGCTTAACATTTGACTTACAACTTACAACTTGCATTAGTAGCCCTTGATGGCTATGCCACCAGCCTTAGATAACTACGCTACTAGCCTAAAAGGCAGCCTTGCACTTACACTACTGGCCTTCATGAAAAGGAAACTTTACACGAGCCAACTTTAATTTTTCATATAAATAGCTTATGTTTCATCATTTGAGAGACTTTTAGACATATATTTTCCTTAGATGTCAAGAATTATAGAATAGTTTTTAGATAGTTTTTGAAGAATTCTTTAGGAGAAGCACTTTGATCATTGAGAGGATTTTGCTTTTACTATGGAGACTAAGATTGAAGTTGCAATTGAAGATTATTTCTTTCTAATATAAAATTGGTGACATCTATTTCAATTATTCTTATGCAACTCTATGAATTACTTATGATTTTAGTTATGAATTTCCTTGCCATTTCAATTAATATTTGTGTTTTTGTTTCCAAATCCATGGCTAACTAAAATTATTTATAGGAATTTATAAAACCCTAAGTAGTTAAAATGATGATTGCCTTCATGTTATAGGATTAAGAGATATATTGATGATTCATAATTGCAATTTCTATGATTTCGATTATAATTGTTTACTTGATTGTAATTGTTAGAAACCTTAATGATACGGGAGTTGACATAAGGTTTGTTAGAAGTTCTTAGTTGATTTGATTAATCAATGTGGAAGTAGAGTTAATTGAATTAATTATAAATTATCTAAAGATTAATGCAATGTTCGGCAATTGATTATTCAATAAGGCAGTAAGGATAATTGATTTAGGACTTTAGAAAATCATAGTATCAAGAGATATATGATTATAATTTAGAGTCTACTGTTAATTAGAAGATGTGGAAGCTGACTAATTAATTAGGGGTTTAAATCCTTAAGTTTTAGATATAACAATTTCACTTGAATGACGATATCGTTATTAATCTATATAATATATTAACAATTTGATTTGTGTAATCTAGGGTGGATTCTATTTTCCCACAATTCTCAATTGATTACTTAATTTTGGATTTTTCCTAGTTATTTTCTTTTCAATAGTTTTAGAGTAATTATTAGATTAATTAATTTAATTTTGATTGCTTGAATATTGATAAGAATTAGTATAGGATTAGTAACGTTTTAGTCCTTGTGGGATTAACAACCATATTTTCTCTATATTACTTAATTCCAACCTAGTATACTTATTGAAGTATTCGCAATTTATATATATATATAGTTTAAATGAATCAAGGTAAGAAGGATCAAGATGTCGTAGCAATAAAGGGATCGGGACAAGAGAAATGGTAGCATACCAAGAGAAAACTACTCGATCGATAATTGAGTCTCTCATCACTCAATAGGAACCTCTCGGCAGCAGCTGGTTAGATTACTCAGCACAGGGTCCTTCGTAAGGGCATGGTTGACAACAATACTACCAAGGGTATAGATCAATGTAAAACAATACGAGGAGCTCTAGGAGTTCAGCCACATTCCTTTGGTGTAAAGTTTCTTGTCATCAATAGATTGTTGAGAGAGTAATCTTCGGGTGAGGGAATAGAGTCCTCATAGTCATGTGCGAGTAATGGGACCGATGGTCGGTAGTTCATCAATTCCCTAGGGTTGCTGAAGATTTGCCCACAAATCTTAGTCTTCGTCATCATCCGCTACATAGGGAGTCAGATTGGTAATGTTGAATGTAGTAGACATGCCAAAACCTTTAGGTAGCTTAATCTCATAGGCATTATCATTAATGCACCTCAAGATCCTATAGGGTCCATCCATTTTGGGGTATAAATGACTCACCTCCTTTCATAGTTTCCCACTTCCTTTTGTTGGGCTATTGTAAACCCCGCAAATTTAGCTTTCTAAGTATAGAAACAAACATCTAAACTGTAGATGATTTCCTAAAATTAATAGAGTCAGTGAAATTTAAAACCGATTAAAATCTCAATTCAAAACCTAAAGTGAATATGAAAACCTTAAATCATCAATTGAACCTCTAACCGCATATGAAGACTTTAAAACTTCGAGTATAAGTAACTGGCAAAGTTAATCTCGAACTTCATCAAAACCCTAAAATAACAATCGAAGACTTAATCACATATGAATATATTAAACCCTAAATGTGTAAAAACATTAGAGATTGTGCCCTTAAGTAATAAAAACCTTAAAACTATAACTTTAGGGATATGAAAGCACTAATTTACCATAATTTACCCTAAAACCCTAAGTAATAATACATCCTCCATATTATGCTATTTCATTAGTAAACGACTAAAGATAACTTTCAATCATGCATATATGTTTTGAATCCTCAAGCAATTATTTAGAAACTAAGATAATGAATCATAGATTGCATTTATCTCTTAAGTATATGATTAAGATAGTATTACATAAAGTTAAGGGTATAGTTGAAGATTAGGCTAAATATAGTGAACCTTAATATCCTAATGAGTACTTTTCATACTAGTTATACTGAGTAGATTACCAAATGATGTATATAGGATATAAATGCCTAATGGAAGATCACATTATCTATTTTTACTAATCAATTCACCAAATACCTCATTTCCTTAATTTTTTCCCTTAATTTTCCTTAATTACTACATTATGTGTGCAAAATGGCATATGCTTAAGGAAAGTTGACCAAGTCAACACATGTTGACCAAGGTCAAAGGGTTAACTAAGTCAACATATGTTGACTAAAGTCAACAATTAGAAAAGTCAACAAAAGACACTAATGCATAAGGAAAAATATCTTAGCATCTAATGATTTCTTTTCTTTTCTTTTCTTTTGGTTTTTCTTTCTTCCCTTTCCTTTTATTGCTGTCCATTCATTTCCCCTTCTAGACCCCACCATTTCCTTTCTTCCATAATAAAAAAAAAAACAAAAAGAAAAAAAAAGCCGTCTCCATTGTTGTGACCCTTCTTCTTCTATTTCACTTTCAACACTTTCCTCTTTGTCTCCATAATTCCAACATAAATTAAGGTATGTGATCAAGTTACTTTATGTTGCTTTATATTATTCATTAGTTAGGTAATTAGGTAGATTAAATAAGTAGACATGTATTATGTGTGATCTTGAAGAATAGGACATAAAGTTTCCATCTTTAAGTGTAGGAAGTTAGGAATCGTGAAGAAGAAGAAAGGAATACATGTGTGTATACCCGTAAGTATGTATACATAAGGATATACTAAAAGAATACAAGTATGGGGATCTTTGTACATGGGTATTTACCATGTACATAACCTAACTTAAGACAAAACCTAACTATACATACCTATACTATACTAAATATACACTTAAAAACACAAAAGAATGAAATTAGGAAGGTTTTCTTAAGAGGAAAATTAGGCATACGAAATTTGTACAAAAATATGTATATAACTGTATAGGTATATAAGTATATGTATAAGTATAAATACGGTATAAGTATAAGTATATATATAAGTATATGTATAAGTATGCTAGTATATATATAAGTAGATGAAAGGTATAAGTATATATATATATTATGTGTAAGTGTACATAAGTGTACATAAAACACAAAATCATGATATAAGGGTTAGGTAAGCAAAGAATGATCTAAGCAATGATGTCATCAAAGAATTACATAAGCCATGACATCTTCAAAAGAATACATAAGCCATGACATAAGCATAAGCTTATAAAATAATAAATTATAAGATTACATAAGAATATAACCTATATATGTGTACATGTACTTAGGAATCGAAGAACCTTTAAACATTAATATACTTCCTAATTTGGATTAAACTTAATCAAATACGTGAATTAGTAATATTAATGTAAAATTTCCTAAGTGTAAGAATTAAATAACTAATTCAGTCATTAAGTCCTGAACTAGGGCATATACATAAGCAATAAGAATAATTAAACTTCAATAAGATAAAATTTCAATAAATTTAGCCCATATCATAAAACATGGGTCTTAAAGTCCAAAACGGACATTACTGTATGAACGTGCGTCCGAAAATGATGAAAAATGGCTATAAGTTCACAAATATTGGAATTACAATGAAAAAGTTACAAAATACATAAAAGAAGTCTCATAAGTTACTAATATAAGAAAATAGTTACTGTTAATTTCATTGAGTATGGTATCTCTATACGCATTATACTTGGGTTATATTGGGGGAAACTAAATGAATTACAATGGACTTTTAGTTGACTAAGGAGTCTGACTTCTCAGAACACTTATAAGTTTCACTATTTTGATTTAGGCATTTAATATCGAGTTTTAGAAACCACAAAGACTTAGAGAACGAGCAATAATCCAGGTGAAGGAGTTCTAATGACTTGTTACTTGCTTGTGCATGTTACTTGAATGATGTTTTGCTACTTGCTGTTGCTTGTATATTTGAATGACTATTCTGCTTATATGCCATCATCTGTGTGATCACCTTGTTAGATTGATAAATATAAATATTTGACCCAAATAACCAATTATATTCGTTGCATGTCTATGACTCGATAAAGGTATGGATAGAGAGTGCTAGCTTTGCAAAATGTTGAAAAGGGTATTTTTGGAAAAGGTTTTCTAAATCCTAAACATATTTTGTATGATTTCGATAAGGGGCGCAGTGCCAGAAATGATATTTTATCGTTAAGGTAAAGTTAGCATGGGTTCTCCACTTGATAGCGAGAGGACTCGCTTTATCGTGCCTATAAGGCCTTGGATAATTTTGGTTGTGAGAGGACTTGCATGTTTGTGCCTGAGGGGCCTTGAATGGTGGATAGTCCAAGTTTGGAACCCCCCTATTTGGATTGAAACTCTTTTCTCGACTAGGGTAATAGTCTAGTTTTGATTAGAGGGGTAGTGCCCCTATGTAGCCTCATGCGGGTAAGCTGAGGTGCCCTGTGCGTATAAATACAGGGGATAATCAAAGTGTAGACGACATAATTCTACACCTTCCATAGTTCTGCACTCTTATAGATGTGTTGCTTCCATTCATCACGCCTACATTCATTATGTATGTAGATAGCTTGCTTGCATGTATGATAATAATGTGTGATAACTTGCTTGAATGGTAGTGGTGAAGGACGAACTCATTGAGTTGTTTTATGCACATTCTCCGTTAGTTTTCTTTACAGGTTTACTTACGATGGGATTAAGATATGTCTCGAGTGCTGAGTGCGAGATGAAGATATGTATATTAATATTAGAAGTAGTTGAGTACTTTTTAGATAATACATAGACAACCTTTGTAGAAAATATTTATATATTAAAACTAACTATAATATAATTTTTGCTTGTCTCTATTTTTTTTATATAATGTTAGTATATCCTGTCTTATTATTTGGTAAGGGATACCGATTTTTTGCGATTCTGAGGAACTGTAGGATATTGGATACCCATAGTTATTTATATTTGTATTCCATAGTAAATTATTTACTTAAAAATCAGTAACCTTAGTGATTGATCATTTAGAGTCTTGCAATCTCTAACTTGTAACGCGATTTCCATATCATGGGTGTGGATGTGCTATGAAAATTTTAGGCAATCCTACTAGGCCCCCTATAGGGTCCTGACTGCTGTAGTTTTGGTCAATTGCTCGGTAATCTTCGGATGTAACCTTTGGAACTCCTTAGCACGCTATAGGTCAGATTGACTTTCCCCTTATATAGTTAGACTGTTAATTAAATCTAAGGGTAGGTTCGAGTTAAGTCCATAAACAACCTCAAATGGCGATCTTCCAGTTAAATTGTGAATTGAGTGATTGGAGGCAAATTCAATGATGGGTATACATAAATCCCAATCATGAGAGTTCTTTCTAACAGTAGTATGTAGGAGGTTACCGATGGTTCTATTCACTACTTCAATTTAGTCGTCTATTTAAGGGTAAGAAGAGGTACTTAATAGGAGCTTAGTGCCGAGCTTCCTCTATAGGGTCTTCTAAAAGAAGCTCGTAAATTTTAAATCACGATCTTCTTGGCACTCCATATAGTCTCACAATTTCCTACAAAAAGAGGTTAGTAATGAATTAAGCATCATTAATTCTAGAGTAGGGAATGAAGTGGCCTATCTTGCTGAATTGATTGACTACTACCATGATTGAGTTGTACCTTCTTGGTATATGGGGAAGGCCAAGCAAATCCATGCTTAGTTCTGTCTATGGCTACTCTAGAATTGGTAGTGGTATATATTCTCTATAGGGTTCTCTCATCCCCTTTGCATATTTATACACCTCATACCTCTCAAGTATTCGGTAAATGTCCTTCATTATCCCAAGCCAGTAAAAATGCTCCTTCAATATCTTAATCATCCTCCTTTCCTTAAAATAGCTAGCTAGACCCCCGGCATGAGCTTCTTCAATGAGTAGCTCCCTTGTAGAACCACTTGGCACGCACATTTACTTACCCTTCATAAAAAACCCCTCACTCAAGTAGAACCCTTCCGTAGCCCCTCTAGTACTACATCAGGCTACTAAAGGCCTAAAATGTGGGTCATGCTCATACCAATGAGGTAAAGTGCTAAATCTAAGCACCTTACCTTATAACTTTGTGATGAGGGTATGATGACAAAAAAGTGCATAAACCAATGTGTTTGTGCTTCCGTTCTTATATCTAATGACATAGCAAAAGGTCTTTAAGAACTCAACCAACTTGGCACGATGCCGAGAAAGCTTCTACTACCTGCAATGACACTTAAGAGATTCATGATCCAAATAGATGATGAATTCTCTCAGCAACAGATATTGCTACCAAATCTAGAGTGTACGGACAAGGGTATAGAACTCCTTATCGTAGGCTAAGTAATTCAGCGCGACTCCTCATAGTTTTTTTCTAAAGTAGGCAATGGGTCGGTGCTCCTACGTGAGGATAGCACTAATGCTGACAGCAAACACATCACTTTTAACCTCAAAAACCTTCTCAAAATCTAGTATGTTGAGTATTGGAGCAAACATTAACTTAGACTTTACGTCTTCAAAATTCCTCTGAGCCTTTTCTATCCATCTAAACTTAACGTTCTTCTTAGTCAATTCAATCAACAACACAATTATGGAACTGAAGTTTTGAATAAATCTTTGACAGAATGAGGCTAGACCATGAAAGCTCTTGTCTTCGGTAGCACAAGTCGACATAGGCCACTCATTAATAGCTCTGACTTTTTCCTCGTCAACTCGAACTCCCCTCCTTAAAATGATATATTCGAGGAATACAATCTCGCTTTGATAGAATGCGTATTTCTTCAGGTTGTCGAATAATTTCTCAACACTAAGTATGTTATATGCCAATTTCAAATGTTCAACATAAATGAGGAGGTCGACACTGTAGACTAGAATATTGTCAAAATAAACCACAACATATTTGTTGACCAATGATATGAGTGCATGATTCATCAACTGCATAAATGTACTAAGTATATTAGTTAGACCAAATGGTATCACCAACCATTCAAATAGATCATCCTTTGTCTTAAAGGCCGTCTTCAATTTATCCTTAAGTCTCATTTGTATCTAGTGGTAGCCACTCTTTAAGTCAATCTTAGAAAAGATGTAGGTACCATGTAACTAGTCAAGCATATCATCGAGCTACCTAGAATAGAGTATTGGTATTTGATAGTGATTTTATTAATAACTTGGTTGTCAATGCACATTCGTTATGTTCTATCCTTTTTCAGTACAAGCACCGCAGGTACGACACAAGGACTCATGCTCTTATGGACATATCTGCGATCCAACAACTCATCCACCTATTTCTTCAGTTTAACTACCTGCTCTGGATTAAGCTTGTAAGTGGGTCAGTTTAGTAAGGCAGACCATGGTTAGAGGTCGATGCAATGCTCGATACCTCTTAAGGGAGGTAAACCTTTCGGTATCTCAATAAGGAATAGGTCGGCAAATTCCTAAATTAACTATTGCGCTTTGGCAGGTAAGTTCTCAGCCTCTCTAAGCTCTAATAATCTCTTGACTAAAAGGAGTACATAGTCCTTGACCTCAAGTTCTTGGGCAAATTGAGCTCAGGAAATCACCACGGACTTCTATTATAGAGATCTAGCAACCTTTTCTTGGGCTTCTTGCACTTCCTTATGACTCATAGGTGTCAATATAATTTTCTTCCCATCCTTTTGGAACATGTAGGTGTTTCTATACCCGTCATGTAACTTTTAAGTCAAATAGCTACGGTCAGCCAAGTAATATATGAGATGCACACATATGAAGAACATCACATAGCACCTCATCCCTATACCTATCATGAATGGTAATCGTCACTCTAACTTACTCGACAATGTATAAGCCTCCTTTCTCGTTTAGCCAATGAATCTTGTATGGCTTGGGGTGTGGAAGGGATGGTAATTTCGTGGCCTTAACTACCCTTTAGGCAATGATGTTGGTATAGCTCCTTCCATCAATGATCATGGTACATAGCTTGCCATTCACCTGGCAATTCATATAGAAGACCTTCTCTCTTTGCCCATTTTCGTTAGCCATAAAAGTACTGAGAGATCATCAAACAACAAAGCAATACTCAGCTCCACCCTCAAGAGGTATCTCAGCATCGTAGTCTTCCAGAAATTCTTCCAGCATCTGATCGATTACTACTTCTTTCTATCCTTCACTCACACTTTCAACTTTAAATTAGGGCTTGTCACCCTTTATGGTCATGACTCAGTGGTTTAGATTGACTAGCTATGTATCCATAGCCAAGGCATTTAAAACATTTGATTTTTTAGGTTTTCCTTCATGAACTTTGACCTAGATCTCTTCGAATCTCAAGCTCCCCTCTTTTGCCTTTGCCTCGGCCTTCTTTTAGTTGGCTCGACATTTGACCTCGACATTCTACTTCAAAATTATTTGATGCTTTATCATTCATCGGTTGGTTTGGCAAGCCAATTATATTTGGCACTAGTGTTTAACTACTTGACATTCAACTAACCTAGTTCTACCATTGCCTTTCAACTTTTTAGGCCACATGAATGGTTTCATCTAGAGTTGTGAGCATCTACAGTTCCATGATGTTACCAATCTCAGCTCGTAGTCTAAAGACGAACCATACTATAGTTCGGGTCTCAAGTTCATCAACATCTCATCTTATCATGAGAAACTAAAACTCTCAAACATAATTGTCTATGGATATGTTACCTTGTCTTAAGTTTTGGAGTCATTGGAAAGTGTCTTATTCGTAGTGTTTGAGAACGAACGTACTTATAAGAACTCTCTTGATCTCATTCCATGTTCGAACTTCATGTCGGGCCCTTAGGCGAACCTTTTGTAGTTTCTTCCAACACATTGCTGCATACCCAGAAAATTCTAATGCGGCCACTTGAATGCGGACAGCATCTTCGTAATCATAAAAGTCGAATGTCTTTTCAATCTTCTCTTCCCAATCTAGGTAGTCATCAACATTACTAGGACTGTTGAAGCTTAGAATATGTACCTTAAGATGTTCGACACCCTTTAGCACTCTAAACTTATGCTCATCAATTCCAACATATTGCTCTTCTTCTTCTTCATACTCTTCCACTTCGTTTAACTCTAACCTCCTTCTTGCGACTCTGTTGGCACGTCGTGGTGCTGCTTAGTTCACTAGAAAGGCTTCCGAAGCTTGATTGTACATCTGCCTTCTTAGCCTATCTCTCATCTCTTAGCCCTACTTAGCAACTCTATCACGTAATTTGGCCTTTAGTACTCTGTTTACTAGGATAGCTAAGTTGGCCAGAATAGCAACAAGATCTTGTATCTTCTCATCAGAAGTATGTAGTATTTGTTGGGTAACTCGACCACGACCATGAGTATCACTCTCAACATCATTAATCTCTCCCTGTACATTGGGTTCTAAATTCTCAACCCAAAGCTTAAGTAAATACACTTCACACGGATGCCTTTAACATACGTAAGTATCTCTAATAGCAAACTAACTATCAATACGCAACTCTCGGTCTAAACCTCAAGCTTTGATACTAGGATTATATGGTGTGCTTAGGAGCTTAGTTATCATTAGGACTTATCATGGCAAATCTGAACTAAAATGGTTGCTCTAAAATATCAAAAAAATTAGAGGAAAATGGTCCACATGCAGACAAGAGTAGTTGATGTGAAGCTGCTTGAAGGATATGACTCACCAATGAATACAATATGACTTGACACCACACTTGATATGATGCACAAGTTGATGCCAAGGTCCACCCGCTATTAATCTTGTACTACCCATAAGATTAGATAAGAGTGTATGAAAGATGGACTTGAAGAAGGTTGTCTCACAAGAACAAAATCTTCAATCTTAATTGTAAGTTCTTTATGGCTTATAAGGGAAAGGGACCATTTATAGTAAGTCCTTAGGGCAACATTACAAAAAAATAAATTATAAGAAAGTATATACAAAGAGGGACTTCCTTGTACATATGAAAAAGGGTAAAAAGAACAAAAGATAAAAATGGAATGGTCATACAATGTCAGATGAAGTGGACAAGTGGCAATGTAGCATTGGTCCCATACGAAGATTCTCTAAATACAGCAAGTGAGAGGGATCAAGATGTTGCGATAATAAAGGGATTGGGACAAGAGAAATGGTAGCATTCCAAGAGAAAACTACTTGGCCGATAAGTGAGTCTCTTGTCACTCAGTAAGAATCTCTTAGTAGCAGTTGGTAAGATTACTCGGCAAAGGGTCCTTAGTAAAGGCATGGTCAACAACATCATTATCGAGGGTATAAATCAACATATAATGATGAGGAGAGCTCAAGGAGTTTAGCTACATTCCTTTGATGTAAAGTTTCTCGTCATCAACAGGTTGCCGAAAGAGGATTCTTTGGGTAAGGGATTGGAGTCCTCATAGCTATATACGGGTAATGAGATCAATAGTCGATAGTTCATTAGGAAGGATAGGGTAAAAACCACTAGGGGTCAAATTAACTTGTTTTGGCTTGATGGATAATTTGAGGAGGATAGATCTCTTTGAGATTTTAAAATGAAAACTTATTTTGCTTTAGTGAATAATTTAAAGAAGATAGATCTCTTTAAGAGTTGTTTTAGTTAAGTGTATAATTTGAAGAGAATAGATCTCTTCGAGATTTCAAAGAACTTTTCAATTCTCCTAAATATCTCTTTCAAGGACATTT
The DNA here is from genome assembly GCA_024138005.1 of Lumnitzera racemosa. Classification (NCBI taxonomy): domain Eukaryota; kingdom Viridiplantae; phylum Streptophyta; class Magnoliopsida; order Myrtales; family Combretaceae; genus Lumnitzera; species Lumnitzera racemosa. Next base: position 77,367,851 of record JAMXBC010000008.1, read on the forward strand.
AGGATCATTTTACCTAGGGATGGAGAATTTTTGTAGATAGCAACTAATCGACGTACCTCATATTGACTCCCGATATTCAGTCATCTAGATCTCAAAATATCACTAAGGCATTATGCTTTGCTTCTTTTCCCTTTTTTCTTATTTTCTTATTCTTCTTTTTTTTTTCTTTTTTCTTTTCTCTTTTTTTTTTCTTCTTCTTCTTGGAATAATGTTTTCTTCATGATTGAAACCTTTTGCTTAACTGTACCATGCTCATGTCTTGATTTTGCTTTTTTCGTTGTTAAGTTTCAATCTCTACCTCTCTATGGTTCCTAAAAAATAAATATTTTTTTCCAAAGAAACAAGATTAAATCATTAAGAATATTCGATTTCAATTTATTTGGTGACTCAAATTCACTAGCAAGTGTTTAGTGTTTAAGTGTATGAGGCTAAAAAATATGGCATATAAAGATTTATTAATGAAGTGTTTATTGGTCGATGACTGATGAACTGTCGACCAATGGTCCCATTACTCGCACACGGCTTCGAGGATTCCTATCCCCCAGTAAATTCTCTCTCGACAATCTATTGATGACGAGAAAGTTTACTCCGAAGGAATGTAGCTAAACTCCCTTAATTGTTGCACATTGATTTGTGCACTTGGTAGTGATGATGCTGATCATTCCCTTACTGAGGACCCTATGTTAACTAACCCGACCAAATACTGTTGAGAAGTTCCTACCGAGTGATGAGAGACTCACTTAAATGGTCAAATAGTTTTCTCTCAACATGTTTCCATCTCTTTTGTCTCAAACCTTTATTGTTGCAACACTTTAACTCCTTTCGCCTGCTATGCTTAGAGAATATTCATGTGGTACCAATATTGCACTGCTACATGTCTACCTTGTCTAATACTGTACTACTTTTCCATTTTTAGTCTTTGATCCTTTTTATCCTTTTTGGTATGTATTAGGAATCTCCTATTGGTATATAATTTTTTGTCATTTCATTATTTGTAATGCTACCCTAGGGACTAACTATAAATAGTCCTTTTCTTTTGTAAGCCACAGATAACTTACATTTCAATATTGAATATTCTATTCTTGTGAGACACCCTCTCTAAGTCCATATTTCATATACTCTTATTTAATCTTGTCGAATAGCTTAGGGTTAGTGGCAAGTGGACCTTGGCATCAACTTGTGCATCATATCAAGTATGGTGTCAAGTCATATTGTGTTTGTTGGTGAGTTCCATCCTTCAAGTAGCTTCACGTCAGCTACTCTTGTTTAGTTGTGGACTATTTCCCTCTAATTTTCTTCGATACCTCAAAGGACCCACTTCAGTTCAAATCCGCCTTGGTAAGTCCTAATGATAACTAAGCTCCTAAGCACATCATTGACCATCCAAATTTGAGATCATTCATAGATATCAACTTTACTTGTCAACAATGAAAGATTAACCACAAAAAATTATCAAGAAAAATTGGAATCATTATTGAACTCAGTTTTCATAGATAATACAATGACTGCATCTGAATTCATAAGTCCCCTTAATTCCGGGCCATCCATTTCCGTTAACACTAATGTACCTCCTAATAATACCTTTTTCACTACATAATTACCTTCATGATTCGAAGCAAATTTTCCTTTACGGTATTTTGCAATCGATAGTACTTTCCTTAACACTAAGTCTCCTTCCTTAAAGTACCTTAAGCGTACTTTCTTATTAAAGGCTCCGATCATCTACTGTTGATAACACCAACCATGACATATCAATGCAAGCCTCCTCTCATCTAAGAGGTTCAAACGCTCCATTCATTTCTTCATCCATTCTTCTTCATCAAGCTAAATTTCTGCCAACACTTAGAATGAAGGCATTTCTACTTCCACTAGCAGTATTGCTTCAATTCCATATACCATTGAAAAAGGTGTTGCACCTGTAGAGGTTTTGACTAAGGTCCTATAAGCCATGACAACAAAAGGAAGCATCTCATGCCAGTTGCTATAAGCAAGAATCAACTTCTCAATGATTCTCTTGATGTTCTTATTAGCAGCTTCAACTGCCTTATTCATCTAAGGTCGATATGGAGTCGAGTTTCTATGATTTATCTTGAATAGGTTGCATACCTTAGCTACTAACTTGTTCAAATTTGACCCATTGTCTATATTAATGGACTCGGCTGCACCAAATATCTCTTTTTAGGAACCTAACTACCACTCTTTTAGCTACCGTAGCATACGATGCTGCTTTTACCCACTTAGTAAAGTAATCGATTGTGATTAGAATGAACATGTGCCCATTCGAAGCCATTGGAAAAATTAGACCAATCATATCTATCCCCTACATTGAGAAAGGCCAAGGAGCTGACAACGCATGCCATTCTTAGGGAAAAGTGTTGATTTTATTAACGTATACCTGACACAAGTGATAACACCTTACGTACCTAATATAGTCTAATTCCATTGTCATCCAAAAATACCCATCCTTCTAATTTTCCTAGCTAATGCACCCATTCATATGAGGACTACAAACTCCTTCATGCACTTCTTTCATTAATTTATTAGTTTCTTCTTCATTTACACACCATAGCAATGTTGCATCTAGTGATCTTTTGCACAATGATGCTCCACTTAATAGAAAATGAGTAACCAATCTCCTTAAAGCTTTTTTATCTTTTCTATTAGCTTCATTAGTGAGCTTACCCATTCAAAGTAACTTTTTGATATTGTAATATAAGGGCTTCTTTAATTCCTTCTCTTCAACTATTAGAAAAAAAGCCCATTTTTCCTCTACCTCAATCTTTAGGAGTTGAATTTCTATCTCATTTGTGACTTTCACTATCAATGCTAATGTGGCAAGTGCATCAACAAACTGATTATAGGTTCTCGAAATGTAAGTGAATGAAATTTCTTGGAAACTTTCAATCAGCTTGCTTAAATGCTCATGATAAGGTACCGACTTCTCGTCTTTTGTCTTATATTCTCCTAAGATCTGGAGAATTGTAAGAAAAGAATCCCCATACACTTCAAGCCTTTGTATTCCGGTATCCAGCACCATTTTGAGCCCTAAAATGAAGTCTTCGTATTTTGTTATGTTGTTCGTATATGAAAATGCTAACCTTACTGCCATAAGGAAATGGTTACCTTTAGGTGATAGCAATAGTGCTCCTATTCCACATCCAAGCACATTGGTTTCTCCATCAAAATACATTCTCCATTCCAATTTCTCACCACTCAATTCATTCGCCACCATTACATTCTCATCTAGAAAGTAAGCTTCCAAACCATCATATGGGTATTTTGCCAATTGATTAGCTACTACCTAACCTTTGACTAAACTTTGACTTACGTACTTGATATCAAACTCAAGTAGTAGCATCTGCTACTTTGAAATTCTCCAGATCAATGCTAGCTTTTCGGTTAAACACCTCAACGGGTCATGTTTCGTCAACAAATCTATTGAGTAATAGAGAGTATATTGCCTAAGCCTATGCATTACCTATACTAAGGCACAACACATTCTTTCTACCTCTAAGTATTTTTGTTCACCTTTTATGAACTTCTTGCTCAAGTGGTATATAGGATGCTCTTTTATGCCTGTTTCATCTTTCTATCCCAACATACATCCCATCGATTTAAGAAGGATCGTAAAGTAGAGAATTAATGGTCGTCCCGTCATACAAGTGACCAGAATTAGCGAATTCATGAGATACTCCTTGATTTCAACAAATGCTTATTTACACTCTTCATCCCATTCTATCACTACATTCTTCCTCAAAATTTTAAACAATGGCTTACATTTATCGGTTAGCTGTGATACAAATAGAGCAACATAATTCAACTTCCTCAACAATCCCAGTAGTTCTTTTCTAGTCTTTGGTGTAGGCATGTTTACAATTGCCTTGACTTTGTCTGGGTCCACCTCGATTCTTCTTCTATTGATGACAAAACCTAACAATTTGCTTGAGGCTACTCTAAAGGTGCACTTTTCTAGATTTAGTTTTAGTTGAAACTTCCACAATTACTCAAATAGTTTATGAAAAACCTCCACATGATTTTCACCATTCTTGGATTTAGCAATCATATTATCTACACAAACTTTGATTTCCTAGTGCATAATGTCATGAAATAGAGCTACCATCGCATGTTAATAAGTTGCCCTAATGTTCTTTAACCCAAAAGGCATAATGCGATAACAAAAGGTTCCCTAAGTAGTAATGAAGGTAGTTTTGATTTTATCTTCCACTACTATCTTAATTTATTTATATCTCGAGAAACCATCCATAAATGAGAAAAGATGATTTCAATGTGTAGCAAAGAGAAGTTATCCCTAGGTGTTGTCTAGTTTAAATCATGAAAGGTCATATATACCCTAACTTTTCCATTTTTCTTCAGCACTAGCACCACATTGGCTACCCATTCAAGGTAAACAAACACTTCTATGAACCCAACTTTTAGTAATTTCTTCACTTCTTCTTTTGTCTTAAGGAGTATATCTGGGCTATACTACCCAAGCTTTTGCCTTATCAATTTAATATCTTCTCTTGTTGACAACTTGTGAATTGCTATTGATGGATGCAAACCAAGCATGTCTTCATAGGACCGGGCGAATTTGTCTAGGTATTCCGATAACAAATCTAATAACTCTTATTTCTAATCATCTACCAAATTACCCCCAATTTTCAAGTTTCATGGCTTCTCTTCTATCCCCAAATTAATCACAACTATCGGTTCATCAATAATCATTCTCCTCTATTAAAATTGAACCTAACTCTCTTATATTTCACTTAGAGTCTCAATATCATCTCCGATGTCTAACCCAGTAAGGCCAAAGGTGATATTGGTAGTTATATCGTTTACATATGCAAGATATCCATTATGTTCATCATTTTTATCGAATCTAAAGAGTAAAGGAAAAAGCAAAAGGATAACAAATAAATAACAAAGAAGAATTGATAGACAGAAATGAACTAATTTCATTGAATGAAATCAAATTTTCTAAAAGAAAATGCCTAACTAATTGGACTAATTATTGAAATCGAATGCTCCTAATCGATCTAATATTGCTTTTCTAAAGAGACCTATTAATAGGAATGGAAAACCAATTGCATAAGGAAAATAGGATGCCAATAGCTTTCTCCTTATCTGGACTAATGCCACATTGTTGAGCCAAAGCAATGGATAAACTAGCTACTTTGGGTTCTTGAACACTAGTTGGTGCTAGGAATGTCTTATGGATGTCTAGAAAATCTATGTAAGCATGGTACAGTTGATCTCTTCTCTTCCCTCTGGTTTTGGCCTTCATTTCCTGGATTTCCTCTTCAATGGGCTCATATTTGAGCCCGAATGTTCCAATTTGCTGCTTAGGTTGTTCCAAATGATCCCATGCTCCTCGGCTTAACACTTCAATTATGCTGACCTCATAAAAAATTTGTAATCCTAGTTCCTTTGATTCTTCACTCTCAACATATGAAATAGCAGTCTCTTTGTAAATCTCGTAATCTTTCTCCTTAAGAATAGTAACCAACTACCCCTTGGCTATGAATTTCACTTTTTGATGTACACTAGATTGAATTGCCCTTGCTAAGTGAATCCACGACCTCCCCAATAGAAGATTCAAAGTTCTCGATATATGCAAGATTTAAAATGGGATTGTAAATATCTGTGGACCAATCTTGACTTGCAACCTAATTTCTCTAAGTATCTCCCTACTTAATCCATCAAAAGCCCTTACTGAAATCGAATTGGGCTTTATCCTAGCCAAATCTACCCCAAGCAAATTCAATGTCGCTAATGGACATACATTCAGTAAAGACCCATTATCTATCAATACCTAAGCAACCACTTTCCTTACATACTTGACTACTATGAAAAGGGGCTTCATGTACTGGTCTCCTTCTTTACCTATCTCATCCGATGAGAATGAAATTTGATCCATTGCAAATATTGAATTCACTACCAAACATAGCTTCTTAATGGAAATCCCTTTAAGTACTTTGATATCCTTTAGAATTGCGATTAAAGCTTCCTAATGAGTATCTAATGACAACAGTTTGCCCCTTAGTGAAATTTTGGCTAATACTTTGGCTAACTAATCCATAATCTTATATGCACTAGCTTTCACCATCTTCTTGGCAACATTCTAATCTTTATCATCCATTTCTTCAAAGATCTTTTAAGAAACCTCCTCCATAGTAGTCTTCCTCTTGGCCTCTTTGTTCCAGTCGTAGACTCGTCTTGAGTGAGTAAGCCAATCGACCATAGGTAATGGAGACCTGGTTATCTTGTTCATTGTCTGGTAATCTAGAGGGGTTATTTTGTAATTCTCCGAAGCTATTAAGACATTAAAAGCAATTTTCTTAGTCCTACCCAATTCTTTAACCTTCTCATTCTTCCTATAGTACTAAAAAACCAATAGCTTACGCCTACCTCCAATCATTCCCACCATCTTAGCTTTCTTCTTGGCCACTGCAATAAGTTTGTCTTCTTCCTCAAATTCGAGACCTTAGCTAGTAGGTAGTTTATTAGCATATACTGCAGGTGAACTAGCATAATTGAATAAATACTCAAACTTTTCTAATGGCTCTCTTAGGGTATCGATCGCCGGATCTTTAGCTTCATACCTTTCTCTAAGCTCCTTTTAAGGACACTTCTTTTGTGGTTTTGGAACTGTCATAGCCATAATGTAAGCTTTCTTTATTTTCCCATCCTTTAGCAATTAATATATTGTCAATCTAGTCTGGGTTCCATCTTTGAGATTCATATTCTGCAATAGTTCGGCTTACCTCAGATTCCAAGCTAGCTCCTCAATAGTGATGGGGAGACCATTTAGGTCAATTTCTAGTTCAGCCACTTTAGTGATGATCATATTGATTGAGCACCCATGATCCGATAGAGAATTGTTACCTACATTAGGAGTGGAAGTTTATAATGAAATCCAATTGAACCAAGTTTACATCAATAAGATCTTGGATCTTATGTTTGAGTCTCCAGCATTGGTCTATAGAACGCCACATGTAGATACCCAATTTTTGCCCTCCTTATTTTTATTTTTTATAGGCCCTAAATTAGGAAAAACACAAAAAATAGGAAATTAAAGAAAACCCAAAAAATTTTAAAATTGAGAATTTTAGGAAAATACAAAAAAATAGGAAATTTGGAAAAATAGGAAAAATAAGAAGTCTAGAAAGAAACAAAAAATAAGAAAACAAAAAAAAAGTATAAAAAAATCAAAAAATGGTTACAAAATTGAAAAATTACCAAAAAAATAAAAAAATTTAAAAGATTTTGAAAAATACTATTTTATTAGGATAGATTTTTAATTTTGGAATAAGTTTAGAAGATAAGTCGTTACGCTTAGGCTTAGATTTGATTATAGCACAGGCTAACCTAGTTCATATATGCAACTTAACAATTGAGTTAAAAGCAAGAGACAATCGTACTTTTAAGGTAAATGGTCATCTCTTCAAACATTATTTTGAAGGGGTAAACTCACACTGGAAAAGTCAGCCTACTAACTATAAACTAAGTGATTCATGGGAGGCAACCTATGTCTAACTAAACTAATTTATTTTATTTTGATTCTTAATTCTTTTCAATAAAAAAAAATTAAGTTAACCATTTGCACAAAAGGCCGCTGACTTAAGTATATAAAAATAAAATAAAATAAAGGATAAGAAAAAGCATAAAATTTTGAACTTAAGGCTAGCTCTCAAAGCCGTCATCCTACCTATACATGCCAATAATGTATGCCACCGGTATATAAAGGGAGGAGCTGGCATACAATGCTTGTATAAAGCACGGTCGTTGGCTTTCTCTCTTTCTCTTCACTCATTTCATCCTCGATCTCTCTCTTTACCTTCTCCTTCTCTTTAGCTTTCTCTTTAGATTTCTCTCTTTCTCCTACACTCCTTTACACAGACACTCACACTTTTCTCTCTCCATTACTCCATCTTACATACACTCACTCTCTTAACCTTTTCCACACATGTTTTCACTTTTTATTTCAAATATGTACCTCTAACTCCATCATGTTTCCTAAGAAGCTTCAACCTCAGAAAAAGAAATAGAGAATGGTAGCCGCTTCATCTTCTTGAAGTTCCGGTAGAGATCTACTTTCACATCGGGATTATGCTAAGGAGAGAAAGAAGAAGTTGCAACAGGTGACATTCATGAACCAACAATATTTGGATTGGACTCTTCTACAAGAGTATGGGAAAGATAATAGGATCTAGCAGCTAGTTCCCAATAAAACTTAGTTTTGGTTGTTTAAGGTAAAAGAACCTACTTTCAAAAATATTTCCATTGAGTTTTTATCTACTTTTTAGCTAGAGCGAGATAGGAGAATGTCTATAATGACATTTCAATCTTATGGAGAGATTCATGTCATTGAATAAAATCAGGTTCGTTATTTTTTTGGCTTTATATGATGAAGAGGAAATGAATTTGCCCAACTCCTAGCTCGATGATATAACTACTGAGTGACTCTAGTTTTAGTTGATTCACTTCAGGCGAGACAATTTTGCAACTTTAAAGTCACTCGCCACGACTTTTTCAGTAGTAGAGTACAAGCTACCCTACTACATTCTTGCGCATACTCTCAACTGTAAGAAGACTGCCACAACAAGGTAACCGGTTTTGACATATTTTATCTATACAGCTTGATTTCTAAGTATCAAATTAATTTGGCATAAGAAGTAGAAAATTTTATTTATAGATAGATAGATGATACTAAGACTCAGGTTATATTTTATAGTGGTTGTATCATGGCATTATTAAAGGGTGTGGGGATTTTTCAACAATTGAAAGGGAACAAGGGTATTCCATGTAAGCTTATTTCTATTGTATCCTTTAGAGAATGAGGATTAGCTAAGATAAATAATAGGATAAATCCAGTTGATGAGGAGAATGTTCTTAAAAATCCTTCTGCTGCTAGAGCAGTTAAGTGTAGAAATTAGAGATCTTCAGAATGAAATTTGGAAAGAAAGGAAGAAGAATAAGAAGTTCCGAACTACTATGTTTAACATGCTGAAGTCTACTATCTCGTGTTTCCAATCAGCAGCTGCAGGGTAGTTACATTATGAGTCTTCTAGTGTAGAGAGTAGTAGTAGTGACTTAGATAATTAGAGCTATGCACGCCTTTCTATGTTTTCTTTTATGTTATTTTCTTTTATTTTTCTTTCATTTATAATTTATTGTTAGGTTATTTTTGTTTAGTACCCACTTAACCAGGTAACTCTGGATAATTAACTCTACTATGTACTCTTTCGTGCACTTTTATGCCATATTTAATCTTTCGTACATCTTCATGTTTGATGAGACAGGTTTGTTCTACATTAGAAGCTCTTCTTAATGATATCATGCTCGGAATTTTCTTTATTGCTATAAATTTGAATCTAGGGAAGTACCAATTTTTCATTTCCTATTTATTTCGAATCTTTATTTTATTTTCTCTTATATACTGAATTGGAGAAAATGTGGACACCGTCTATTCTAAACTAGGTGGAAGGAAATATAGGAAATGGATTTTGAATTGAATTGAATATCTTGATAGTTATACTTTCCTATTAACTTAAACTTTATTTGTTCTTAAGTATCCAGTAATTTTTAAGCCAATTTTTTTTTTTCAAAATTTTCAATTTCTTGTTTGGAATCTAGAGATTATATAAAGAAAAATTGTTGACAGTATCTAATTATGATTAGCTTAAATAATTGACTCATTAAGGTGCCCTACTCACCATTATTGCGATTTTTGTACTTAGTTAAATTAATTAGTCAAATCTTTAGGAACCTAATTTACTTAGTTTTTAGCTTTGGAATTTGAAGTTTATGAGTCAATATGAAAAGTAAGCAGGTTCATTTCTATGCAAGGTTAGTTAGTATGTTTTCTTTCTATTTGTTTTAACGGCACTTTAACACTTAGTAAAAGAGGTAAGTGCAGCTTCATACTTAGCGATTCTTATAAAAGAAGTTTGAAAAAAATTAGTAAGCATTCAAAAAGTTATGAAATTAGAGCATTTACTCTAATAACTCAATTAATTGAGCTAAGAGTATCCTAACTTAAATGTTAGAGTGAGGAAGAACCTATAGGGGTCCCTTTAAAACCTAGTCACTTGGGTGATGAGCCCAAGATCTACTAACTCAATGCACTCACTATAATGAAAAGGGCGAAAAGGCAAAGTCCAATATCTGAACTATAAAAAAAAAATGAGAATGGAAAATGGAAATTTTGAATGCAATTCGAGCAATGAATTAGGACTTTTAATAAAAAGGAAGAAAACTTAAGGATAAAGCAGACACCATATGCCTTCACTACTTTGTTAACTTGTTTGTTGAGATAATTAGAGGGATAATATGCTTGCTAATAGCTGTAAAGTTTAAATGGGTATTTTTCTTTCAAGGATTGAATATCTACTTTTGAAATAAAAATCTTAGGCTAAATGCTTGGGTTAAAATTTGTTTTCTTTAGAGTGGCTGATTAATTTCAATTGTAGTACTTTGATCGCATATTTCGATTTGGTTTAAGGGGTGGGCATTATAAATTAGTGAGTCTAAAAGTATAAAATATCAAATGTTTAGGATTTGCCATTGGAAATTTTGTATTTTCAATGTAGATTTCTTTACTTCTGTTTATTTTACTTGAGGATAAGTAAAAGTTTAAGTGTGGGGAAGTTGATAAAAGCATTTTTTATTCATATTTTAATGAGTGAATTAGAGAAAATTATTATTAATTTTACAGAAATCATTTAGAATTGGTACTTAATTATTTTGATTTGGGAATTTCAAGCATTAGAGGATTTAGAGTGGAAATATGGACAATTTAGAGGAGTTTTATGCAAATGAACAAAGCCCGAAGTGAGCTACAGCATAATTGGAAGATAACCGGCCTACATTAAACACCAACCACCTTGGATGTCTATGCCACTAGCCTTAGAACCTACACCACCAGCCTTCATGAAGAAAACCTCATTCAAAAGCCAACCTTAATTTTCTCTATAAATAGTCATGTGTTTTATAATGTAGGAGAACTTTTACATTTTTTTTAGAATTAAAGAGTCTTAGAAAAGTTGTAGATAGTTGTTGAAGAATTCTTCTATAGAATTGCTTGGATCATTGAGAAGATTTAACTTTTGCAATGGAGATCAATTTTGAAGTTGCAATTGAAGTTTACTCTTTCAAATTACAGAATCGGTGACTTCTATTTTATATATGTTTATGAAATTCTGTGATTTATTCTTACTTTCAACTATGAACTTCTTTGCAAATTCAATTAGTAATCATCTTTTTGTTTCAAATTTCATGGCTGGCTAAGTTTATTTGTGGGAATTGATGAAACCCTAGGTAACTAAGGTGAGAATTGTATTCATGTTATAGGATTAATAGATATATGGATGATTCATGATTGCGGATTTCTATGATTTCGATTATAGTTGTTTAATTAATTATAATTGTTAGAAACCCTAGCGATACAGGAATTGATATAGGGTTTGTTAGAAATTCTTGATTAATTTGATTAACTAATGCAAGAACAACGTTAATTGAATTAATTAGAAATTGCCTAGAGATCAATGTGATGATTTTACTAAAGCATTAGGGATAATTGATTTAGGTGTAATTTAGAGTCCAATGTTAATTGGAAATGTAGGAGCTAGCTAATTAATTAGAGGTTGAAGTCCTTAAGTTTGAAGGCATAATAATTTCACTTGAATGACTACATAACTATTAATCTATATAATATGATTACAATTTGATTTGTATTTCTAGGTTGGATTTTGTTTTTCCCACTACTCTCAATTGATTGCTTAGTTTTAGATATTTTATAGTTATTTTCCTTTCGATAGTTTTAAGGTAATTATTAAATTAGTTAATTTACTTTTTATTACATGAATATTGATAAAAACTAGCATAGGATTAGTAATTTCTTAGTCCTCAAGGGATCAACAACCTTACTTGCTTTGTATTACTTAATTTCGACCTAATATACTTGCTGGAGTATTTGCGATTTATTTATATATATATAGTTTAAGTGAATCACTTATTGTTAGGTAGAAATCTTGTGAAACCTCTAAGTCGCCAATATCTTATGGATAGCAAGATAGAGCAACTTTAAGAAGGTAATCCTACTCTATGAAAATTATTAAGCCATTCCCCTAATTAAGATGAAATGGTGTATAAGCTATTACCCTAACAATATGATTAGACAATTCGAGGGAATTTAAGATATAGTCTATAGGTCCCCATTAGATAGGACAACCTTAGATTATGTGGACCTTCAGGTTCTAATGCTACAAAAGATATCTAATCTCTAGGCAATCAAGCAACTATAGGACATAAGGATTATTAGCCCTAACATTAATTTAGGATAATGGAAGGAAAATTCTAGATTAGTTGAGCTTCTATGCTGATCGCATCACCTTACTTAGATCTACAGCATCATCGAACGAGGAAAGTGTTAAGGCTCGATATAGAAAGAATGCCAAAGCCCTACCCCTTGCCACTAAAGAGGCCTATCATAAAGTCAACCTAGCCTTTGAAACTTTTGAGACATATGGGGTCTATCCAAAAGTCAACTCAACTTTTGAGCTAAACACTTATTCATTCTCTAACAACCTAAAGCCAAAAGCTAACTAAGACCAATTGAAAAAATTAAAAAGGCGGTTTACCTAACAAATCACCAAAAAGACGAAAATGGTATTAATGACTTCCTAGCTTATGACTATGGAAGCTTCCTTGAAAAATTTAAGGTACCTAGCTTTGAGAAGTTTAATAGGACAGGCTACCCTAAACTACACACTACATTGAATGTACAAAAGATAGGCAAGTACATACAATACAACTAGCTCATGGCGAAAACTTTTCAAGATAACTTGATGGGTCCTACTTTTACGTGGTATACCCAATTAGACCTGAACTAGGAAAACGCATGGGAGAAGCTGGCTAAGGCAATCTATGAACAATATAAATTCAATTTTGAAGTGGCACCAACCATGATGGACTTGGCTACCCTATGAAAGAGGCATAATGAATCATTTAATGAATATGCCTAAAGGTGGAGATCCCTAACAGCAAGGGTATTTACCCCAATGATTGAGAAAGAGCAAACTTGAACTTTCATCAACACTCTTGAGAGACCCTATTTCTCTCACTTAATTGGGAAGGCCTCCTCTAATTTTACAGAGGTAATAGTAGTTGGGTGTTAGATTGAAAGTGTCATCTCCTTCGGTAAGTTACAAGAATCATTAGATAGAAGACCACCTTCTACTAAACCTACCATTAGCAAGACTAAAGAAGCTATTGTTAGCATAGTTAATTCAAATACCAGGCCCAATGCGCGAGTCTCTTTTAGAATGAATCCTCCACCAGTTCAACAATAATTTAGGAACCAACTATAAGGTAATAAGGCCTTAAGGTAGTTTACTAAGATACCAGTTCCTTAAAAAATTAAGAAAAGATAATCTACTCCATTTTGAGGTTCCCAATGAAAGGTACAGGCAAAGGGTTTTTTTATCCCAATGCAAGGTGTTAATATTATCTAGGTAGGTAAGCCATTCAACTGAGTCATGTTAGAGATTAAAAAACAAGATTTAGGACCCGATTGATGAAGGTTCGGTCCAGCTTGACTTCATAGAAGCCCTAGTTCCAAATGTCAACAATAACCCCTTGCTTAACCATGGCCTCATCATCAACATGATATTTAATGACTCAAATCCCATCATCAACATGATTTATTCTAACCAAGAATCTAAGGTCTATAAATTCTACAAACAGGAAGAAAAGCAAGCTTCAAAGACTAAAAGGTGCACCTTCTATGTACCTTTAGCCCTTGAAAACTACAAAATTACCCTCTCAACTACTAAGCAGTTAACCAAGGGCAATCGAGTTCTCTCATAGGAGGGATCACTCACTCTAGCAGAATTTATGACTCAAGGGAAGACCTTAAAAAGAAGAATGTGCCGGAAGAATCAAGCAACAAACTTATTGAATATGAAGAAGGATTATCAACCTTTACTAAGATGATTAAGTCAAGTGAGTACAAAATAATGGACCAGCTCTCTAAGACTCTAGCATAGATATCTCTTATGAGTTTATTGATAACATTTGAGCCACATAGAGAAGCTCTATTTTGAACTCTAAGAGAGGTCAAGGTCCCTCATGAATTACCAACTGAAAAGATGAAATTGGTTACTTACTCTATCTGCACTATGGATTAAATTTCTTTCTCTACTGAAGAACTAGGTAAGGAACGTAATCAACATACTAAGCCGCTCTTCATAATAGTAAGGGTAAACAATATAGTCATAGATAGAGTCTTAATTGACAATGGGTCTTTACAAAATGTTTTCCCTCTTACTATATTAGATCTATTGGTTATCAATGCAACTACAATTAAGCCAAGTTCAACAACAATTAAGGCTTTTGACAAATCTAAGAAGGAAATTATTGGTGAGATTGACTTACCAGCTGACATTAGCCTACAGACTTTCAACATCTAATTCAAAGTCTTAGACATCCCAAGGACATTCAACCTCTTATTAGGGAGACCTTAGATTCACTTAGCAAGGCCCATACCTTCCAATTTACATTAGAAGGTTAAGTCCATCTTGAATGACCAAGTCATAACGATTTTGGGAAACCAAGATTATGAAATATATAAAGAAACGGCATACCCTACATTGGCATTGAAGAGTAGGAGGACTTTATGCCCTAAATGTTTGAGGAAGTATGTATGATTACTAATTAAAGGAAAGATGAGAGGCCAAAATTCAAAGAAGGGCATTTTAGCACCTATGGGCTTGGCTACATTCCAACTCTAATGGAATAGTTATGAAACATGCAATGAAGGGCAAGAGGGGTAACAGATTGTATTACGCCCTGATGACCTTTCTGGCATTAATAATGACATTCATTTGGACTAATATTCATACCTTAAGACCTACCAATGAGGACACCCTAGTAAGAATAAAATAGCAAGCCCATCCTACAATCTCCAGTAGCACTCAAATAACTGGTTCTTCGCTGCTATGAATAATGATAAGTCTTCTCTAGGGTAAAGCATGAATTACAGTTTAGTATTTTCTTAAGCTTCGTAACAATTACCTCTATTCTATAACATGTACTTGAAAGAACTGTTTAATCTAATAAAATAATAGTTTACTTTTTCTTCATTACACTCCTTTCTTTACATATTTTTTACCAAGATCTAATGCTCTAAATAAAAGCTAAGGATAGCTCACATAAATAAGTGATTAAAATACTGATATTACTTTCGGCCTTATTAGGTTAGTCATTGGGAGTGATGTTAATGACCACAATGATGTACATGAAAGACTGGCAAAGACATGAAATGGCTAAAATTTCCATTGACAAGCCAATCGAGACAATTAATGTTGGGACTGATGATAACCTCGAGAATTTGAAGATTATAGGGAATTTGAAAGAGGAACTGAAGGTAGAAATGGTTGTACTACTATTTGAGTATCAAGATGTGTTTGCATGGTCTTATGAAGATATGCTCAAGTTAGATCTGTCAATTGTAGTCCACCACTTACTTACATGAGAGGATGTCAAGCCTAAGAAGCCAAAGCTATGGAGATTTCGACTAGATATCTTGTTGAAAATTAAAGAAGTAAAAAAGTTATTAGAGGTCAGTTTCATTAAAGTATTTGATTATCTTGATTGGGTAGCTAACATTGTGCCAGTAATGAAAAAAAAATGAAAAAGTTAGAATGTACGTAGATTTTTGAGATCTCAACTTGCCAACCCCTAAAGATAATTTACCGTTGCCTCATATTGATGTCATAGTGGATAATATAGTCAGGAACCATCTCTTCTCCTTCTTGAATGGATTCTCTTAATATAATCAAATCAGAATGTTCGAAGAAGATAAAGCCAAGACAACATTCATCATAATGTGGGGTACATTCTACTACAAAGAAATATCTTTCAAAATAAATCATGCTAGGGAAACTTGATACGTCGCAGTAAGTCACGAACCCTGAACAAATCAAATGGGTATGATGAAGAGGAAGTGCAATGGGTGTTTTCAACGATGAATGTATATGGATATCACACACCAAGACATAAACCCAATTAGGGAATGAGCTCGAAATAAGGTTCGATATGACTCGCGAACACTAAATGTTGCTTAAGGTTTCAAATAAGAGGCTAGATGCGACTCAATAACTAGCTCAAATGAAGCATTGACCACAATCTTGAGAATAAGATTAATAAGAACACGAGAAAGATTAAAGAGTTTGCTCAACACTCAATAATCTGGCAAAAAGGCAAGCTTTGAGAGCTCAAGAGTAGCCTTACTCAAAGGCAAAAGTTCTAAGAACAGGAATATTTTATTCTGTCTAATTTCGTATATCCCTTTGTTGTTTATAAATGTTGCTATTCATAGCAAGTCTTAAACCCTAATGGCAAAATTATAAATAATGTACAAGGCCTTAAATCCTAATGAATTGGGCCTATAAATAAAATACAGAAAACATGTACAAGAATACAAAACTTTATGTTTAATAAAAGTTGCCATGTAGTCACTTAGCTTATCTTGGATGGAGTAGAATCTAAATTGGGCAGGGTTAGTAGTTGGATGTCCAGGTTTGAGGAGGAGTCTCTGGAGTCTTGCATTGGTTGGCTAAGACACCAAAAAGGTCAGCCCATAATTTCTGATTTCTAGAATTAGTCGACACTAATCTCACGAGGCTGTACAGAGTGGTTTCTTGGTCTCAAGGTCTTGGCCATATGGTCTCATTTTCATGGCAAACGATAGAATTAATGCTGAGTGTCTACTTTCCTTCCCTTCGATCTTTTGATATTAGCTTTTCCTTAAAAAAACTTAATCAACTTTAGCTTAGCTATAGTCAAAGGCTAATTCCTTTCAAAACTTACTAAAGAGCAATGGTCACAATCTTTCACGACATGATGCTCAAAGAATTTGAAGTATATGTTGATGATATGATCGTAAATTTAAAAGAAGGAGACAGTTACTTAGATGACTTGAAGAGATTGTTTGATAGGTTGAGAAAATTTCAATTGAAACTCAACCGAAAGAAGTGTGCCTTTAAAGTAACTTTAGGGAAATTATTGCTTTTCATAATCAGCTAAAGGGGCATCGAAGTAAACCTTGATAAAGTCACAGCAATAGTCGACGTACTCCTTATCGAGCCTGGTTTTTCACCCTCCCGGTTCTTTTTAAATTAAGTATTTTTTAAACCAATCGGTACTAGACCCTTACTTGTTTAGTACTGACCCTCGACTAAGGTTTAAACTAAACTGGTTCTTTTCTTTTTAAAGTACTTTAGAGTTGCCACTAAACCAGAGTCGGGAAAAAGAGTTAAGTTATAACCAATTGGGAGGATTTATTATAACTTAGCTACTGGTCTATTGATTATTGGTTTAATCGATAGACCAGTAGCTAAGTTATAATAAATCCTCCAAATGGTTTTTTAAAAACCAAAGATCTAGATCTGGGGGCTAATTTATTAAACCCTAAACAGATACCACCTTTTAACTTTCCAAATTTAACTTTGCTTTTCAAATATACCCTTTTTAATTTATAAACAGCTAATCATTTTATGCGTGACTAAATTAATTAATTTATACAACTATTCACAAAAATGGAAAAAAATAAAAATTTCCATATTTTAAGTCGCCCTGTACTTACATACGAATGTCTACATACCCACTATTCAGGATCAGACTTTCGTAGTTTATTTACCAAAAACATTGTAAGTTGATATGATTTTAATTATGAAAAACATGCTGGCAATATATTTTTAACCATTTTGATTTATTTGAAGAAATTTCCTATAGGGTCCTAAATTAGATTTTATTTTTCGAAATTATAAAATGCCCTAGTTTCAAAAATGGTTGATTTATTTTTATTTTTTGGAAAATCAATTTTTGAAGTGATAAAAAAATTTTATTATTATTTTTTATTTATTCCTCTACTTTTTTATTTTTTTATCTTTTGGCTAAAATGTGAAAATAAATAAATAAAACTAAGCTAAGTATTACTTCCTTTATTTTTTCTTTTGTCTTTCATTTTTCATGTTTTTCTCTCTTTTTTTTCTTCATGCTTTCTCTTTTCCTTTTACCCTTGTTTTTTTAAATTACAATTACATATAAATAAATAAATAAATAAAAACTGTGCTTAAAAAAAAGGGTTGGACCAAGCTTTGGACACGGGTTAGTTTTGGAGCGGGCATGGGTCGAATCTCTAGGTTGGATGCGAATCAAATTGTGGGGTCGGGCTGGGTCCAGCAAGTTATAGGATGCCAACTGGAGAAGAAACTAGAGGTGATCAAAGGGGTGTTTCTAAGTTGATTTCAAAGGGGAAATTTGGTTTTCATGTGATTTGTATTGGGTTTGGGGGGTATAGGGAGAATGCCACCACGTTTGGTGGCTGCTTCGTAGTTGTTTGTTCGGATGGCGACGGTAGTTCTTACGAAAGGGGTTCGAGTATGGCTGTAAAAGTATGTTCAAATGGCTGCCGAGGGTTGTTTAGTATTTAGATAAGGGTCGAGTGGCATCAGTGAGTTGAGGTATAGGTAGAGAGTAGTTGGTTTAGGTGTGGTTATTAAACAATGGTATACGTGTGGAATTGGCTTAGGTGAAAGCAGTAGCGTGTTGGGGTCTTTGATGGGGTTAGGGTCTTATGGTTGTATATGAAGGTGTTTCAATTGGTATGGTTGTATGGTTAAAGTTGGTGTTTAGAGAAGGTTGAGTGGGTGTAGATCCGAGAGAGACAGTGGGTTGAATGGCCATTGTGAGGTTAAGTTAAGATGGAGTTGGGAATTGGTTTATGGTTGTTGTTGCTACATGAAGTGGATGGATCAGTTGAGTGTTGTGGGTTGGGCATAAGGTTGGGCATGAATTAGATCGGCAAGAGTAGCAGTCTACTGGCTTGTGGATGTCACAAACAGTAGGTATGTGTTTGGGGAGTCGGTGAATGTGAAGTTGTTGCAGTTATATGATTAGTCTAGATAGCTATGTATGTGTGTGTATGAATTGGTGGTCATGGGTGTTCGTGGCTAATTCCTATAAGCAAGAGAGAGAGTTGTGCATTTAGAGAAAGAGAGTGTAATAGTAGGGTCGATGGTCAAGAGAGAAGGAGTGAATTCTATGTGTATTTCTCCCCTTACGTATGTGTGTTTCATGAGTAAGAGAAAGAGATTGTCCCCCCAATTTGTGTGTATGTGAATTGGTGTTTGTATGTGTTCAAAAAGGTGTATCCCGCCTCCCTTATTTTGCTGTCTTTTTCGAAAATGCAATCCCATCCCCTCTACCTGTTTCTGCTTATTTCCCCTTTTTATTATTATTGCTTAACTGTTTTTAAAATGAGAAAGTGATGAAAAAAAAGGAAAAAAAAGAAAGAAAATTTGTTGTTTGGACTAAATACAAAATGCTACATGTCAATTTCAAGCACATAGACTAGTGATGGCTTAACATGTAGCCACATATAGAGTTTGAGAAAGAAGAAAGATAAAAAAATAATCATCATGCCTCCAATAAGTCTCAAACCCTTGACCTCAAATCAAACCTCAATGCTGTATCTATAAACATATCTATTAGACTATTAGCCTATGCCTTGTCCATATGTGTAATTAAATTGCACATATGGACTAGATCAGCCTAGGCTAAATTCAAATCTAAGCTTAGGTCAGCTTAGGCTAGTCTAACGGTCCCTTATTAAAAAATCAATTTTATTTAAACTAAAAAAAAGATTATTTTCTAAATCCCCTATTTTTTAATCTTTTTTGTCACTTTTCAAATTTCTTTTATATTTTTCCTAAATGTTTTCATTTTTTTGTCTTTTTTCCAAATTTCTTATTTTTTTGTGTTTTTTCTTATTTTTCTATTTTTTCTTGAATGTCATATTTTAGGGGTTTTCTTTAAATTTCTTTTTTTTTTTTGTATTTTTTCTAATTTAAGACCCTATAAAGTATTCTGAAAAATAAAAGGAGGGCAAAAATTAGGTGTCTATACTCTCTCCACAAATACTTAAAGAAATCAGAGACTTAATGGGCCACTTAAACTACATAGCCCAGTTCATATCTCAACTTAAAGATAAATGTTGTCCCTTATTTAAGTTATTGAAAAGGAATGTTAAGGAATGAAGGTTTGCTCTCATTCTTTGTCCCAATTTATCACTCCTAAACTTGGTAAGCCATTGTTTCCATACCTTACAATATTACCAAAATTCATGGGGTGTAGACTTGGTCAGAAAGATGAGGTAGGAAAAGAGCGGGCCATATACTACTTGAGTAAGAAGTTTACTAAGGGGGAACAAAAGTATTTAGACATTAAAAGGATGTGTTGTGCTTTGGTCTGGGTAATGCATCGGCTTAAGCAATACACACTTTATTACCAAATGAAATTACTAACTCAACACAATCCCTTATTGTACTTAGCAGATAAACTAGTCCTAATTGGTAGAATCTCAAAGTGGCAAATGCTGCTATTGAAGTTCATCATTACGTACATGAACTAGAATTTAGTTGAGGAGCAAGTCTTAGCAGATTATTGAATAGAAAATCCCTCTAAAGGAACCTGTCAAGAGGTGTAAACCCTACTTTTAGTGGGCCTAAGACTTGATTAAGAGTACTTTTTGAACATTCCCAAAGATCAACTAAACTAAAAAATTAAGTTTATATTTAGAGACTAATTAAATTTTTTCAATTCAAAAGCCAATTATCTATAAAACCCGAGCTTAAAGAACTGTAAGCTCTAAAGTCATTTAAAACCCTAAACCTTAAAAACCATTAAGGAATTTTAACCCTAAGTAATTAATCGATAATTTAATTTGAATAATTTCATTCAACTTTAGAAAATTTCACAATTTTATAAAAATCAAATCATAAATTACAAAACAATGCGAGATGAAACCTAAACTTAAGTCAAGATTTGAATATATGTAGCTTAGGTTCATGATCTAACACCTAAACTTAAGGAAATGATAAAACAAGTTAAGAAACCAAGTGAGTGCCCCTTAGATTCTTCATGGCCAGATCTAGAACCACAATAAAATTCACTTAAAAATATGATAAAACCAAGTAAACAAAGTGAAAAGACCAACCAAGGCAAATACAATTAGTGTATAAAGCTTAAAACTCAAAATCGAGCATAAAACTCTCAAAACGAGCCTAGAACTCTAAGTTGAGCCTTCGTTAAAATTCTGAATAGCACTTTAAAAATTAAGAAAGGTTTTTTTGAAGCCTACAAGAAGCCCACCTAAGATACCATAAGCCCAACAAAGTCACTAACTTTAGTTTGAACAAAAAACAAGCTCATTTAACAACTTAAGCCCACATAAAATCTCAAGGAGTTGTTTTTAGCACTAAGAGTGTAAACTAAAGTTGGAAATCTGACCTTAAGGAGTATTTTATGTTTAGAATAAAGTCCTAAGCCCAAGCCCAAAGAATTTCCTAAGTTACTAAAAAGTCCATTAGCCAACCAAAGCCCAAAAGCACTCCAAATCATGAGGATCGCTACTGTTTTAACCTATGGGTAGTTTTGCATGCCTCATTATGAAAATATAACTTCACCATGTTAAAGTAAACTAAAAATAAAAAAATAAAAATTGACTATAAGATCATAAAAATCGGATTTAAAATAAGAAGGTTATATGCGATTAAACTTTAAGTAAAAACCGGGAAAAATTTGAAACCAAGCCAAAAGTATAACTAAAAGGGTTTTAGTTTAGTTTTCCAAATTCTATTTCAAATCCTTATAGTATTATATTTGCGATATCTAGGGGACCTAGCTTTTGGGAGACGACCTATCCCAAATTATTTTGATCGATCTATATAGCTGAGTGAGTGAATTCTTGATGACTCTTTACTTGATTTTGCTTGTATAATATATGCACCTAAACCCACATATATATAAATTGGATGCTTGTAGGATATGGGAAACACATGTGTATGAATTTATGATTGAATGCTATAGCTTGTTAATCATATAATAATGGAAATTGTTTATGATAATTTATACGTATGATTGTATGAAATGAAATTGTTTAATCACCGTGAAAAATTGGATTAATCACCTATATGATTAAGAAAATAAATGAATCATGCATTCCCCATAATTGCATTCGAATAACACCAACCGTCACTTCATGCAGAAGATGGGAAGGGACTTATAGGAGGAGGGCCTCCTGCAGGATTGGACACTAACTATGTCATCATTTTATGGAGTCTCTATCCTAAGCTGACCGGCTTACTAGGCGCTAGAAGATGCCAACCGTTGATGAGGGGCCGTGTTTTGTGGCTTCTGCTTAAGGGGTGTGTTTATAGATTGCGGAGGCCACCACAATGCTAGACTAGGGATTTTGAAAATATGATTTGTTATTGAAGAAATAAAGTATATATATATATATGTTTTTTTTTTTCACTTAAGCATAATATTGCAAATGAAATAAAACTCAAGGTCTAGAACCTGAATTTTGGTTTGGGTCGGTTAATTATCTCCAAACCCTAACTATAAGGGGTGTAATTCTGAGTTGCATGTAGTTCTAAGGCTACTGCATGTATTGTTTGGCATACTGATTGATCATGCATTCATATGTTTGTACATTAAATAAACTTTTGTCATGTGGTATTAACAAGGGGATTTATCTCACTAAGCTTAAGCTTATACCGTAACAGTTCTTTTCCTTGCAGGTTGATCGATAGTTGAGACAGGGATAAGAACCGAGTGTAGAGTGCTACCATTGAATAAGTGTGATAAAAAGCTTGTGTACTTAATTCGGAATGCTACGGAAAATGACTAATATCTTAATTAAGTTTAGTATCTTTAATAAGTTTAGAATTTTATGGAATTGTCTATCTTATTTCACTATTTTGGTAGGAGATACCGATTCTTTACAATTATGAGGAATTGTGGAAAAATGGATATCCATAATTATTTTTATTATATAACGAGTCGATGAACTAAAATTGAAAACCCTAGCGAATAACTATTTAGAGTCATGCAATCTCTAACTTGGAAGGCGATTATCTTATCATGGGTGCACACATGATATGAAAATTTTAGGCAATACTACTAGGCCGCCTTAGGGTCGTTATAGATCCCCCTTGATGGGGAGTTTTTATTGTTTACTTTTTAGGGAAAGGCAACACCTAAATGGGCAAACACCTCATAGTAGATATTTACCGATTAGGTATAAGAGATTTAATTTAGAAAATTTTTTAAAGGCAATCAATTAATGAGTAGAAATAGTAAATGACACTTTGTTTCAAGTTAATTCCTGTGACTTCTCTAAAGGGCTAGCAAAGTCTCATAGTCTACATGACAAGATGAGTTAGGTTGACTATAGGGGATTAAAAATTGAATTCATTTTGAAGAATGAGTTAGTTGGTTTTAATAGGACTTTTCAAAGAAAGGTTTGATAGATTAGGTGCTACTAGCAAGACCAAGTAAGTACTTCTATATGATGTTAGCATATTGGTTTTTGAACATTACATTTGCATTTAGACTATATCTCTTTGGATAGTAACCAGCATTCGTGATTCTTTCTCCTAATAGTCTTTTAGGTAGAGTTTTTATCCTATCCATAGTAGGCCTACCCTTTGTAGCATCTTTCGGACCTTTAAAGTCGCTATCCCAACTCATTTCTCTTAGGATCTTTGTCATCAATAAATCCTCCTTAACAAGCCCATAAGGTGCTTCTCTTCACCAAGTTCTTAGCAAGCCTATAGGATGTTTCTCTTCACCAATTTCTTTTAGCAAGCTCATAGGGTGGTTTCCTTTACCAATTTCTCTCAAGCAAGCCTATAGGGTGTTTCCTCTCATCAACGAGTCTTTTTAGCAAACCCATAAGGTGCTTCTTCTAAGACATTTAAGAGTTGCTAGTCCCCAAGAGATGTTATCGCCTAGGTTAGTTATGTTAGAGTAGTATGATTAGGTTTTTCAAATCGATTTCGATTTAGGGTTGCTAGTCCTTAGTAATGCTACTACCTAGGTTTGTTAGCTTAAAGCAGCAAGACCAGGTTTTCCAAATCAATTCTAATTTAGGATTACTAGTCTCTTAGAGACATTCCTACCTAGGTTAGTTAGCTCAAAGTAGCACGACTAAGTTTTCCAAATCGATTCCAATATAGGGTTGCTAATCTTATAGGGATGCTCTCGCTTGGGTTAGTTAGCTTAGAGTAGCATAACTAAGTTTTCTAAATCGATTCCAATTCAGGGTTGCTAGTCTCTTAGAGACACTTTGATGTACCTAGGAGCTCAATTATCACTAGAACTTACCGTTATAGATTCGAAACAGTAGGTCCTTCGAGATATTGAAGAAAATAGAATGAGTAGGTCCATGAATTGGGTAGGGTAGCTAACGTAGAGTTGCTTGGAAGATATGACACACCAACGAACATAACATGACTTGACACTTTACTTGATACGATAGATAAGTTAATGCTAAGGTTCATCCATCACTAATCTTGAGCTACTCAACAAGATTAGATAAGGGTATATGAAAGTGCACTTGGAGAAAGTTGTCTCACAAAAATAGTACATTCAATACTTATGTATAAAGTTAGATGATTTCGACTTACAAGGGGAATAGACTATTTATAGTAAGTCTCTAGGGTAACATTACAAATAAAGAAATTACAAAAAGGTATATACCAAAAGGGGATTCCTTGTATATACGAAAAGGGGTAAAAGGAACAAAAGACAAAAAGGGAAAAATAGTATAATGTTAGATGAAGAAGATAGGTGGCAGTAAGACATTAGATCTGTACAAAGGTTCTCTGAGCATAGCAGGCAGGAGGAACTAAGTTGTTATGGTGACAAGGAAGGTGATAAATGAAAGGATGCCATGAGAGTTAGAAGAAGGCCGAAAGAGAAGTACTCCATTAAGAGTTAGTTGCATTTACTCGGTAGAAGATTCTCGGCAATTGAAAGTTTGGTCACACAGCACAAAGCTCTCGACCAGAGGAAAGTCGACATTGGCATGTGATAATGAATAGAGCATAGTATAACCACCCAAAGCTCTCAAGGAATTTAGCCATCCTCTTTCAACATTCTACTTCTCGTCATCGATGAGTTGATAAGAAATAATCCTTCAGGTAAGGGACTGGAGCCCTTTGAAGCATGCGTGAGTGATTGGGCTAGTAATAGGTAACTCATCAGCTCCCCAAGGTTGTAGGAGATTTGCCCTCAAGTCATGATCTTTGACATAATCGAGCACATATGGTATCAGATCAGCGACGTTGAATATGGTAGATATACTGAAACCTCTTGAGTAGTGAAACCTCATTGGTATTATCATTAATGTACCTATGGATCCTATAAGGTCCATCCATTCTAGGAGATAGTTTGGTCATTAAGCATTCCTTGCTAAGATGGATATAGATAAGGTCCCTAGGGGTATAGTTTTGGCCAATTACTCAGCAATCTTTTGATGTAACCTTTGGAGTTCCGCAACACATTGTAGGCTAAATTGACTTTCCCCTTATGTAGTTGGATTGTTAATTAAATCTAAGGGTAGGTTCAGGTTAAGTCCATAAACAACCTCAAATGGTGATGTTTTAGTTGAGTTGTGAGTCAAGTGGTTGTAGGCAAAATCAATGATGGGCAGGCATAAATCACAGTCATGAGAATTCTTCCCAATAATTGTGCTTAGGAGGCTATCAACAGTTCTATTCACAACTTCAATTTGGCCATCTATCTGGGGATAACGAGAAGTGTAAACCCCACAAATCTAGCCTTTTTAAGTATAGAATCAAATCCCTAAACTGTAGATGATTTCTTGAAGTCAATATAGCTAGTGAGATTTAAAATTGATTAAAATCTCAATTCAAAACTTGAAGCAAATATGAAAAACGTTAAATTATCAATTGAACCTCTAATCGCATACGAAGACCCTAAAACCTTAAGTATATGTAATTGTAAAAGTTAACCTCGAACCTCATTAAAACCTTAAGATAACAATCAAAGACGTAATCGCGTATGAATATATTAAACCCTAAATGTGTCAAAATGCTAGAGATTGTACTCGAAAGTAATAAAAACCCTAAAAATATAACTTTAAGGATATAAAAACACTAATTCACCATAATTTACCCTAATACCCTAATTGATAATATAACCTTAGTATTATACAAAATCATTGATAAAAGACTAAAGATAACTTTCAGTCATTCATAAATATATATAATACTTAAGTAATCCTTTAGAAACTAAGATATTGCATTACAGATCACATTTATCTTCTAAGTATAAAATTAGGTTAGTATTATATAAAGTTAAAGGTTTAGTTTATGCTTAGGTTACATGTAGTAAACCTTAATACCTTAATTGATACTTTTCATACTAGTTATACTAAGTAGCTTACCAAATTGTATATATAGGATACAAATACCTAATGGAAGATCTCATTATCTATTTTTAATAATCAATTCACCAAACTTCTAATTTCCTTTCATTTCCTATATCTTTCTCCTAATTTTCCCAAATTACTTCGTTATGTACACTAAATGGCATTTATTTTTGGAAAGTTGACCAAGTCAACATGTAGAAAAGTCAACAAAATGTGACTTTCATTTTAGAAATATCTCTTCCATTCTAATGATTTCTTTTCTTTTAGACTTTTCTTCCTTTTCTCTTCCTCATTTGCTATCCACTCCTTTTTCTCTTAGGACCCTACTTGTTTTCAATTTCAACATACAAAATCAAGTCCCTTTCTTCTTCTTCCCAACCGTAATTTCTCTTATCTCCATAATTCCAAACATTTTCTTACTTTACTTTCACACTTTCTACTAACATAAATCAAGGAAAAAGAGGTATGTCATCTTTTGATTATCTATTTTATGTAGTAGTTAGTTATGTAAGCTAAGTTAGTATAGAAAGTTGGTATGATATGTATATATATGTTGTTATAAGTGAAAGCTCCATATACATGTATAGAAGAGTAGGAATCTTTATAAAATGGAAGAAAATACATGTGTACATGTCTCTAAGTATGTGTACATAAGAGTATAGTAGAGAAATACATGTATAAAGACCTTTATACATAGGACTCTAATATGTACATAACCCAAAATAAGGTATATACTAAGTATACATATATATGCCTTGCTAAATAAACTCTTAAAGTGCAAAAATATGGGTTTGGTGAAGTTTTCTTAAGAGGGTATTTAAGGCATACGAAAATACATAGAAAAATATGTATGTCACCGTATGTGTATATGGGTATGCATATTAGTTTATGTGTAAGTACACAAATACATATTAGTATGTTAGAAGTATAGGTATTTATATAACATATGTACAAAGTATATGTATGAGTACATAAGGATATATATATATATACTTATATGTAATGAATGTTCCATAACCCATGACATCATCAAATGATTACATAAGCCATGACACAAGTAATTGATGACCTAAGCAATGACATAAGCATAAGTTTGTAAAATAATAACTTATAAGATTACATAAGAATATAACATATATATGTATACATGTAATTAGGAGTTGAAGATCCTTTAAACCCTAATACACTTTCTAAATTGAATTAAACTTCATCAAGTGCATAAATTAGTAATACTAATGTAAAATTTTCTAAGTGTAAGAATCTAATAGCTAATTAAATCATTAAGTACTAAAATAGGATATAAACATAAGCAATAAGAATAATTAAACTTCAATAAGTTAAAATTTCAATAAGTTTATCCCATATCGTAAAACACAGGTCTTAATGTCTAAAATGGACATCATCGTGTGAACATACATCCAAAAATGAGGAAAAACGACTATAAGTTCACAAATATTGAAATTAGAATGAAAAGTTACTAAATGCAAAAAGAAAGCCTCATAATTTACAAATATAAGAAAATAATTACTATTAATCCCATTGAGTATGGTAAACCTTATATACATTATACTTGGGTTATATTGGCAAAACTAGACAAACTACAATAAACTTCTAGTTAACTAAGGAATTTGAATTCTCAAAATACTTATAAGTTTTACTATTTTTTTAAGTGTTCAATATCGAGTTCTAGAAACCCCAAAGCTTGGAGAACGAGCAGTAATCCAGATGAGGGAGTTCTAATGACCTACTACTTACTTGTATGTGTTACTTATATGAGGTTTTGCTGCTTGCTATTACATGTATGTCTGAAAGACTACTTTTCTTTTTTGCTATCAACTTTGTGATCACCTTTTTAAATTGATAAGTATAAATATTTGGCCCAAATAACCGGTTCTATTCGTTGCTTATCTATGACTTAGTAAATGTATGGATGGAGAGTGTTAGCTTTGCAAAATGGTAAAAAGGGTTGTTTTGGAAAAAGCTTTCCTAATCTTAAACGTATTTTGTACAATTTTGATAAGGGCCATAGTGCTAGAAATGATATTTTATCATTAAGGAAAAGCTAGCATGGGATCTCCAGTTGATAGCTGGAGGACTCGCTTTATTATACTTGTAAGGCCTTGGATAATTTTAGTTACTAGAGGACTTGCATGTTTGTGCTCAAAGGGCCTTAGATGGTGGATAGTCTTAGTTTAGGATATACCTATTTGGATTAGAACTCTTTTCTCGTCTAGGGTAATAGTCGAGTGTTGCCTAGAGGGGTGGTGCCCCTAGGCAGCCTCATGCAGATAAGCTGAAGTGCCCTGTGTAGGTAAGTATAAGGGATAATCGAAGTGTAGATGACATAATTCTATACTATTCATAGTTTTGGACTCCTATGGATATGTTGCTTGCATTCATCATGCCTACATTCATTTTGTATGTAGATAGCTTACTTGTATGTATGATAATAATAGATGATAACTTGCTTGAATGGTAATAGTAAGGGAAGAACTCACTGAGCTGTTATATGCTCATTCCCCCATAGTTTCTTTTGTAGGTTTACTTACGATGGGATTGAGATAAATCTCGAGTGCCAAGTATGAAGATATGTATATTAGTGTTATAATTAGCTGAGATTTTTATAGGTGATACATAAACATTCTTTGTAGAAATTATTTATATGTTAGAATTTAATATTATTTAAGTTTTCTTACAGTTTTCTAATGTTGGTATATCCTATCTTATTATTTGGTAGGGGATATCGATTCTTTATAGTTTTAAGAAACTATAGGATATCGGATAGCTATAGTTATTTATATTTATATGTTATAATAAATTAATTATTTGAAAATCAGTAATCTTAGTGATTTATTATTTAGAGTCTTGCAATCTTTAACTTGTAAGGTGGTTTTCATATTATGGGTGGACATATGTTATGGAAATTTTAGGTAATCCTACTAGGCCCCCTCTAGGGTACTAACAAGAACTACTAAATATGAGCTTAGTGTCGAGCTTCCTCCATAGGGTCTTCCAAATGAAGCTCGTGAACTTCAACTCACAATCGGATACAATACTCCCTGGCAATCCATTTAGTCATACAATTTCTTGCAAAAAGAGGTTATCAATGAATAAATCATCATTAGTTCAATGGTAAGAAATGAAGTAGCCTATCTTACTGAATCGATCAACCACTATCATGTTTGAGTCGTGTCTTCTTAACGTTTAGGGAAGGCCGAGCATGAAATTCATGCTTACATCAGTGTACGATTGCTTTAGAATCAGTAGGGGTATGTATTCTCTATAAGGCTTTCTCCTCCCTTTTGCATATTTACACACCTTACACCTTTCAAGTACTAGGTGAACATCCTTCATCATTCCAGGCTAGTAAAAATACTCCTTCATATCTTAGTCATCCTTTTTTCCCTAAAGTGACTAGCCAAACCCTTAGCATGAGCTTCTCGAGCGAGTAGCTCCTTTATTGAACCACTCAATACGCAAACTTTCTTATCTTTCATCAAGAACCCCTAACTCAAGTAGAACCCTTCTATAACTCCTCTAGCACTGCACATTGTTACATCCTGGCATAGCATGGGATGCACCATTACCTAGGAATACCTATTAAAAACTTAACTCAACTTGCTCATTGATAAAAAAAACAACATTGTTTATATAATAAAGAGTTTCTACATCAAAGTTAAGCTGGATTTCCTATTACAACTTATGTGTACAACATAATATTTACATTAAAACACAAACTAGCTTTTTTCTTTGTCATCTTCTCAATAATAAGATCCTTGACATAGTATAAGCTCCATACAAAAGTTGCTA
The DNA here is from genome assembly GCA_024138005.1 of Lumnitzera racemosa. NCBI lineage: Eukaryota > Viridiplantae > Streptophyta > Magnoliopsida > Myrtales > Combretaceae > Lumnitzera > Lumnitzera racemosa. The sequence continues at coordinate 77,397,969 of JAMXBC010000008.1, forward strand.
ACTCCAACTCACACTCTTAGTATATTTATCCCCCCTTAGCGTTAGGCTCTTCATGATACAGTTAACTTGAGGATAAAACATTTTATCCCCTCATCTACTGAAGCTGAGTGAAAGTGGATAACAAACAACATAGCATAAATAGCATGACAGATAATATAGCATATCACAATTAAAACATTTCAATTACAACCTATAAGTTCAACTTCACATATGCATCTGCTCAACCGAGTATTTATTGCCAGCAATGTAGCATGCTATGCTCATGCACGTGGCATGCATCGGTACCGATATCCTATGCCTTCTAAACTTATTCTGGTTAGTCGAAATAGCCAAGTATCTGGGAGTAGGACCCCCCAATTTCACAATATTAGACTATACATTGTAGTTCACAAAATCAAAGTGGCAATACTACCAAATTAGACCATATATTGTAGTTTACCAAATTTGACTATCAAAATAGTCACAATAGTCGAGCAATGCAATCTGTATGCTTCCAAAAACTGAGTTCATAAAGCCATGCTTTTTCTATGATCATTTGAAAGCCACATTCTAAAAGTTTTGGCCCATAGGTCCTTTTTTATGCTATGCCATGCCATGATATGCAATAGCAACTCAAGAATATCAATTACCATAATCAATCTTCTAGTTTTATACAACCTAGTGAGCTAATTCTAGTTTTCCGAACTCTCCCTAGCAAAATTCTAGTATCTTACTCAGGTGAATACTTAGAAGATTGAGTTAACAATCACTCAACTTCCCTAGTTAGTACAATCATTCGTAATCACAAATCATCACCTAACATGGAAACATAATAGTTTAACTAGAATACAGCTACTATCGCTCAAAATCAACACATCAGCATCCACTAAAGTAGCATATCAATTTACTTAAGATATTCCCATATTCAATCAACACGGTATCAAACAACACACAGTGTTATGGGCAACAATATATCTACTTCATGCATGGGATTAGATCCACTTACTTAGGCTTAGTAATAGTGCAAAATTTTGAACTTCATGATATACTCCTTCCTTACATATCACACTTATAAAAACACAACACAGTCTTCAAATCAACTATGAGTCAAACCCAAACTGTTATAAGCTTTCATTTTCATGTTTTAAAACTTCATTTGATCATATCTTACTCATTTCTTATCTGATTTTGATTAAATTTATATTGTCACAATTGTTATTTTGAGTACTATTATGACATCTTAAAAATCAAGACTTATCAATTTTTTTCTAAATTCCAAAAATACCCTTTCGTGTTACTGATTCGACCATACGTTATTATAACTTTGTAATTAACTCAAATAAATCCTAAATCTAAATTAAAAGTCATAAAATTCCTCATTCCTTGAGTTGGTCAACATTCATTATGTACTAAAAAATGCAAATCATTTACACTTTTATGAGTATCACATTAGTACTAATTAGTATATCATATATTAGACTAATAGGTAGGTTTATATTAAGGAAATACTTAATAAAGAGTATACGAGCCTAATGAATTCCATGAAAAATCATATAGACTCACAAAAATATTTAGTTTAATTATTGACCATGAATTATACTAAACTTGCTATTATATATTTTTATGAAAATAGCAATTTTAACTCAAAATTAGTGAAAATTAAGCAAACAAGTGAATTAAATCACAAGACAAAATTCAAGTATCCCAATCATCATTATAAACTTCTAGAAATCATAATACATAGGGCTTATACTTTGATTTTATTAAAAATAATTAATTCACTAAAATAGTAAAATTGCCAATTTTATCCAAAATATTTACAATAAATAGTAAACATGATTGTTTTAAAAAATTCTTGTTACTACAATCAAATAAATATATTCATTATTTTACATACAAATTTTTAGCTTGAAAGAACATTATTTAATATTTCTAAGATTTAATTCAATTTTCCTCTAAACAGAGCCATTTCTTAAGGACCTTATATTTCCAATAATTATTTATCAAAAATAAAATTACTACATTAATCTACACATAAAATAACATCATTAACTATTTTTACAAAATTTACGAATTTTCAGCTAGAAATTTGGTTCACCTAAAGTAGTCACCTCCGACAACACTTCAACCACCCAACCTTTTCTGAACACCTCCGCTGGTGATGCTTCCTTTCACCTCAATTGTCCACCACAATTGGACACTAACAACCTATTGAACCAACCTAATTAGATTCGGTACTCTATTTTTGCTCTAATTATCTTACTTTTTTCTAATTTGTTTCAAAATTTTCTTGAGCGATTTTCTATTTTTTTTCAGACTTCCAAATTGATGTTTTTAAAGTGTGCATGCCCCTATTTATAATTTTCAAATGGATTAGGATTAATAAAAATTGGACATGTAGCTTACTCATGTTATTTTCTTGATTTTTCAAAGTGTAAGGTGTCAATTTCTTATTTCTTACCTTTTGATTCATCAATTGTAATTCATCCTAGGTTGCCACATCATGGGGTGGCTCATCCTTTCATTTTTTTATTAATTTTCCATTTTTTAATATTAATTTACCATATTTTAATAATAATTTCTTATTATATATGTATATTTAATACAAATAATGCATATTCTATATTAATACATGTATATTATCTATAATTCAACTTCATTTATTATTTTTGAAAATTAATTAACTTATCTCTAATATCTTGCTATATCTAAAAGCTCAAACTTTACTATTATCGGCTTTAACAATAAATTAATTTTTTTCTCAAATTAATATTTTTACATAGCTTATTTTGAGAAATTGACTTAAATTACTTCATCTAATTTTACTGTGAAGTTTGAAATAAGATTGATAACTTAGTGTAGCGCCCTAAATTTAGGGGTTTGGATCCTACGGTTATTGAACTAACTTGAAATTCTAGGGTATTATACACTTAGCCACTAAGGGTCCAAAATGTGGGTCATGCTCATTCTAATAAGTTAAAATTTCAAATCCAAGCACCTTAGCTTGTAGTTGTAATGAAGGTATGACGGTGAGAAAGTGTGTTAGCCAATGTATTGATGCTTCCTTTCCTATATCTGATACTTTAAGAACTCTACCCATTTGGCGTGACATCAACAAAGCATCTCTTGCTCATGAAGTTGCTTGAGAGATTCGTGATCCAAATAGATGATGAATTCTCTCAGTAATAGATAATACTACTAGTTTGGGGGTGTTTAGATAAGGGCATAGAACTCCTTGTTATAGGTTGAGTAATTCAAGGTAGTACCTTAGAGTTTTTCACTAAAATAGGCAATGGGTCAATGCTTGTCATGAACTAAGGACGGTCTAATCATAGCAGACGTCGTATACTATATGATGAACCCTTGATTGGTTACCCTTCCAATCATGAATACTTCATACAATATATAAGGCTCTACAACCACTAGTTTCCCAAGAACATACAAATCTATATGATATCATCATACAAGCATATTTATATAAAATTTAAACTACAAAGTTTACAATACATAGTAATTTAGTACATCTAAGTCTATATTACTGATAAAAAAAGTACATAAGTAAAATCTACATAATCAGTTCTCTTAACATACTAGATGGCTCGCTCTTACCCAAGTCTCTAAGCTAACTTGTAGCATCCCTAGGCTAACCTCAATGAATAAGCCATCCTACAGCAAAAGTCTAAGAGGGTATAAGCTTAAGCTTAGTGAGCAAAACCCTTAGCCACACCATAAGCAAATTATAAATACATTATATTCATGCATATGAATGAATGGTTAAATAGAATGCCAAACAATACATATAGTTAACTAGTCCATATACGTAACTCAATTTTAACACCCTCCGAAATGAGGGTTGGAGTATACATAACATCAATCAGATCTAGATATAATACTAGAACTTACTTTACTATGGAACTCCACTTCCACACTTAAATCAAACAAGTCTTCTATTTCCATCAAAACCAAGTTCTAGTATAATCATGAGTGGGACCCCGTAGTCTACACTTACTCCTAAACAGAGGCCTTTAGACTCGACCCTTAGCCAAACAATTGGTGCCTCCAATGCCTAATATTCCCACGGGCCAAGGTAAGGTCATTTTGTATTAGTGCACCATGTAGAACCAGTAAATTTAAAATAACAAGTCCCGAATGGCCTCTCTTTATCTTCGTGTGATTTAACAGTCGGAATTATGTCTATGCAATACATGTTGATGCATGGACCAGTTTCCTCTTGTGAGCCAAGTATAGTTAAGTTCAATTATGATGTGACCATCTAATAGTATACACAATCATTTTCTATACTACAATGCAGTAAACAAAGTATTATTTGTATTTAAGATAAATTCACAACTTAGTACATAATAACATACACAAGCATTTCTCAACACTACAAAACAATCAATTAAAAATATTACTTAGGTTCACCATTTTCAATCACTTACATGCATGTAATTATAGGGTAAATACTTACTCAGCCATGACAACTCACTCTAGTTGTAGTAATCAATCAGGAGATCTTTGCCTACCTCGGGATCACCTGATCATTACAATATAATAACGATAGTAAGCAATTGAATTAACTAGTAACTCTAGATACCTATTTATGTGATTCTCCTTAGATTACTATCAATTTTGATCCAATTAGACTTTATCACTAACCGTATGTAACAGTTTTATTTTATTGCCGATATTTATGCATTTATAGTTGTTTTTCATCATTTTTAGACATACATTCATAAGATAATGTTTGTTTTGGACATTAAAACTCGTGTTTTATGATATAGACTAAATTTATTGAAATTTTAACTATTGAAGCTTAATTATTCTTATTACTTATGTTTATATCCTATTTTAGGATTTAATGATTTAATTAGCTATTAGATTCTTACACTTATGGAATTTTACATTGGTATTACTAATTCATGTGCTTAATTGAGTTTAATTTAATTTAGGAAGTGTATTAAGGTTTAAAAAATTTTCGGATCCTAAGTACATGTACATACATATGCTATATTCTCGTGTAAGCTTATAAGTTATTTTTTTATAAGCTTATGCCTATATCATCACTTATGTCATCATTTGCTTACATCATTATTCAATTATATCATTGCTTACATCATCATCCATTATTATCCTTATGTATTCATACACTATATACATATGTTATATATATACTTATACTCCTGACATATTAGTATGTATACTTATGTACTTATACATATACTAGTATATATACCTATATACACATACGGTGACATACATATTTTTTTACATGTTTTCGTATGCCTAAAGTCCCCTCTTAAGAAAGCTTCAAAATTTTCATATCTTTGTACTTTAAGGGTGTATTTGACATGGTATATGTATATATAGTTGCTATATGCCTTATTTTAGGTTATGTGCATAATGGATTCTTATGTACATAATGGATTCTTATGGTCTTTATACATGTATTTATCGTATACTCTTATATACACATACTTAGATATATGTACACATGCTCTTCTTCCATTTACTAAGGCTATCCTACACTTCTAAGCATAAAAATTGAAACTTTAAGCCTTCAACAACATATATGTACACAATACACAAACTTCCTATATTAACCTATCTATTCAACTAACTATTAAATAATATGGAGCAATACAAAATAACATACCTTTTTTTTCTCCTTGAAATATGGTTGTAAAGTTTGAAAATTAAGAAAGGGTAAAAGGGAAATGGAATCACGGTTTGGAAGAAGAAGAAAAGGACTTGATTTTGTATTATTTTTACGCTTTGAAAATGAAAACAAGTGGGGTCCTAAGTGGAAAATGAGTGAACGGTAACAAGGAGAAGAAAAGGGAAAAAATGCAAAAAAAAGGAAAGAAATCATTAGAAAGGAAAAGATGATTCTAGAGTGAAAACGACATTTTTTTTACTTTTCCATATGTTGACTTAGTCAACCTATGACTTTAGTCAACATGTATTGACTTAGTCAACTTTTCAAAATTACATGCCATTTAGGGTACATAATGATGTAATTAGGGAAAATTTGGAGAAAAATTAAGGAAATGAAAGAAAATAAGAAGTTTAGTGAATTAATTTGTAAAAATAGATAATGAGATCTTCCTTTAGGTATTTATATTTTATATACATTATTTGGTAAGCTACTCAGTATAATTATTATGAAAAGTGTCATTTAGGGTATTACTATTTATTACATGTTACTTAAGCATCAGTTAAACTCTTAACTCTATGTAATACTAACCTAGTTATATACTTAGAAGATGAATGTGATCTATGATGCAATATCTTAGTTTCTAAAGGTTTACTTTAATATTATATATATCTATGAATGATTAAAAGTTATCTTTAATTTTTTACGAATGATTTGGTATAATACTAAGATTATATTATCAATTAGGGTTTGAGAGTAAATTATGGTGAATTAGTGCTTTTATGTCCTTAAAGTTATAGTTTTAGGGTTTTTATCACTTTTAGATGAAATCTTTAGTGTGTACATATGTTTAAGGTAGAAAAATTTTATATGAGATTGGTTAGTTATTTTAAGGTTTTCACTTTCACTAGCCTTATTAACTCTTAAAATATCTAACACATTTAAGTCTACTTTAGAGGTTAGGTTGAAAAATTTAGGAGTTTATAGTGCTCCTGCATAAGGACAGCACCAATGCTAACACTAGACGATCACATTCAATCTTAAAAGCTTTCTCAAAATCTGATAGGGCGAGTGTTGGAGCAAACACTGGTTTAGACTTCACATCTTCAAAACTTTTTCAGGCATTCTCTAAACACTTAAACTCAATGTTCATCCTGGTTAATTCAATCAATGATGCAGTTATGGAATTGAAGTCCTGAATAAATCTCTAATATAATGAGGCTAGACTATAGAAGCTCTTGACTTTAGTAGTACTAATCGGCGTAGGCCACTCAAGAATAGCTCTAAATTTTTCATCATCCACTCGAACTCCCTTCCCTGAAACAATATATCCGAGGAATATAACCTCACTTTGACAAAACATACATTTTTTCAAGTTGTCGAATAATCTCTCGGTGCAGAGTATGTTGAACACTATTCTCAAATGCTGAACATGAGTAATGAGGTCGGTACTGTAGACTAGAATATCATCAAAATAAACCACAACGCATTTGCTGATCAATTTTCTAAACACATGATTCATCAGCTGCATAAATGTACTTGACACATTAGTTAAACCAAATAGCATCACCAACCATTTGAACAAACCATCCCTTGTCTTGAAGGTCATCTTCCATTCATTCCTAAGTCTCATTCATATCTAGTGGTAGCCACTCTTCAGGTTAATCATTAAAAAGATACAAGCGCCATGTAACTTATCAAGCATATCATCAAGTTGTGAGATCGAGTATCAGTATCTAATAGTGATCTCATTAATGGTTTGATTATCAATGTACATTTGTTACATGCTATCCTTTTTCGGTACAAGCATAGCTAGCATAACACAAGGGCTCATAATCTTATGGACATATCCATGATCCATTAACTCATATACCTATTTCTTCAATTCAGTTGCCTACTTGGGATTGAGCTTGTAAGCGGGTCAATTTGGTAACATAGCTCCTAGTTGTAGGTCAATGCAACATTCAATACCTCTCAAGGGAGGTAAACCTTTCGGCATCTTGGTAAGGAATAAGTTGGCAAAGTCTTAAAGTAGCTATTGATCTTTAGCAGGTCCATTTTCAACTTCTATACCCTCTAATATTCTCCTAGCTAAGAGGAGCACAAAGTCCTTAGTTAAGGCTTCTCTAGTAAATTAAGCTCGAGAAATCACCAAGGACTTCCACTACAGTGACCTAGCATCCTTTTCTTAAGCTTATTGCACTTCTTTAGGACTCATGGGGGCTAATATAATTTTTTTCCCATCCTTTCAAAACATGTAGGTATTCCTATATTCATTGTGTAATACTTTTAGGTCAAATAGCCATGGTGAGCTAAGTAATATGTGAGAAGCGTACATGGGGAGGACATCACACAACACCTTGTCCCTATACCTATCACCAATGGTAATTAGTACCCTAACTTGCTTGGTAATGTATAACCTACCTTTCTCATTCATCTAGTGAATCTTATACTACTTAGGGGGTATAAGGGTCGGTAAATTCATGGCCTTGGCTGTCCCTTATGCTATGACATTGGTATAGCTCCCTTCGTCAATGATCATGGCACTTAGCTTGCCATTCACTCAGTAATTTGTATAGAAGAGGCTCTCTCTTTGCTCATTTTCATTAGCCACAAATGTATTGAGTGATCGTTGAACAAAAATGTAATACTCAGCACCACCCTCAAGAGGTGTCTTGACATCGAGGTCTTCTTGAAATTCGTCCAACATTTGATCAACTCCCACTTCTTTCTCTCCTTTGCTCGCACTCTCTACTTCAAACTAGGGCTTATCTTTCTTTATGGCCATGACTTAGTGGTTCAGCCATTGACTAGCTACGTGTTGATAGCCAAGGCATTTAAAACATTTGATTTTTCAAGTTTTCCTTCCTAAGCTTTAACCTTAGTCCCTTTGGATCTCAAGTTCTTTAGTCTTGCCTTTACTTCAACCTTTTTCTAGTTAGCTCGACATATGCTCTCGATGTTCTACCTTGAAATTGTTTTAAGCCTAGGCTAAGAAATCCAAGGCTGATAAGAGGGTGACTACCTCAACAATTACCAATCGACCTACTATCGCAAAGAAGGTAGCAAAAGAGGCTGTAGTGAAGTAAGCAATAGTACAAAAGACCTCCCATCCTAGCGAGAGGTAGGAGGAGTGTGAGAAGATACTACCGACCAAGGTTATTTGTTTTCAGGAGCCTCTAATCGAGATTATTCAAACTTCTATCAAGCCAAGGGACGATGAATATTGAGAGACACATCCCAGCGAAGAGGATGACAATGCTACTGCCGCCGAGGGGTCATAATTGGCAATTGAGGTAGTATAAAGTGCTGATAAAAGATCGAGGAAGGAACTCGCTAGCTAACCACCTACCAAGAAATCTAAGGGCTTAGATGAAAGGGTGAAGGAGGCAATGCGATCAAAAGCTTTAGGCTTCAGTAGTGCTAAATTCATCCCCAACAATGAGGTCGGCGATTACTTTGTCCCTTATTGGAGCCACCAAATTTTGGATACAGACTTAGCCTTAGGAGACAGGACAAAATCTTTAGCTCTAACGGAAGGGATTATTCTTCTAAAAGATAGAGATATCACCAAGAAGGACATTGGTATGGTCAATGGTTGCAATAAGACCCACATTGCAGCCAAACTGTATGATGTAAGTATCCATAATCATTCATTTTAATTATTGAATTCGTTTGGGTCACTAACACATTTCCTTTTCCAGATGAATAGCCACATTCTAACGGCTTTAGACAAGGTCGACAAAGAGGCGAAGAAGGTAATACCTTCAGTTGTATCCATATGTTATTCCCAATCATTCCTGATTATGTTAAATGAATTTGCTACATAGAGTTATGGATGCATACAATGCATCGAAAGCCCAAAATTGCTGCTATTGAGAATGCAAGGATAAGGGTTGAGATAGGGGCATTCTCAGTAGCAGCAATTTTGGGCTTTCGATCCATTGTATGCATCGATAACTCTATGTAGCAAATTCATTTAACATAATCAGGAATAATTGGGAATAACATATGGATAAAATGGAAGAGTATTACAAAAAGTCTAAAGGCCTAAAAGAGGAGCTGTAAAAGAAGAAAGAAGAGTACTGAGGCACTATTTGCAAGATGAGCGAGGATGAAGATAAGCTCAAAATCCAGATAAAGGAATTGAGGAGCAATAACTCAAACTTATAGAGCCATGTAGTAGACTTGGAGGAGACTGTCGGAAGACCATCAATTGAAGAGGCTCTCAATATAGTCACTCCCAATCAGCAATACGAGAGTCTTCTACATAAGAAGTTATTGGAGGGGGTCTAAGTGGCAAGAGAGGAGGCCTTGAAGCTTCACCCTAATTCGAATCTCTCTTATCTTGACTTTACTAACATCGATGACAAAGTCAGTAATGCTAACAAAGATGAACGCAATGAGACAGGTATCAAGACTATGAATTAAGGTGACAATGAAGCTCACACCAATGAAATTGCCTAGTTTGAGACCTTAATTACCAAAGAAGCCCCAGCCACTAATCTAAAAATCACTTTTGCTAAATCCAAGAATAGGCCACATGATTTCTATTGTACTAGCACATTATGTTCTCATGTAATTGTCAATCGAAATATCTTTAAGACAGTGTCAAGTGCTTATAACCCTTATTGAGAGAAAATACTTTTCTTATGAGTCTCCAATTCATTTAATTTTAGGCATTGCACTTTCATGGTGTATATGGTATACATGTGTTGCTTCACACTCTTGTTCATCTACATGTTTTATTTCACACGCTAGTTATTTCTCGGCATGTTTTATTTTATACGCTAGTTATTTCTTAGCATGTTTTATTTCACATGCTATTTGTTTCTCGGCATGTTTTATTTCATGTGCCCAACTATCTCTCGGTATGTTTTATTTCACGTGCCCAACCATCTCTCAGTGTGTTTTATTTCACATGCTCAACTATCTCTCGGTATGTTTTATTTAACATATCTATTTTGTATGTCTTTATAGATAGTCCATTAGCCATTTGATGTGTAGACTAGCTACATTACTCGATCGTAAGGTTAATTTGTGTAGTTTGTTAATCACATTAAGCTAGAACTTAGATCAGTTCATTTGTCATGCAACCTAGAACTCATTAATTCAGCAATTGTAACAAAAACAAACACAATGAGACTTCAAATATAATTCTCAAATAAGTACTGTAGTCTTATAAACAAGTTAGCCATTGTCAAATGAGTGGTGATAAAAATCATCCGATAAATTGATTGAAATATAATTTTAAATTCTTAACATTCCATGCTCGAGGGATGATAAATCCATCTAAACTTTCTAGCCAATAGGCCCCTTCACCTACGACTTCCCAAATCCTAACAAGATCTTTCCAATTCTCACCAAGCTTTCCTTAAGTCACTCATGTACCGGTAACTTCCATCTTATGGCAAACTAGGTATTTAGGTTGGAAAACCTTGTGCTTTACTTTTTTATTATAATAGCTTGTAGCTCTATGCTGGTATACCACGACCCTAGCTCTTCTACCACCTCGAATTTCATCAACAATATTCAAATTCATTGTCAGTCCAACTTGATTAAGCATAACATTGAAATTATGCATTCATCGAATAGGTAAGTCCAGCTTAATCGGCAACACGGCTTTCGAGTCATATGATAGCCTAAAGGGCATTTCTCCAGTTGTAATTTTGTAAGTGGTTTGATATTACCATAAAACATTCAGTAGTTCATCAACCTATTTCCCCTTAACTTGATCCACTTTCCATCTTAAGCTATCTAGTATGATCTTGTTTACGGCTTCAACTTATCCATCTGCTTCAAGGTATGCTACAGACATATAGTTGAGGTAAATACTGTACTTCTCACAAAATGTCCTAAAATTGTTGTTGTCAAACTATGAGCTGTTATCCATAATTATCATGTAAGGAACTTCAAATCTTGATATGATGGCACTGAAGATGAATGCTTCCATTTTTTTCTTAGTAACCTTCAACATAACCTTAGCCTCTGCCCATTTGGTAAAATAATCTATTGCAATAATGACGAATTGTTGCTGGGCGATAGACTTTGGAATGGGTTCAAGAATATCTAGCCTCTATTGGGTAAAAGGCTAAGGGCTGGTTAGACTAGATAACTTTATTGCAGGCGACTAACTCGGTAACTCATGCTTTGTCACTAGGGGCAATGCTAAACAACTTCCTTTTCATCTTCTCTTATAGTCAGCCAGTAATAGTTAATTTACAATGCTCGAACATATAGCGTTTGTGCTTTTACATGGTTATTGCATACGCTACCATGCAACTCAGACAAAATCCTCTAAGCATCTCTCAAAGAAAGGCATCGAAGATAGGGTAGTGATATTCCGCGTTCATACAACTGACCATCAATTAGTGTGTAGTTCATGGCTTAGTATGCCAATCTTTGTGTTTCTTTTTTGTCGTTAAGGAGAATACCATCTTTTAGATAATTCACTAGAGAATCCATCCATGATTCTTCTCCTGGGGTAAGGAGCCAACTCACAACTCTATGAGAAAGTGGATAAGCTTTTTTGCAAAAGAAACTTGACAAAAAGTTTCTTACTCAACTTAGGGAATGCCATATTAGCTAACTTCAAAAACTTGTCGTAACAATATTCTTGCTTCTTGGAATTTTGTGAATGGAGAAAGATTGAAATTCTTCTATGAGAATTTATACCACCAATAGGTACTTGATCATCTCTTCTTCCCTTACCACATAACTCCTAGTGACCTAATTTACCACTAGTTGGGAATCAAAGAACACTTCGAGTTTCTTGGCACCAATTTATTTTGCTAGTTTAAATCTAGTAATTAGAGCTTCATACTCTGGTTCATTTTTGCTGGCTAAGAATTTGAATTTCAGAGTGCAATGAACTTTGACATTATGGGGGCCTTGAAGAACTAGGCCTGCACCACTTCCTTCTCACATCGAAGAACCATCTACATAAAGAAACTAGATTGGCTTCTCGACAATCTCTAGATAATCTTCCTTACCAGTAAATTCAACTACAAAATCTACCAGTACTTAAGCCTTTAATACCATTTTAGGTTTATATTGTACACCATGGGCACTGTGCTTTAGGGCATACTTCATCATCTTCCTTAAGAAACCAAGCTATTGCAAAGCCCGTTGCAAAGGTTGATCGGTGAGAATAATGATCTAATGAGCTTCAAAATACAACTTTAACTTTTGTGCCGAGAGAACCACTACTAGTACAAATTTTCCAATCTTTGTATACCAAAGCTTTAGCCCTTACAAAACATGACTCACGTAATAAATGAGTTGATGTTCTTTACCATCAATTCGGGCCAATATAGAAGAAAGAGCTCGACAACTAACCGATAGGTGCAAGTATAAATTTTCTTTAAGAATGGGTATCGAGAGTATCGAGGGTGAAGTAAGAAATTCCTTAAGCACATTGAAAGCTCTTTCACAATTGTCGATCCAATTGAATCCTTTTAGGTTCTTTAAAATTTTAAAGAATTCTATGCACCTATCTACACTTCTCGACACAAATCTATTGAGGGCAGCAATTCGCCTAGTAAGTTCTTGCACTTCTTTGACCATGTAAGATGATTTCATATTCCTAATAGCTTCAATATTTCTTGGATTGGCCTCAATACCACGTTAAGTAACCATGTATCTAAGAAATTTCCCTGACATTAAGCCAAAGATGCATTTCTATAGCTTGAGTTTTATGCTGTATCTCCTCAATTTAGCAAATATCTCTTCTAGGTCGATAAGATATTAGTCTTCCTTCACACTCTTCATAATCATGTCATCAACATATAATTTGATGTTTCTATGAATTTGGGTTCTAAACATCTTGGTAATAAGTTTTTGATATATTGCACTGGTGTTCTTAAGCCCAAAGGGCATCACTGTATAACAATATCTTCCAAAGTTGGTGACGAAAGACGTATAGACCTCATCTTCCTTGTCTATCTTGATTTGGTTATAACCATAGAAAGCATTTATAAAGGAAAGCAACACATGTCGAATAGTTGCATCTACCATTTGATCAATTTTTGGCAATGGGAAATAGCCCTTAGGACATGCCTTGTTAAGATCCGTAAAGTCCATGCACATTCTCCACTTGTCATTAAACTTCTTAACTAGCATACAATTGGCTAGCCAAGTCAGATAAGGCTCTTCCCAAATGGACCTTCAATAACTTCTAGACTTCTTCCCCTATTGCTACTTGTCACTCTAGTGAAAAATGCTTCTTTTGTTGGACAACCCTTACATTCGAATCAATTTGGAGCTTGTGTACCATAACTTCTCTCGGGATGTCCAGCATGTCCAATAGAGCTAATACAAATATGTTAGCATTAGCTTGCAAGAAGTTGATCAAATTTGCCGAGTGTTTGTTGACAAGGGTTTCCTAATTCTCATTGTTCTCTCTAGGTCATCCCCTAAAGGAATTTCATCAATATCACTCTCGACATTCTCGATGCCGACTAACTTGCCTTCCGAATAGGTTTCAACCTGAAATACTTCTTCAAGTCTCAAAGCCTTATGTACAAAGACCATACCAATTTTTGATCCCCTTTGCACTTATCGACCCATGTGGAAGTAAGGAACTTAGCCTTAAAATGTACAGATGAAGGGACAATGCTAAATAGATGTTGGTATGGTTGTCCCATTATAATGTTGTAAGAGACCAACATTTGACAACAAGAAAGTCCACTTTATCCTCTATAATATGCTCGTTATCGCCAATCTGTATCAGCAAAGAAATTACTCCAGGTACTTAGACGAGTTGACTATTGAAGGCATAGAGATTATACTTATAAGACCGTAGCTACGCTTTGATCTTAGGCTTCATTTGATCAAAAGCATACAGAAAAATTATGTTTGCCAAACTTCCTGTGTCAACAAGAATCTTCTTGACTTTAAAGTTGGTGACTCTTGCATTAATGACAAGTACATCATCGTACATCCTCTGGATGCCCTCAAAATATTCCTATCAAAAAGATATTATATTGTCATTCCTGGCCTTTTTGCCTTGAATATTGCAAATGTAATTCTTAGCAATAATTGAGTTTGAAGAGCTTGATTAGCTTATAGTAGGTCTGTTGACAATGGTTTTGATCATTCCACTGGATGCTCTATTGGAATTCCCATCCCTTGCATCTCTCATAGCTATTGGCGACTATGTGTCATTCTTTTGTTCCTCATGTCTCCTTTAAGGTAGCCTCTTAATGTTCTCGGCATCATGCACTAAGAACTTACACAAATGCCCATGTTAGATTGCATCTTCAATTGCATTCTTGAGTTGAATGCACTCATCTGTATTATGACCTTTGTCATGATGGAAATCACAATACTTGTTGGAGTTTCTCCTTAAGGGATTCACTCTCATTCTTCCTGACCACTAGAGGATGCCTTTCTCTTTACGTACCTCTATCAAAATGTCCAAGATTGGACAATTGATAGGTATGTAGGATGAGTATGTTAGGATCCTCATTCTCTTCCTTTTAGCATTTGAACAATGCTCATTTTTCGTGTCGACTCTATCCTTTGCACTTCTTCACTTATCATTATCGGGACCCTAAAGAGAGCCCAGTAGGATTATCTAAAATTTCCATAACATATATGCACTCATGATATGAAAACTACATTATAAGTTAGAAATTGGAAGACTCTAAATGATAAATCACTAAGATTACTAATTTTCAAGTAATTAATTTACTATGACATAACATATAAATATAAATAACTATAGATATTCGATATCCCATAGTTCCTTAGAACCACAGAGAATCAGTATCCCCTACCAAATTATAAGACAGGATATACTAACATTATAAAAAAATATACAAGAAAAATTATATTATAGTAAGTTCTAACATATAAATATTTTATACAAAGGATGTTTATGTATCATCTAAAACGTACTCAGCTACTTCTAATACTGGTATACATATCTTTATCTTACACTTAGCACTCGAGACATATCCCAATCCCATCGTAAGTAAACTTACAAAGGAAACTAAGAGGGAATGAGCATGAAACAACTTAGTGAGTTTATCCCTTACTACTACTATTCAAGCAAGTTATCACACATTATTATCATAAATGCAAGCAAGCTATCTACTTACAAAATGAATGCAGGCACAATGAATGCAAGTAATACATCCGTAGGAGTTCAAAACTATGAAAGGTATAGAAGTATGTCGTCTACACTTCGATTATCCCCTATACTTACCAGCACAGGGCGCCTTAGTTTACCTACATGAGGCTACCTAGGGACACCACCCCTCTAGGCAACACTCGACTATTACCCTAGTCAAGAAAAAAAGTTCCAATCTAAATAGGTGGATCCTAAATTAGGTCCATCCACCATCTAAGGCCCCTTGAGCACAAACATACAAGTCCTCTCGCAGCCAAAATTATCCAAGGCCTTATAGGCATAATAAAGCAAGTCCTCTTGCTATCAATTGGAGATCCCATGTTAGCTTTGCCTTAATGTTAAAATATTACTTAAGGCTCCATGAGCCCTTATAGAGATCATACAAAAATATATTTAAGAGTAGAAAAGTTTCTTTTTTTTTCAAAAACACTTTTCTCAAGATTTTTGCAAAGCTAGCACTCTCCATTCATATCTTCACCAAGTCATAGACATGTAATAAGTATAATTGGTTATTTTTGTTTAATACTTATATTTATTAATTTAAAAAGTTGGTTACACAGATGATAGCAAATAAGCAAAGCAGTCATTCAGACATATAAGCAATAGCAAGTAGCGAAACCTCATATAAGTAATACGTACAAACAAATAACAGGTTATTAGAACTCCCTCACTTGGATTCTTACTCATTCTTCAAGCCTTTGGGGTTGATAGTAACTATTTTCTTATATTAGTAAGTTATGACACTTCCTTTATGTATTTAGTAAATTTTTCATTCTAATTTCGATATTTGCAAACTTATAGTTGGTTTTTATTGTTTTCGGACATACATTTACACGGTGATGTCCATTTTGGACATTAAGACCCATGTTTTACAACATAGGATAAATTTATTAAAATTTTAACTCATTGAAGCTCAATTATTCTCATTGCTTTTGTTTATATCCTATTCTAGTATTTAATGATTTAATTAGCCATTAGATTCTTACACTTAGGGAATTTTACATTAGTACTACTAGTTCACATACTTGATTAAGTTTAATCCAATTTAGGAAGTATATTAGGGTTTACTAATTCACATACCTAATTCTTATGTACTCTTCGTATTTCTTATTTTATAAACCTATACTTATGTCATCGCTTATATCATCAATCACTTGTGTCATTACTTATGCCATCATTTGCTTATGTAATCTTTTGATGATGTCATGACTTATGTAATCATTTGATGATGTCATAGCTTATGCAATCATTCATTACATATAAATATATATATATATATATATATATATATGTATCCTTATGTACTCATACATATATTATATACATACCTATACTTCTAACATACTAATATGTATACTTATGTACTTATACAAATGCTAATACATATACCTATAAACACATACGGTGGTAGACATATTTTTATACGTATTTTCATATGCTTTATTTACCCTCTTAATAAAGCTTCTCAAATTTCATCTTTTTGTATTTTAAGGATGTATTTAGCATGGTATATGAATGTATAGTTAGTATATTCCTTAGTTTAGGTTATGTACATAATGAATATTTATGTACAAGAGTCTTTATATATGTATATCTCTAGTATACCCTTATGTATATATACTTAAAGACATGTACACATACATCTTCTTCGATTGTCTAAAGATGCCTCCATCTCTACACATAAAGATTGAAACTTTAAGCCTTAATCAACATAAATATACACAACACATAACTACTTAAACTAACCTAACTCTCCATCTAACTAGTAAAGAATATGAAGCAAGACATAGTAACATAAGAACATACCTTAATTTGCTCTTGAATATCGATGCAAAGTTGAAAAGTAAAGAAGAGTGAAAGGGAAAGGGAAGATACGGTTGGGAAAGGAGAAGAAGAAAGGGACTTTGTTTTGTGTTCTTTTGTTTTTGAAATGGACAACAAGTGGGGTCTAGGAAAGGGAAAGAAGTGGATGGCAAAAAAAGGAAAAAGGGAAGAGAAATCCAAAAGAAAAGAAAAGAAATCATTAGAAAGGAGGTAAGAATTCTATATGACAATGACATTTGTTGACATTATCAACATGTTGACTTAGTCAACCTTTGACTTGGTCAAATGTTGACTTAGTCAACTCTCTTAGAGTTGCATGTAATTTGAATGCTTATAATGAAGTAATTAAGAAAAATTAGGAAGAAAATTAAGGAAATGTGAGGTTTGTTGAAATAATTAGTAAAAATAGGTAATGAGATCTTTCTCCAAGTATTTATATTCTAGAAACATCATTTGGTATGCCACTTTATGTAATTGTTATGAAAAGTATCATTTAGAGCACTAACACCTACTATAAGTAATATAAGCATCAACTAAACTCTTAACTCTATATAATACTAACCTAGTTATATACTTAGAAGATGAATGTGATTTATGATGTAATATCTTAGTTTCTAATTGATTACTTTAGTATTGTATGTATTTATGAGTGATTGAAAGTTATCTTTAATCATTTACCAATGAAATGGAAAAATATGGAGGATATATTATCACTTAGGGTTTTAGGGTATATTATGGTGAATTAGTGCTTTTATATCCCTAAAATTATAGTTTTAGGGTTCTTATTATTTCCAGGTACAATCTCTAGTGTTTTTACACATTTAGGATTTAATATATTCATACGCGATTAAATCTTCGATTGTTATTTTAGGGTTTTGATGAGGTTCAAGGTTAACTTTTGTAGTTACATATATTTGAGGTTTTAGTGTCTTCATATGTGATTAGAGGTTCAATTGATAATTTAAGGTTTTTCATATTCGCTTTAGGTTTTAAATTTAGATTTAATCGGTTTTAAATCTCACTAGCTCTATTGACTTCAGGAAATCATCTACAATTTAAGTGTTTAATTCTATACTTAGAAAGCTAGATTTCTGGGGTTTACAGTCATTCTTTCCATCTCCTCTACTCTGATTAGCCTCTCATCGTACCTTTATATCATCTTCCTGATGAATGTATGAGGTGACTTTAGCCTTGAACTCAGTGAAAGTTTTTAGCTTATTCATTG
Organism: Lumnitzera racemosa; assembly: GCA_024138005.1. Lineage (NCBI taxonomy): Eukaryota > Viridiplantae > Streptophyta > Magnoliopsida > Myrtales > Combretaceae > Lumnitzera > Lumnitzera racemosa. The sequence goes on from JAMXBC010000008.1 coordinate 77,416,788, forward strand.
CAAGAGACTTAAAATAGTTTCCTTAGGGTTTGACTCCACCTATTAAGGCATTGAGGGCCACACTCATATCCAGTTTTAGGATTTGAACCATCTCAGCTATAAATCTAGCTAAATAATCCCTAATTGACTCATCGAACTTTTGTTTAATGGTGTTAAGGATTGAGGAGTCCTTAACAGGAAGTTTGCTTGCAAGGAAGTGTTGAAGGAACACTCTTACTAGTTCATCGAAACAAAAAATGGTATTTGGTTTCAAATGTTTGAACCATGTGCTGGCATTTCTCAATGTTGAAGGAAAAGCTTGACAGGCCACTACATTACTCAAACCATGCAACTTGGCTAACGTACGATAGTACTCCAAGTAGTCTTCGGGGTCCTTTGTTCCATCATAAGTTTTAAACTGTGGCAACTTAATTTATGGAGGTATCACTTCCTCTAAAATCTCTAAAACAAAGGGACTCTTTTTAATTTAGAATTGCTTACTTAAGGTAGTGGAGGTGCTGACATACGAAGGACCCGTATGGTGCACCTACTGCAGTTGTTTGCCTTTGACATTCCTTTTAAAAGCAGCGGCTGAAGGTCCTATCATATTTTCGGCTTGCTTTTTTTGCAACTCAGGTGAATAAATGGAATCATTGTTTTTTTTAGGGTCATGATTCTCATGGTTTTTATTTTCAGTTGAATTTGAGTGAATATTAATATGGAGGAGGTTAAGGACTTGCTCATGTTTTTTGTTTAATTCTTGGTTTTCTTTGGCTAAGTCAAAGCAAAGTTGCTCGAGTCTAGCCAATCGCTGTTCATCAGTATGCCAGCTCTTCCCTTCAAGGTGTTAGGAGGTAGTGCTAGCACCTGCACTCTTAGATACTCTTGTTTTAGCCATGTAGGTGTGTTTAGGGAAAAAACAAACAACGCTAAATATTGTTGGTGAATTTTAGGAAGTAGGAAAATCTTACAAAATAAAGTGAAATACTTGGTACTAGGGCCAGTCTAATACTGCTACTCTAATGCCTAAGTTAGTTGGGCGACTTATATGGAAAATATGAGTAAGTAAAAAGTCTTTGAGAGCTCTTATAGAGTTTCTTTCTAATATTTATAAGTGGTTGTAGTGTCTAAGACAATTGTTGGAATAATTGTTAAGACATGTGGAAGCTTCTTCATTTGATATCTCCCTTGATATGTAAGGAGAGTAGGTGGTTATGTAATATAATCACATGCTTGTGATAACCGTTTTCATCATAGATTTGAAATCAAAATAGGAATGGATTTATTCTACTCGACAAAAATGTCGTATGTCATCTATCTAATTGTATGTCGAGAGATTCAACTACTCATCATATCGGTGGCTGAATAAACGAGCATATTAGATGAGCGAAAACCGACATCAATAGTATAAATATTTCGCTGAAGATCTCCCTTCTTTATCTTTGGGATAATTATTCACAACAAGAGCATTTATTTAACTGAGTTTTTCCTACCTTTCCTCATTGTTATCAGTTGAGCTACTAAAAGAACATGTCGTTTCGCTCTTTCTTTAGGGGAGAGAAGTAGCTTCAGCTTTTGTCACTTTGAAATCAAAGAGAATAAGTCAACAGACTACATTATACACCATCATGGTTAGAAGTAATGATATCACAGGAGTTAAAGAATGTGAGAATGAAGATAAGAAAGCAGACAAAAGTTTGAGATGCAATTGGAGAAATGTATTTTAAATGTGAATAGTCCTTTAAATATGGACAACTCACCCTCGTAACTACAAATTTGTTTCTAATGGTAATGATACATTGATTTGATAGTGGTGCAGATTGTTGACATGTGTTTCAAGACAAAAATCTGATAATTAACAACTTTCTAATAGTTAATAGGCTTGCGGCATAATGATGATTGAGGCGATAAGTGGCATACCTCCTACTTTTTGGTTTCTCAAGCGGGCAGAAATTTGAAAGTTGCGACTTTTCAATTAGGATGTGAACCGTCTTGCTTCCTACCTTGCTCATCATCTAAGAACTACTCCCCACTTGGCCTCTATCACATTATATATTACTCTCTTTGTCAAATCCTCTAACACGAGAGTTAGGAGGTAAATGTTGATAGTTTGTTTTCACACACCTAACTTGGCAAGTGTTAACTTCACTTACTTTTCCATTCAGTTGTCGACAAGCCTAATGATCGACATTCTTGGCATTCTACCAAGTAACACAAATTCACTCCTAATTTGAATTCAAAGTTCATAGCATGAACAGTTATCAAAAGCATAGTTATACTATATAACTACCTATTCTCCCTACATTTTAGGGAAGGTATCTAATGAAGAAGCTTCCACTTGTCTCGACAGTTATTCTGATAACTACTCCTTCATCCATGACAATCTCTTATAAATACAGGAAAAAAAATCTATAAGAGACATATGATAACTCTTAACCACTTACTTTACTTTCCTTATTCCTACTTACTGACTTCGGCATTGAAGTAGCTGTACTAGACTAGCCCTAGTACTAAGCATTTTTCATATCTTTGTAGAATATTTTCAACTCCAAAATTCACCAACAACAGTGTACTACAAGTATTAAAAGCCTGGCAACATCAAGTATGAATGTCCGGTGTTACTAAAGAAACTAGAAAAGTACAAGAAGAAACAAAAGCACTATTGGCCACTTGGAGTGACCTAGATAAATCAAAAGTAGACTAAGAAGCTAACCTGTGTCTAGTGGCTATCTTAGAGGTAAATTTTGATTCTATTGATGATATTATGTGTAAGAGTGCTAGAAAGTAGATTAAGAGTCTTTTAAAAGCACTTGAAAGGGCTAATTTCAAGTTAAATAAACATGATAATGAAATTAAGGCATTAAGAAGTGAAATGGATGCATTTTTATGAATAAACTCATTATTAGTTTATGAAAATGATATATTAAAGAATGATATTAAAGTTTTGCAGATAAATAATGAAAACCTAAGGACAACTCAAGATAGTTTGGAAAAGGAGAATTTAATGCTAAAAGAAGAAATTAAAGACTTAAAAGTTAGAATTAATGATCTATCTTGCACAATAAATATGTGACAAGAAATTGTAATTGTTGTTATCGACACAAGGGTTAGATAAGCCTAAAAATGGACTTGGACACGAACATAGTGCAACTTTTAAATCTAATAACAAAAGTGTGTTTGTTAAAGGCAAATAAGTAGTTAGTAAGGAATCTATTTACAATAATAATGTGGATATTAAGACTAAATCTGATGTACAAGGAAATTGTAGTAACAAAAGATATGTTGGTCGAAAAAATAAGTATCTATTCAAAAGATACATTAGAAGCAAATTTAGAGGCTACCAAAGCCAAAATCTAAAGAGACAAGTAGTACACTGTTGTTTCATTATCATGTTTATTAAATGGTTATGAATAAACTCATTATTTTTCAATAAATCTAATTCTTATACTTGTTTCTTTTGTAACAGACTCAATCATATTGAAAAATATTGCTTCTATTAAATAAACAAGCTTAATATACAACAAGCTAGATCTTTATATAATATAAGCTTGAATTTTGGTGGGCCCAAGCTAGTCTGGGTTCCAAAAGGGAATTAACGCTATTTTGATGTTTATAGGAAAATAGAGCTAGATTGAAAGGAACATGGTACTTGGATAGTAGGTTTCACATCACATAAGTGGTGATGCTTCATTTTTCACAAGTTTAAGGTGGAAAGAAGGAGGTAATGTAAAGTTCAAAGATAATAGTAAGGGTAAAATCATCACAATTCATTTATAAAATGGTTAGGGAATCCATAAATGTTAAATCTACTGATGAGATTAAGGATGATGATTTTGACAATGATTCACAAGAGAAGGTCAAAGGTAAGGATGAAAATGTACAGCAAAATCAGATTGGAAAACCTAAAGTAAAAAGATCATCAGAATAAAATTTAGAAGCAAATCCAAAATCACAATCAAAAGAAAAAGCAAAAGCAAATTCATAGACTAAATTAGAACCTATTTAGGCAATATCTTAGCCTTACGGAACAATTAGGTTTAAAACTTATCATCCAACTAAATAAGTAATATGTAATATCAATAATGGAATTAAGACAAGATCTAGCCTAAGAAATATTGAAAACTATTTTTCTTTATTATTTGAGTTTGAGCCTAACACTATTGATGAAACTTCATTTGACAATAGTTAAATAAACAGCATTCCATAAGAGTTAAATCATTTTCAAAGAAACTAGATATGGACACTTGTTCGTAGACCTAAAGACAAGTCTATCATAGAAACAGAGTGGATATTTAAGAATATGTTAGATGAGCATGGTAAAATTGTCAGGAATAAGGTAAGATTGGTAGTTAAGGTTTACTCACAAGAAGAGGGCATTGACTCTGATAAAACATATGCTCTAGTTGCTAAGTTAGAGGCAATAAGACTTCTACTTGCTTTTACTTGTTATAAAAGCTTTAAATTGTTCTAGATGGATGTTAAACTTACATTTTTAAATGGATATATAAACGAAGAGGTATATGTAGAGCTACCTTAGGGTTTGAAAATCCATTTAAAGAGGACTATGTGTATAAACCAAGAAAAGCCCTCTATGGATTAAAACAAGCTTCTAGAGGGTGGTATGAAAGGTTAAGTGACTTTCTAATTATGAATAGATTCCAAAGGGGGAAGGTAGATATAACTTTGTTTCTTAAACACTATGATCATGATATGCTAGTAGTCTAAATATATGTTGATGACATTATTTTTAGATCTACTAATGAAACATTCTATGAGGAGCTTTCTAAGCTTATGTAGGTTGAGTTTGAGATGTCATTAATGGGTGAGCTGAATTTCTTTCTTAGGCTCTAAATCAAACAAACCAATGATGGGATCCTTATGCATTAAGAGAAGTATACCAAGCAGATCCTAAAAAAGCTTAGTATGGAAAATGTTAAAAGAATATCTACAACCATGGCTTCCTCAACTAGGTTAGATATTGATGATGCATGTAAGAAAATAATTAAAAGCTTTATAGAAGTTTGATTAGCTTACTACTATATTTGACTGCATCTAAGCCAAACATACTGTTTAGTGTATGTATCTGTGTATGTTTTCAATCTAAACCAATTAAAACATACTTATCAACTATAAAATAGATTTTCAAATGTATATCTTGTACCACAAATTTAGGAATTTGGTATCCAAAGAATAAAAACTTTGATTTGATAGGTTACTTAAATGCTGACTGTGTTAGATGTAAGATAGATAAGAAAAGTACCTTAGGTACTTGTTATTTCTGAGGGACAAATTGGTTTCTTGGTCTTCCAAAAAGCAAATTTCTATTGCCTTATCTACAGCTAAAGTTGAATGTGTTTCAATTGGTAATTGTTGTGCATAGATTTTATAGGTTAAACAACAATCATCTAATTATGTGCTAAATTTGAAAACTATTCCAATAAGATATGTTAATAAAAGTACAATTAATTTGACTGAGAATTTAGTGCACCATTCTAGATCTTAGTACAATGAGGTAAAACTTCATTTCATTTGTGATCATGTTAATAATGGTAATATAATATTGAATTTGTGTCAACAAAAAATCATTTAGCTAATATTTTCACCAAACCTCTTAATAAGACCAAATTTGAATTCATAAGAAATGAATTTGACATTTGTTATCCATTTGCATGAATATTTAAATGACTAGCATATTGTAAAAATTCTATATATTATTCACATGTTTATATAGTTTAATTGATTCTCAAATATTATAGAAATTGTATGCATATGTACATTTTTTTTATTTGTTAATTTATTTATTTTCTATATTTTATTGTAGCTCTTTAATTTATTTTGTATAACTTATATTACCTTAGCTAGTAAAATAATATTATTAAAAACTAGATGTAAAATCTTAGGATAATAGATTTTGTGAAAACAAAAAAAAAGGAAAGTTAATTAAACTTAATTTTACCATTGAAGGTAATTAATAAACCACCATTTTTTGTTTCCCCTACATGGGTCTTTTATATTAGTTAATTCATCCATTTTTCAATTTCATGTATACATCTCTCCCACAGCTAGTGAGTTGCTTATTTTTGTAGTGACTATCTTTCTCTTTCTTACTCTAATTTTGTATCTTATTTTAACTCCACTCCTCCACTTCTTCACAATCTTTTCATAACATTCTATCTTTAACTTCTTTAAATCGCCATTTAATCATAACAGCAAGTTACTCTTTTGCAATTCATCTTTTCATTCTCTCTAGCACTTTCTAAATTTTCTTCAAAGCTCATTTCCTATCACTCTTCTCATTTTCTCTTCATCGCTCCAAGAAAATCCTCTCATCTTAGTCTTAAAACCAAGAAGGATCTCACACTAAAGAGAAACTATACTCTCTAGTAGACGAACCCTTTTATTATGAGCAAACCCTTATTTAAGAATCTGAAGACCCTGTTTCTGGAAACCCTAACCTTAACCCTAATCAAACCGAAGCTACTAGCAAAGAAAAGGGAAATGCTAATAAGGTTGAGAGTTCCTCAAGTAAGGAAGTTACTGAAACTTAAGGAGAGATTGAACAAAAGTTTGAGGATGATTAAGAAACAAAGGAAGGAGGAAAATCTTTGAGTGAAGAAAAGGATGTTGAGATAGAACCACATGTAGAGTCGGATCCAAAGTTTGAACCAAAAGCAAAACCTATTACTGAGCATTTTAAGCAAATTAAGGCTAAGAAAAAAAAGATAAGGCCTAGAATTGTGTTTGTTTCGTCTTCTAAACAAAATTAGTTCATGGAGCAAAGTATTGTTGAGTTTGATTTTTTTTTCTAGAAAAAGACTCTATTGGGATGAGTTCTTAGATGTTATAAGACGAAAATTTGTACTGTTGAAACTATTGTATATGATGAGTTATTAGTTGAGTTCTACAATAATCTTAATATGGATTAGAGGGATGTTTAGCTATCCAAAGTAAAAGGATAGAAATAGAAAATTTTGAAGGATGATATTCAAAGATGCTTTAGGTTTCCTAGAATGAACAATGATAAGGAATTGATGAAATGGTTTGGGAAACAGATCTTTCAAGAGTTGAATAAGGGTGAACGGATTTGGCTTAGAAAGGAAGATACCACTTTTAATTTTAGATTGATTGTATCAATGCTCTACAAGTTGGTTATTAGTCATATACTTCTATAGAAGGGCAGTATAACTAGCATTTTAAAGGAAGATTCCATGGTTATCTTAGCCATGATGAGGAAGCAGAATTTAGAAATTACTGCATGAATAATCGGACATGCCTTTATGACAAGGAGATAAAGGCCATATGGAAATTTATTGATGAAGTTGTTCGAGTGCAAAAAGGTCAAGATTCCAAAAGTGACGAACAAGGGAATATAAATTCGAGTGATTAGAGGAGATCATTACCATCACATAGGTATAAATGTGAGGAACAAGATCTGTTATATTGATGACTGGGCATTCTATTTACATGATAGGCACAAGAAGAACTAGTTACTCAAGTCATTGTTTGAGGAGGAGTTGTTAAGAGTAGTTTCAAGATCTAATTTGGTATCTAAATCAGAAATTGTGAAGATAATAAGCAAGAAAAGAAAGGGTAAGGAGATTTTAAGAGGCAAGAAGAACATGAAAGTCAAGAAGGATTATGTGGTGAAAACATGAGGGAAGTTTGAGATTAAAGAACAAAAAAAAAGAAAGTATGTGAATCAGAAGATGATTCAGAATCTAATTGAGAAGCAGTTTTGAAGGAAGGACTTGATGAATCTTCTAAAGCAAAGGTAGTTTCAAAGAAAGAGATTGAATACATGATAGAGATAAGGATGGATTGGTTGTTAAGAAAACTTCAAGCATCTCTCAAGGAAGAATCTAATAAACAATCCAAACCATCTCTCACACTTATCTCTTTACCTAAGAAATCCTCTCCTCAACCTTTTGTGGAACTTGAGATTCCACTTGCTGATCATGTCAAGACCCTACAGGGGGCTTAGTAGGATTGCCTAAAATTTCCATAGCACGTGTGCACCCATGATGTAGAAATCGCCTTGCAAGTCAGAGATTACAAGACTTTAAATGATTAATCACTATACTGATTTTTAAGTAATTAATTTACTGTAAAATACAAATATAAATAACTATAGGTATCTGATATCCCACAGTTTCTTAGAATCGCAGAGAATTGGTATCCCCTGCCAAATAATAAGACATGATATATTAACATATAAAATAAATAAATAAATATATATATATAAGAAAAATTAAATTATAGTAAGTTTTAACATACAAATATTTTCTACAAAAGATGGTTATGTATCACCTAAAAAGTACTTAGCTACTTCTAATACTAGTATACATATCTTCATCTCATAGTCTGCACTCGAGACATATCCCAATCCCATCGTTAGTAAACCTGTAAAGGAAACTAAGGAGGAATGAGAATAAAACAGCTCAGTAAGTTCGTCCCTCACCATTACCGTTCAAGCAAGTTATTGCACATTATTATCACACATGCAAGCAAGCTTTCTACATACATAATGAATGCAAGCACAATGAATGCAAGCAATACATCCATAGGAGTCCGAAACTATGGAAGATGTAGAATTATGTTGTCTACACTTCTATTATCTCCTGTACTTATCTATACAGGGCACCTAAACTTACTCGCATAAGGCTACCTAAGGGCACTACCCCTCTAGGCAAAACTCGACTATTACCCTAGTCAAGAAAAGAGTCTCAATTCAAATAGGGGGATTCTAAACTAAAACTATCTACCCTCCAAGGCCCTTCGGATACAAACATGCGAGTCCTCTCATAACCAAAATTATCTAAGGCCTTCTAGGCACAATAAAGCGAGTCCTCTCGCTATCAAGTAGAGAACCCATGCTAGCTTTACCTTAACGCTAAAATATTATTTATGGCTCTATGAGCCCTTATAGAAATCATACAAAGGTATGCTTAAGAGTAGAAAAGCTTTTTTCTAAAAACGTTTTTCCCAAGATTTTTGCAAAGCTAACACTCTCCATTCATACCTTTACCGAGTCATAGACATGCGACGAGTGTAATTAGTTATTTTGGTATGATACTTATATTTATCAATTTAAAAAAAGATAATCACACAGATGATAGCAAATAAGTAAAGCAGTCATTCAAACATACAAGCAATAGCAAACAGCAAAACCTCATACAACACCTGGATTATTGCTCATTCTCCAAGCCTTTTGGGTTTTCAAGACTCGGTATCAAACGCCTAAATCAAAATGATAAAACTTATAAGTGTTCTGAGAAGTCAGACTCCTTAGTCAACTAAATGTTTATTGTAGTTGATCTAATTTCCCCTAATATAACCCAAGTATAATGTGTATATGGTTTATCATATTCAATGGGGTTAATAGTAACTATTTTCTAATATTTGTAAGTTATGAGACTTCCTTTATGTATTTTGTAACTTTTTCATTCTAATTCCGATATTTGCGAACTTATAGTCGTTTTTCATCGTTTTCAGACTCACATTCACATGGTGATGTCCACTTAAGATGTTAAGACCCGTGTTTTATGATATGGGCTAAAGTTATTAAAATTTTAACTCATTGAAGCTTAATTATTCTTATTACTTATATTTATATCCTAATATCTCCTATTTTAGGACTTAATGATTTAATTAGCTATTAGATCCTTACACTTAGGGAATTTTACATTGGTGCTACTAATTCACATACTTGATTAAGTTTAATTTAATCTAAGAAGTGTATTAGGGTTTAAATAATCCTTGACTCCTAAGTACATGTATACATATATAGGTTATATTCTTATGTAATCTTATAATTTATTATTTTACAAGTTTATGCTTATGTCATGGCTTATGTAATCGTTTGATGATGTCCTGACTTATGCAATCATTTGATGATGTCATTGCTTATGTAATTCATCCATTACATATAAATATATATATATATATATATCCTTATGTACTCATACATATACATATATTATATACCTACCTACACTTATAACATACTGATATGTATACTTATGTACTTATACATATACTAATACATATACCCATATACGCATATGATGACATACGTATTCTTATACATATTTTCGTATGCCTTATTTACTCCCTTAAGAAAGCTTCTCAAATTTCACCTTTCTGTATTTTAAGGGTATATTTATCATGGTATATGTATGTATAGTTAGTAGATGCCTTAATTTAGGTTATGTACATAATGAATACTTATGTACAAAGGTATTTATACATGTATATCTCTAGCATACCCTTATGTACACATACTCAAAAACATGTACACATACATCTTCTTCCATTGCCTAAAGATTTCTATACTTCCACATGTAAAGATTGAAACTTTAGGCCAAAAGCAACATATATATACACAACACATAACCACTTAACTTATCCTACTCTCCTTTGAACTAGTAAAGACGATGAAGCAAGACATAGTATCATAAGTACATACCTTAATTTTGCTCTTGAAAATGGATGAAAAGTTGAAAAGGAAAGAAGAGTGAAAGGGGAAGGGAAGATATGGTTGGAAAGGGGAAGAAGAAAGGGGCTTTGCTTTGTTTTAGTTTGTGTTTGAAAAAGTGAAGAAAAGTAAGGTCTAGAAGAAGGAAGAAGTGGACGACACAAAAGGAAAAAAAGAAGGGAAAAACCAAAAGAAAAGAAAAGAAATCATGAGAAGGAAGATATTTTTTTTTAAATGAAAGGGACTTTTGTGTTGACTTTTCCACATATTGACTTTGGTCAACATGTGTTGACTTAGTCAACCTTTTGACTTTGGTTAACATGTGTTAACTTGGTAAACTTCCCATACATAATGTAATAATTAAAGAAAATTAGGAGAAAAATTAAAAAAATGAGGAGTTTAATATATTGATTAGGAAAATAGATGATGAAATATTATTTTAGGTATTTATATCCTATATACATCATTTGCTAAGCTACTTAGCATAACTAGCATGAAAAGTATCAATTAGGGTGTTAAGGTTCACTAGATTTAATCTAAGCTTTAACTAAACCCTTAACTCTATATAATACTAACCTAGTTATATACTTAGAGGATGAATGTGACCTAGAATGCAATATCTTAGTTTCTAAGGGATCACTTAAGTATTCTGAATATTTATGCATGATTGAAAGTTATCTTTAGTCGTTTACTAATAAAATGGCATAATATGGAGGATATATTATCACTTAGGATTTTAGGATTAATTATGGTGAATTAGTGCTTTTATATCCTTAAAGTTGTAGTTTTATGGTTTTTATTACTTTAGGGCACAATCTCTAATGTTTTTACACATTTAGGGTTTAATATATTCATACACGATTAAGTCTTCGATTGTTATCTTAAGGTTTTGATGAGGTTCGAGGTTAACTTTGGCAGTTACATATACTTGAGGTTTTAGGGTCTTCATATGCGGTTAGAGGTTCAATTGATGATTTAAGGTTTTTTATATTCACTTTAGGTTTTGGATTTAGATTTTAATTGGCTTTAAATCTCACTGGCTCTATTGACTTCAAGAAATCATCTACAGTTTGGACGTTTGTTTCTATACTTAGGAAGCTAAATTCGCAGGGTTTATAGATCCTCTTCTAAATCATCAACCTGATCATCTACCATCTCCAAAATCTTTAGCTACTGCATCTATATCATAAACCTTAAGTCCAATTACAGAAATTCTATCTCTAAAAGCTAATCCTAGCTTGTCTATAAATCCAATCCCTCTAATGGTTGAACCTGTCTAAGCATCAAAAGAACTTGCATAACATTTTCCTTCAACAACAATCCTAATGCTTCCTTGGAAGGAATCAACTCCTCTACCTCCATCACTTACACAACTACGTTCTTCAGGCATTCATTAGATGAAGAAGAGTTGCCTAAAGAAGAGAAAGCAAAAGTCTACCTACTTTGAGTCTTTTATGTTTAATTTTGTGTATTTTAGTTCTTTTTTGTTTTTAGTCAAAATTTTATCTAGTGTTATGTTTTAACTCAGATGGTCAAGCTATGTTCTATTTCTTTTATTTTTAGAATCATGCTAAGAATCCAATTTGCAATAAAACTGATGTATTCAGTTTTTTTAATGAAATATTAGTTGTTTCTTTCTCCAATTTTGTTATTAGTTCTTGTTTGTCCATATCGAATTCAAGGGGAGTAAGGAGTAAGCAATGATAACAAAAGGGGGAGAAATATGGAAAAATATTGAATTAAAAAAGGATAATCTAACTCTGAGTTAATGAACATCTAAGGACAAGTTCTGATATAAAAAATTTTGAAAATTAAGTTCTAATATAAGAAATTTTGAAAATTTTCAAACTATAAGAATTTTTAATTATATTTGTCAAGAACTGATATGACTTGCTTTGCAAATCCTTTCATAAATTGTTCAATATTTGTTTTAGAAAGGGTTTTGTTATCATAAAAAAGGAGTAGAATGTTGAGTTCTTTCATAAGTATTTTAATGATAACAAAAAGAGAAAAAATACCTAATAAGTTTGTTAAGTATGCAGGACAATAAGCAAGAGATAAGAATTTTGTCTTAATACTGATTTTAAAAATCATAACCAAATTTAGAACCTCAAATATAGTATTAGAAGTTACAGAGCTAAATATATCAAGAAATATTTCAAGCTTATAATTATTTGAAGGCCTAGCTCCACTTATTGGATATATTTGGGTAATGTATCCAATACGTTTCATAAAGTTGGTTAGTTAAATCTACGAGGATTAAGGTGGAATTAATTTAATTATTTGAAGGATAAGCATAATTGGATATGGTATCGTATGAAAATAAGCAGATTTTATTAAAGGTATTTTGCTACAAGTACCAAGAGAATTTTGAAGTATTATCATCATGATATATGGAGACTTTTAAGGGTTTCAAATTAGATAATTATTTGAATCCAAAACAAGAATGGGTAAAGAAATATAAATGAAGATATGTTGAGATAAGGATGAACCCTGATCTTGTTGATGAAGAATTTTATCAAATTCAAAAGGAGTTGTTGTGCAATTGTTTTCAAAGCTTGTTTACTCAATTATATTATATTTAATGGAGTACAGACGAGTAAGCTAATAGCAAAATAATTGCAAAAGTTTCAAGAGTCGAATTCGTATGAATCAAGCATTAAGATTTGCTCCTAATTTTTAAGAGATATTTATTTTAAAAAAGGATTCAATTTTTGAAAGTCATATTAGAGAATTACGGGAAAAAAATAGACTAATTATTCAAGAATGCTTGCAAACTTCATCAGATAAAAAAATACAAGAAATGAAAAGTTCAACGTCAATTCAAAATCATTAGAAATTCAGTCTCTACAATTTATGGGATTACAACAACCAATAGCTAAATCAAGATTATTCAAGATTGATCAGGAGTTATCCAAGATTATAGTAAAGAGAGGTTACACTAAAAGATATAAAAGAAGAGAAGTTCAAATTTTTTAAGATAGAGATCAATAGATCAAAGCTACATTCACTTACTAAAAAACTTGATGTTTAAGAGAATTCAGAATCATATTTAAAATCTAATTCAAAGACAACTTTGTCTACTCTACTTTTACATTTTGATTTTATTATGTACTTTCATTAGGAGGACCTTTGTATTTTTCCCTTATAGTCATTGTAAACAAAATTGTTTGTGAGATAGGCTTCATGTTAGAGAGAGATTCAAATTTTTGTAGTTCTGTATGTAAGTGAAGGTAGCTTAGTGAGAGAGAGTAGAAAAACTAGTAATTGATTCTCTCTTATTGAAGTTACTGAAAAGTAGATAATGGAATGACACTAGTGATGATTATTAGGTCCCCAACAGTGGAGTTAGAAGAGTGTAGTAAGTGCAAGGTCAAAGCACTATAAATTTCTTGCCTAATGTTCTTAACCTTACTCTCATTACTTTGAGTTTTTATTATTGATTATATATTGTCTCACGCCTAATCTTGCTTAATTAATCAAAGGGAACATTTTTAATCTTGTTTTTCATAAAAGTTTAAAAATCTATTATAGCCCATGCATACCCCCTAGTTACTTTTGGGTCATACAAAAATAAGGAAAAAATTAAGGAAATTTCACCACTCTGACTCAAGGGAAGGGGAATCTTCCTTAAACTAGTTTTATTTTGAAAACTTAGCCTAGATGTATGTTACATTAACTTATTATCTAATTGTCTCTCTACTACTTTCGATTTTTGTTACGAGGATTTTTAATTCAATTTAATTTCATTATCAAAGTTGATTAGTAATGGGAAAAAACCTCACTCTTTTGGCATGCCAAAGCTAATCCTTACTAATATAGCCCCTTTTATCCATTTATAGGTTATTAGTGGGAAAGCACCTTGCTTTTTTGAGGGATCGAGGTTGATCCTTAATAATTTAATTATTTTTCTTTTTTCAATTGGCTACAAGAAAGAATCTTTCTCTTTTGAAGGATTAGGATCTTTCCTTAATAATTCTTAGTAATTGTTTTTTAATTCAATTATGACTCTAATTACTTTGATTTTTCAAAATACTTTCAACGAAAAATATTCTTTGTTCATTCAATCTTAAAAATTTTGAAATAGAGGGATAGATAAATATCATCTAGAATTAAGCTTGAAAATAAAAATAACTAGTCCTTAACCGGTCTTTATCTATCTTAATCATGAGTCTAAGTCTAAGCTCAAGTAATAGGGATTTGATTACTCAAATTTAGGAAAGTATACTAAAGTTTTAAAGGATTATGGGAAAATAAAAAAAAAAAAAAAACTTGCTTGCTTATATTTGTAAGGGTATAAATTTCTAAAATTTATATTTAAAAAACTCAAAAGCTTAAGTGCTTGTATTTCAATCAATTTGTTAACATACATATCCTATCCATTTCCCCCTATACTTAAGTTGTATATTGTTCTCAATATACATTATAACAATGCAAATCAAATAAAAATGGGAGAAAAGAAATAGGGAATTCCTCGATTTTTGGCATTGATCTTTGAAAAATTTCTATAGTTTAGATTGAAAATTCTATCAATCTAATTATGGTCAAAGTTTTCTTTATATCAACTAAAATGAACTAACTGTAAAATGATAAGAAAAGGTTAACTAAACAAAATAAAAACACTACTAAATTCGAGTATCAAAAAGTTATCCTTACAAAACTTACAAAATATAAAAAGTAAAATAGTTAATATAAAAGAAAAAGCAAAGGAAATAAGTTACAGATTTACAATCATCTAAACATAAAAAATTAAATGGAGTATTTTGAAAAAGGAAATAAAAAGCAAAGGAAAATCACTTATCATCATTCTTCTTGTCTTTACTCTCTTCCTCTTTATGATCTGCCTTTTAAATTCATCTTCTTCCATCTCTTCATCTAAGTCAAACATTAGCAGTAGTGGTGATGGTTGTACCTAGATAACATGGTAAGCTAAGAGTACATCCATCTTAGCCTCAATACGGTTTACCTAACAGGATAAGGTCCTCTATGTCTTCAATTATTTTTCCCTCTCTCTCATTATCCTTTTATCTTACTAAGTACTAAAAAGGATGATCCAAGTCATAGCTGAGATGATCATGATGTTGCCTCTTTGGATGGCTGAAGGAGTGGATCCTTTGATGGTGGAAGGAGCTTCATGGCCTTAATTGAATCATAGTTCATTAGATAAGGAGGCTCTAGTACCTATATAAAAGGGAGAACATGAAAAGCAATTGTATTCTTCACTAGTTTAGTGATGAAGGGATCTGCTATGATGTATCCAAAATAGCCTTTGACAGCCTGGCCCTTAAGAAAGAAAGCTATCCTAATACCAAAATTTATGGGGTATCATTTAGCTATACTCTGTAAGTACAAAATGTCCCTCTCATTCACAACTTCGTTATTATACTTCCCACCAGTAGCTTAGAAGCTTTTAATTTCTCTACATCATAAATTCCTCCAATACTTAATTGAGCCCATACCTAACCATTGCTCATATCTTGTGGCAATTTATAGGGTCGCTCCCTATATCCTGTATCTTCACATAATCTGTAGATTATATTCCCATATAAATAGGTAGACTTTCAATCGTATGCCAGCCTTAGAGTGCTTAAGACCCCCCAAATCAACTCTTTATAAATTGTCTCGTTACTTACTAATAGCTAGTCCCACTCTCTAAACTCAATCAACTTCCTAACTTAGGCGTCATAAACCGCTTGAGTTAAGGCCTCCCAACTCAAGAATGCAGTTGGACCAAATTCTTTCATTGACAACCTAGCATATCATTTCCTTTGCTAGGATTCCTTGAACTACAATAAAGGGTGATTAGAAGTGGAGGTTAAAGAGTTCACACGAGCTATGTGCTTGTATCTTAGCATGTTTGTAAAATAAAAAATAAATGAGCATTTTAAATTTTGACAAAAAACTCACATTCCAAATGAATTATTGCAATTCCATAAGAGTATTTGCTAAATCAATAATTTATGTATTGCTTGTTTGAATGAATTAGCAATAAATTATAGAATGAAATGTTAACTTTTCTAAAATCATGGTTTAGTGAAACTCTAGGATCAATTCACGATAATTACTTATTTTTATGCACAATCTCTATTGATACAATCCCTTGAAAACTTTTTTTCCTATAATTTTTGTCAATTCATCTCATGTCCATTTATGTTAAAAAAAAAAAAAAAAACAAGTTTCTAACATGAACTTCATAGAATATATGAGATGAACCATACATCAATTTATCAAGATTTTGATGAACTAATCTAATTGTACATAAACTCAATCAAAAAAAAGTTTTACATAAGCCTAATATGAGTCTCATAAATCTCCTACCAACAGCAATTTCATGTCATCACTCAATCAATATGCCATCAACATGAGTATCATCACTTTCCCTCTAATATTGAACAATATTCAACACAATCCTCATGTTCTTCGTATTTTAATCTTTAGCAAGAAAATGCTTTTCCAGTGATTTCAATCAAATAAGAAATAAATAACATGTTCTGTCACATTATTTTCCTAAATCACTCCTAGAAACTAAGATTTGTACACATGCAATCCTCAATATTCATCATCAAACTCTAACTAAAAATCCAATTTTTATTCAAAACAACAACAAACCTAAAGAAATAAATAGATAAGATTGGATCTTTGAAGATTGGTGAAGTTTGAGTAATTGTGTGATGATAGGATTGAGAGAAAAGTAAAGTTTTAGAGAAAGAATGAAAGTATAGAATGAAATAGAAAGCATTCACCCATTGTTTTTTAAATTTGTACTTGACTAAGTCAAGTATCACAACTATGGAGTATGTCCATAGTCCTTGCCTTTTCCACATTCTTTTAATTAGATATGACTATAGTTAAGGATCACGGGTGTAGTCATGATCATGAAGTTCCCATTCTTAAATTTTTTTAACTTCTCTCAAAATTAATTACAAGAAGATCATGGTCTAAGTCTACAATTATATACTTTAACTGTGCTCTCTTTTTCATTCTTGAATTTAAGTTGAGTTGGTTTCCTTTTACTCCTCACCTAAAATTGCTTCAAAAAATTAAAAAAAATAAAGTGCACTAACGTAAAAAATTATATCAAATGACAACTCACTTGGATGATAAACTTCATTAATTTCTTATTGCATTAGTAGATTCAAAATTTTTTTTGAGAAATAAAAGTTATTTAATGTAGGGGTAAAATACTAACTAATTATTTCCAAGGACTTAATACTCGAATTGACATAAAATGAGACAATGATAACGAAAATTTAAAAAAGATATAATAACTAAAATTTAAAGCTAAAGTTAGGTTGCCTCTGAAGGAGCGTTGTTGTTTAACATTGTGGGTTCAATGGTTGACTTCTTCCCTTAGTATGGTTTCAAACTCACTAGTTTAGGATTCAGCTTAGTATTTCTATGCAAGCATCATTGTAGTCTCTTAGTGACAATTCCAGCCAATTGACCCAACTGGCTCTCCAAATTCCTTAATGAAGCTTCTGTATTTTCAAGTGATGCATCAATGGCCCAAAAATGGGCATCTAAGCTTTCGATGAACCTGTTTAGCAACTCTTCAACATTAGGGCCCTATTATGAAGTTTTGTATTTCCAATTTACTATTGCTAGCGGCCTCCCCAAGAGAAATTTGGATAATTTCTCCATCCTAGATTATATGTATTGTTGGAAAGATTATTTTGAGCACGGTTAGCAATAAAATTAACATATTCAATTTCAACCAATTGTTCATCCTATGCTAAATTCACTATCTTCATAAATCCTTCAATTTTCTTACTTAGGTTGTCAACCTGAGTAATAAATGTAGTCACAAAATCCATTGTATATTTCTTGGTCACCTTTACTTTAGATCTTACATTATCTCATTGCAAGTTGTTCATTGCTATGCCTTTAATTAGCTTTTAGACTTCATCTAGTGTCATAGCACCATAGCACCTAAAGTGCCTCCAATGGTGACATTAGTCATCTGGTTCATAGGACAATTAAGCCCATTATAAAATGTTTGAATTTGCATCGGCAAGAGTAATCTAGGATACAAGCATTACCTCAAGAATTCTTTGAATCTTTCCGATGGATCATAAAGGCTCTTGCCATCAATTTGAGCATAAGAAGAAATATCATATCTAAACTTCATTATCATAATAGGCAAGAAATATTTTCCTAGAAACTTTCAATCAAATCGTCCCAAGTAGTAATAGAACCTCTTAGAAGTGAATTAAGCCACTATTTGGTCTTACCTCATAAAGAGAATGGAAATAATTTGAGTTTGTGACACCATTCAATTATTAGTATATTAAATTAAAGAGTAAAATAAAATAGTACAATTATATCACAATCCTCAAATATCATAGATAGAAGTGCAATATCAATAGAAATAATAAAAGCCACAATAGAACATAGAGGTCAATAATGATTACTAAGAAATTCTAAAATAAAGGAATAATAACAATAAAAGAAAAGATAGTCAACTTAGAGATTAGGTTTCTTTAAGTAGCTTCTAATATCATGGAAAAGCTCTTTCTTTGCTTATAATCTAACCTCTTAAGAAGAATTCTGGCTACTAAATAATTTACTATGTTAGCAAACTAAGAGGTTTCCCATCCTTGAACAATTTTTCTACTAGGAATGCATCATTAATATCCTATTCATTTAGTTTTTCAGTAATGGGTGCTCCAATCGTAAGAGATAGTCAGCTCCTGAATTCTCTTCTCCTTTCTTATCTCTAATCTCCAAGTCGAATTCTTGAAGTAGTAATATCCATCTGATCTATCTTGGCTTGGCTTTTGTTTTATTCAACAAATAACGCAAAGTGAAATGGTCAATAGAAGCAATAACTTTAGAAAGGATTAGATACAATATGAATCTGTCAAATACGATTGCTGGTAGCTTCTTTTTCATGGTGCTATAATCTCCTAAGCTTTAGTGAGGGTCTTGCTTACATAATAGATTGGCTAAGAGTGCTTTTCTCACCTTTGTCCTAAAACTGCCCCAACAGCATAATCACTAACATCATACATTAGTTCCAATCCGGTTCTACCATTATATGGGCACGTATTAATTTATCTTTCATAGTATTAAATGCTTCCTAACTATTCTAAGAAAATATAAATAGAGTATCTTTTTTTAACAATCAGATTACTAGTCTAACTATTATTGAAAAATCATTAGTAAACATTCTATAAAACTCAACATAACGTTATGTCAATCTTTTCATTGTCCTCCACATTGATGCCTCTCCAAGATACCTTGTGTCTTAGTACTTTGCCTTCTTATATCGTAAAGTGGCATTTTTCCCAACTTAGTACTAAATTAGTTTCCTCGCATCTTGTTAATACCTTTTGTAGATGCCTAAGACATTGATAAAAGGATTTTGTGAAAACTGAGAAATCATCCATGATTCTTCTATTATATCAATTATAAATTCATCAAAAATTGCCACTATATACTGTTAAAATGTTACGACTACATTATAAAGGCTAAAGGGCATTTTCTATGGGCAAAAGTGCCATAAGGGCACATAAATATATTTTTTGCTTAATCCTTTGGGGTAATTGGAATTTGAAAATAAGCTAATAGAACATATAAAAAGTAATACCTGATAAGCACTTAAACATTTGGTCAATAAATGAGAGAAGGAAGTCATCTCTCAACCTGTATCTAGAAATTTGATTACTTTGGCTTTACCACTCCTTTTATGTTTAGGTTTAGATGTCTCTATGGTTATATAACCAGTTTGTGACCCTCTTAGAACAAAATTTTATGAGTGCAAAGCAATAAGTTAATTCCCTTAACATTAGAAATCTTCCAAGCAATCGCTCTCTTGTGATTCCTTAACATATTTTGGAGTTTTTCCTTACGTTACCAGGTTAATTAAGAGGAACAATCATTGGCAATTTTAAATTCTCTACTAGAAAAGCATACTCTAGATGATCCAGTAGTAGCTTTAATTCTAACTTTGGTAGCTCCATAATAGGGGCTTTAGTTTTGCTTCTCTTGCATGTTCATTCCTCTTAAATCTTCTTCTCTCCATAGATAAAGGATTGGCTTCCAATTGCTGTTGTATCACTGATAATTGGATGGATCATTGGATGATTCTTCTTGATTTCCCTATTTCAAGCAAAAATCTAAGGGATCCTTAGTTAACAATTCCTGCAAAACGTTAGATGCATGGATATCAACAACATTAAGATAAAAGTAATTGTCATCCTGTTCAGTACATTGCTTCATTGCCTCTTTTATTTTAAATACCATCTCCTCTTCTCTTACCCCTAATGTGAGCTTGCCATCATTAATATCAATTATAGCTTTGGTTGTAACTAAAAAGGGTTTCCCTAAGATGAGTGGTACCTTTATATCTTCATCAATTAGTGGAATTACAAAATCTACAAGAAAAATGAATTTATCAACCTTGATAAGTAAATTCTCAATTATACTCCTAGGGTTTGTTACTGATCTATCAACCAATCATAAAATCATTCAAGTTGGTTTTAGTTCTCCTAAGCTAAGCTGTTCAAATAATTTATACAACATTAAATTTTTGCTAACTCCTAGATCAATTCATGCTTTCTTGATGGATAAATTTCCAATTAAACAAGGGATAGTGAAACTCATTAGATCCTTTAATTTTATTAGAAGCTTATTTTGAAGGATTGTTGAATACTCCTCACTTAATGTAACTACTAACAGTTCATCCTATTTCCTCTTGTTGGATAGCAACTCCTTTAAGAATTTTGCATACATGGGCATCTACAACAAAGCTTCTACAAATGGCAAATCAATTTGTAATTGTTTGATAAGATCTAAAAACTTACGATATTGCTCATTTAAGCATTCTTTCCTTAACCTTTGAGGATACGGAATTGGCGTTTGGTACTTTTTGACTCACTAGGGTTTTGATTCTTCCTTCGGTGGTTTTGAGGATTTTGTGACCTTATCTTTTGGTTCCTTTGTCATCCACTCGAGATTGACTTGGTTCTTTTCATGTTATTTTGTAGCTTACATTGAAGAGTTATGGCTTTTGCTTAAGCTTATAGTGAAGATTTTTGTTGCTTCTTAGTTAAAATTCTTGCAAGCCACTCTATTTATTTTTCAATGCTTGTTAATAAAGCATCAATTTGTATATACATCGTCAATAGATCTTCCAGTTTTGATGCTCTTCTCACTATAAAGGACCCCGAAATCTATGAGGAATACTGATATTCCTTGGTTGTATCGTATAAAAATAATCACTAGGATAAGTGAACCAATCCCTACTCCATTCTTCACGATTGTTAAATGGCATATGTTGAAATCCTCATTGATTCATGAAATTGCCAAATGACCTTCGATAATATTGTCCCATGTATCCTAATTAGATTCAACATCAACATGGGATTTTATGCCAATATAGGAAGATTTTCTAACTTCATGTTTATAGCATCTACCTTAATTGTTAAAGCTATGGTAGTGTCTACATTCACCATGCTAGGATTCTTTTAACTAGACATAGCACTATCTCAATGGTAGTTGTTCATGGCTAACCTTTTAATTAGAGATTGAGCTTCCTCAGGCATTTTCATATTTAGTGTTCTAACTACAACTAAATCAACAAATTGTTTAGTTGAAAAATTTAAACCATTATAAGAAGTTTGTACTAGTATCTATAGTAGAAGAGTGTGATTTAGGCATTTTCTAAGCAACTCTTTAAAATGCTCACATGCATTATATATTATCTGAAAGTTAGATTGAGCAAATGATGAAATGTCATTGCGAAGTTTGGCTTAGTTGGAGGGAAATACTTTTCTAGAAATTTTTCTATCAATATATAATGGAATCTTTTAGGAGAAAAGTTAACCATTGTTTTGCTTTTCCTTATATTGAGTTGAAAATTCAGTTTCCCCTTTTCCCTAATCTAACTTATACCAAACCTGACTCACTAAGTATAAGTTTCTCGATTAGATTAAGAAAAAAATTGAATTTAAAAAAAAAGACCAATTTTTGGAAAGACTTAGAGTTGCCACTTAATTGAGTTAGGAAAATAATGAAATTAAAGCCATGCATGGATATGCCCTAATTTCAACTATTGGTCCATACGTTTTATTCTATAAAGAATTTTTTTTTTTTAGAGTAAAGGAAATTAGAGAAATGTGCTCAGAGGTTAACCTATTAAAACTTCATAAGGTTAACATAAAAAATCCATAAATAAGTAAGGGGCCTTTTAACTTCTCTCAAAATAAAAAGAAAGATATCCAATAATGGAGAAAAATATATATTTTTTGTACTTTTTAACGTCAGCTGAAATGCTAATGTACCTATTAGTCACAATTAGGCCCACATAGTTCTAATAGTATTTCTGTAAAAACTTTGGTGGCAGTCAAATTTATTTATGAAATATTTTAATATATGTATTTACATTTTAATTAATTTTAAAAAAGATAATTATTTTTGCTAACCTTTTTAAAAGAAAAAACCACCACACCAATTAGACTTTCTATTTTATAAAAAAAGCATTTTTAAGGTGATAAAACATTTTTTTATGAAAAACCTTCTTTTATTTTGAAAAGAGATTTAACACATTATAAGATATATAGTCACATTAATAATATTTACAAAAAACATTTTTAGGCAAAATATATTACATTAAATCATCACGGCATATAAAAAATAGCTTCAACATTACTTTTTAAAACACTTTTGAATCAAACACATCACAAAATTCCAATACTTATGAACAAACAAGTACTTTACAATTCATAAATCAAACAAGGATTTTGACCAATATTTTACAAGTTAATCATCAAATCATCAAGATCAACACCTTTCTTATTCTAAACACATTATTCTAACATTATAATAGCAATAATCCTTGGACTTCAATATTATACAAACAAAATTGTGACTAATCTATTTATCAAATTGTCTATTTTAATAAGATCAAAATCTTTTGTTTTTTTCCTTATTATTCAACAATCACATTCTCCTATACTATTAACATTAAAGCGCATCAAGCAATATATAAAGAAAAAGCTATGAACTTTACAAATTATGTATCAAACTATTTATTCTAATACGTATAAGAAGATTACAAGAGTTATTTACACATATCATACATCAAGATTTATCAAAATCACAAGAATATTTAAGCATAATTTCGAGTTCTAGAAACTTACCTTGTGTAGTAATGAATTGGAGGCCAATTTAGGGGGTTTTCGGGTGGTTTCTAGTAAGGTGGTGGTAGTTCCCAATTCTTAACTTCCTAACCTTCGAAAGTCCTAAACCAAATTTAACAGAATTCATACTTTCACCCCTTTGATTTTCCCAATGAAACTTAAATTCTCTAGGAAAACCCTAAACTATTGTATTGAAAATATTAGAAATTATCTTATCCTACTTGATGATTCTTGCAATTGCTTGTTATAATGAGTAGTAGAGGGTCTTATTTGTAGTATACAGTCATGCTTAGTAGTCAAGAAATATTCCTTTTGAGGAAGAAGATTAAATCAATTTATATAATTAAGATTCATTTCATTTTTCTTTTTTCTTTCCATTTTTTTAATCCAATTTTAGCACCCTTTCGATATATATCTAATGGGCTTCATGTAATTGGCTAAAACCTCAATGTTGGGTATTACTAAGTGTTGGGCTATGTTAAAGACCTCTTATGAGCTTTGCATGTTTTGAAGACCTATAAAAGAGATCATTAAGCTGTGGAGACTTGCCAGAGAGCTCACCTGAGCATAGAGATTTGTTGAAGAGCTCTACAGGATTAAGTTAACAAGTTGGCAAGTCAGCACAATCAGGTTGGCAAAATTCAAGTTAGCCTTCAATAGCTCATCACCTAAGCATCTCATTTGCCTACCTAGTTACAGTTGCCATTAGGACAACTTATTTACGTTTATTTACTATATTACCCTTATATTTTATTTTGTATTTACGAGATTGCCACTAAAGCATATTTTACTTCATTTCATTTACAAAACTACCATTATATATAAATAACTTATGTTTGTAGGGTTTTGGTAATACTTATCACTTTCAATGAAAAATCCTTTGAGTATTTCTCTCTAAAAGGTCTCTTATCTTGCTCTTATCAATCCCTTTAATAAGGATTGTAGTGAGCAAGCCTAATTTATAATTTCTATGTAATATCAAAGTAGAGATTATGTCGTGTAGTGTTTGTTTGGTGTATCATATCCTTATGGCAGCATAAAAATTTGCTAAACCCATTCCATCTTCTTTTCTTTGATATCTCGAACGACCTATTTAATCCACTACAGTAAGACCTTTGTAATAGCCTAGGACTTTAAGCTCATACGTTTACCTTAAGATCTAAGCCTCTAAATTTAGGGTGCTAGGCTATAAAATCCATTTAATTTCAAACTTTACAATAATATTAGGAAAATTAGATGAAGCAATTCATGTAAAGTCAACTTCGCAAAATAAGCTATATAAAAATATTAATTTAAGAAAACGTCAATTTATTGTTGAAGTCGATAAATATCGAAAACGTAAAATTCAAGCATTTAAATATAATGAGAAATTAGAGATAAGTTATTTAACCTATAAAAATAATAAATAAAGTTGAATTATATGTGATATACATGTATCAACATAGAATATCATTATTTGTATTAAATACATATATATAATAACAAATTATTATTAAAATAAGGTAAATTAATATAAAATAATGAAAAATTAATTAAAAAATGAAAGGATGAGTCATCCCATGATGTGACAGCTTAGGATCAATTACAATTGATGAGTCAAAAGGTAAAAAATAAGAATTTGCACTTCATGCATTAAAAAATCAAGAAAATAACATGTGTAAGCCACATGCCTAGTTTTTATTAATCATATTCCATTTGAAAAATATAAATAGGGCATGCACACTTCAAAAACAATATTTTAGAAGTTTGAAAATAAAAGAAAATCACTTTAGAAAATTTTGAAAAAAATAAGAAAATTAGAGCAAAAATAGAGTACGAATCTGATCTAAGGTGGTTCAATAGGTTATCGTTATCCGATTGTGGTGGCCATTTGTGGTCAAAGAAAGCATCAACAATGGAGGTGATCCGATAAGGTTAGGTGGCTAGATGCGGCCGATTTAGGCGAACCAAAATTCTAGCTAAAACTTTGTAAATTTTGTAAAAATAGCAAATGATGTTATTTAATTATGAAATGTAGGTTTTTAGAGTTATTTTCTATGTAGATTAATGTATTAATTTTATTTTAGTGAAATAATTATTGGAAATGTAAGCTCTGTAAGAAATGGCTCCATTTGGAAGAAAATTGAATTAAATTTTAGAAATATTAAATAATGTCCTTCCAAGCTGAAAATTTATACGTAACATACCTAATATATTTATTCAACTATAGTAAGAATAATTTATAAAAATAATCATGTTTGCTATTTATTGAAATTATTTTGGATAAAATTGGTAATTTTGCTATATCAAGCCTTATTTGATTTCCTTAATTTGACATATATCAAGCCCAATTCGCTTAATATAAATTACTCGATATTAGACTAAGGAAATACTTTTATTTAAAAAAATTTAAAAAATTGGAGTTGCCAACCAGTTTAATTATTAAAAAAATAAATTAGGGTTTTTAGGTAGGAAAACCTTAATTTGACAACTAATCTATAGATTCTCTAAGAAAATGATTTTTAGAAAAAATAAACTAGAGAAAATAAGATTCGAGGGTTAATCTATTAAGACTAAGTCACCATATGAAAATTAAAGAAAAAATTGATGGGCTGTTATTTTTATATATATATATATTTTAAAATACTAAAAATATACTTAAATATACAAAAGATGACTAAAGATATTTTTAATTATTTTTTATTATGAATTTCTTGGAAAAAAGGGAAATTTTTTTTAATATTTTTTATACGGTTACCTTAAAGGTGTCTATGTACATGCTAGTTAGGATCAAACTAGCTGTAGTTCCTTTTTTATAAAAAGTTTAGTAGATTGATTTTTTTTTTATTTCGAAAACTGAGCCAATTTTATGTTTTTTTTTATCAATTTATTATTTTTTAATAAAAAACTAAAGAAATCTAATTTTCCCGAATTAAAGAAAACCCTAACTAACTAAATCTTTCTAAAAACTCTGGTTAAGATATTTCTTATTTTTAAAACCACTACGTATCAAAATATCTTTTATAATACCTAATTATAAAATACATTAAAAATACTATTGGATACGTACCTTCATGCATAGCTTTTCTGAATCCTAACCACAAGGTACACATCTCAATATATATCTTAATCGTAAAATACGTATCTCAAAACGTATCATTTCTAAACCTTAATTACGAGATATGTTGAAGATGCATTTAAATAAAAAAAATCTTATTAAACGGACACAATTTTCAAATATCTAAATTTACCAAAAAAAAAAAAAACTCAAACTATCTAAAAAATATATGTTGATATAACAATAACAATAACCTGCATTAAAAGAAAATTAATTAGTAAAGATAATTAAATTAACTAAGTAAATAAATAAAATAATTTTTATCTACCTAATTCGGGTTGCGCATAATTGTAGTCATGGATGTGTTTAGCTTCCATCATCAAGAATCCAACATAATTGTTTATTGGTCATCAGGGGCTTTAGACTTTGTTGGTCGATGCTGGTGTACAAGTAGAGCTTCCTTTGGACTTGCTATTGGATGTAGTTCGCGGACTAGAATTATTGGCATCTGGAAATTAGACTACGTGTCATTGTGCAATTGATTGGTGTAGAGTTGTCTTCAGATTCATTGGCTTAGAGTTGGACTTTGAATTCATTGGGGTTGCGGCTTCGAATTAGCAATTCAGATTTGGCTAATTCAGGCATCGGGCTTCAATTGTCTGTGAGTGACGTTATTGATTAGATTAGGATTGTCAACAGGGTCGGCGTTGTAGAGCTTTGTTTGATGGAGTTAACATAGCCCACTTCGGTTTGCATCGGGGGAATTGAGATTGAGGCTTCGATCAGCGTGTGTAGGGCTATTGTGTTTAACTTCGTGTGTTGGTGTCGTGAACTTTGTTGGTCGGATTATGGACTGCTGCAAGCAAGTATAGATGGCTTGGATTGAGAGTGATGTGCGAGGAGATGCTGGTCGTACCAATTCTCATACATTGGTCAGAGTGTCAACATATAATTAGATTTGAAATTGGAGAGTTGTGGCATTGATTGAAGATGGTATTTGATTTGAAAGATGAATGGCACTTTTGGAAATTGGCAATTGAATTAGACAACTAGCAATGTAGAAATTTGGAATTGCGGCTCTTTCGGTGATTTGGAATTATAGACTTCAGGATATAAGGAAATTTTCAATTATGGGAAATAAAAAAAAAAAACCTCAAACTTCTTCAATAATTTTCTATTTACAAACCCACTTATTAAATATGTGGAAGATATGTTTTAGATTTTTTTTAAAGATTTGACCTAGTTTTTTAGAAACCCTACCTAATTCGGGTTTTCTATTTTATCAAGGCCTGATCTAATCAAATAATTTAACCTAGCCTAATAAATTATAAATTTCATCTAGCCGAATATAATTTAAATAAAATTCTATTTTAAATCAGACTAGGTTAGAATTATTATAATAATATCCGACCCTTCAATAACTTAAGAATTTATTAAATTAATCACACATTACCCAATTTAATTTTAAATGATCCAATGCGACTCGATACGATATGACGTGATTTTATATGATGCGACTCTATACTATATGACTCAAATCTCTTTTTTCATTTTTCATTTTTTTATTTTTTCTTTTAATTCGTTTTTATTTTTATTTTTTTATTTTTCTATTTATTTCTTAAACCTAGCTTAATAAATTGAAATAAAAAAAATTGGCGAAAATGAGGTGTTTATAATTGCCTCTCTATAGTGAAGTTTGATTAGAACTTTACTACAAAGACTGTTATGCTCCGAAGTCACATAGTTGCAACAGTCCCACCATATAAACCATTCTATGATAGTAATTGGCCTCATAGTACCTACCATAGACATAATTTACACAAGGCATCAACGACTCCTCGCTTTGAAGTAAATAATCCAATTAAATGTTTAATTAAAATTATGGTAAATATCACAAATTTTTATTAAATATATATAATTATATGTAAAGTCCATAGAACTTCCCAGGAAGATCTACTTAAACATAACAGTTTACTAAGTTTACATAACAACTACCAGTCTTTCAGTTTTTGAACTATAAAGGACACGCCAACTACATATCCACTGTTAAGCCAATTGATCGTCATACCCCTGCCTTCTAAAGGACTAACTTCTAGATAATTGTATGGCGGCATAATACTTGCTGTAGTCAGAAATCAGGACCTACAAAAGGATCTATAAGGGTATGAGCAACTACAACTTAGGAAGTTGAACTGGAGACTCATGAATGTATACAAAAACAAACAACATTATCAAACAATTATTTTCATACAATACAGCAATCAAGTGTATCGCACAACGTAGTCTGGTCCGTTGTGAAATTAGAGAAATTCCACTGCTCTAATCTAGGTTGAGAAGTTTCCATGTTATGCAGCAGCTCACAACCAAACCCAAGCTTGTGCAATGGAGACCTCGCTCCTTCCGCGACTACCTTCGAACCATTGACTTCAGCTTTACTACAACCTCCTCTCCTATCACTTAGTTCGACTAAGAATGAAGAACAGACCATTATGTAATCCTTTACTATCCCTTTTGAAGGGGTCAGTATTTGGTTGGAGAATCATATGATCTCCTAACAGGTTGCAATGCATAACATTTTTAGTTATTAGAGTCGAATAAGATTAAATTTCAGTCAAGGTGTTCAAACAAGTTCACACCAATTCAATTGATCATAAAATCAATCACATTACAAATTTCAATACGCATTCAGATACATCAAACACATGTGTAAATTATTTACAATCACAACCATACACAATCTTAAGTCTCCAAGAACCATAAAATAGCACTCTAATACAATGAGTAATAACCCAACTTACTTGGAGTTTCTTAGTTGCCTGATCACTCGATTACAAGCCGATTCGTTTTTGGATATTCTATAATACAAATAGGTCTTTCTAATACTAATACTTTAATGATCCACATTCTAAGTTATAATTTAACTTATTTTTCTATGTATACCTATTAATTACTAATGATTCATTTTACCCTATTTCGGGGTTCGATTCTTAAATTAGATTTTCGTTTTGATTTTGGAATCTTAAATATGCTCAAATCCTAATGTAAAATTAATTACATTGAGCTCGAGTATTTTAATATCCTATTGGGTCTTAATTTAGTATTCTAAACTGTTTGATACATGCTAATCCTAATTGGGATACCGGATTTATTCCCGCTGTGAGAAATCTTATATTTTTTTATATAATTACCTAAAATTAAATTTTATTTCAAACTTATTATATTCTGATTTCTATTATTATATTATCTAATTAAACCTAATTTTTTATAATATTCCTAATTTTCTACAATTAACACATAATTCCTTCATTACTTACACTTAACACTCCAAAGGCTAGGATTAGGTTTCTACATCAGAGATTAACATCCCTAAACATCTAATTACTATCTAAATCATTAATTAGTGTCTTAATCACCTAATTAACCTAAAATTACCCAATTTTTCTATCATTTTAGGACTAAAAATTAACTTAAAAATTTCAAAAATTAATTTTAAAAAAATGGCTTCATAGCACTATTCTAGATCCTTTAAGCATTCTACAAAAAAAATTTGACCTCTAAACTACACTCCTAAGCCTATTTATTTCTAGTTCTAATCATACTCGGTTTTACTTAATTTGTTAAGAATCCTATATTTTCAAACGTGATTAAACTAACAAACTAAGCTCTGTTTTATTTTTATGAAAGATATCAACTTAAAAGGTTGATGTAAAGAATAAACTACCCATGTTAAAAGGATGGGGCAGACAAATACCTGTCTTGAAAGAACAAATCAAAAGGTTATGAGGCCTATCTTTAAAGGATAGGGCTTAATGGTGTCTATCTTGAAAGAATAGAGCAAAAAGTTCAAGAGGGCTTATCTTGGAAGGATAAGGCTTAATGGTGTCTATTTTAGAAGGATAAAACAAAAATTCCAAGGGAGCCTATCTTAGAAAGATGGAGCAAAAATTTCAAAGGGGCTTTTCTTAGAAGGATAAGGCTTAATGGTAACTATCTTGGAAAGATAGAGCAAAAATTTCAAGGGGGGCTATCTTAGAAGGATAGGGCTAAATGGTATCTATCTTAGAATGATAGAGCAAAAATTTCAAGGGAGCCTATCTAGGAAGGATAGGGCTTAATGGTGTCTATCTTGGAATGATAGAGCAAAAATTTCAAAGGGGCCTATAAAATATTAGAAGGATAGGGCTTAACTGCATCTATTATAAAAGGATAGATCAAAAATTTCAAGGGAGCCTATCTTAAAAGGATAGAGCAAAAATTCCAAGGGAGCTTATCTTGGAAGGATACGGCAAAAAATCTTAAGAGGAACCTATCTGGGAAGAATAAGGAAAGAACCATTGGAGGTAAAATTAACTTGTTTTGGTTTGGTAGATAATCCAAAGAGGATAGACCTTTTCGAGATTTCAAAAAACTTGTTTTGTTTTGATGGATGATCTAAAGAGGATAGATCTCTTTGAGATTTCAAAAAACTTATTTTGGTTTGGTGGATAATCCGAAGATGATAGATCTCTCTGACATTCCTTTTGGTTTGATCTGAAGAGGACAAATCTCTTAAAAAATTGATTTCACTTTAGTGACCCGAAGATGATAGACCTCTTCGAGATTCTTGCTTTGTTTTAGTTGGTGGATGACCTGAAGATGATAGATCTCTTCAAGATTCTTTTTTACTTGTCTGAAGAGGATAGATCTCTTCAAAATTGTTTCTACATTAATGACCCATAGAGGATAGATCTCTTCAAGATTCTTGTTGAGTTGTCTGAAGAGGATAGATCTCTTTATGATGAATTGCTCGAAAGGATAGATCTTTTAAAGACAAGATAAGATGTCATTTTATTAAAGAAAAAATGAGATAATGTTCTCATGAGCAAGTGATCTTTTAAATGACTGGATAGTGCTCTTTTGAGCAAGCGATCCAAGCAATTCTACAAAGGAATAGATAGGACAATGAGCAAGCAATCCTAAAAAGGATTAGGACAGCGCTCCTTTGAGTAAGCAATCATAGTAAAAGATTAGATAGGATATCATACCTATAAGCAAGTGATCCTAGAAAAGATAGGATGGTAATCCATTGAGTAAGCGATCTAAGAAGTAAGAAAACTTTCATGAGTCTTGACAAATTGATCTATGACTTGAGTTTGAGGGATTTTGATGATTCCTTGAAAATTTTTTATTTTTCCCTTTTTCTTTAAAAAAAAAAACTCTTTCATAGAAAATTGTGCTGCTAACAAGTAAGAAAGTCTTAAAAACTCTTAAAGATCACCAATAAGGTGCTGGCTTACCCCTTACCTGTTGACCACTCATTCTTTCAATCTCATTTCCTAAAGCATATTTCATGGTCTTTAATCTTTTTAGAAGCACTGATTTCCAATTTGTAATAGCACTCAACTCTTTAGTTTTCCACTAAGGGGATAGATATCATTACTTGAAATGTTTAGTCAAACTGGACTTCTTTACACTCTCATAGGTCTGTTTTTACTCTTAGCATTAATTTCAAAAAATTGTGACCTATCTTGTAAGTGGTACAATTTGGTTAATCAATGGGTCTTTTCTGGGTTTACAATGTAAGGCTTTTAGTTAATGGTTTAAGCAAATGGATATCAATGTAATTAGCTAATTTTGAAGAAATCATATGCAATCAGTCTTGGGTTTACAAGCCAAGAACTTAAGAGAAACTAAACATGCGCTTGCCCCAGTTTTATGAGTAAATTTCGCTTAAGATAAGCTAATTTCTTTAATAAAAAAGTTTCATTAAGGCTAGTATAGTGGGTTGGATCATAAAATGAGGCTTGGCTTTGGTTTTAGGCTTAGGAATTGGTAATGTTCAAGCTCTAGATACCATCACCAGTTCAGACTTTAGGCCTTATTTTTTTTTTTTTTAAGGTAATCACCTTGCTAATATCTTCAAGCTTTTTTTAAATTTTTCTTTTTCTTTTTCTTTTTCTCCTTGTTTTTTCTTGTTTACTCTTCTTCTTCTTCTTCTTTTTTTTTCTCTTTTCCTCCTTCTTCTTCTTGTTTTTTTTGGGTCAAGGTGGTCACCTCCATTGTTGAGCTTTCACTTAATAGGATCCGAAGCACCAAAAGGTAAGTTTAAGGTATATAAGCTTAGAAAAAGTGTATATGGCTTTAAAGTGTTTAGGAAAGATTGTATGGACTTGATGTGCTTAAATGAATGTATAGGCCCAGTGAAGTGTATATGGTTTGAAACGCTTCTTCATTCCAAAGAAATTGAATTATCTATGACAATATTTGCTCATAAATTGGCAAAACTAAAGTAAGTATAAATTAGTCTACTTCTTTTCTGTAAATTAATGATCCTAACCTCCTCATTGCCCCAATTTAGGGTAGTTATTGGCAAGGCTAATTTAAAAAAAAAAAATCCCTTAAAAGTTCAAATGGGTTTGCAAGGGATAATAGTATTTAGAGATGATGAAATGAATGCCTAATATCATTTTAACACATGTACCAAGTTCAAGAAAGACCTCCTTTAAGGAATGAGCCTAATTATTTACCTTGATGACACTCTTCTCTCATGTATGTCTAGGAGTAGTGTTTAGGACACGAGTTGCCTCTTTTCATCCTAAATCTTTCAAGTAATGTATTATCATTCCCTTAGGTGGAAAGTTTTAAGTTTTGAGTTCACATTTTCTTTATTTATTATTGCTCATTCAAAATACCTCTATTTGAATTGAGCTAGTTTCATAGCATATAAAGATAAGAATACACAAAGAACCCATATCCATTACAAGCTCCAAAATGAAAGATTATTCCAAAAAAAAAAATGTAGGAACTAAAATTTTTTTCTATTTTTTTCTCCTATTTCTATCACTTCTTTGAACTCGGCGCATTTAACTGAATTGATCTTTTAGAGATATCCTTAACTGCTTCAAATGGTAAGTTACCTTGCCAAATGATAGTAGTAGATCCTCAATGCCTAATGATGGAGGTTGTTTGTTTGATACCTTTAAGGTAAGGATACTACTGCTAACTAACCCATCAGTCTCTATAACACTTGGTTAGATAATCTTAGCATCAATCAAACCTTTCACCTTATTCTTTAATCTCCAACAATCTTCAGTAGTATGCCCTACTTGGCCTATATGGTATTCACACCATTTATTAAGGTTACAATCCCTTAGCTTATATTTCTTTGTTTAGTTTTTGCATACTAATAGTCCTGCATCTTTCAACTACTTGAAAACTTAGGCTATTGGAATCTTGAATTCTGTAAATCACCTCTTCTTTTTATGGATGGGCTTGTTTTGATTTTGGGATTTCCCAATCAGCATATTTGTTCCTAACTTCTTTTTCTTTGAATCTTCTTCAAGCTTGGGTTGTAACTTCCTATTTGTATTAGGATATAGGTTTCTACATTGCTTCAACACATAATCCATTGCTATTTCCTTACTAATGAGCCTTTTTCTAACTTCACTAACATTTTTTCTAAGGCTACATTCCTTTCTTCTAAACCCTGGTAGTAACATGCCCCTCGGGCTTGACCATTCAAAACTACTTCTAACAACTTTTCCAAACTTCTTATCATATTGATAATAGGCCCTTGAATTTGTAACTCTTTAGATTCGTATAATTGAGATGGTGCATTAATAGGCCCTTAGGCTTAGATACGAGCTATGGCCTCAACTTGTTTCCCGTACTTGCTCAAAACCCCTTCTACTATGGCTATTCTCAGTTCTTGAGCTTCAGACATCTTGATTTTTTTTTTTAAATGAGTAATTATAGGCTTCAAATTGGGCCAAACTACTTAGAAAACTATTTGTCAAAGCTTTTAAGAATGTCTTCATTGTTAGCAACACTACATTCCCTCTCTTTAGAAAAAAAAGTCTAGTTTTTTATTTTGAAAGCACTTTTCTTTTTGGAAACATTTACTAAAAATCAATGTTTATTTTATGTTACAAATAGCCTAATATTGACACTGATGAGTCTAAAAAGATTAGAAATATTGGGATTAACAATTGAGGACATATGATAATGATTATCTTAAAAAAAACGAGAATTATTTTACAATAAGAAACTTATTGAATAGACATAAGGGTGACAAATCATAACAAAAGCTTTATTAGGAGCATGACAACTTAATGAATGAATATGAAGAACAAGAATGTAGACATTTACAAGATTGATGACTCTAAGATGGGAAATAATTTACAATGGAATCTGATAGTTAAATCCTTTTTTTTTTGTTTTTTTCTTTTTTTTTTGTTAGTTCCTAACAGTATAGTACACGTAGGGCATTGTAATAGAAATTGACTAAGTAAATAATTATCACGAAACTGGTTTTTTTTATCATAAAATACCTTTTGAAATTTCCCCTTTTAAAAAAAATGTTGGAAAGCCATTTTAAAAATGATAGTTCCATAATAATATTTATCATAGTTAACTTCCATAATTACATGCCCTAAAAAAATTTACAAGTTAATAGAAAAGTTTTTCCTTATTTGTTTCTTCTTGTTATTTTTCTTTATTTTATTTTATTTTTTGTTTTCGTTTTTAAGGAATCCATCAAGAAATAAAAAATGAGTAAAAAAAAAAAACTACACAATCAATAAAGGTTTTCATTTAATAAAGCTACAATTTATTAACAATCATAAAATTCAACCGATACAATGAAGAGAAAAAAGAAAATCCTAAGTAATCTTCCTAAAAATCCAATCCTATATCTGTAAGAGTCGATGAATCTAGCTAGGATAGGCTTCATGAGGTTGATCCTGACTGGACTTTTTATATCTATATTACATAAAATATGAAACGACACAATTATTAACAACACAACCACTAAATTTAGAATAAAGTTAAATATGATATTAATAATTTTACAGTTTTTTTTCAAAAATTTTCTTAGAAATTACACATCCTTTCACTCATTAGGAAATAATGAAAATAAAACACATATAATATAGGAAATAGAATATTCATAAAGAGATGAGCATAATCAAATATATAAAAATGCAATATGTTATACACGCATGCAATGTAATAAGAGTCCATAATTAATAAATTATAGGAAATATGATGAATCCACGGTTGAGAAATACCCTTATATATGAGTAAGACTAAAATAGATTTTTCTTTTTTAAATGGCATTTGCAAATACTCATATACAAGGGTTATTGGTTTTTTTTTTTTCTTGAAGAATAAGATTGGTCCACCCGTGGATTGATTGGGATTTTTCTACAATTTATGACTAACTACACCTTTTTTGAAAAGGATGTTGGAAGAGAGTAGGGTCTTTAGGTTTTAGGTTCCGTAGCTTCAAGGTTTTCTAAAGAGAAGTGAAAGTGGGTTCACTTATCACCGCCAAGTGGGGGTAATGACCCCAACGACCTGAAGGTTACACAATGGTGGCCCGTCCTTGGTTCCTAAGGTAGCCTAAGTCCGATCACATATAAACACTTAGATGGTTACTTACAAAATAAAACCCCCTCTAATTCCCTAGAAGGCCCATTAGGCCTAGCTTTTTTTCTTAGGACTTACATCACTAAAAAACAATTAGTATAACTATAATACAATATAAAAAGAAAATAATAATATAGAAGCCCATCAATAATTTTTTAATCTTTACATAGCTAGCTTGCTAGGCATCCCCAATGGAGTCACCAATTCTGTTGAGTCCTATTTCAATTTCCTTAGTTTAATTTATATTAAGTCCAACCTGCTTAATATAAATTACTTGACATTAAACTAAGGGAATACTTTTCTTAAAAAAAATTTTAAAAATTGGAGTCTCCAACCAGTTTAATTGGTAAAAAATGAAATTAGGATCTTCAGATGAGAAAACCTTAATTTGACTATTGATCTATGGATTTTCTAGGAAAATGATTTTTAGAAAAAATAAACTAAGGAAAATTGGGTTCAAGAGCTAACCTACTAAGACTAAGTCACTATATGAAAATTAAAGAAAAAATTGATGGGCTGTTATTTTTATTTTTATTTTTTTAAAATACTAAAAATATACTTAAATATATAAAAGATGACTAAAGGGATTTTCTTATTATTTTTTATTACGAATTTCTAAGAAAAAGGGAAAAAGTTTTTATTTTTTTTATTTTTTTATATGGTTGCCCTGAAGGTACCTATATACTCGCTAGTCGAGATTAAATCGGTTGTAGTTCTTTTTTTTTTTATAAAAATTTTAGTGGATTGATTCTTTTTATTTCGAAAACTAAGCCAGGTTTAACATTTTTTATCAATTTATTATTTTTTTAAAAAAATCTAAAAAATCTAATTTTCCCAAATTAAAGAAAATCCTAATTAACTAAATCTTTTTGAAAACTCTAGTTAAGATATTTCTTATTTTTAAAACCACTACATGTTAAGATAACTTTTCTAAATCCTAATTATAAGATACATTAAATATACAGTTGGATACGTATCTTTACGCGTAGCTTTTCTGAATCCTAATCATAAGATATGCATCTCAATACGTATCTTAACTGTAAGATACATATCTTTACATGTGTCATTTCCAAATCTTAACCGCAAGATACATATCTTGATACATATTTCAATCGCAAGATACGTATCTCAATACTTATTATTTCTAAACCTTAATTACAAGATATGTTGAAGATACATTAAAAAAAAAAACAATTTTCTTATTAAACGAACACAAATTTCAATTATCTAAATTTACCAAAAAAAAAAACTCAAACTATCTAAAAAATATCTGCTGATATAACAATAAAAATAACTTGCACTAAAAGAAAATTAATTAGTAAAGATAATTAAATTAACTAAGTAAATAAATAAAATAATTTTTATCTAACTAATTCGGGTTGCGCATAATCGTCGTCGTGGATGCGTTTAGCTTCCGTCATCAAGAATCCAACATAATTGTTTATTGTCATCAAGGGCTTTAGACTTTGTTGGTTAGTGTTGGCATACGTATGAAGCTTCATTTGGACTTCCTATTAGATGTGGTTCACGGACTAGAATTGTTGGTGTCTAGAAACTGGATTGCGTGTTGTTGTGCAATTGATCGGCATAGAGTTATCTTCGGATTCATTGGCTTAGAGTTAGACTTCGGATTTGTTAGCGTTGTGGCTTCAGATTGGCAATTTGGATTTGGCGAATTCAGGCATTGGACTTTGATTGTCGGTGAGAGATGTTGTTGATTAGATTAGGATTGTTGACAGAGGTCAGTGTTGTGGAGCTTCGTTCGATGGAGTTGACGTAGCCCACTTTAGATTGCATTAGGGGAATTGAGATTAAGGCTTCAATCAGCATGTATGGGGCTATTGTGTTCAACTTTGTATGTTGGCATCGTAAACTTCGTTGGTTGGATTATGGACTATCGCAGGTGAGTATGGATGGCTTGGATTGAGAGTGATGTGTGAGGAGATGCTGGCCGTGCCAATTCTCATGCATTGGTCAAAGTCTCAACATGGAATTAGATTTCGAATTAGAGAGTTATGGCATGGATTGAAGACGGTATTTGGTTTGAAAGATGATTGGCACTTTTGGAAATTGGCAATTGAATTAGACAACTGGCAATGTAGAAATTTGGAATTGTGGCTTTTTCGGTGATTTGGAATTGTAGACTTCAGGCATTGAGGAAATTTTCAATTATGGGAACAAAAACAAACCTCGAACTTCTTCGATAATTTCCTATTTATAAACCCACTTATTGAATATGTGGAAGATACGTTTTTTATTTTTTATTTTTCTGAAGATTTAATCTAGTTTTTTAGAAACCCTACTTAATTCGGGTTTTTTATTTTTTCAAGGCCCGATCTGATCTAATAATTTAACTTAACCCAATAAATTATAAATTTAATATAACCTAATATAATTTAGATAAAATTCTATTTTAAATCAAACTGAGCTGAAATTATCTTAATAAAACCTAACTCTTCAACGACTTAAGAATTTATTAAATTAATCACATACATTACCTAATTTAATTTTAAACAATCTGACGTGACTCAACATGATACGACATGATGATATGATGTGACTCTATACTATGTGACTCGACTCTCTTTTTTCATTTTTCATTTTTTTATTTTTTCTTTTAATTTTGGTTTTATTTTTATTTTTATTTTTCTATTTATTTATTAACCTGGCTCAATTAATTGAAATAAAAAAATTAGCAAAAATGTGGTGTCTACATGCTGTTTTATTGAATTAATTAGTTTTTAACAAAATCGAAAAATGACCCTTACGTATTATGATATCTACAAGTTCATAATGATGTTTAGGACACTTGCATTTTATTGAACAGGGCCCGAAGCCTTATATTGAAACACGATAGGAGCAATGAACGCACGCCCCATTTTTTTTTTTTTTTCAAACGAGCACATGATGTACCCTATACATATCCTCACACCCAACCTTCTTCTGCCCTTTTTTTTTTCTCCAGAATTTTGGCTCTTCCCTCCCTTAGTTGCTCAATTTGAGGTCATTTTTTACCCCATTTACTACACAATTTCACCAATTTAATGGTGAAATTGTATGGTGTACTTGGCATAATATGAATTGAAGTGAAAAAACTATCCTCATTCATCCTTTTACTCACTTGAATCAAGCATGAAAAAGCTCAAAAAATTCAATTTTTCAATGAAAACATTAATGGTGGAATTCAGCTATTAACAAACTTTCCAAGTTCGTGCAAGCTTGGGAAGCTATAAATTAAGCCCCTATCCTCATTGAAAAAGGATAGAATAGTACGTTATCCCCTCAATCTCTCCATTCACAATTTCTCTCTCTTCCTCACATATTCTCTCTCTTCGGACTTCCCCCTCTACACATCCCAACCTGAAACCACTACCCTGATCAACTTCGTAGTGGTTTACAACCTAAGTCCTAGTATTCATTCAAGCCATAACCATTACCACAGTAACTCTCCTTCAACCGTCGTCGGCCACCGCTTCAGAAACCGCCAAAAACACCTCTTCATGCCTAGGCATTGAGCCTACCCCCCTTCAACCCTTATCCATAACATACAAAGGACCCCTTCCCTGCTTGAATTAATGGCTCGAAGAAGCCCTAAAGAGCATCCGAGTTGACGTTGTTAAGGATTTGAATCACGACTTGTTGGAGCTCCAAATTTTGACCCAAGTCCAGCTAATCTGACTCGCGTACAGTCCCTTGATCCGACCTGCGCATCTCTAATCAACATGTAGTCCGATTTTTGTTTGTGCTGTATTTGATTTTTTTTATTTATTTTATGTACATGTAAATGTAATCAAAGGTAAAAAAAGAAAAAAGAAAAAAAAGAGAAAAAGAAAAAGGAAGAAGGAAAAAGAAGAAAAAAAAAAGGGAAACAGGAAAGAATATAAAAAAAAAAGAATACTTAATTAGTTTATTTATTTTAGTATAATGGAAATGGATAAAAAGTAAATAAAAAAGTATAAGATAAAGAAAAATAAATAAATAAGGAAAAAATAAGAAAAATAAGAATAAAAAATTATTTGGTCACTTAGAAAGAAAAACATTTTTCCAAGATAAGAAAAAATAAATTAATCAACTATCAAATTTATGGCATTTTAGAATCTTTCAAAAAATAAAAAAAAATCTAATTTAGGTACTTTTTTTTTTTAGAAATTTCCTTAGATAAATCAAATTAAACTAAAAATGTAAATGTAATCATTTTTTCTTTTATTAAAACAAAATAACCCACTAAAGTTTTATAAAAAGAATTACATACGCTTAATTTCAAATTATGGGTATGTAAGTATTTACGGGGCAATGATAAAAAAAAAAAAAAAACTAACTTTCCTTTGTTACTTCATTTATCCAATTAGAATAACTAATAACCAAGTTCTGTCTTTTAAAATTGAAAGGTGATTTTGAAGTTTAACTTTAAATTTGGAAAGTTAATTGTACCAAGCGAGGGACCATTGTATAAGCTCTAAGTGTTGTGGTGTAACTACTGCTCAGGGTTAATTAGGCCATCCCCACTTAAGCTTGATGTGACCAATGAAAGTGTTCTTAAACAAGTGAAGTCACACAAGCTTAAAAACCTTTAAAACCCACCCTTTATGCATTCACGATATCCAAGATAAACGAATAATCAAGCAAGATGGAAATAAAAATATAAAATGGCTTAGAGTTTCCTTGATTTCCCTTGTAATTTTCACATATTGTAAATGTAGAATTGTTGTAAATAGGTTTTGTCATTGTCAAACAATCTTGTAGCATAGTTTCTCTTTGGTAATTCAAAAATGGCTTGTTCATCATTTAACTCCATCTACTTCAAGAAAAAATTTGTAAGAAAGCCCATCTGCCCTAAACCCATCCTAAACTAATGGTTACGACACTTCAATTCAAGGGAACAAGAGACCATCTTTAGTAAGATCAAGCCCATTCTAGCACTTCCTAAAGTAAAGATAGAGATTAATTTGATTAGGGCTTTGACCAAATTTTGGGAACCTAAAGAAGTGGCTTTTCAAGTTGGGCCCTACTTGATTTGCCCAACACTTGAAGAATACACCTAATTACTTTAAGCCCCTTCTTTGGAAAATATATACACCCCAAATTTGGAAGTGGACCCTGTGAATGCCTTCTCAAGATTCATGGGTATTAGAAAAATGGAAGTGAACAAAGCCCCCGAAAGCTATAACAGTAATTGCATCAAACTAGAGGACTTAAAAGCCTGGTTCACCATTGAACCTAAATCTAATCAAGGGGATATCTTCTATGGCAATCTTAAAGCTTAAGGACAGAGCAGAATAAAAGCCTTTATCTCAGTTGCATTCAGGACCCTCCTATCTCTAATGGAAAGTTCCTCATACATTTCAGGGTTGCTAAGTTAATGAGCCAATTTCTCAAAGGAAAATCATGTCTTGGCCCTCTTCGTAGAGCAAATTAGAAGCCTCAATATTTTGAAAGAAAAGAATGATGGTACACTAAAGACCAACATGGCATTACTGGCAGTATGACTTGTGAGCCACATGAAATGTTATGGGCTTGACCTAATCTAAGAAAAGGTTGCTTACAACATTGGTTTAATATATTCATTTGTCGATAATGTCCATCTCTCAGAAGGAAAATCTACATACTACATGGTAAAAGTACTGAGAAATTTCCAAGTTGTTGATATTCTATGGACAGCAAGATGGAGTAACTTCAAAAGGGTAATCCTAGTTTGCAAAAATTATTGAGCAATGCCCTTAATTAAGATGAAATTATGCACAGGTTATTACCCTAACAACATGATCAAACAATTTGGATGTATCTAAGATATAGTCTATAGACATCCGTTAGATATCATGACCTTAGATTATGAGGACCTTCAGATTCCATTGCCATAAAAGATGTCCAAAATCAAGGCAATCAAACATTTATGGGAAACAAAAACTGCCAACCCAAACATTGATTTAGGAGAATGGCTAGGAGAAGTGAATAAGTACTAAGTTACCAAAGAATATTTATATGATCGACTCCATAGAGTAGGGGAGATTTAGTATTAAGCACCAAAGGTCATCCAACCCACTGTAGCTGAACTAGATATTGATGTTAAGACCTATATGGACTAAGTACAAGCTTGAGTCGAAATAATCTATGAAGAGAAAAACATGTAGGAGTATCTCTTTTGGGAATCAAAATAACATTCCAAGACCTTAGAACATCAATTAAGGATGACCCAAAAGCAGCTCAAAGAATTTGAAGAAATAGAAGAGCTTAACTCAGGAAAAAGGAAAGGAGCACCAGTAGGGTCCAATAAGCAGAAAAGGGAATGCCTGTCAAACACTAAAAGAACATTTAGAGATAGAAATAATCTTCTTGAATGTAATAATGTAAAAGGGAACTCCAAAAGCCAAAATAAAATAAAATTACCATCTTACTGGTTATTAATCAATTCTATCTCTTTGCATCCATGTGCCATGCATTTCTTAGTTTCTTATTTGTCTCTTTTGAAGATATTTGTGTACTAACTTGTTGAAAAGTAATCTTAACCCGATTGCTAAGATAACTCCCAAATGTCAAATCTTGTAAAGAAGTCCTATTAGAACCTGCTGTCAAACCAAAATGGCCAACCAAGGAAACGACAACACCAATACCAATAATGGCAATATCAACCCCAAGGCTATTGATCCTACTAAGCTGAGGTTCTAATCTTTAAAGTAAACCATTGGGAAGATTGCAGGCCAACTAAGCTTTCTCACTAATGGCATCACCTTACTCAGGTCTACGACTCCATCAAACAAAGAAAGTTCTAAGGCCTAATATGGAAAGAATACAAAGGCCCCACCCCTCGAAACGGAAGAAGCCTACCTTAAGGTCAATTAGGCCTTCGAATCATTTGAAATAGAAGGGGTATTTCTAAAGGCTAACCAAACTTTTGAGTCGAACACTTGCTCATTCTTAGTTAATCCAAAGCTTAAAGTTGATCAAGATAGACTAAAAGAGCTTAAGAAGCGGCTAACTCAATAAATCACTGAAAAAATGAAAATGCTCGAAGGATATGATGGATTCAAGAAAACTGGCATAATAGACTTCTCTACCTATGATTATGGGAGTTTCCTAGAAAAGTTCAAAGCACCTGACTTTGAAAAATATAATGGGACTAGATGCCCTAAGCTGCACACCTAGCTGTATGTAAGTAAGATGGGCAAGTATGTGCAATATGACCGATTCATGGTCCAAACCTTTTAAGATAGCCTAATTAGCCTTACTTTAACTTGGTATGCCCAATTGGACCTGAATCAGGTGAACATATGGGAAAAGCTGGCCAAAGCATTCTATGAGAATTATAGATTCAACATTGAAGTGGAGCCAACCATGATAGATTTGGTTGCCTTACGAAAGAGGCACAATGAATCTTTTAAAGAGTATGCCTAAAGGTGGAGTTCCCTACTTGTAAGGGTATCTACCTACGTGACTGAAAAAGAGCTAACTACAACTTTCATCAACACTCTTGAGAGACCTTACTTCATTCACTTGATTGGACAAGTCTCTTCTAGCTTTATAGAAGTAATGGCAACATGGTATCAAATTAAAAGTGCCATCTCCTCCGGCTTGTTGCAAGAGACACTAGATAGAAGACCACCTTTTACTAAACCTACCATTAGTAAGCCTAGAGAAGCTATTGTCAACATGGTCAATTCAAATACCAAGCCCAACACTCAAGTCTCTTTCAAGGCAAATCCTCTACCAGCTTAACAACAGTACAAAAGCCAACCACAAGTTAGAAAGGCCCCAAGCCAATTCACCAAAATACCCATTCCACTTAATCAGGTGCTTAAAAAGCTAAAAAAAGTGAAAGGTACAAACAAAG
The DNA here is from genome assembly GCA_024138005.1 of Lumnitzera racemosa. NCBI lineage: Eukaryota > Viridiplantae > Streptophyta > Magnoliopsida > Myrtales > Combretaceae > Lumnitzera > Lumnitzera racemosa. Next base: position 77,460,653 of record JAMXBC010000008.1, read on the forward strand.
ATTTTTTTATCCCATAAGATATCAATATCATCTAGGGTAAGGAGGCCATTTAACCAACCCATACTAGAGATTAAGAAACAAAATTTAAGATTTAATCGATGAAGGCGCAGTACAATTGGATTTCATGGAGGCTTTTACTCCAAATGTTAATAAAACCCCCTATCGAAACATAGGCCCACCATCAACATGATTAACTCCAACCAAGAGCCTAGGGTTTATAGATTTTATAAACAAGAAGAGAAGCTAACTAAACGGTACACCTTCCATGAACTTGTAGCCTACGAAAATCATAAAACTACCGCTCTCAATTACCATGCAATAAACTAGGGGTAGTCAAGCTCTCTTGTAAGGGGGATTACCCACTCTAGTAGGATATATGATCCTAACGAAGACTTAAAAAGAAGGTCATACTGGAAAGGCTAAACAATCAACAAACTGAAGAAGGATTGTTTGCTTTCACCAAGATGATTAAGTTTAGCGAGTATAAAATAATGGATCAGCTCACTAAGACTCCAGCACAAATATCACTCATGAGTCTCGTGATGGCATCGGAGCTGCATCGAAAAGCTTTGTTCAAAACTTTAAGGGAAGTCAAAGTCCCTCGTGAAATACCGATTGAAAGGATTGGATTTGTCACCAATTCCATCTTTACTATGGATCAAATTTCCTTCTCCGCTGAAGAACTAGGCAAGGAAGGTAACTAGCACACAAAGCCTATATTCATAATAGTGATGATAAGTAACATCATCACAACAAGAGTCCTCATCGACAATGAGTCATCCTTGAATGTCTACCCTTTAGCTACCTTGGATTTATTAGGCATTGATACAACCGCTATCAAACCTAGTTCAATAACAGTAAGAGCTTTTGACAGATCTAGGAAAGAAATAATAAAGGAGATCAACTTACCAGTTGATATCCGCCCATAGACATTTAACATCTCATTCTAAGTTTTAGACATTCTAAGGACATTCAATCTATTATTGGGACGGTCTTGGATACATTCAGCAGGGCCTATACCATTAAGTCTTCACCAAAAAGTTAATTTTATCTCCAATGGTTAGGTCATCACGATTCTAGGTGACCAGGATTATGAAATCTATAAAGAGATGGCTATACCTTATATTGGTAATAAGGAGCAAGGGGACTTTGGGTTTCAAATGTTTGAAGAGGTGGCATGATCATCGATCAGGAGAAAGATGAGAGGCTAAAATTCAAAGACGGCCAATTTGAAACCTATGGGTTAGGCCACATCCCAACCACAATGGAAGAGTTGCAAAGAATGCCAGCTAAGGGTAGAAAACGTGATAGGTTGTATCACGCCTCAATGACTTTCCCTCCATTGTTAGAAAGTTTCATTCAAGCCGAAGTCCATAATTTAAGGCCTACTAAAGAGGACGTTTACAACAAAAATGAAGGAGTTAGTCCATCTAACAAATCCCAACACTTGAATTATTGGTTTTCTATCCCTATGAATAACAATAAGTCTTCCCCAAGGTAAAGGATGAATTATGGTCCAGTATTTTATAAAGTTTTATAATAAATTACCTTTGTCCTACAAATAATTATACTCAAAAGAAGCTTCTTCTAAATAAAAATCAGTCCCTTTTCCCTTTACTCTTACCTTACTTACACTCTTTCTTTTTCTCCAAATCCAATGATTCAAATGAACACCATGGATACGTCACATAGATAGGTGATGAGAATATTAAGATCACCTTTAGCCATACTAGGTTAGTCATCGAGAGTGATGTCAATGACCATAATAACGTGAAAGAAAGCTAGCAAAAACATAAAATGAGTAAAATTTCCATTAATGAGCCAACTAAGATAATTAATGTCAGGACTGATGATAACCCTAAGGTGTTGAAGATTAGGGGAAAATTAAAAGAAGACCAAAAGGTAGAAATGACCACTTTACTACCCAAACACCTAGATGTATTCGCATGGTCTTATGAAGACATGCCCAGATTAGATTTGTTGATTGTGGTCCATTGTTTACCCACATGAGAGGATATCAAACCTAGGAAATAGAAGTTAAGAAGGTTCCGACCAGATGTTTTGTTAAAGATTATAGAAGAAGTTAGAAAATTATTGGTAGTCAGCTTTATTGAGGTATCTAGTTATCTCGAGTGGGTAGTTAACATCGTACCCGTAATAAAGAAGAATGGAAAAGTTAGAGTGTGTGTAGATTTTAGAGACCTTAATCAAGCAACTCCTAAAGATAATTTTCTCTTGCCCCATATTGACATCTTGGTCGATAACACAACTGGAAACCATCTTTTCTGTTTCATGGATGGATTTTTCGGGTATAATCAAATTCGAATGGCTGAAGAAGATAAAGCTAAGATAACATTCATCATAACTTGGGGCACGTTTTGCCACAAAGTAAGGCCTTTTCGGACTAAAAAATGCTAAGGCAACTTATCAAAGGGCCATGCTAGCCATCTTTCATGACATGATGCACAAAGAAGTCGAAGTATATGTTGATGATATGATTGTTAAATCTACGGAAGGAGAAAATTACATGGATAATCTGAGGAGACTGTTTGATAGGTTGAGAAAATTTCAGCTAAAGCTCAACCTAGAGAAATGTACTTTCAGAGTGACTTCAGGGAAATTATTAGGTTTTATAATTAGCCAAAGGGGCATCGAAGTGGGCCCTAATAAAGTCAAAGTGATAGTTGACTTGCCCCCGCCACGTATACTCAAAGAAATTAGAGGCTTGTTGGGCAATTTAAACTATATAGCCCAATTCATATCCCAACTCAAAAACAAGTGTCGTCCTTTATTTAAATTGTTGAAAAGGAATGCCAAGATCAATTGGGATGAAGAGTACGAGCAAGCCTTTACAACAATCAAAGAATACTCATGAACCATCCAATTTTGGTAGCTCTAAAACCTAGGAAGCCTTTATTCCTATACTTAACAATATTATTAGAGTCAATGGGTTGCATGCTCGGCTAGAAAGATGAAGGAGGGAAAGAATGAGCTGTATATTACTTGAGCAAGAAATTTACTGAGGGGGAGTAGAAATATTAAGAAATTTAAAGAACCTACTATGCTTTGGTCTAGGTAATGCATTGGCTCAAACAATACATACTCTACTACCAAGCTGAATTGCTGACTCAACAGACAAATCAACCTTAATTGGTAGAATTTCAAAGTAGCAAATGTTACTATCAGAGTTCAACATTATGTATGGGAACTGGAATTCAGTTAAAGGGCAAGCTCTAGGAGATCAATTAGTAGAAAATCCCTCCAATAGCACTCCCTAAGAGGTGCAAGTCAATTTCCCTGATGAGGATATCTTTGCCGTTAAGGGAAGCTTTAATAAATGAGAAGATGATGTGCTACTAAAATGGAAGATGTTCTTCAATGGGGTAGCCAACATGTCTAGGTATGGAATTGAGGCAATACTAATATCCCCTAAAGGCATTCAATACCTTGTAGCTGTAAGGTTCGTTTTCCCATACACTAATAATATTACTGAATATGAAGCATGCATCATATGACTCAAAATTCCCTTAGATAAAGATATTCAAGAATTAGAAGTGTATGGGGACTCTTCACTCATTATCAGCCAAGGTTGGGGAGAATGCAAGACGAAGGATTCCTAAACTAGTACCTTATCACCAGCACTTGACTGAATTGATTGAGAAATTCAAAAAAATCAACTTCAATCACGTATTGAGGACTTAGAATTAGTTTGCTGATGCCTTAGCCACTCTAGCATCCATGATCCAAATATCTAGTGGAGTTGAGATTCAACCTCTTACTATTGAAATTGAAGACAAGCCCATCTTCCGCCTAGCAATTAAAGGTATAAATAACCAAAAGCCATGATACCATGATGTTAAGATATTCCTACAACAAGGCACATATTCTAATGTAGCCGAGAAAAGGATAGAAAGATGATTAGGAGATTGGCCACTCAATTCTTAATAAGCGAGTCCACTTTATACCGGTGCTCTCTTAACAGTACACTCTTAGGGTATGTGGACAACAAGGAGGCTAAGAAGTACATGAAGGGGTATGTGGCCCTCACATGAGTAGTTACATGTTGGCTAAGAAAAGTATGAGGCTAGGGTATTATTGGTCAATAATGGAAAGTGATTACATCAAATACGTCAAGCATTGTCACTTATGCCAAGTTTTTGCAAATAAGATAAACACCCTACCTTAAGAACTACATACAATCTCAATACCATAGCCTTTTTCAATGTGGGGCGTAGATATCATTGGCCTGATCAATCCAAAAGCATCCAGTAGGCATCACTTCATACTAGTCGACATTGACTACTTTAACAAATGGGTTAAGGCCTCATCTTACTTGAGCGTTACTAAAGGGGTTGGGGTTATAGTTAAGTTTATCAAGAGAGACATCTTAGCTCGATATAAGACTCTAAAAGCGATCATCACTAACAATGGCATGAATCTCAACAACAAGATTATGTCAGAATTGTGCCTATAGTTCCAGATCATTCATAAGAACTCTACTCCTTATCAACCGCAAATGAATGGAGTCGTTGAAGTAGCCAACAAAAACCTCAACAAAATAATTGAAAAAATGGCTGTCACTTATAAGGATTGACATGAGATGTTACCATTCGCACTCATGGCCGATCAGACTTCCATCAGAACGTTGATTAGGACAATACCGTACTCTTTAGTATATAGCACTAAAGTAGTGTTACTATTAAAGGTTGAGATCCCGTCACTTAGGCTACTATCAAAAACTCAGTTAGACGAAGCTGATTAGGTAAAGAAACGCATTAAGCAGCTAGATTTGATTTTCGAGAGGAGATTGATAGTCCTGTATCATAATCAGTGTTATAAAAAAAAGAATGGGTCGAGCCTTCAACAAAAGAGTATGGCCTCGAAACTTCAAAGAAAGAGATATGATGTTGAGAAAAGCTCTCCCCAACGTACAAGACTCTAAAGGGAAGTTTACTCCCAATTACGAAGGCCCTTATGTCGTGAAGTAACTATTACTAGAAGGGGCTTTGATTTTGTCCCAAAAGGATGGTCTGGATTTGAGAGACCCTATAAATTCCAACGCTGTAGAACTATACTATCCATGAGAAGCTGGTGGAAATTTTTCCTTGAAACACGAAAATGCTAATCATTTGGAATGTCATTATGGTCTAATTTTCATTATCTGTAAGCAAAGTTAGTATCCTTGGCCATTATCGTCACTAGAATAATCACCTTCTCCATTGAAAGGTCCAACTCCCTTTAATCAAACCCATATATTGAAAACACGAGAGAAGTTAAGGAGTGAGATCTAGGATATTGGTAATTAACAAAACTCTTTATAATACTTTATTACAGATTGATCCCCCTTGATGGGGAGTTTTATTATCTATTTTTCAGGGGAATTGGAAATTCGAGTAAGCAATCACCTCACGACAAATGTTTGTTAGTTGAGAATAAGGCTTTTGGTTCATAAAAGTTCTAAAGAGAGAAAAATGGTGAGTAGCTTTTTGTATCAGGTTAATTTTCATGATTTCTCTAAAAAGAGCTCGCGAAGTTGATGCATTCTGTTTCAAGAACATTCGAGTTGATAACAAAGGACTAAAACATGAGCTAGTTATTTTTTATGGGGCTTTTCAAAAAGGTTTGATAGTTTAGGCGATATCAACAAAGACCAGGTAAGTATTTCTATGTAATGTTAGTACATCGATTTTTGAATCTTGCACTTGCATTTAAACTAGTTTTTACTCCTAATAGTCTTTTTGAACCAACCCATAAGGCATTCACTTTCTGCATTTAGTGTTTAGCTAGCCTTTGAAGATACAATCTTAACTTAATCTTTTCTTTTAAGTTTTTCCCTTCATCACATTCTTATTAGCAATCCTGTAGGGTACTTCCCTTCATTAGTTCCTTTTGGTAAGCTCACAGGGTACAACATTAAGACCAAGAGTAAGGTTGCTAGTCCTTCAGAGATGTTTCCACCTAGGTTAGTAAGCTTAATGAGACATGACCAGGTTTTAGATCAATCCTAGTTTAGGGTTGCTAGCCTCTGAGAGACACTCTGCCTAGGTTAGTGACCCTAGTAAGGTACAATTAGGTTTTAGATCGATCCTAGTCATAAGGTTGCTAATCCCTGAGAGAAGCTCCCACTTAGGTTAGTGAGCTTAGTGAGATATGATAAGGTTTTAGATCGATCCTAGTTAGGGTTGCTAGTCGTCGAGAGACGTTCTCGCCTGGGTTAGTGAGCTTAGTAAGGTATGACCAAGTTTTAAATCGATCCCAATCGTAGGGTTGTTAGTCCCCAAGAAACACTCCCACCTAGATTAGTGAGCCTAATGATGTACAACTAGGTATTAGATCAATCCCAATTTAGGGTTGCTAGTTTCCAAGAGATGCTCTTGCCTAAGTTAGTGAGCCTAGTAAAGCACAACCAAGTTTTTTATCAATCCCAATTTAGGGTTGCTAGTTTCCAAGAGATGCTCTTGCCTAAGTTAGTGAGCCTAGTAAAGCACAACCAAGTTTTTTATCAATCCCAATTTAGGATTGCTAATTCCTAAGAGACAATCCTGCCTAGGTTAGGGAGCTTAGTAGGGAATGACAAAGTTTTTTATCTATCCTAGTTTAATGTTGTTAGCCCCCGAGAGATGCTCCCACCTATGTTAGTAAACCCAGTGAGGCATGACTAGGTTTTTGATCAATCCTAATTTATGGTTGCTAGTCCCCAAGAGATGCTCCAACTTAGGTTATGTGGGCCTAGTGAGACATAATCGGGTTTCATAATTCAATTCTAGAGTAGGATTGTTTGTCCCATAAAGACACCCCCACTTAGGTTAGTGAGCCTAAAAAGTCACAACTAAGTTTCATTTCTATACGAAAATTCCTAGTAGATCGAGTCCAGGATAGCTAATTAATTATTTTAAAGTCATTCCAAGGGCGAAAATAGTGTATCTTTGTCTTTGAAGCAAGTTTTGTTCAAACTTCACCACAAAGAGAGAGCTATTGACACCCTTTTTTTCCCTTTTCATTTTTTTTTTCTTTTCCTTTTTTCTTCTTTTCTGAATATGCCCTAAATTAGGAAAAACAAAAAGAATAGAAAGTTAAGGAAAACCCAAAAAAATAAAGAAATGTAAAAAAAAAAAGAATTTTAGGAAAATACAAAAAGTACAAAAATAAGAAAAAAGCACAAAAAAATAAGAAATTTGGCAAAGTAAGAAAAATAGGAAATTTAGAAAGAAACAAAAAAAAAAGAGGTTTAGAAAATAAAAATTGAAAAAAAAATTAGAAAATTAAAAAATTTCGAAAAATAGGAAGACTGAAAAAATAGAAGATTTTAGGGAATTTAGCAAATAACTTTTATTAGCATAGATTTTTAAATTTTGAATAGGTTTATAAGTTAGGGCATTGAACTTGGGTTTAGATTTAAAACTAGCCTAAGTCGACCTGGTCTATATGTGCAATTTAATTGCACATATAGATAAAGTATAAGCCAACGCCTTAACGGTTAAACACATAGACTTAGTATTAAATATGAGCATAAGATCTAAGGTTCAATTCTTGCCAGGAACAAAGTGCCTCTCTTTTTTTTTCATATATATAAAAAAGGGGGAGATTAGACTTAGCCAAACCTAGTGTATACGTTTATTAAACAAGGCCCAAGGCCTATATGAAACATAGCAAGAGTAATGATCTCGTGGCCCTTTTTTTTTTTTCAAACAAGTGTCTAGGGGTGCTTAGCACATACCTCATATGTATCCTCACCCTCAACCTTCTTCTACCTTTCTTTTCTCTAGAATTTCAACTCTTCCTTCCCTTAGTTGCTCAGTTCGAGGTTTTTAGAAAGCCAAAGATCTAAAAAAGGTCCTAAATTGAATTTCTAGCCATATTGTCTTTCTAAAACAAAAAGGTCCTTCCCTTAGTTACTCAGTTTGGCTTTCTAAAAAAAGGTACGTAAAAATTTCAATTCTTCCACCATTATGGCATTTTAGAATCATTAAAAAAATTATAAAAATCACATTTAGGACCTTTTTTTTTTAAAGAAATATCCCTAAACAAACCAAATTAAACTAAAAACGTAAACTCGGTTGTTTTTTTTAATAAAACATAATATCCCACTAAAGTTTTACAAAAAGAATTATATAGTCTGATCCTAAATAGCGGGTACATAGATACCTATGGGGCAATGATAAAAATAAAAAGAAATACCTAATTTTCCTTTGTTATTTCGTTTATCTAATTAGAATAACTAATAACCGAGTTTTGTCTTTTAAAATTGAAAGGCGATTTTTAAGTTTAATTTTAAATTTAGAAAGTCAATGGTACTCGTAAGGGTTTAAAAACTTAACCCCTGGATCTAGATCTTTGGCTTTCTAAAATTGTTTTTTTTTTTTAAATCAATTTTTATTGAAAGACTAATGGCTATGTTATAACCAATCTATCCAATCAGTTATAATTTAATTCTATTCTCCTAACTTCGGTCGGGTGGCGACTCCAAGATGTTTTGAAAGTATAAAAAATCCATTTTCTTTAAACTCTAGTCAAAGGTCGATATTAAATGGGTAAGGGTTTAATACTGGTCCACTTAAAGAAGAACTAGTTTGAAAAAAATAAAAGGGGGAAGGTGAAAAACTAAGCTCGACACTTCAAAACTGTTGAGTTAGCTTTTGAGTAAATAAAACTATATTGCTCAACTTATTTTAGTCATATTGTTTGATTGGCTACATATTTGATTTTCAAGCCATAATGGGTGGTTTTGTTGGGGGTCCTACTCTTAGGTAGCTCCTTGTTACCCTAGGTTCCTAGACATAGTATCTAGATGCTCGGGTAAGTTAACTAACTAGATGAAGAATTAGAAAAGTATAGGATATTGGTACTAATGCATGTTATGTGCATAAGCATGGTACAAATTTTCTACATAGACAATTTGTATTGGTAACTTTGATTATGAAATTGAATATCTTATAGTATTGATCTAGGTAAATATGTATTGTGCTTATTCTATATTTTGTTTTACCCACTCTCACTTAGTTCACAAAGAGTTAAGGGGATACTTGTGTATCCTTAGGTTGTGAAGAGAATTGATAAGGCAACATTAGTTGAGGCAAAAAGTCTTTTGAGAGTGCCTAAGACAAAGTCAACTACTTTTGTAGAAGTCTTGCAGTATTTTATTCTTATTTCTGTAAAGGATCGATACATTTGAAAAACAAAACATTGTATTTTAGGTTATAATAAGTTTGATGTATGTACTTTTTGTATAAACAAGTATAAAGATAAACTCTGTTGTAATACTCTTTTATTATAAAAAGAACTTTTGTTGAGTATAAATAGGTATTCTTGTGTAATGGTACATCTTCTGCTATACCGGGATGTGACATCCTTCGGGTAATATCTAAGTATGAATTAGGGACCATAGTACCAGACAGGTGTATGGTGTACAAGGTAGCTAAGTACCATATGTACTTAACTTTGTTAGTAGTAACCAATACATAAAAACTAATTGTGTCTATAGTGTTTGTTGCTATCCAAAAAATGGTGTAAACATGTGCAAGTGGGGATCTTAGTTCATCAACTACTCCTAGGAGACAAATTAGGGAGGAACAACACCCTCAACCAAATCAAGTTCACCTATATAAGTAATGGATGTAATATAGTAACTTACAACTACTTTAGCGAGGGTTGGTAGAGCAAATGGGGATAACTTAGCTCAGGTATAACATATAGTGAAATCGTTTAACGAAGCAAAAATTAACCCTTTAGTTGTAGAAGAATGGATTGACTAGTTAGAAAAAGCTTTTGAAGTACAAAAGGTTAACGATAATAGAAGGGTAAGGATTTCTATTATTTTATTAAATGGATGTGTGAATAATTAGTGGAGAAGTAAGAAACGAACAATGGCAGAACTTATAGATTGGAATGCCTGTCGAGATGCATTTTTGGAGCAGTATTTCCCTGAATGTATAAGGGAGCAAATGTGCTAGGAATATTATAAATTAAGACAAGCAAGTAGGACTGTTGAAGAATATGAACAAGAGTTTAATAGGTTGGTGAAATTTGCCTCGAAAGTAGTACAGAATAATGAACTTGGTAAGGTTGGTTGGTTTAGGGTAGGACTTGATCTTTATTTTCAAGCTAAGTTGAAAAGGACAAGGTTAGGTTAGTGTAATATGTTGATCTGATCAATGAGACTTGTTTAATTGAGCAAGTTCATCACTTACGAAGGGCAGCTGAAGAAATAGAAAGTAAGAAAAGGAAATTTACGGCGAATTCTAGTGATAGCCAAAAAATGATAAGAGGAAAAAGCACATATCAACCACCTAACAAGAATCAAAGGCTGGGTAGAGCAATGCCACTTTGCTAGAAATGTAATGGTAGGCATTGATGCGGGACCCTAAAGGGGGCCTAGTAGGAATACCTAAAATTTCCATAACATGTATGCACCCATGATATGAAAACCGTCTTGTAAGTCAGAGATTGTAAGACTCTAAATAATAAAGCACTAAGATTACTGATTTTCAAATAATTAATATATTGTAATGTAATATAACATATAAATATAAATAACTATAGATATCCAATATCTCACAGTTTCTTAGAACCGCAGAAAATTAGTATCCCCTACCAACTAATAAGATATGATATACCAACAGTATAAAACTATAGGAAAAATTAAATTATATTAAATTCTAACATGTGAATACTTTCTACAAAGAATGTTTATGCATCACCTATAAAGATTTCAACTAATTCTAACACTAATGTACATATCTTCATCTCGCACTTAGCACTCAAGACTTATCCCAATCCCTAACTATTGAGGAATAAGCTGCAAGAGCTTAGTAAGTTATCCCTCATACCATACTAGCAAAAAAAGTTATCAAACAAATTGTTACAACCATATGAATGCATGCATACGTAGAATGCTAAACAATATATGCAGTTGTCCGGTATTACATATAATATAGGATTATAATGCCCTTCAAGAAGGGTTGGAGATTCATCGACACCAATCACGACTAGGCTCTAGCACCTAGGTTTTTACCCATAACTTTGAATTCAGTATTTCACAAAAAAAAAAAAAAACTACATTTCCATTTCTAAAAATCCAGTAGTTCATAAAGTCCCAAGCTTAGCGGTGAGGTAGCCCCTGCAATCCACACTCATACCTTACAACGGAGATCTCTAGACTCAACCTTCAGCCATACGATTGGCGTCTTCATCGCCTAGTAAGCCTATAGGTTCGAGTAAGATCATGTTATACAAGTGCACCATACAGAAACACTTTAATATATATAAACAACCCCTGCAAGGCTTCTCTTTATCTCCGCATAAAGTGACGACCAGAATAAGTAAATGTAATGCATGGATAATGCATGACCCTTTTAATTTAAGATAAGCCAAATATAATTAGGTCAAATTATGAGGCGATCAATCAATATCAGCAAACCATCCAAATCATATAAAAATCAATCATACCATCAAATCATCAATTATTGTATTTAACAATATTTCTCACAATAATCAATCAATATCAAGCACACGCATATCCCGAAACCCCATGCATCAAGTTATTGATATTCAATTTAAGTGCCCTAACTACATGCACAACAAGTATAGAGTTATCGGGAGTACTCACTTAACTATGACGACTCGCTCTAGTTGTAATAACCGATCGGGAGATCCTCGCCCTCATCGGGATCACCTGATCATTACGAGATAACAAGGATAATAAGTAGTTGACTCAACTAATGGTTCTAGATATCTATCTACCTAATTCTACTTAGATTACTATTAGCCCTTATTCGATTAAACCTAATTTCTAATCGTACGTAACTTTTTCATTCTATTTTCAATATTTATGAATTTATAGTCGTTTTTCATTGTTTTCGGACGCACGTTCATACGGTGATGTCTGTTTTGGACGTTAAGACCCATGTTTTACATTATGGGCTAAATTTATTGAAATTTTATCCTATTGAAGTTTAATTATTCTTATTACTTATGTTTAGACCCTAGTTTAGGATTTAATGATTGAATTAGCTATTTGATTCTTACACTTAGGAAATTTTACATTAGTGCTACTAATTCACATACTTGATTAAGTTTAATTCAATCTAGGAAGTGTATTAGGGTTTAAAAGATCTTCGACTCCTAAGTACATGTATACATATATAGGTTATATCCTTATGTCATCTTATAATCTATTCTTTTACAAGATTATGCTTATGTCATGGCTCATGTAATCTTTATGATGATGTCATGGCTTATGTAATAATTTGATGACATCATTACTTACATCATTTGTCCATTATTATCCTCATATATTTACACACTTTATACATATGTGATATACATACCTATACTTTTAATATAATATATACTTGTGTACTTATAAGTACTTATACATATACTAATACACATACCCATACATGCATACGGTGACATACATATTTTTATACGTATTTTCGTATGCCTTATCTACCCCCTTAAGAAAGCTTCACAATTTCATTCTTTTTGTATTTTAAGGGTATATTTGACATGGTATATGTATGTATAGTTAGAATATACTCTATTTTAGGTTATGTACATATTGTGTACTTATGTACAAAGGTATTTACACATGTATATCTCTAGCATACCCTTATGTACACATACTCAAAGACATGTACACATACATCTTCTTCCATGGCCTAAAGAATTCTACACTTCCATATTAAAGATTTGAACTTTAAGCCTAAATCAACATATATATACACAATACATAACTATTTAACCTAACCTAACTCTTCTTCTAACTAGTAAAGAAGGTGAAGTAAGACATAGTATCATAAGTACATACCTTAATTTGTGCTGGAATTATGGAGACAAAAAGGAAGGTATTGAAAGTGAAATGGAAGATAGAAGCTCACGGTAACGGAGGAAGGGATTTTACTTTGTTTCTTTTTGTTTTGTTTTGTTTTTGGAATGAAGAAGAAGGTGGGGTCTAATAGGAAAGAAGTGGATGACAATTTAAGAGGAGAAGGAAAAAGAAATGCTAAAGGAAAAGAAAAGAAAGGAAATCATGAGAAGGAAGATATTTTCTTCAAACAAAAAGGACACTTTTGTTGACTTTTCAAATTGTTGACTTTAGTCAACATGTATTGACTTGGTCAACTTTCCTTAAGCATATGTAATTTTGTATACATAATGTAGTAATTAAGGGAAATTAAGGAAATAAGAGGAAATAAGGTATTTGGTAAATTGATTAGTAAAGATAGTTGATGAGGTCTTACTTTAGGTATTTATAGCCTATATACATCATTTGATAAACTACTTTGTATAACTAATGCCAAAAAGTACTAATTAGAGTTTTAAGGTTCACTACATTTAACCTAATCTTCAACTATACCCCTAACTCTATGTAATACTATCTTAATCATATACTTAAGAAATAAATGTAATCTATGATTCATTATCTTAGTTTCTAAGGAATACTTGGGGATTCAAAACATATATGCATGATTGAAAGTCATCTCTAACCTTTTACTAATGATTTGGCAAAATATGAAGGTTATATTATCAATTAGGGCTTTAGGGTATATTATGATGATTTAGTGCACATATGTCTTTAAGGTGATCATTTTAGGGTTTCTATCACTTTGAATGAAATATTTAACATTTAGATACATTTAGGGTAGAAAAGTTTCTTACGCGATTGATTAATTCTTTTAGGGTTTTCACTTTTGTTAACCTTATTAACTCCTAAATTATCTAACATACACAAGTCTATTTCAAAAGTTAGATCGAAAATTTTAGGGGTTTACAATTGAGCTATGCAATGTCTGAAACTATAAGGGCAATGTTTTAAGTGTGGAGAAGCTGGGCATATGGCTAGGTAATGCTAGAACCCAAACCCTAGAAGTATATACTGCTATAAGTGTTGTCAGGCAGGACATAATGCTACTCAGTATATTGTAGATCAGTAGGCAAGACCAAATGAAACTTAAGCCAATAGGCTAATCCCGCTAATAGAAATAATTAAGCAAGAGATGCTAGATTCAAACCTAGATTCAAGGAAGGGTATATGAAATCTAGGATGAGGAAGGTAAGGATGATAACATAGTTGTAGGTACAAGTCTTAAATTGTATGATTTCTAAGATTTCTTTATATGATCATGTGATATATGTTTACTTGAACTTTATACCCTAGAATAATGATATAAATGTGATTGTTATCTTTAGAATTGGTTCACTTAGAAGATGACTATGCTTATACATTGTTTGATACGAGAGCAACACATTCATCCATATCCAAGGACTATGTTGATAGGAATAGACTTCCAATAGAGATTCTAAGGTATGATTTGATAATGACAACTCCTTTTGGAGGAGAGCAAGTGGTGTAACAAAAGTTAAGGGGAGCTAATGTGTGTATAGATCTGTATAAGTTGCTTGCTGAATTAGTATTGTTGGATATGAAAGAATTCAATGCTATATTGGGAATAGATTGGCTAACTGAACATCGAGCAAATGTAGACCATGACGGAAAGATGGTGGCACTTAAGAAGCTTAATGGAGAAGAATTTCACTTTAAAGGAAGTTCTAAAAAGGCAAGCCCTCGAATAGTTTCAATAAGCAAAGCCTGGAAGCTTATAAGAAATGGTAACGTAGGATTTCTAGCTTTGGTAGTAGATACCTAAGTTCAAGAAGTGAGATTGCCAGATATACTAGTAATGTCTAAATATCTTGAGGTTTTTCCTAAGGACTTGCCTAGACTACCACTAGATAAGGAGATCAAATTTACCATAGATCTTATACTAAAAACTACACCTATTACTAAGGTACCCTATCGAATGGCTCTTACAAAATTGGTGGAATTGAAGAAGCAACTATAGGAGTAATTAGACAAGGGATTCATAAGGTTAAGTATATCTCTGTAGGGTACACTTGTGTTATTTGTTAAGAAGAAAGATGGAAGTCTCCAGTTATGTATAGATTATCAAGAATTGAACAAAGTGATGATAAAGAACAAATACCTACTTCCTAGGATTGATGACTTATTTAATCAACTAAAAGGATCTGTAGTATTCTCAAAAATAGATTTACATTCCAGTTACCATTAGTTGAAAGTTAATGAAGAAGATGTACATAAGAGTGCCTTTAGGACTAGGTACTAACATTATGAATTTTTAGCGATGCCGTTTGGGTTAATAAATGCTCCTATTGTATTCATAGATTTAATGAACCGTGTCCTTAAAAAGTACCTATATGAGTTCGTAGTTATGTTTATCGATGATATCTTAATATACTCAAGGAGTAAGGAAGAACATGTGGATCACTTGAGGATTGCACTCCAAACTCTTAAAGACAATAAACTTTACACGAAGCTAAAGAAGTATGAGTTTTTGTTCGATAAAGTAAGATTTCTTGAGCATATACTATCTGGTATAGGTATACCAATTGGCCCTAGAAAAGTGAAATTAGTAAAAGAATGGACAAGGCCAACCACTATAATAGGCGTGAGCAGTTTCTTAGGAAAGGCTAGTTATTATAGGAGATTTGTATAGTACTTCTCTAAAATAGCTTTGCCAATGACCCAAATGACATTAAAAAGCATTAGATTTCAATGGAATGATAGGTATGAAGAGAGTTTTTAGGAACTTAAAAGAAGATCAGTGACCACTCCAGTATTAACGATACTAGATGGATCTAGAGAGTATGCGATCTATTATAATGCTTCTAGAAGTGAATTGGGGTGCATACTAATGCAAAATAATAAGGTTATCACCTACACTTCAAGATAACTCAAACCACACTAGTACAACTACCTAACTCATGATTTGAAACTCACAGCTATAATATTTGCATTAAAAATATGAAGGCATTACTTGTATTTAGGAGAAATGTAAGGAATATACTAATCACAAAAGTTTAAAGTATATCTTTACCTAAAAGGAGTTAAATTTGAGGTAAAGGCAGTTGTTGGAATTACTGAAGGATTATGATCTTACAATTCATTATCACCTTGGGAAGGCTAATGCAGTAGCTAATGCATTAAGTAGGAAAAAGTTTAGTAGTGTCGCTGCATTCATTGCGAATCAATGGGAATTGATCGAAGAAATGAAGAAATTGAGCTTAGAAGTTGTAACAAGAGAAGAAAGCAGTATGTTGGCTAATTTGAGGGTAGAACCTACATTACTTGAGAGCATTAAAGAAGCTCAAAAGGTAGATGTAAAGTTGCAAAGGATCATAAATGATATTGGACAATACCCTAACTTTAGAATTGATGATGCGAGAATGTTAAGATTGAAAGAACGACTTTGTGTGCCAAAGGATTCAAAAGTTAAAGAGGTGATATTGAATGAAGCTCATAGTGTAAGATATTCCATATCCCTTGGGAATAATAATATGTATAAGGACTTGAAGCAGAAGTTTTAGTAGACAGGGATTAAAGGAGATGTGATACAGTATCTATCACATTTTATGACCTGCTAGAAGGTGAAGGCTGAACATTAAAAACTAGGAGGATTGTTACAACCTTTAACTATGCTTGAGTGGAAATGGGGGCATATAACAGTGGATTTTGTGAGTGGTTTACCAAGGACAAGGAGACAACATAATATGATATAGGTTATAGTAGAGAGGCTCATGAAATCAATGCATTTCTTAGCTATAAGGCAAATGGTGACATTCTCTCAACTAACAGAAGTTTATGTCGAAGAGTAGTTCGTTTGTATGGTGTTCTAGTGTTGATAATATTTAACTGTGATTCTTGATTTATGTCTTGATTTTGATAATCGTTACAAGCAGAAATGGTAACCAAGCTAAACTTTAATATTGCTTATCATTCCCAAAGTGATGGGCAATTGAAAAAAACAGTTCAAACTCTAGAGGATATGCTTAAGGCATCTGTGATGGACATTGGAGGTAGATAGGATGACCATTTTCCATTGGTAGAATTCACTTACAAAAACAGCTATCATAATACCATTCAGATGGCTCCATATGAAGCATTGTAAGGATGTAAATGTTGATCCCCTGTGTATTGGGATGAAGTAGGGAACAAATAATTCATTGGACCATTAATGTTACAAGATCTTAAGGAGAAGGTACACATAATAAGAGAACGAATATAAACTGCCCATAGCCATTAGAAAAGTTATGTAGATGTTATAAGAAAGCCGTTAGAATTCTATGTAGGCAATTAGGTATTTTTGAAGATGTCACCAATGAAGGGTGTAAGGAAATTTGGTATTAAGAGAAAGTTAAGTCCTTGGTATGCTAGACCATATCAAATTAAGAAAAGGATTGGGAAAGTTGCCTATGAACTTGAATTAGCCAATGAGATAGCAAGAATTCATAGCTTATTTCATGTCATGACTTTAAGGAAATTTATAGGTGATCCCATAAAGATATTGGATGTACCTCCAGTGGAATTAAAGGAAAACCTTATGTATGTAGAGCACCCAATTTGTATTTTAGAAACTAAGGTTCAAAAATTGAGGAATCGAGACATTGAGTATGTGAGAGCCCAATACCTTAAACTATTCACATAAGGTTAGTAATACTATCATCAATTATTCTTTTCGAGAGTAAAGTTAAAAGTTGATATTTTCTAGACTCGTAGTTAAGTTCCGAGGAAAAAACTTTTTGTAAGGGGTGTAAAATATAATACCATAAGATTTCGAGCCTATATTATCATCTTGGGATCTAAGCCCCTAAATTTAGGGTACTAGGCTATGATATTCGTTTAATTTCAAACTTCATAGTAAAGTTAGGAAAATTAGGCAACGTAATTCAAATAAAGTCAATTTCTCAAAATAAGCTATATAAAAATATTAATTTAAGAAAATATCAATTTATCGCTAAAGTCAATAAATATCAAAAACGTGAAATTCAAGCATTTAGTTATAATAAGATATTAGAGATAAGTTATTTAACTTATAAAAATAATAAATGAAGTTGAATTATATGTAATATACATGTGTTAACATAAAATTTGCATTATTTGTATTAAATACCTACATATAATAATAAATTATTATTAAAATTTGGTAAATTAATATAAAATAATGGAAAATTAATAAAAAAAATGAAAGGGTGAGTCATCCCATGATGTGATAGCTTAAGATCAATTACAATTTATGAGTCAAAAGGTAAAAAAGAAGAAATTGATACCTCATGCATTGAAGAATCAAGAAAATGACATGTGTAAGCCACATGTTTAATTTTATTAATTCTAATCCATTTGGAAAAAATAAATAAGTCATGCACACTTCAAGAAAAGCATTTTGAAAGTTTGAAAATAAAAGAAAATCACTCAAGAAAATTTCAAAAATAAGAAAATTAGAGCAAAAATAGGGTACTGATCTAATCTAGGGTAGTTTAATAGGTTATTAGTGTTTGATTGTGGTGGCTATTTGGGGTCAAAGAAAGCACCACCAAAGGAGGTGTTCTGATAAGGTTGGGTAACTAGAGAGTGGTCGATTCAGGTAAACTAAAATTATGGTTGAAACATTATGAATTTTCTAAAAATAGAAAATGATATTATTTAATTTTGAATCTTAGTATTTTAGAGTTATTTCATGTGTAGATTAATGTATTGATTTTATTTAGTGAAATAATTATTAGAAATATAAGCTTCGTAAGAAATGGTTCTATTTAGAAGAAAATTGAATTAAATTTTGGAAATATTAAATAACATCCTTTCAAGCTGAATTTGTATGTAACATAACTAATATATTTATTTAATTTTAGTAACAATAATTTTTTAAAATAATTATGTTTACTATTTATTGTAATTATTTTGGATAAAACTGTCCATTTTGGATAAAACTAGCAATTTTGCTATTTTATTGAATTAATTAGTTTTTAATAAAATCAAAGAATGAGCCCTATGTATTATGATATCTGCAAGTTCATAATGATGTTTGAGACATTTGCATTTTATCTTCTGACTAAATTCACTTATTTGCTTAATTGTCTATAATTTTGAGTTAAAACTGCTATTTTCATAAAAATAGATAATAGTTAGTTTAGTATAATTCATGGTCAATAATTAAACTCCATACTATGAAAATGTTCGAGCTTATATACTATTTATTATGTATTTTCATGATATAGACCTATATATTAGCTTAATATATGATATAGTAAGTAGCCCTAGTGAGATATTTGTTAAATTTGTAAAAGAATGATATTTTAAGAACATAATAGGCGCTGTTCAGTTTGGAAAATATGGAATTTTAGGATTTTTAATTTAGATTTAGGGTTTATTTGGGTTAATTACAAAGTTATAATAACATACGGTTGAATCAATAATATAAAGGGTATTTTTGGACATTTGGCAATATTGATTAGTCTTGATTCTTAAGATATCCTTTCAGTACTCAAAATAATGATCATGACGATATAAAGTTTATTAAAATTAAATAAGAAATGAATAAAATACAATCGAAATAAGCTTGGAAATACAATGGTGAAAACACATAAAAGCTTAGCATCGACCTGTAATTGACTTGGAGTTTATGTGTATTTTCCTAAGTATAATAGGTGAGGAGAGACCACATCATGAAGCTTAGGATTTTATGCTACTATCAAGCTTGGCAAAGTGGATATTTCTATTTTCACGCAAGTAGACTTGTATCTACTAGACCTGTATCTAGGACTCTTGGAATCACATCTCACTCTGCAATTTATTGTGAAGTCTAATAAACATATGCACAAAATATTTTTAAAATTCTTCCAATTTGACCAAACTAGGATCCCATATTCTACTCATGTTTGACTTTTATTAAAAACTTTAAATTACAATAAAATAATCATTTTAATTTCAATTGAGAGATGGTTTGAGGCCGTGACCTTCTAAAATTGTATAGTTTTTAAATATTGATTTTCAATAAATGTGGTTTTCGTTTGGATATCTTAATTCCTTAAATTGCATAGGTTTATTTTTTACTCCAAAAACTGTTTTGGATCTCATAAAATTATTTCCACTCCAAATTGACACATATGGACTCCCATGCAACCATTTTTATGATTTTTCACCTTTTTAAAAAAAAAATTGGGTTTTTTACATTTTTTTTCTTTTCATTTTTGTTTTCACATTTTTTTTAATGTTTTATTTTTCCCTAAGACTAGAGTTTTGAAATAAAAATGAACTTAAGTCAATAAAAAATGGTGTTTCTATACCATACAAAGAAAAGGGAAACAACCACAACCTTTCTATATGATCTATCAATCTTAAAGGGAACATATATCTCTAGAAAACTAACAATATGCGCATGTGAATCTTATTCTAGAGAACCTTCAAGACGTAATTGTTGCTAGACCATTTGAATGATTATAGGTGAAACTACTAATTCATTTGTAGTAATATCTAGTTTTGCTATGCTAAAGTTAGCTCTACCAAATAATGGCTTAATGTAATCAAACATGGTTTTCAATGCTTCACTGTTATTAGCTATCACTCTAGTCTCCTCAAACCCATAAAGAGAAAAGTAAATTAAGATTGAATTAACTCAAAAGAAAGAAATAAAGAAAAAAAAACTAGGAAAAAATAGTTGAATAATAAAGGTACAAGCTTTCTTAATACATAATCCATAGCATATATGCCAAAAACT
Source organism: Lumnitzera racemosa (assembly GCA_024138005.1). Classification (NCBI taxonomy): domain Eukaryota; kingdom Viridiplantae; phylum Streptophyta; class Magnoliopsida; order Myrtales; family Combretaceae; genus Lumnitzera; species Lumnitzera racemosa. The sequence goes on from JAMXBC010000008.1 coordinate 77,481,223, forward strand.
TGATGGATATACACACAGTACGATATTATGCAACTATACCCATCAAGTAATAGCATGCAAGACATAAGAGTCTAAGGTTATCGATCTTATCAGCATTATACACTTACTCACTTAAACTTAATTATTCTACTAAAAAGAAGATAACAGTAGTAATGTTGAAATAAGGGATTAAATTAATTAAAAGAAAATGAAGATGGATTAATACATATTAATTAATAAACAAGAACATTTAAAAATCCTAAATAACCGTAAATAATGACATTTGGACCTCAATCATTAAGAGATTAACATGCAATAATTCTCAATTTTCTAATCTATACCTTATTCTTATTAATCGAAAGAATTCAATTGCTAAATTAATATAGAAATCGCTTCCCTATTAATTCCTAATCTTAATTATGTCCTATCTAAATCTTTCTAGTGTAAAACAAACTAGAATAGCATTAAGAATAGAAATTCCTTAAATAAACAATACATTAATATTAATTTTGGGTGAAATCTATAATTTATTGCTATGCTTATAGCAAATCCCTTTGATTGCGTAGATCTATTTATGTATCATGTCTTACAACTTGAATACATAAAATTAAGTAATTAAGTTGAAACCCTAGAAATGACAACTTAATCAATACAAAACATACATTTGAATTAATAAGAAATAAGGAATTTCCATTAGAATGAATGAACTTGAGTATGCTACATGTTACCTTAGGGTTTACATGTTTAGATATCTACAATTCTACTCTACAAATATGATAGAAACAACAACTTTCATGATAAAAATCCCGAGGAGGCTCTTCTTCTCTTCCATCTAGCATCTTATCCTTTTCATTTGTGCATGTCTAAGCTCTATTTATATGATTTTTACAAAGTGACCTTTAAATGGTAAGTCTAAAATATCATGGCATGTCTATGGTTAAGAACCACAATTGTAAAGTTGCAATGTGAATTTCCCTTTCTAATATTTTTTAGAAGAATTGACTTAAATTAAATTATGAGGGGATCGTGACCAATGAGTGTACCCATGATCTTGCACTTAATGTAAAAATCTTCAAATTCAATTGGATATTGAGGACAAGGGCATCGGGGTTAAGGAACACATCTATGGAGTTCCCTTGTAGTCTTCTCTAACTCTTAATTCTTGTCTAAATCTCCTCCAATGTTTGCTATCCTTAATTCAATATTCAAAATTATTGAAATTCTCCCCAAAAGGTGCATAAATTCCATCTTTTTCATCTTATCACTCCATCAACACCTTGAAATCAATAAATGACTTAATTTGGTAGCAAAATCATAGTGAAATAACTCCAAATAACCTTTAAAATAATACAAGAAATGAGTGTAAAATTACATACATCACCGATGCTCTCTTACCTTAAGTCTCCTAAGTGACTATGTTGTCAACAAATCTTTGCGTCCATAAAGGGTAAACTTAGTAAAGAGGTTTAAACCTTATGAGACTAGGCTGGAGAATAGACATTTTATGTTTCCTAGGGACCAATGGGATAAGATCAAAAATCCCTATCAACATTTGCTACACAACCCTGGTCGAGACAATAAGGAGATTATCTTAATAATAGAAAATTCTAACTATTTGAGCTTATGATATATTGATCGATCATAGTTTACAAATCTATATTTAATTTGTTTTCTTGTTGGGCTCTGAAGCTCAAAGGAATCATGTTTCTAGCTTTAAAATATGAGAGGCTAATTAGACCGTGACGTATATAATACGCAATGCATTATCTAGATTAGCCACTACATTAGGTCAATTGAAAACAACCTCAATTTTGTCATGTAGTCGAAGCATAGCATTTGCTTCAAATTCCACATATTGAGACTTATGCTACCATAAAAAAACATGACGTATATAATGTACAATGAACATCAATCTCAATCAATCATTTAAAACGCATGTTATCGTACAGTTGCAATCCATTAAGATTAGGGATGCAAATCCCAATGTGTATGCTTATAAAACCTTTATAACTTCCTCTCCTATCAATTTTTCCATCTAGTCATTTTTCTCAAGTTTCATTTCAAGCTTCTATATTCCTACCATTATTCTTAGGGCTTCCTTCTCTTCTTCCTCCCTTTTGTCTCAATTATTCCATAATCAGGAGGTAATCATATCAACCACTACATCCAACAACACAAACTCTATGTAAAAAGTAGATAATTAGAGTCAGGTAAAGGTTACACCCCTCCTCTCTAAAGTGGTTAATGCAACTCCTCAATAGTAAGTACTTTGTTCGGCAATGTAGAAGATGAGTGCCCTTAGGACCTTTCTAAATTCACCAAATTTAAGAAGAAGCATGCTTTAAAAATTTAGAGAATTTGGAGAATCCCCTTTGACAATTACCTAATGACAATAAGGAAAAAAGCATCTTAAAGCCTCTTTATTCTACATTGAGTATGATTTAAGTCCAAATAGTGTTGGAAGTATGTTGAATATTAAGGAGTTTGATGATTTGCAATTTTGCTATCATTATGCACCTCGATATTAGAAGATTGAAAGGCCTAAAATTCAAGAGCATGTTGCATAGCTAGGCAAACTACAATTTCCCCATTTTCAAAAATACTTCGAGGTCTTCATCTTCCTTTCTCACCCTTTGAAAAGGCTTTTTTCCTTTATCACCATATATGCCCAAGCATGCTAATACTGAACTCTTATAGGATGATGATAGGCTTTGAGTGTATCTGTGAGGACCTAGATGTTAGGGCTACTCCAACCTTATTAAGGTACTTTTTGTAAGAAAACATGGTGAAGCTAGGTTCTATATCAATGTTCGACATAGACGGAAAGTTTTAATTGGGTTATGATGTGTCTAAAAGCTCAGCTATCACTAGGACTTACCGTAGGGATCAAAACCAGATGAATCCTTTAAAGTATTGAAGAAAATAGAATAGTAAGGTTGGTGAACTAAATGCAGTAGCTGACGTAAAGCTACTCAAAGGATATGACTCACCTACAATTACAACACGACTTGACACTTTACTTGATGTAACACACAAGCTAATGCTAAGGTCCACCCACTGCTAATCTTAAGCTACTCAGCAAGACTAGATAAAATTGTAGAAATGGACTTGGAGAGGAATGTCACACAAGGACAAAATATATTCAAAATGTTTGTAATGAAATGTAAAGTCTTTCGGCTACAAAGAGAAGGGATTATTTTATAGTAAGTCCCTAGGGAAATATTACAATTAAGGAATATTAGAAAAAGGCATCCATAAAAAGGGGATTCTTAGTACATACGAAAAAGGGTAAATAGGAAAAATGACAAAAAGGGAAAACAATATAGTCAAGTGAAAAGGATATGTAACGGCTCATCAATGGTCCCATACTACAGAATCTTTGGTTGTAGTAGTTGGTTAGATCATGACGTGGCAGCACTAGGTTATCGAGACGAGTAAGGAATGCCATAAGTATTAGTAGTAGGCCGAAAGAGAAGTACTTAGCTAGCAAGAGCCTATGTCTCAACACTTGGTAAGAAGCTCTCGGTAACTGAAAGTTTGAGAAGGACTTAGTGTGCCATGCCTAGGCCTTCATCATTCGACAAAGAATTCTTAGCAAGAGAGTTGTTGGCATCGGCACAAGGGTCAGAGCAGAGTAGGGTGTACCTACTTGGAGCTCTCGAGGAGTTCAGCCATCATTTTCCTGTATAATGTTTCTCGTCTTTGGCTAGTTGATGAGAGGGAATTCTTTAAGCTAGTAATTAAAGACCTTAGAGGTGTACATGAGTAAGAAGACCAGTGGTCGGTAATCCATCAATTCCCTAAGGTTGTTGAAAATTTGTCCTCAAATCTTGGCTCTCTTCTTCATCAAGTACATAGGGTATCAGGTTAGCCATATTAAAAGGAGTAGATATACTGTATCCATCGGGCAGCTCAAGCTCATATGCATTGTCATTGATGAGCTTAAGGATCTTAAAAGGTTCATTTAATCTGGGGGAAAGCTCATTCGTTATCTTTCCAAGGAAATGCTCCTTACTAAGGTGGACCTAGATAAGGTATCTAGGGCTATAAAGTACTCATCTCCTTCCTTGATTTCCTTGTTCCTTCTACTGGGCAAGAGTTTGTGCCAATTGTTCAATAACCTTTTGATGTAACTTTTAGAATTCCTCTGTATGCTACAAGCTGAATTGACATTTCCATGGAACGATCGAGTTAATAGCCATATCCAATGGTAAGTTCGGGTTAAGTCCATAGACAACCCCAAAAGATGACCTTCTTGTCGAGCTATGAACTGATCGGTTGTAATCGAACTTAATGACAGGTAAGCATAGGTACTAATCATGTATGTTCTTCCCAATAGCTACTTATAGGAGGTTACCAACTGCCCTATTTGCTACTTCAATCTAACCATCTATCTGAAGGTGGCAAGAAGTATTGTACAGAAGCTTAGTGCCAAGCTTCTTCCATAAGGTTTTCCAAAAGAAACTCATGAACTTCAAGTCATGGTCTTACACAATACTTCTTAACACTTTATAAAATTGCACAATTCCTTGCAAAAAGAGGTTAGCAATAAATAAAGCATCATTAGTTCTATGCCAAGGAATGAAGTGGATCTTCTTACTGAATCAATCGACCACTACCATAATTGAGTCATATCTTCTCGACATTCGAGGAAAGCCGAGCATGAAATCTAAGCTTAAGTCGGCAAGGGTATATACTCTTCATACGACTCTCTCCTTCCTTTCTCATCTTTACATACCATGTACCCCTCAAGAAATCGGCACATATCCTTCATTATCCCAGGCCAGTAGAAATGTTCTTTCAATATTTCAACAATCCACTTTCTCCAAAATGGCTGGCTTAGCCTCTAATATAAGCTCCTCAAATGAGTAACTCTTTAACTAAACCATTTGGTATACAAACCTGCTTTCCCTTCATCAAGAATTTGTGGCTTATGTAGAACCCATCTACAACTCCTCCAACATTGCACTTAGCTACTACAGGCACACAATGTGGATATGCTCATATTGATTGTACTGAGTGCCAAATTGAAGTACCTTTGCTTTCATTATAGTGATGGGGGTATGATGACAAGAAAGAGTATTAGCAATAATGTTCATGCTCCCCTTCTTATATCGGATGACATAGTAGAAAGACTCTAAGAACTCAACCCATTTGGCAAGATGTTGAGAAAGTTATTGTTGCCCTTGGAAAGAGATTCATGATTTGAGTAGATGAGGAATTCTCTTGATAATAGGTAATGTGGCTAGTTTTGTGGTGTTTGAATAAGGGTGTAGAACTCCTTGTCATAGGCGGAGTAATTCAAGGCAACTTCTTTAAGTTTCTTGTTGAAATAGGTAATTGATCGATGTTCCTGCATAAGGACAACATGAATACCAACTCTAAATGAGTCACATTCTACTCCAAAACTTTCTCAAAATTTGGTAGGGTGAGTACTAAGGTTGATGTCAATTTGGAATTTATCTCTTTAAAACTCTTCTAAGCTTTCTTCAACTACTTAAACTCAAAGTTCTTCCTAGTTAGCTTGGTTAATGGCAATGTTATGGAACTAAAGTTTCAAATGATTCTCTAATAGAACGAAGCAAGACAATGGAAGCTCCTCACTTCGACAGCATTAGTCAGTGTAGGCCACTCAAGAACAGCTCTAACTTTCTTGTCATCAACTCAAACTCCTTTCTTTAGAACAACGTACCTGAGGAATACAACCTCGCTTTGGTAGAATGGGCATTTCTTAAGATTGCTAAATAATCTCTCAGCACGAAGGATGTCGAATACTAATCTTAAATGCTTAACATGGGCAATGAGGTCAACATTGTAGACTAAAATGTCATCGAAATAAACTACAACACATTTTCCAATTAGTGCCTTTAGTACATGATTCATGAGCCATATAAAAGTATTTGGCGCATTTATTAGACCAAACAGCATCACCATCCATTCAAACAAACCATCCCTTATCTTGAAGGCCATCATCGATTCATCTCTAGGTCCCATTCATATTTAGTGGTAGCCACTCTTCAAATCAATCTTTGAAAAGATGTCAACATCATGTAACTCATCAAGCATGTCATCAAGTCGTAGGATTAGGTATTGGTATTTAATAGTAATCTTATTGATGGCTCAGCTATCAATGTACATTCTCTATGACCTATCCTTCTTCTACACTAGTACAGTTTGTACAACACAAGGGCTCATGCTCTCACGAACATATCTACAATCCACCAACTCATCCACCTATTTCTTGAGCTTTGTTACCTACTCAAGATTGAGCCTATAGGAAGGTCAGTTCAGTAGGGCAACTCCAGGCTAAATATCAATGCCATGTTCAATGCCTCTTAAGGGTGGTAAAACTTTTGGCATCTCGGTAAGGAAAGTACTCTACTTCTCTCAACTTTAGTAATTTCCTGCCTAAATATCAACTTTAGTACTTCTCTTTAGGTCTCATTCGTATTTAATGGTAGCTACTCTTAAAATCAATCTTTGAAAAGATGTCACCACCATGTAACTCATTAAGCATGTCATCAAGTCATAGGATCAGGTAGTGGTATTTAATAGTAACTTATTGATGTCTTAGCTATCAATGCACATTCTCCATGACCTATCCTTCTTCTATACTAGTACAGTTGGTACAATGCAAGGGCTCATGCTCTTACAAACATATCTATGATTCACCAACTCATCCACCTATTTCTTGAGCTTAGCTTAAGCCTATAGGTAGGTCGGTTTAGTAAGGCAGCTCCAAGCTAAACATCAATGCCATGTTCAATGCCTCTTAAGGGTGGTAAAACTTTCAGCATCTCGGCAAGGAAAGTACTCTACTTCTCTCAACTTTAGTAGTTTCCTAACTAAAAGGAGCATACACACTTGCTCTTCAGTTTCTCAGTAAAATTCAGCATAGGAAATCACTAGGGATTTCTGCTACATAGATTGGGAAATCTTCTCTTTAGACTCATGTACTTCCTTAAGGCTCATAGGAATCAAAATAGCTATCTTTCCATCTTTCTTTAGAACATGTAAATGTTCTTATACCCGTCGTTTAATACCTTCTAGTCAAACAACTAGGGTCAACTAAGTAAGATGTGCGAAGCACACAAAGGTAAGACCTCACATAACATCTTTTCCTTATACCTGTTATCAATAGCAATCGGTACTCTAAACTGCTCAACAATGGGTAAACCTCCTTTTCTCGTTTAGCCAATGAATCTTATATGGCTTAGGGTGAGAAAGGGTTAACAACTTCATGGCCTTTACTACTCCATGTACTATAACATTGCTATAGCTTCCTCCGTCAATATTCGAGGTGCATAGTTTGCCATTCACTTAGCAGTTCATATGGAAGAGATTCTTCCTCTCTTCATTTTCCTTAGCCATAAAAGTACTAAGAGATCGATGTACAACAAAATAATACTCGGCTCCTACTATAGGAGGTGTATGGGTATTGGGGTCTTCCTAAAACTCCTTTAGCATTTGGCTAACCTTTACTTCCTCCTCTCCTTCACTAACACTCTTCCTTCGAATTGAAGCTTATCTCCCTTGATCATCATAACATGCTGGTTCAAGCATTGACTAACCACATGTCCACAATCAAGACATTTAAAACATTTGATCTCTTGCGTCTTCTTTCCTAAACTCTCCCCTAAGTCTCTTCAGACTTCAGGTTCCTCAACTTTACCCTCACCTTGGCCCTCTTTAGATCGGCTCGACGCTTGCCTACAGTGGTCCACCTCAAAATTGTTTGGTACTTAGCCATAGTCTGATTAGCTTAACATGTTACTTCGGCTCAACAATCTTATTCAGCTAGTCTAGCTCCACCTTTGCCTCTCAACCCTTTCTGCCATCTTGATGGTCTCATCTAAAGTCACGAAACTCTGTAGTTCCACTACGTTACCAATCTTAGGTCTTAGCCTAAAAATGGATCATTTTTTGGTTTGTGTCTCGGGCTCGTCAATATCACATTGGATCATAAGCAACTGAATCTCTCAGACATAATCATCGATTGATTTGTTACATTGTCTTAAGTCTTAGAGATGTCGGAAGGTGTCTTGCTTATAGGACTCTCTTCATATCATTCTATGTTTGAATCTCTCAATATGCTCTTTAGCATGCGTTCTACAACTTTTTCTACCACATTGCAACATATCTAGAAAACTCTAATGCAACTACTCTAATACGAACAACATCCTCATAGTCATAGAAGTCAAATATCTTTTCAATCTTCTCTTCCCACTCTAGGTAGTCGTTAGTACTACCAAACCCATTGAAGCTTAGAATCTATACTTTACGATACTTGGCTTCCCCAGGGGCTTTAAGCTTACATTCATCCATCCCAACGTATTGCTCCTACTCCCCATAGTCCTTAACATCATCTAACTCAAGTCTCCTTTTCGTAACTTTATTAGCACAACAGGGTAGTGCTTGGTTCAAGAATGGGTTCTAGAGCTGATTACTCATTCATTTGTCATCTTGACCTATCTCTCATTTCTTGACCCTATTCAATGACAACTCTCTCTTATGGTCCAATTTTCTAAGACTCTTTGTATTGAGATAACCAGATTGGCTACAATAGTAGCAAGGTCTTGTATCTGCTCATCAATAGTACATGGTGTTTGTTAGATAACATAACCCCAACCATGAGTATCACTCTGGGCATCATTAATCTCTCCTTAGAGGCTAAGATTCTACATTCTCATAATAAAGCTTTAAAAAAATACTGTTCACACAAGAAATTCTCACATTCATAGAAAATATTAGTCGAATAGTGAACTATAACTTACTTTATTCTTCTAAATGAAAATAGAGTATAGCAAACAACAAACTAGAAAGAACTACGCGATACAACTCTCAATCACAACCTCAAGCTTTGATACTAGGAATTATATAATGTGCTTAGGAGCTCAATTATCCCTTAGACTTCATTTGAAGTTTCAAAGAAAATAGAATAGTAAGGTCAGGAAACTAAATGCAATAGCTAACATAAAACTACTTGTAAAATGTAACTCACCTATGAACACAATACGACTTGGCACTTCACTAGATGTAATGCATAAGCTAAAGCTAAGGTCTACCTACCACTAATCTTAAGCTACTCAATAAGACTAGATAAGAGTGTAGAAATGGACTTGGATAGGAATGCCTCACAAGGACCAAATATATTCAAAATGTTTGCAATGAAATGTAAGATCTTTTGGCTACAAAAAGAAGGGACTATTTATAATAAGTCTTTGAGGCAACATTACAATTAAGGAAAAGGCATACATAAAAAGGGAGTTCTTAGTACATATAAAAAAGGATAAATAAGACAAATGAAAAAAAAAAGAGAAAATAGTATAGAGTCAAGTGAAAAGGATAAGTGGTAACTCGTGAATGGTCCCATACTAAGGAATCTTTGGATACCATTGTTGAGCTAGATCATGATGTAGTAGCACTAGGTTATTGAGATGGGTAAGGAATGCCATTAGTATTAGTAGTAGGTTGAAAGAGAAGTACTCAGTTAGTAGGAGCCTATGTCTCGGCATTTGCTAGGAAGCTCTCAACAATTGAAGGTTCGAGCAGGACTTGGTATGTAGGGCTTAGGCCTTCATCATTCGACCAAGAGTTCTTGGTAAGAGAGAAGTTAGTGTCGGTACAAGGGTTAGAATATAGCAAGGTATACCCACTTGGAGCTTTTAAGGAGTTTAGCCACCATTCTGCTATGTACTATTTTTTGTCATTGGTAAGTAATGAGAGAGAATTCTTCAAGCGAGTGACTAAATACCTCAGAGGTGCACATGAGTGAGAGGACTAGTGGTTGGCAATCCATTAAGTTAGAATCTTCCGTCCATGATTAGAAAAAGAAATAGGTTGTCCTTAGGTTGGAAAATGATCTTAGTTTCCCAACACACTAGTCTTAATCGATCAGATGGAATAATATTAAGGCACTATAAGAGAATGATAAAGCCACCTATAAGAAGATCATAAAGAAGTATAATACCCACTGTTTTACGGAAGATGCTGATATTAGCATAGATCAGTACTATACAGTGCATCGATCTTTTTTTATGACAATAGTGTAGCTTTGGATTGTGAAAGTGTCTTATAGGGCAATGAGAATATTGTTGAGAGCATGAATGTGAGCATAGTTGTAAAATGAGAAGGTATTGACTCCTATAATTTTGTTGTACCAAGTTAGGCTTGTTGTAAGGAGATCTTAACTTACTATACTAAAGGATGGTTGGTCTTCCTTGCCTATGCTTAATACTACATCTATAAGTTAGTTTCCTTTTCTTCTATTCATTATCAAAATAATATTTTGTCACTTGTAGGGATGCTAGTAAAAAAGCTTGATTCCAAAAACTTATTTGCTAGCTTGAAGGCTAGATAAGTTCCTAAGAAAGATAGTGGCGAGAAGAAAGAAACCTTTACTAAAACAAAAATGACTATTGACAAAGGGCAAGTTTATGCTATGAATGCTAGGAATGCCCATATAAGGAGCAAGGCCATTGAGGCTAAACCACCTAGAAAGTAGCTTAATATGGACCCCATAAAGGAAAAAGCTAAGGCTAATGCTTCTAAATAGGGTACTACGATTGCTAGTAGACTAGCTAACCCTAGTTCAATAAGGAGAGTTCTTATAACTATCCTCAAACCCATGGCCCCATCTCGACTTGAAAATGACCCTATTTATCAATACTTCCTACTATTGAAAGTCTACACAAACGACTTTGGTTTAAGGAACAATAGGATCCTCATCAACTTCTAAAGGGGATTAAGCTCCCTCAAGATGTAGGAAACTAGAAAGGAACATCAAGTACCATTGTGCTGGTCTTAATGGAGGTGTTGGAGGCCTAAAATAACTAGTCACTACAAAATTATGTAATGTAAGTTTGACCTTCAACTCTTATTATTATTTATTGCTTAACACTTCATTTATAATTTCCCTTTTCTTACAGACATCCTAGCACTTGCTTATGAATTAATGATGCTCTTGCAACTAAAAAGAGGAAGGTAAGGCAGGTCCTTTTAATTTTTTACTTTGAGCACAATTTGCTTAGGTTAATCTTTAATACTATTTATTTGCTTTTCAAATTATCAAAGAGGTAAAAAATGATATGGTTCAAGCAAAGATAAAGTTTGTTGCTCGTATTAAATTATGGGAAGACAAGAAGGTAAAGTTAGAGGAGGAAATTCACAACTTGAATAGAGATCTAAATAAAGAGATCGAGTTGTGAAAAGAGAAAGAAGCTACATTCGAAGAAGATTGTTGGAAGAGCACTTAACTTGTCATCAACCTAATGACAAGAAGGAGGTTGAGGACAATAAAAAAAAAAAAGCATGCTGGAGAGCTCTATTGTTAGAAGATCCATCTAGAGCAACAAGAAGATCATATAGCAAAGCTTTGACAAAACCTAAACCAAGGCACCAATTATGAAGAAGTTTTAAAGGAAGTCCAATCCAATGTAAAGTATGATGAAATTTGTCAGCTGTAGATGTTAGATGGCATTAAATATTTGAGGAAGAAGATCTTCAAGTTCCATCCTAGGTACAACTTGAGTCACCTAGACTTCAATGGTCTACTTGAAGAGGAGCATGAAGAAGGTGTTGAAGGTATGAAGCAAGTCACTAAGGCTTGTAAAGAAATCCTAAATAATGATCAAGTCGTTAAGTAGGTTACCAACTAAGTCGTTAAGTAGGTTACCAACTAAGTCAGCACTCTTAAGCCACCTGAGTCTAATTATCCTGCAACAATTGACCCTCCTATTGAAAAAAGACAAGCTTAATTTCTTAGCTGTTTCTTTTTCCTTATTCTTTTAACAATTCTGTGATGAGACTTTTGAGATCACAATGTCAATCTTTTTTTGGTATGTATTGTTTTGTAGTTCACTATTTATACCATCTAATACACTTTTGTTAAAGCTATTCCCTTAAGCTTATAACTCCCTGTTTGAGTCATTTAAGATGTATGTTATTTGCTTATCATGTTATACTTGTTTATGACTCAAAGCATTTTATTTGACCATCAAGGTCCTTAGGTACCATTTATTAGCTCGTTGCCAATTTATTATGTTAATAGTCGGATTTCATCCATTACATTTACTTATCTACTCAATTGATGAGAAGCCAAGCAATTGGCCTCTCGACAAATGTTGACTAAAACAGCCATATCTGGTTTAAATTTAAGGAAAGTGGCACAAATAGTTATCGCCTAGTATAATTCCAATACATAACTATCTAATATTCCTATATTTTAGGAATGTACTTGATCGCAAGGTCTCTACATGTCTCAATAGAATAGAGATCTAAATAAAGAGATTGAGTTGTGAAAAGAGAAAGAAGCTACATTCGAAGAAGATCGTTGGAAGAGAACTTAACTTGTCATCAACCTAATGACAAGAAGGAGGTTGAGGACAATAAAAAAAAAAAAAAAGCATGCTAGAGAGCTCTATTGTTAGAAGATCCATCTAGAGCAACAAGAAGATCGTATAGCAAAGCTTTGACAAAACCTAAACCAAGGCACCAATTATGAAGAAGTTTTAAAGGAAGTCCAATCCAATGTAGAGTATGATGAAATTTGTCAACTGTAGATGTTAGATGGCATTAAATATTTGAGGAAGAAGATCTTCAAGAAGCACCATAAGAATCATCTTATAGAAAATAACTATTCACTTTATCTTCCCTTAAACATATTTATTGACTTAACTATCAGAGTGGCCACACCAGACTAACTCCAGTACCCTTTAGTCCTTTATACTTTACAGGGAAGATTTCATTCAAAAACCATTCAACAACATTTGGTGTCGTCTGTTTTTACCTACACACTCACGTGGCAAAAACTAAGTTAACTAAAAGCTCATGTATTAATACTTCTTCTTACCACCTCAAGGGGGGAAGTAGCCATACTGACTAACGTTTGGCTAAGTTAGAGTAACTTTACCTCAACTTAGCTAAAGAAAACTAAGAATTGAGCAAAAAACATGAAGAGATCCTTAGTCTCCACCATAGTAATGTCCACCCTAGTCACAATAAAGAATACGGTGATAACAAGGCTGAGAATAGTGACGACTCAATTTATTCCCCCAAATTATCAAGAAAGCAACATGAAGTCATAATGGGACCTTTGGCCCTTACGCTCAAGAAAAATGATCAGAGGAAGTAACCATAGCAGGTGCACTATGCTAAACCCTCGCATGTTAGCACCCCTACTATGATGAGTAAACAATTTCAAATTAAGAAAAGCCCTTTTATCTTCAAGATCTTGATGAGGTGGTACCATAGCACATTGAGTTGCCGCAATTTGAAACCTATGATGGAATAAAAGATCCTGAAGATCACCTTAAATAATATCGCACCTTAGCCAAGCTGCTTAGCTCAAGCGATACCATGGCTTGCCAAGCTTTTCCTTTAACACTAAGAAACATAACAAGTATATGGTTCAAGCACCTAAAGCCAAACATAATTTCATGTTTCAAGGATTTGGCAAAAGTGCTTCTTTAACACTTCTTTGTGAGTAAGCTTTCTGTTAAGGATTCTTTTGTCCTTAATACGATAAAATAGAGATTAGATGAATCTATCAGAGATTATTTGGCCAGGTTTATGGCTTAAATGGTCCAAATTTTGGAGCTAGATATGAGCGTAGCTCTAAACTCAGTTATTGATGGTGTTAAGCCCCATAAAGACTTTTTCAAGCCTCTTAGCAAAAATAAGCTAAGAACTTTTGTCGAGTTTAAAGCTAAAGCCAAAGCTACGTCTTCCATCTAACTAGAAGACAACATTAAAGCTGGTTATAAAACCGATCAAAATAGAGGGGATAGGAAAGGGGATAAAAAGAGAAGTGTGAAAGATCGACTCAAAACGAGCGATGACCAATGTCCTAACACTGAGAAAAAGAGGCTACGAGTCCTGACATTTTTAGTCCATACACCAGTCAACCATCCAATTTCAGACATATTAATGGAGATACGTAGGCAAAGAGGCATGTTGCAATGGTCAGAAAGGATGAGAGGAAATCCATCAAGGTGGAATTCCAACAAATATTGTGATTTCCATCGTGATAGGGGCCATAACACTGACGAATACATTCAACTTAGGAATGTGATTAAGGAGTGATAAGTGTGTAAGGGTTTCTCTAATAATTATATGTGGTTTAGTAGATTTTTGAGTAAAAATGTATAAACTTTCATTAAAATCACATATAATTCCTTAACACAAGTGTAAATTATATTTTTGTATTTTGACACTCAAAAGTATCATATATTTAAAGAATTGAAGCTCTTTTGTTTGATCTTGTAGGTCCTAGGGCTACCATTACATGGTAACTTCAATTCATGAAGTCGAAAATGAAGAAAATAGTAAAGAAGGAAACCTAGAAATTATAACTATTGGCATGCCAATAAGCATATCTACCATGAAGATGGTACCTAGAACAAAATCAAATCAAGTTGCAAAACTAGAAGACTATACTAACATACTAGTACTTAGTTACTAGCATGACTGTATATGATGTGTCTATGAGCTTAATTTTTACTAGGACTTACCATAAGAGATAGAAACTAAACGGGTCTTTTAAAGTATCAAAGAAAATAGAATAGTAAGGTCGATGAATTGAATGCAGTAGCTGACATGTAGCTACTCAAAGGATATGACTCACTTATGAACATAACACGACTTGATACTTCACTTGATGTAATGCATAAGCTAATGCCAAGGTCCATTTGCCATTAATCTTGAGCTATTCAATAAGACTAGATAAGAGAGTAGAAATGGACTTGGAGAGGAATGTCTCGCAAGGACCAAGTATATTCAAAATGTCTATAAGGAATGTAAGATGATTTGCAGAAGGAACTATTTACAGTAAGTTCCTAAGGTAACTTTACAATTAAGGAAAATTACAAAAAGGCATACATAAAAAGAAGGTTCTTAGTACATACGAAAATGGATAAATAGGACAAATGACAAAAAGGGAAAATAGTATAGAGTCAAGTGCAAAGGATAGGTGGCAGCTCATCAATGGTCCTGTACTAAGGAATCTTTAGGAGCAATAGCTAAGCTGGATCATGAAGTGGAGGCACTAGGTTATCGAGATGGGTAAGGAATGCCGTAAGTATTAGTAGTAAGCTCAAAGAGAAGCACTCAACTAGCAAAAGTACTCAGTCTTGGCATACTAGCAGGAAGCTCTCGACAACAAAAGGTAAAAGTAGGACTTGGTGTGTAAGGCCTAGGCCCTCATCATTCGACAAAGAGTTCTTAGCAAGAGAATAGTCGGTGTCAACATAAGAGTTAGAGCAGAGCAAGGCATGCCTACCTAGATCTCTCAAGGAGTTCAGTTACCATTCTACAGTATACTGTTTCTTATCCTCGAAAGGTTGACAAGAGAGAATTCTTCTAGCAAGGGACTGGAGGCATCTTAGCCGTACGTGAGTAAGTAGGCTAGAGATCAATAATCCATTAACTTCTTGGGGTTGTTGAAGATTTTCCCTCAAATCTTGGTATTTTCTTTTTGTCAAGCATATAAGGCATTAGGTCATTGACATTGAAGGTAGCAGTTGCATCATACCCTTTGGGTAACTTAATCTCATAGGCATTGTCATTGATACGCCTATGGATCTTATAAGGTCCATTACACTCTGGGATAGTTTGTTCATCCTGTTTTTAAGGAAATGTTTTTTTACTTTTGTGGATCTAAACAAGATCTCCGAGAGTAAAAATTACTTACCTCCTTCCTTGACTTCCCTGCTCCTTCTATTGAGCTATAGTCTTGGCTAGATGTTTAGTAACCTTTTCATGCAACCTGTAGAACTCTTCAACATGCTATGGGTCAGATTGGCTTTTCCCTTAAGTGATTAGGTTGATAATTGGATCCAAAGGTAAATTCGGGTTAAGTCTATAAATGACCTCAAATGATGACCTTCCTGTCAAGCTTTGAGTTGAACAATTGCAAGCAAACTGAATAACAAGTAGGCATAGATCCCAGTCATGTAAATTCTTCTCTAAAATCACTCGTAGGAGGTTGCTAACTATCTTACTCATAACTTCAATCTAGCATTTTTTCTGGGGGTGGTAAGAAGTACTAAACATGAGCTTAGTGCCAAGTTTCTTCCATAGGCTCCTCTAAAAGAAGCTTGTGAACTTTAAGGTACGGTCATACACAATACTTCTCAATACTCCATGCAGTCACACAATTTCCTACAAAAAGAGGTTAGCAATGAATAAAGTATCATCCATCTATAGTAGGAAATGAAGTGCCTCATCTTGCTAAACCGATTGACCACCACCATAATTGAGTCGTATCATCTTGGCATTCAAGGAAGGCTTAGCATGAAATCTATGCTTAGGTCAATCCATGGCTACCCAAGTATTGGCAGGGGTATGTATTCTTCATATGGATTTCTCCTTCTTTTTGCATGTTTACACACTTCGCATCTCTCAAAAACTTAGTGCACATCCTTCGTTATCCTAAGCCAGTAGAAATGTTCTTTCAATTTTTCAGTCATCCACTTTTCTTCAAAATCACTAGCTAAGCCTCTAACATGAGCTTCTTGAACAAGTAGCTCTCTAGTTGAACCACTTAGCACACAAATTTACTTCCCCTTCGTCAAGAACCCTTAGCTTAAATAGAATTCATCGATAGCTCCTTTAGTGTTGCATTTGGTCACTTTAGGCCTAAAATACAGGTCATGCTCATTTTGATTGGGTAAAGTGACAAACCTTAGCACCTTGGCCTATATGGTTGTGATAAGGGTATGAGGATGAGAAAGAGCGCTATCCATAGTGTTTATGCTCCCCGTCTTATATCTAATGATGTAGCAAAGTCTCTAAGGACTCAACACATTTAGCATGATGCTAAGAAAGTTCTTATTGTCCTCAAAGGTGTTTAAGAGATTCATGATCAAAGTAGATAATAAATTCTCTCAATAACAAGTAATGCTACCAATTCTATAATGTTCGAACAAGGGTGTAGAACTCCTTGTCATAGGTCGAGTAATTTACAGCAACTCTTTTGAGTTTCTCACTAAAGTAGGCAATGAGTCGGCATTCCTCCATTAGGACAACACTAATGCCGAATCCAAGCATATCACATTCAACCTCAAAAACTTTGTTGAAATTTTGTAGGTCGAGTATGGGGGTAGACATCAAACTCTTTTGAGCTTTCTCCAACTACCTAAACTCATAGTCCTTCTTAGTTAGCTCAGTTAATGGCGCCATTATGGAACTGAAGTTCTGAATGAATCTCTAATAGAACGAAGCAAGACCATGGAAGCTCCTCACTCCAGCAGCATTAGTCGGCGTAGGCCACTTGAGAATAGATCTAGCCTCTCGTCATCAACTCGAACTCCTTCCTCTAAAACAACATACCCTAGGAATACAACCTCACTTTGGCAGAATATGCATTTCTTTATGGAGGACATCGAATACCAATCTTAAATGCTCAACATAAGTGATGAGGTCAGTATTGTAGACCAAAATGTCATCAAAATAAACCACAATATATTTGCCAACTAGTGCCCTAAGTACATGATTTACGAGTTGCATAAAAGTACTCAACATATTCATCAAACAAAATGGCATCACTATCTATTCAAACAAACCATCCCTTATCTTGAAGGCCATCTTTCATTCATCTCCAAGTATCACTTGTATTGGTGATAGCTACTTTTCAAATCAATCTTTGAAAAGATATAAACACCATGTAATTGATCGAGCATATCATCTAGCCATAAGATTAGATATCGGTACTTAGTAGTAACTTTTGTTGATGGTACGACTATCAATGCACATCCTCCATTACCCATCTTTCTTCAATACTAGTACAGTTGGTACGACACATGGGCTTATTCTCTCTTAGACATATTTACGATCCACCAACCCATCCACTTGTTTCTTTAACTTAGTTGCCTGAACGAGATTGAGCCTATAGGCAGGTCAATTTGGAAGGCAACTTCAAGTTGAAGATTAATGGAATGTTTAATGCCTCTTAAGGGTAGTAAACCTTTCGGCATCTTGGAAGAGAATAGGTTAGCATACTCCTATAGTAATGTTAGCACCTCAACAAGTAAGCTCTCGGCTTCTCTCAACTCCAGTAGTTTGCTGACTAAAGCACATACACTTCCTCTTTAGTTTCTCGTTAAAATTAAGCATGGGAAATCACTAGGGATTTCCATTGCATAGATCGTACAATCTTCGTTTGCGACTCTTATACTTCCATAGGGCTTATAGGAGTCAAAATAGCTTTCTTTCCATCTTTTTGGAACATGTAAGTGTTCTCATACCTATCGTATAATACTCTCAAGTCAAGCAACCAGGGTTAGCCATGTAAGATGTGTGACGCGCACATAGGTGGTATCGAGCCTGGTTTTTTCCTCCTGTTTTTTATATAAATTAGTCTTCTTCAAACCGACCCGTATTAAACCCTACTCGTTTAATATTGACCCTTGACCAAGGTTTAAAAAAGACCGGTTCTTTATATCTTCAAAAAGCTTTAGAGTCACCACCTGACCAGAGTCAGGAAAAATGTGAAGTTATAGCCAATACCAATAGGGTAGATTGGTTATAACTTAGCTATTGGTCTAACAAGAAAACCAATTTTACAAAATCATTTTCTAAAACGAGAGATCTGGATTGGAAGGCTATCAAATTTAAACCCTAAATAAGTACCACTTTTTAACTTTCCAAATATAATTTTTCTTTTCAATAATACCCTTTTTCAATTTCTAAATGACTAATCAAATCACATGCAACTAATTTAATTTACACCAATGTTTACAAATATCAAAAAAACAAAACTTTCCATATTATAAATCGCCCCGCACTTACGTATGAGTGCCTATGTACTTAGTATTCGGGATGAGACTTCCATAGTTCATTCTACGAAAACTTTAGCAGGTAAGTTGATTTTAATTTTTCGAAAAAATCTTGGGTTTACGTTTTTACATAGTTTCATTTATTTAAAGAAAATTTCTCAAAGGGTCCTAAATCAAATTTTACTTTTAGAAACTCTAAAGTAGTCCTAATTTGGAAATTGTTCATTTATTTTTCGAAAGTTGATTTTCTAAGTGAGAACTTTATTTTTTTAATAATTTATTTACTTACTTTATATATATATTGTTAGAACATGAAAATAAATAAAACTAAACTAAATACTTCTTCCCCTTTACTTTCTCTTTTTTTTTTTTATCTTTTTGTCTTTTCTGTTTTCCTTTTCTTTAATTTCACTTCTTTTTTTTCTCTTTTTGGTTTTTACATTTACAAAAACATTACACAATAATGATAAATAAATAAATATGAAAGCAACGGGTAGACTTGAAGAAGCTAGCGGGTTGATGTAGTGAACTTAAAGTAGGGGTACGATTCGGGTTAGTCGAGTCAGGTAGCTAGGTCGCGTACAATAGCTTAAAAGGGCTATTTTAGTTCCATCTAGCCACCAAATTACGTGTACAAGTGCTACGGTGTGTAGCCTTGGTGGTTAGTCGTGGCAATAGTTCGGTATGTCTATGATGTTTAGGTAGTGGATGGCATACATGATTGAGAGAAAGAGGGTCGTGGGTAGAGTTGTGATACTATTGAGTGTAGTAGTATGTTTTGCTGCATGAGTTGTGCTTATTATGTCGGTGAGTAAGCGATCCTCTATGTGTATGTCGTTACCGTGAGCTAGAAAGAGAGATGGTGAGTTGTAGTGTTATGGTATGCGTGTGTGTGTGTGTGTGTGTGTGTTTTTTTTTTGTGATGTGCAATAGGGATGGAGTAGTTTTGTATGTATAGATTTTGTGAGCGAGAGAGAGAGAAAGAGTGTGGTTGAAGATGCAGTAGCTGGGAGAGAGGGAGTAAGTTGTGTTTATGTTTTTGTTTTGGTTGTGGTTGTGGTGAGAGAGAAAGTTAGCCTAGAGAGAGAGAGAGTCCATCAAGAGAGTGTGTGTGTATTGAGAGAGTGAGTCAAGTTAAGAGAGATTAGGTTGAGAGAAAGCTCATGTTGTGGTTGTGCATATCCAAAATGAATGGACCCCCTTCCCTTACATATGTATATATATTTTTTTTTAATTGAGAAAGTGAAGGAAATAAAAGGAAAGGGGAGAAGAAAAAAGGGGGATGAAAATTTGTTGTTAAGGCTAATCATAGAGTGTTATGTATCACAATCAAACATATAGCCTAGTAATGCCTTGATATGTGGTAGTATATGGAGTGAAAAAAAGGAAAAGGATAAAAGGCATTTTTTTGCCTCTAGTGAGTTTCAAACCCTTCGTCCTAAACAAAATCCAAATGCAATGTCCATATGTTTATCCATTAAGTTATTGGCCTATGCCTTGTCAATATGTGCAATTAAATTACACATATGGATAAGGTCAGCCTAGACCATATTCAAACCCAAGCTTAGGCCCAACAATCCTCACATTATTTAAATAAAAAAATTATATTCTATTTAAACTATCTAAAAATATATATTATTTTCTAAATTCCTTAAATCTTCTATTTTTCAATTTTTTCTATCTTTTGTAACTTTTCAATTTTTCTAAATTTTTCCATTTTTTTGTATTTTTTCTAAATTTTTTATTTTTTATACTCTTTCCCTTTCTTATATTTCTCTAAAAGTTTTTATTTTTTCTAAAAGTTTTATTATTTATATTTTTTATGGGTTTTCTTTAATTTTCTATTTTTTTCGTATTTTTCCTAATTTAAGACCCTAAAAATTTTGAAAAATAACAAGGGGAGGTAAAAATGGAGTGTTTATAGCTGCTCCTCTCTATGGTGAAGTTTAAGCAAAACTTTGCCACAATGACAAAAGAGAAACTATTTTTGCTTCAAGGATGGAATATCCTAAGAAACACTATAACTAGTTAATTAACTATCCTAGACTCAATCCACTAGGGACTCTATTGAAAAGGTTAAAGAGAGAGGAGGTGCCCTAAGGACTGAAAAGAAGAAATGAAGCCTAGTCGTACCCTTTTGAGATCACTAATCTAGGCTAGAGCGTCTCATAGGGACTAGCAACCATAAGTGGGGATCTATCTGGAGAACCTAGTCGTACCCTTCTAAGCTCACTAACACTAGGCAGGAGCATCTCTTAGGGACTAATAACTTTAAGTAAGGATTGATCTAGAGAACCTAGTCATGTCCTTCTAAGCTTACTAACTCAAGCACAAGCATCTCTTGAAGACTAGTAACCCTAAGCGGGGATCAATCTAAAGAACTTAGTTGTGCCCTTCTTAGTTTACTAACCTAGGTAAGAGCGTCTTTTGGGGACTAGCAACCCCAAGTTGGAATCAATTTGGAAATCTAATCGTGCCCTTCTAAGCTTACTAACTTAGGCGAAGTATCTCTCGAAGACTAGTAACCCTAACTTTTGGAATCGATTAAAGATAAACTTAGTAATGCTCCTTTGAGCTGACTATCCTAAGTAAAATAGATGAAGTACTCTTAGAGCTAGCTAAGACCCTAAATTGAAACTAATAGTATACCTTTGAGCTAACTAACCTAGGTAGGAGCGTCTTTGGTAGACTAGCAGCCCTAGATGAAATTGATGCTTAGAGAAAGTGCCATTTATGCTTGCCTGAGAGTAATAGGTAAAAGAAAGCACCCCATGAGCTCGTTAAAAGGAAATTGATGAAGGGAAGTACCCTACAGGCTTACTTGAGAGAAATTGATGAAGGGAAGTGTCTTATAGGCTTGCTTAAGTGAAATTGGTAAAAGAAAGAGTCCTATGGGCTTGGTACTAGGAATTGATAAAGACAATTGCCCTATGAGCTCGCTAAGAAGAATTGATGAAGAGAAGCTCCCTACGACCTTGCTTAAGTGAAATTGATTAAAGAAAGCTCCCTATGGGCTTACAATAAGGAATTGATGAAGAGAGGCCCACTATGGCCTCACTAAGAGGAATTGATGAAGGGAAACACCTTATGAGCTCGCTTAAGTGAAATTAGCAAAGGAAATTTCCCTATGGGCTCACTAAAAAGGACTTAATGAAGAGAAGTGTCATATAGGCTTGCTTAAGAGGATTTGGTGAAGAGAAAGCACCTTATAGGCTTGCTAAAAAGGACTCAATGAAGAGAAGCACCTTATGGGCTTGCTTAAGAGGATTTGGTAAGAGAAAGTGCCCTATAGGCTTGCTAAAAAGGACTTAACGAAGGGAATGGGCTTACTAGGAGAATTCGATGAGGAAAAGCACCCTATAGGTTACTTAAGAACTGGCTGAAGAGAAGTTCCCTACAGGCTTACTAAGAAAAGTCAATGAACAAAGAGGTATTGTTTTGAAAGTTGTTTAGAACCTTAGCAAGATGAGGTAATGCCCTAAAGGCAAGCTAAAACCCTAAAAAGAATAGAAGAGCGGGTAGCGCTCTAAGAGCTAGCTTGAAACCTAAAATGAAGGGGGGACAATGCTTTGGAATCTAACTAATACCTTAGAAAAGATTAAGAGAAAGAAGGGATAGTGCTTTAAGAGCTGAGTAAAACCTTAATGCAAGATGGTAAAACACCCTAAAGGCTAGCTGAATCCTTAAAAATGAATTAAAAGAGTAGGCCAGCACTCTAAGAGTTCACTTGAACCTTGAAGAGAATTGATGAAAGTGAAGGTAGAGCTTCAAAGCTAGCTATCACCCCAAAAATAAAGACGATATGACACTCTAAAGGAAAACTATAACAAAAGAGTAAGTTAACACTATAAGAGCTAGCTAGAACCCTAAAAAGAATAAAAGAGGAGGTTAGTGCTCTAAGAGCTAGCTAAAACCCTAAAAAGAAGACAAGACAACACCTTAAAGGCTGGTTGGAATGTGAAAAAGGAAAGATGGGAAAATACCTTAAAAGTTAGCTGGATCTCTACAAAGAATAAAAGAGTGGGTCAATACTCTAAGAGCTGTCTAAAACCCTAAGGAAAGTTGATTAAGAATCGAAGAAGTAAAATAAGGAAAGCAACTAGTTTAAAAATTTTTTTGACTTGGAAACGTAACTACAAAGAGATTGTTGAAAAACTATTTATGAAAAAAGCATTAGGGATAGGCTCTTTGATTTGGAAATGAGTTAAAGGATATTAAAAACTGGAATAGGGAAGAATAATCTAGACTACCAAGGTTAATTTTAAAAAAAATGTGACCACATTGAAAAGGAAATGGATGACATAAATTGAAAGCTTAGCTACTCAAACTGACATAGATTGGACAAAAATCTTGTGACAAGCCTTTACTCTCTCTCTTCTTCTCTTTTTTTTTTTTCCTTTTTTTTTTGAAAGTTTTGCTAACAAGTATAAATTCTTATTTAGGAAATAAGCTCATAACTACCCCTACCCTTAGTAATCATGTAGATTTTCTCAATGCCCTTAACCTTAAGGCTTTCCCATGGGGCTTTTGTGATTTCAAGGCCTTTCTTAAGAAAATGGTAACTCATGATTAGTTTAGTCGAAGAGGACTTCTTTGCTAACGTTTGGTTTAGATTTTGTTTTCGACTACAGTTCCAAAAATTACAATCCATTTTGTAAGTGATACACTTTGATCAATCCATTAGGTCTTTTTTGGTTCAATATTTATGAATTTAGGCTTTTGGTCCAAGGGTTTCAAAAATGACTAATGAGGAAGCCTATTTTGAAAGAAATATTTTTATTTATCCCGAGTGTACAAGTCGAGAACCTTAAGCAAAAATTAGAAGTATGCTTACCCCGGTTTCAAAAACAATTTTTATTAAAGATAAATTATCTTTTAAGATAAGAAGAGCTTTTACTGCATGAGGGTAATAATGTAGGTAGGAAGGCCTTGTGTGATTTAGCATAGGTAAGAGAAGCTTCAAGGTAAATAAAGATATTTTGGGTTTTTAGGCTTTAGAATGTGATTCAGGGCATTATGTTTTAGGGACTATTTCGGCCTTGATTCCCTACTTTTTTATTTAGTTTTACTGCCCCTACTTAGATGTGATATGTCTCTTGGGGCTTTTTGTCTTAAACTTGGGCCTAATTTTTCAGCCTCTTTTCTAATTATATTTTTTAATCTCTTTCTTTTTGAACTACTTTGCCCCATTATCTCTTACTATTCTCTGTCTTCTTTTGGCCCTAAGAGTGATTGTATCCATTGCTGAGTTTTTTCTTTTTAAACAATTCTAGGTCCTAAATCAATGGATTTCTAATGTATCAGCTTGACATTCTTAAAAAGAAATTGGCCCTTCTTCATTTCAAAGAAAAAATATTTTATAAAAAATAAAAGTCATTTTTGAATTAATGTTACTTAAGCAAGCATAAACCAATCTTACCCTTATCTTCTAATTAATGACCCTAACCTCTGAATTGCCCCATTATGGGGTAGTTCTTGATAGGGTTTAAATTTGAAAATTCTTCAAGTTGGTCTAATGGGGTTAACAAAGGTTAATCATGTTTAGGATTTGGAAACAAATGCCTAACTTCATTTTAATCTATGTATCACATTCAAAGTAGACCTCCTTTAAGGAATGAGCTCAAAGTATCCCTACTCTTATGTCGCCCAACTCTCAAAGTGTTTTAAGTTAGTATGTAGAATATAGTTTGCCACTTTTCATTTTAAACCTTTTAAAAGTGAGTTACCAATTTCTTACAGAGGAATATATATTTATTTTCCTAAGGTGAAGATTGTCATTGCCTCCCCTAATTTCTCAAACTATGCCTTAGTATTTGACTTTGTGTTTTAGCTTAGTTTATGATTAGGCTTGGCTTTCTAAATAAACTAAAGGTTTTGGCTTGGCTTAGTTATCTTTATAAGTTGAGGATTGTGTTTGGGTCAATTGCCTTGATGGGGTGTGGTTTGTGTTCGAATTGGCTAGCTGGCCAAGTGACTTGTGTTTAGGTAAGTTGCCTGAATAAGCCTAAGGTTGGTGTTTAGATTGAATGCCTGGCCAAGTGGTTTGTGTTTGGGTTGAATGGCTGAATGGGCCCGAGGTTGGTGTTCAAATTGAATGGGTCCGAGGACTAGTGCTTAGATTAAATAGGTTGAGGGGCTCATGTTAGCTTCTTTAATAGGTCAAAGGGCTTCGTCTGGGTTGGAGACCTAGTATTTGGGTCAATTACTTAAGTAGGCCGAAGGCCTGAGCTTGTATTAACTCCTTAAGCTGATAAGGATTTATATCTATTAGCAACCTTTCTTTTCATTTTTAATTTTTAAAATTTTTCTTTCTTTTTCTTTTTTTTTTAAGAGAGAGAAACATACAGTTTTATTTTACAGTAAACAAGAAAATTATTTACAAATAAGGATGGTGATTTTTAGGGTTCCAATTTACAAGACTATGGATTTTATTTACATTTCCCTAAATAGTGGTTAGATAAATGTTTATTGAATGATTATTCATAAAGAAGGTAATGTTAGAGAATGAAGAATAATGAACTAAGAAGACTTTAATAATTTGAAAAATCAAAATACAAAAGGGAAAGGTAGAGAACCTAACATTTATTCTAAAACTGGATATTTATTCTAAGATCTTTTGATGTGAATTGGAAAAAAACCCTACATTGATTCTCGTATATGATCCTTAAGGTTCTCTATCATTTCAAATGTATCCTTAATGACCTGTGCCAGAAGGGACCTTAGGGCCTAATTGTAAGCTTTAGAACACTGTAGCTTTTCTTTTAGATAGGCAATCTTGTCACTTAACAATTGCTCGTAAATCCTAGATATGTCTTGTAGCCTGTCATTCCCCTGACTGTTTGCTTAGTTGTCTACCATCCTAGGTCTACATAATTTTAAACAAGAATCAATCAACAATGCAACAAAGGAAAGCAAGTGGAAATATGCAGATGTTAGGATCATTTAGGTTAACGCATTACTTCTTAAGTTGCAACCCTATGTTGTTTTCAAAAATGTAGTTGCATTAAAACTCTTAAATGATTGGTAAGGTTGCAATTTCATAAGGTTAATATATTAACTAAAGCTTAAAGGGGAGTATATACAATTAAGATGGGTTTTAAAAGGTCCTTAAGCTTTGTAAACTAAATAGTTTTTAGAAAACACTTTCATTAGTCATAGTGAGCTTAAGTGGGGTGACCTAATCAACCCCGAACAGTAGCTACACCACTACGCTTGAAGGCTAAACAATGCCCCCCCCTCTTAGTATCCTAATACGGCCTAGGTCTAACCGCATCTACCTTGCATCTTTGATGCAACAAATGAACCCCCGATGCCTTGATGTATGTGATATGGAAAATAAATAATTAAAACAAAGTATACATTTAAGGTTAATAACAAACAAATAAATATACAAATAGATAAATAAATAAACAAGTAAATAAATAACATGGGTATTTCGAAAAGTATCTAAATGGTTAACCCTCTTGATGTCTCCAGTAGAACTGCCAAGCTATCAAGCGTGGTTTTTTCTCTTAATTTTTATATAAATTAGTTTTCTTTAAAATGACTAGTATTAAACTCTACCCATTTAATACTAACCCTTGACTAAGATTTAAATAAAACCAGTATTTTATATCTTGAAAATGCTTTAGAGTTATCACCTGTCTAGAGTCGAGAAAAAGAGTTAAGTTATAACCAATTGGGAGGATAAGTTATAACTTAGCTACTAGTCTAACGAAAAAACCAATTTTACAAAACGGTTTTCTAAAACGAGAGATTTAGATCTAGAAGCTATCTTATTAAACCCTAAACGGGTACCACTTTTTAACTTTCTAAATTTAATTTTTCTTTTTAATAATACCCTTTTTCAATTTCTAAACTACTTATCATATCACATGCTAATTTAATTTTCACAAATTTTTACAAAGATAGAAAAAATACAACTTTCCAAATTTTAAGTCACCCCATATTTATGCATGAGTGCTTACATACCCGTTATTCGAGATCAAACTTTCATAAGTCGTTCCACAAAAACTTTAGTAAGTTGCTTGATTTTAATTTTTTGAAAAAATCTCAAGTTTATGATTTTGCCTAGTTTCATTTATTTAAATAAAATTTTTCAAAGGATCCTGTCGAGCCTGGTTTTTCACCTTCCCAGTTCTTTTTATAAAATTAGGACTTATCTAAATCGATCTATACTAAACCCTCGACTAGGGTTTAAAGAAGACTATTTTTTCCAACTTGAAAAGATTTGGAGTAGCCACCCGACCAGAGTCAAGAAAAGGGGTTAAGTTATAATCAATTGGGTGAATTGGTTATAACTTAGCTACCAGTCTATCGATTAAAAAACCAAGTTATAAATACAATTATTTAAAAACTAGAGATCTGGATCTGGAGGGCTAATTTATTAAACCCTAAATGGGTACCACTTTTAACTTTTCGAATTTAACTTCGCTTTTCAACTATACTCTTTTTAATTTCTAAAAAACATCTAATTATGATACATGCGACTAAATTGATTAATTTACATAAATATTTAAAAATAGAAAAAATAAAACTTTTCACATATTAAGTCGCCTCATACTTGCGTACGAGTGACTACGTACCTGCTATTTAGGATCAAACTTCCATACTTTACTTTAACAAAGAATATAATAGGTTGATTGAATTTAATTTTGGAAAAAACGCAACGTTTTTACCCATTTTGAATTGATTTTAAAAAAATATTATAGGGGGTCATAAGCTGGATTTTATTTTTGGAAAACCTCAAATGTTTTAATTTGGAAAAGATTTCTTTTATTTTTATTAAAGAAAAAAATTTTGATTTTCTATGTGTGAAAAATAACTTTTCTATTTTTACACTATTTTATTATTTTTATTATTTATTTATTATTGTTATTTTTTTATTTTTTTATTGCATTTTTTTGTTCTTGTTTTTTAAAAAATAACATAAAATACTTTCTATTCTTCTTTTTTTTTCTCTTTTTTTTTTTCCTTTCATTCCCTTTTTTTTTACTTATTATAATTATTTTCTATTACATTTAAACAAAACAAAACAAAAATAAAACAACAAAAATAAATAAAAGAAAAAGCTTCCGATGGATTCGAATGCGTAGGTCGGACTTAAGCGGGTCGGACAGGTCGGGTTGGGTCGGGTTAGCTCTACTGGTTTTGGGTTAGGCTTCAATGCATTCAATAGCAACAACAGTGGCAAAAGGCTATTCAGGCAGTTCTAGTAGCCAAAATGAAGGAGTGAGTGAGGAGTTTTTTATGACTTTAGATTGGGAATAGGGGGGGTGGGGTATGCCAAGTGCCGTGGCTTGGGGTGGTCATTTGGCAGTTGTTGGAGGTGGCAGTCGGCGATGGTGCTTAGGCAGCGCTGTTAAGGGGTACGATAGAGATCGAGGGAGGTCATGTTCGGGAGCTAATGGAGTAGAGGTCACGGTTGTGGTGTTAGGTTATGGTAGTGGGCTTAGAGAAGAGAGATGCGAAGAGAGAGAGAATGAGCTAGAGAAGAAAGAGAATCGCAAGAGAGAAGGAGAGCTTGAGAGTTTATTCTAAAGCTTAAAGATGCCCCTCTTGCTCATTGACGTCCCTATTTGTACTTGAATTTCAACTAAGCAACAAAGGAAAGCTTGAATTGAATTTAATGGGAATGGCCAAATTTTCAGCTTTTCTCTAATCTTTGGAACTCGATTTGAATGTGTAATTAACCGAACTTGGATGCATTTTTTTTACCAATTCATAGTAAGCTATGTCTAGTACAAGATTAATGCAAGAAACCATGAGCCTGTATATAGAATTTGTGCAAAAATTGAAGCTAAAGTGGAGGGAGTAGGCTATTCTTGAGAAGAAAAGCTGAGGAAAATCAAGAGAAAATGGAGGAAAACTGAGGGAAGGAAAAGGGGAGTGCTGACGTAGCACTACGTCAACCTACTCGACAAACCCTGACCTGCTATATGTCATGCTTGATACGTAGCGGCTGACATGGCATGCTAAGTAGCTGACACATAGCACCACATCAGCAAAGGTCATCCAATCCGATTATGCCACATGTTAGGATACGTGGCACAATTAGATCCTGATACGTAACAATCTCTAATGTAAGAAAAACAAAAAGTAAGAAAAATGCCTCCCTGCCTTTACTAAGTTTCGAATCCAAGACCTCATGCTTAATGCTAATATTTTGTCCATATGCTTAACCGTCATGCCATTGGCCTATGCCTTGTCATAGACTCAATCAAGCTAGGCCATATTTAAATCTAAGCCTAGGTTCAATGGCCTAATTTCTAAACCTAAATTTAATCTAACGAAGTGTTATTTTCTAAAATCTTTTATTTATTTATTTATTTGTTATTTTTTCATAATTTCTTATTTTTTTATTTTCTAAATTTCTTTTTTTTTTATGCTTTTCTCCCATTTTCCTATTTTTTTATGTTTTTCTAGAATTCCTATTTTTCTAAATTTCTTCATTTTTTAGGGCTTTCTTTAATTTTCTATTTATTTGAAATTTTTCTAACTTAGGACCTTATAACCTAATTTGAAAAATAAAAAGGGGCAAAAATTAGGTATCTACAACTACCCCTCTTTGTGGAAAAGTTTGAACAAAACTTCATCATAAAGATAAAACAGATACTATTTTTGCTACAAGAATGAAATTTATGCTAAGAAGTGCTACAGCTAGCTTACTATCCTAAGTCCAATCCATTGAGGATTTTGAGAAGAGAAGGGTAGCACTCTAAGAGATGTCCGAAAGAAGAAAAGAAGAATTAAAGTTTGGTCATGCTCGTATGAACTGACAAAGTGAAGTGAAACGGGCTAAGCGCTCCTTGAGCTAGCCAAGAACCTAATTTGAGTTTAGAAAACTTGGTCGTGCCCTCATGAGTTGACTAACTAAGGTGAGTAAAGCACTTCTAGAGCTGGCTAAGGACCTAAGAAGAATGAGCAAACTTGGTCGTGCTCTAACGAGCTAACTAACCAAGGTGGGCAAGAAAGCGCTCCTAAAGCTGGCTAAGACCCTAAAAAGAATGAGCTAACTTAATCGTACCCTAATGAGCAAACTTGATTGTGCCTTAATAAGCTAACTAACCAAGGTAGGCAAAGCGCTCCTAAAGTTGGCTAAGTCCCTAAAAGAAATGAGAAAACTTGGTCGTACCCTGATGAGCTAACTAACCAAGGTTAGAAAAGTGTTCCTAGAGCTGGCTAAGACCCTAAAAAGAATAAGCAAACTTAATCGTACCCTAATGAGCTAACTGACCAAGGTGGGCAAAGCTCTCCTACAATTGGCTAAGACCCTAAGAAGAATTAGCAAACTTGGTCGTGCTATGATGAGCTAATTGACCAACGTGGGCAAAGCACTCCTAAAGCTGGCTAAGACCCTAAAAAGAATTAGCAAACTTAGTCATACCCTGATGAGCTGATTAACCAAGGTGGGTAAAGCACTCTTAGAGCTAGCTAAGCCCCTAAGAAGAATGAGCAAACTTTGTTATGCCTTGACGAGCTAACTAACCAAGGTAGGTAAAGTGCACCTAGAGCTGGCTAAAACCCTTAAAAAAATAAGCAAACTTAATCGTGCCCTAATGAGCTAACTAACCAAGGTGGGCAAAGTGCTCTTAAAGCTAGCTAAGACCCTAAAAAGAATGAGGAAACTTGAGAGGCTAGTTAAGAAGATGATGAAGGTAATTGCTTTACGAGTCAATTAAGAGAAACTTGGTAAAAGAAAGTGCCCTACAAAACTTAGTGTAGGGAAGGGCTTGTTTGCAAGAAATTTAGAAGGATGAACTGAGATAAGATCATGTCCTCATAGGTTGGCCAAATACTAAATGCAGAAAGTAAACGCCTCTAGGTTGGTTAAAAAAATTGTTGGGAGTAAAAGTGGTCTAAATGTAAGAAAAAATCAGTGTACTAACACTATATAGAAATACTTGCTCGGTCTATGTCGATAACACCCAATCCGTCAAACCTTTTTTGAAAAGCCACCATTAGAAAATTACTAACTCTTATTTTAGTCCCTTGTTATCAACCTAAATGTTCTTGGCATACAATGTTCGAGACTTTGCCGGTTCTTTTTGGAGAAATCGTAGAGATTAACCCAATGTAGGAAAACCACCTACTATTTTTGTTTCTTTGGAACTTCTATGAATCCAAAAGCCTCATTCCCATCTACCATGATTGCTTACTTGAGTTTCATATTCCTTTGAAAAAATAGACAATAAAACTCCCCATTGAGGGGGATCAATCCATAATAAAGTATTTAAAGAATTTTGTTAATTACCAATGTTCTGGATCTCATTCCTTAACTCCTCTCATGTTTGCAATTTATAGGTTTGATTAAATGTAGTTAAGGGAATTAGACCTGTCTATGGAGAGGGTGATTATTCCAACGACAACAACGGCCAAGGATACCAAATTTGCTTATAGATAATGAAAATTAGACTATAATGACATTCAAAATAATTGGCATTTTCGTGCTTTGAGCAAAATTCCCATTAATTTCTTATGGATATTACAATTTTACAGCATCAGCATTTATAGGGTCTCTCAAATTTGGACCATCCATTTGGGACAAAATCAAAGCCCTTCCCAATATTACTCGCTTCACGACATAAGGATCGATGTAATTGGGGGTGAATTTCCCTCTGGAGTCTTATGCAATGGGGAGAGCTTTTCTTAACTCCAAATCTCCTTCCTTAAGGTTACAAGGTCGTACCCTTTTGTTGAAGGCCTAAGCTATTCTTTGCTAATAGCATTAATTATAACATAAGGCAGTCAATCTCCTTTCATCAATTAGATTTAGCTGTTCAATGCATTTCTTTACCTAATTGGCTTCGTCTAAATGAATTTATGATAATACCCTGAGTGATGGGATTTCAACCTTTACTGGTAACATTGCTTCAGTACCATATACTAAAGAGTATGGTATTGCCCTAATCGATGTTCTGATGGAAGTTCGATAGGCCATAAGTGAGAAGGGTAACATATCATACCAGTCCTTATATGTAACAACCATTTTTTCAATGATTCTTTTGAGGTTTTTGTTTGTTGCTTTGATAGCTCCATTCATTTGGGGTTAATAAGGAGTAAAGTTCCTGTGAATGATTCGGAATTGCTGGCATAATTCTATCATAAGCTTGTTATTGAAATTGGTGCCATTATTAGTGATGATTGTTTCAGGAGTCTTGTATTGAGCCAAGATGTCCCTCTTGATGAACTTAACTATGACCTTTTTAGTAACATTCGAGTATGACAAAGCCTCTACCCATTTGCTGAAATAGTCGATGGTGACTAATATGAATCGATGCCCATTAGATGCTCTTGGAGTGATAGGGCTGATGATATCTATGCCTCACATTGAGAAAGGCCATGGTACTGAGAGGGCATGCAATTCCTGAGGCAAGGCATTTATCTTATTCACATAAACTTAGCATAAATAATAGTGCCTAACATGTTTGATGCAATCACGTTCCATTGTTGACCAATAATACCTTAGCCTCATGATTTTCTTTGCCAACATGTACCCATTCATGTGAGGGCCACATACTCCTTCATGTACTTCTTTCATTAAATTCTCAGCCTCTTCATTAGCCACACACCTTAAGAGTGTACGATCAAATGCGTGTTGGTATAAGGTAGACTTGCTTACTAAGAATTGGGTGGCTAATCTCCTAATCATCTTTTTATCTTTTTTCTCAGCCATTTTAGGATATGCACCTTGTTGTAAGAGCACCTTAATATCACGATACCATGGTTTTTGGTCGTTTATACCCTTAATCGTTAGGCAGAAGGCAGGCTTGTCTTCAATTTCAATAGTAAGGGGCTGAATCCCGACTCCACCAAATATCTGGCTCATAGATGCTAGCGTAGCTAAAGCATTAACGAATTGGTTATGAGTCCTTGGTATGTGATAGAATGTGACTTTTGCAAAATTTTCCATTAATTCCATCAATGCCAATGATAAGGCACCAACTTAGGATCTCTAGTTTTGTACTCTCCCGTGCTTAGCCAATAATGAGTGAGGAGTCCCCATATACTTCTAATTCGTGAATGTCTTTCTCTAGGGCCATCTTGAGTCCCATAATGCATGCTTCATATTTAGCAATATTATTAGTGTATGGGAAAACAAGCCTTATTGCTACAGGATACTGACTACCTTCAGGGGATATTAGTATTGCTCCAATTCCACATCCAGACATGTTGGCTGCACCATCGAAGAACATTTTCCATTTTGGTAGCTCGTCATTCTTTCCTTTATCAGAGTTTCCTCTAACCACTAAGATACACTCATCGAGGAAATTGACTTGTACTTCTTGGGGACTACTATCAAAGAGGTTTTTTGCTAATTAATCTGCCAAAGCTTGCCCTTTGATTAAATTTCGGTTCACATATGTAATGTCAAACTCTGATAGTAGCACTTGCCACTTTAAGATTCTACCAATTAGGGCCGGTTTGTCTACCAAGTACTTTAGGGGATAGTGTTGAGTCAGTAATTCCACTTGGTAGTAGAGTATATATTGTCTAAGCTGATGCATTACCCAGACCAATGCATAACAAGTTCTTTCAATTTCTGAATATCTCTACTCCTCTTGGGTGAATTTTTTTCTTAAGTAGTATACAGCCCATTCCTTTCCTTCTTTATCTTTTTGGCTAAGCATGCACCCCATGGACTCTGGTAATATTATCAAGTATAGGAATAAAGGCTTCCTAGGTTTCGAAGCTACCAGAATTGGAGAGTTCATGAGGTATTCTTTGATCATTGTAAAGGCTTGCTCACACTCTTCATCCCAGTTGATCTTGGCATTCTTTTTTAACAACTTAAATAAAGGATGACACCTGTCTATGAGTTGGGATATGAATCGAGCTATATAGTTTAAACTACCCAACAAACCTTTGATTTCTTTAAGTGTGCATGGTGGGGGCAAGTCAACTATTGCTTTAACTTTATCAGGGTCCACTTCAATTCCCCTTTGGCTGATTATGAAACCTAATAACTTCCCTGAAGTCGCCCCAAAAGTACACTTCTTTGGGTTGAGTTTCAATTGGAATTTTCTCAATCTATCAAACAATCTCTATAGATTTTCCATATGATTTTCTCCTTCTTTAGACTTAGCAATCATATCATCAACATATACCTCGACTTCTTTGTGCATCATGTTATGAAAAATTGCTACCATAACCCTTTGGTAAGTTGCCCTAGAATTTTTGAGTCTGAAAGGCATCACTTTGTAGCAAAACGTGCCCTAAGTCGTGATGAACATAGTCTTGGCTCTATCTTCTTTAGCCATTCGAATCTGGTTATACTCGTAATCCATCCATGAAAGAGAAAATATGGTTTCTATCTATGTTATCGACCAATACGTCAATATGGGGTAAAGGAAAATTATCTTTAAGGGTTGCTTGATTGAGGTCTCGAAAATCCATGCATACCTTGACTTTCCCATTCTTCTTCATAACTAGTACTATGTTAGCTACCCACTTAAGATAATCATATACCTCAATGAAGCTGACTACCAATAATTTTTTGACTTCTTCCTTGATTTTCAACAAGATATCTGGTCGAAACCTTCTCAACTTTTGTTTCTTTGGCTTGATATTGGCTTGCGTAGGTAAGTAATGGACCACAATCGATGCCAATTGGATGGATTGGTTATAAGATAGCTATCGAGCCTAGTTTTTCACCCTCCCAGTTCTTTTCATCAAATTAGGTCTTCTCAAAACCGATTATTACTAAACCTTACCCGTTTAATATTAACCCTTGACTAGAGTTTAAAGAAGACCATTTTTTCCAGCTTGGAAAGATTTAGAGTCGCTACCCGACTTGAGTCAAGAAAAGGGTTAAGTTATAACCAATTAGGTGGATTGGTTATAGCTTAGCTACCAATCTATCGATTAAAAAACCAAATTATAAATACGGTTTTTTAAAAACTAGAGATCTGGATCTAGGGGCTAATTTATTAAACCTTAAATAGGTACTACTTTTACCTTTCCGAATTTAACTTCGCTTTTCAAATATGCCCTTTTTAATTTCTAAAAAACATCTAATTATGATACATGCAACTAAATTGATTAATTTACATAAATATCTAAAAATGGAAAAAATAAAACTTTCCATATTTTAATTGTCCTATGCTTGCATACAGGTGTCTACGTACCCGCTATTCGGGATCAGACTTCAATAGTTCGTTTTAACGAAAATATAGCGAGTTGATTGATTTAATTTTTGAAAAACTGCTGGGTTTGCGTTTTTACCCATTTTGAATTGATTTGATAAAAAGATTATAAAGCGTCTTAAGCTGGATTTTATTTCTGGAAAACCTCAAATGTTCTAGTTTGGAAAAGATCTGTTTTATTGTTATTAAAGAACAAAAAAATTGATTTTCTAAATGTGAAAAATAACTTTTTCTATTTTTACTCTATTTTATTATTTATTTATTATTGTTAGTTTTTCTTTTTTTATTATATATATATTTTTTTTGGTTCTTCTTCTTTTAAAAAAAATAACATAAAATACTTTCTTTCTACCCGATCGGAGTAAAAAAAAGGGGTTAAATTATAACCAATTGAATAGATTGGTTATAACTTAGCTGTTGAGCGTGGTTTTTCATCATTCCAGTTCTTTTTATAAAATTAGGTTTTCTCTAAACCGATCAATACTAAACCTTACCCGTTTAATATTGACCCTTGACTAGAGTTTAAAAAAGACCATTTTTTCCAACTTGGAAAGATTTAGAGTCGCTACCCGACCAGAGTCAAGAAAATGGGTTAAGTTATAACCAATTAGGTAGATTGGTTATAACTTAGCTACTAATTTATCGATTAAAAAACCAAATTATAAATACAGTTTTTTAAAAACTAGAGATCTGGATCTAGGGGCTAATTTATTAAACCCTAAATGGGTACCACTTTTAACTTTCCAAATTTAACTTCGCTTTTCAAATATACCCTTTTTAATTTCTAAAAAACATCTAATCATGATACATGCAACTAAATTGATTAATTTACATAAATATCTAAAAATGGAAAAAATAAAACTTTCCATATTTTAAGTTGTCCCATGCTTGCATACAGGTGTCTACGTACCCGCTATTCGGGATCAGACTTCCATAGTTCATTTTAACGAAAATATAGCGAGTTGATTAATTTTAATTTTTGAAAAACTACTAGGTTTACGTTTTTACCCATTTTGAATTGATTTGACAAAAAGATTATAAAGCGTCTTAAGTTGGATTTTATTTTTGGAAAACCTCAAATGTTCTAGTTTGGAAAAGATCTGTTTTATTTTTATTCAAGAAAAAAAAATTGATTTTCTAAATGTGAAAAATAACTTTTTCTATTTTTACTCTATTTTATTATTTATTTATTATTGTTAGTTTTTCTTTTTTTTATTTGTTTATTATATTTTTTGTTTTGGTTCTTCTTCTTTTTTAAAAAAAATAACATAAAATACTTTCTTTCTACCCGACCGAAGTTAGGAAAAGGGGTTAAATTATAACCAAATGGATGGATTGGTTATAATTTAACTGTTGAGCTTGGTTTTTCACCATTCTAGTTCTTTTTATAAAATTAGGTCTTCTCTAAACTGATCAATGCTAAACCTTACCCATTTAATATTAACCCTTGACTAGAGTTTAAAGAAGACCATTTTTTCCAACTTAGAAAGATTTAGGGACGCCACCCGACTGGAGTCAAGAAAAGGGGTTAAGTTATAACCAATTAGGTGGATTGCCTATAACTTAGTTACTAGTCTATCGATTAAAAAACCAAATTATAAATACGGTTTTTTAAAAACTAGAGATCTAGATCTAGGGGCTCATTTATTAAAACCTGAACGAGTACCACTTTTAAGTTTCCAAATTTAACTTCGCTTTTCAAATATATCCTTTTTAATTTTATAAAAATCTAATTATGATACATGTGACTAAATTGATTAATTTACATAAATATCTAAAAATGAAAAAAATAAAACTTTCTATATTTTAAGTCGCCCCATACTTGCGTACGGGTGCCTGCATACCCACTATTTGGGATTAGACTTCCATTGTTCGTTTTAATGAAAATATAGCAAGTTGAATGATTTTAATTATGGAAAAACTGCTAGGTTTACATTTTTACCCATTTTGAATTGATTTGATAAAAAGATTATAAAGCGTTCTAAGTTGGATTTTATTTTTGGAAAAGATCTATTTTATTTTTATTAAAGAAAAAAAATTTGATTTTCTAAGTGTGAAAAATAACTTTTCTATTTTAACTCTATTTTATTATTTTTATTATTTATTTGTTATTGTTAGTTTTTTTTTGTTCTTCTTGTTTAAAAAAAATAACATAAAATACTTTCTATTCTTCTTCTTTTTTCTCTCTTACTTTTTTTTTGCCATTCTTTCCCTTTTTGTTACCTATTATTATTATTTTCTATTACGTTTAAGCAAAACAAATAAAAAAATAAAACAATAAAAATAAAATAAAATAAAATGCTTCGGAAGGATTCGATTGTGTGGGTTGGACAAGTTGGCTCTACTGGTTTTAGGTCAGGCTTCAATGCTTTCAATAGTAACAACAATGATAGGGGACTATTTGGGCAATTCTAGTAGCCAAAGTGAGGGGGTGAGGAGTTTTTTATGAGTTTTGGATTAGAAATAGGGGGGATAAGCCGAGTATCGTAGCTTGGGGAGGTCGTTTAGTGGTTGTCAGAGGTAGCGGTCAGCGGTAATGCTTAGGCGGCGCTACTAGGGGGTACATGGAGGTTAAGGGAGGTCATGTTCAGGAGCTAATGGAGTGTGGGTCACAGCTATGGTATTAGGTTGTGGTGGTGGGCTCGAAGAAGAGAGATGTGAAGAGAGAGAGAATGAGCTAGAGAAAGAAAGAGAATCGCGAGAGAGAAGGAGAGCTTGAGAGTTAATTTTGAAGCTCGGGGATGCCTCTCCTGCTCATTGACGTCCCTATTTGTACTTGAATTTCAACCCAATAACAAAGGAAAGCTTGGATTGAAGTTAATGGGAATGGCCGAATTTTGAATTTTTTTCCAATCTTTAAAGCTCGATTTGAATGTGTAACTAACCGAACTTGGACGCGTTTTCTATATCAATTCATAATAAGTTATGTCTAGTGCGAGATTGATGC
This sequence comes from Lumnitzera racemosa, assembly GCA_024138005.1. Lineage (NCBI taxonomy): Eukaryota > Viridiplantae > Streptophyta > Magnoliopsida > Myrtales > Combretaceae > Lumnitzera > Lumnitzera racemosa. Next base: position 77,519,067 of record JAMXBC010000008.1, read on the forward strand.
AAGAAATCGTGAGCCTCTATGTGGAATTTGTGCAGAAATTGAAGCTAAAGTGGAGGGAGTAAGTTGTTCTTAAGAAGGAAAGCTAAGGAAAATCGGGAGAAAATGGAGGAAAACCAAAGGAAAGAAAGGGAAAGTGTTGACGTGGCGCTACATCAACCAACTCGACAAACCTCGACCTGCCAGGTATCATACTTAACACGTAGCAGCTGATGTGGCATGCCATCTAGTTAACACGTGGCATAATCAGAACCTGATACGTGGTAGTCTCTGATGTAAGAAAAGGGCCTCCCTGCTTTTGCTATGTTTCGAACCAGAGACTTCATGCTTAATGCTAATATTATATCAATATGCTTAACCATTAAGCCATTGGCCTGTGCCTTATCCATGTGTAATTAAATTGCACATATGGACTCGATCAGCCTGAGCCATATTTAAATCTAAGCCCAGGTTCAATGGCCTAACTTTTAAACCTAAATTTAATCTAACGAAGTATTATTTTCTAAAATCTTTTATTTATTTTTTTTTTGTAATTTTTCCATAATTTCTTATTTTTTGTGTTTTTTTCCTATTTTCCTATTTTCTTATGTTTTTCTAAAATTCCTACTTTTCTAAATTTGTTCATTTTTTGAGGCTTCTTTAATTTTCTATTTTTTTTGAACTTTTTCTAATTTAGGACCCTATAACCTAATTTGAAAAATAAAAAGGAGTAAAAATTAGGTGTCTACAGATCCTAAATCAAATTTTATTTTTTGAAGCTCTAAAGTAGTCTAAATTTGGAAAGTCCATTTATATTTATTTATTTTTGGATTGTTGATCTTCTAAGTGAGAACTTTATTTTTTATTATTTATTTATTTATTTTATATTTTCAATTTATTATTTTTTTGGTTTTTTAGTTAGAACATGAAAATAAACAAAACTATACTAAATACTTCTTCCCCTTTTCTTTTTCTTTTACTTTTTTTCTTTTACTCTTTTTCTTTTTTCCTTTTCTTTTTTTCTCTTTTTTTTTTTCTTTTTTCAGTTTTTACATTTACAAAAACATTACACAATAATGATAAATAAAAAAAAAAAAAATACAAAACAACAATTAGACTTGAATAAGATAGGGGGTCGATGTAGTGGACTCAGAGCAGGCCCGCTGTTCAGTTTGGTTAGGTAAGTTCGGTTTAGACTTAGTCGGGTCACTAGGTAGTGTATGGTAGCTTAACGGGGCTATTTTAGTCCGATCCAGCCACCAAATTGAGTGGGAAAAGCTACTTGTGTAGCTATTCTATTAGGGATTAGGGGTTTGCCTAAGTGTTGCAGCTTAAGGCAACAATTAGGTAGTGGTCAGCACTTAGGTAGTGTTGATTATGTACAATGTGTTGTATAGAAGAGGTTAGAGTGTGGCTGTAGGTCGAAGTATAGCTATGGGTCTGATAGTAGATGAATCTATACAATATGTAAGTGATCGAGAGAGAGATGTCATGGGGGTTGGGGTGTGGATTGTATTATTGCCACAGTGATCGGTTATTGTGTGTGTATGCAGTTCTGTACGAGAAGAGAATAAATTCGTATGAGAGGAGAGTGGATGTAGTGACCCTAAGAGGGGCTTAGTAGTACTGCCTAAAATTTTCATATTACGTGTACACCCATGATAAGAAAATCACCTTGTAAGTCAAAGATTGTAAGTCAGAGATTGCAAGACTCTAAATAGTTATTTGCTAGAGTCTTCAATTTTAGTTCATTGAATCATTATATAATATAAATAATTATAGATATCCAATTTTTTTTTTTTTCATAATTCCTCAAAACAGTGGAGAATCGGTATCCTTTACTAAAATAGTGAAATAAGATAGGCGATTCTAGAAAATTCTAAACTTACTAAAGGTACTAAACTTAATTGAGACATTAGTCATTTTTCGGACCATTCCGAATTAACTACAGAAGCTTTTCATCATACTGATTCAATGGTAGAATTCTACACTCGATTCTTATCCCATTCCCAACTATCGATCAACCTGTAAGGAAAAGAACTGTTAGGGTGTAAGCTTACGCTTAGTGAGATAATTACCCTCATCAATACTACATGATAGAAATTTATTAGATGCACAATCATATGAATGCATGAACAATCAGTATGCCATACAACGCATGCAGTGACCTAGGAACTAAATACGACTCATAATTACACCCCCTATAGTTAGGATTTGGAGATAATTAACTGACCCAAACCAAAATTCGAGTTCTAGACCTTGGGTTTTAATTCATTAGCACTATTATGCTTAAGTCAAAACAAAACTATGTATATATATACATATATATACTTTCATTATCGAATAATAAATCATATTTTCAAAATCCCAAGTTTAGCGATGTGGTAGCCTCCGCAATTCACAAACACATGCCCTAAGTAGAAGCCACAAGACCCGGCCCCTCGCCGACGGTTGGCGTCTCCTAGCGCCTAGTAAGCCTATCAGCTTAGGACAAAGACTCAATATATATGATGACATAGCTAGTACCCAATCCTGTAGGAGGCACGTCCTTATGAGTCCCTTCCCATCTTCTGCGTGAAGCGACAGTCGATGTTATCTGTATGCAATATGAAGAATGCATGATTCATTTTGATTTCTCAATTATATAAATAATTAACTCGATTTTCAAGGTGATCAAACAATTTCATTCCATACAACTCACATGTATATATTAGTACAAACAAATTCCATTATTATATGTAATTAACAAGTTATCACATTCATCCACAAATTCATGCACATGTGTTTCTCATATCCCATAAGCATCCAAATTTATATATATAAGTTCAAGTGCATCTATTCTACTAGTAAAATCAAGTAAAGAGTCATCGGGAATTTACTCACTCAACCATACGGATTAATTAAAATAATCCGGGATAGGTCATCTCCTAAAAGCTGGGTCCCCCTAGACATCGTAAATACGATACTATAAGAATTTGAAATGAAACCTAGAAAACTGAGCTAAAACCCTTTAAGTTATACTTTTGACTTGGTTTCATAATTTTTTCCCGGTTTTACTTAAAAGTTCAATCGCATAAAACTTTCTCGTTTTAAATCTGATTTTTATGATCTTATAGTCAATCTTCATCGTTTTCGAGTGTACTTTAACATAGTGAAGTTAGATTTTTGAAATGAGGCATACAAATTTGTCCATGGGTCAGAACAGTAGAGATCCTCATGTTTTGGAGTACTTTTAGGCCTTGTTTGGTAAATGGGCTTTTTGATAACTTGAGAAATTTTTTAGGCTTGGTCTTAAGATTTTATCCTAAGCTCAAAACACTTCTTGAGATCAGATTTACAACTTTGATTTATACTCCTAAGGCTAACAACCACTTCATGGGTTCTTTAGTGGGCTTAAGTTGTCAAATAGGCCTGTTTTTGGTTCAAACTAAAGTTAGTGACTTTGGTGGGCTTATGGAGCCTTAGGTGGATTTCTTATGGGCTTCAAAACAACCTCTCTTAATGTTTTAAAGTGCTGGTTAGAATTTTATTAAAGGCCTAACTTAGAGTTCTCAGCTCGTTTTGAAAGTTTTAGGTTCAGTTTTGAGTTTTTTAGGTTCAGTTTTGAGTTTTAGGCTTTGTATACTTACTATACTTGCTTTAGTTGATCTTTTCACTTTGTTCATTTACTTTATCATATTTTTAAGTGTCTCTTACCTATGTTCTAGATCTGGTCGTGATGATTCCAAGGGGTTCTCACTTGGTCTTTCAACTTGTTTCATCATTTCCTTGAGTTTAGGTGTTAGATCTTGTACTTAAACTACTTATATCCAAATCTTAACTTAACTTTTCTTCTGTAAGATGATTCTTTAACTCATGCTTCACACAAAGAAATAGGAGATCTTACACTTATTACAACTTCCATATCATAGTTCATATCATACAAAGTTGATTTCTTCATAAAAGCTTCATGTGATGGATTTTCCTTTACCTAAGGCTAGGTTTGAACATCTTTGACTTAATAGAAATGGAAATAACATCTAAATGGCTCACATGTACTCCACGTACAGCATGATGTCTCCTCATTCATGTACACATTTATGATTTTCTTAACTTAAAATCTTCCATTCTAAGTGTCAAACATATATCTTTACATAACACCAACTTAGCATGCTCATAATTCAACTTTCATGTAAAGGGGTTCACAAGCTTACTTCTTAAGGTGGTCTAGCTATTTTATCATCTTATGATCATGCTAATATCTTCATGAAAACATGGTCCCCTAACATGTAACACTAAACCACTAACATGTAACACTAAACCACTAACATAAAGAAACAACTTACTCGTCCTAAAAGTGTAGAAACGGTGGTTGTGCAACTAAGTACCCTCTTATATTCCTTGTTTTTCCTCCTTCTTCTTGCAAGCTCCTTTAGAACTAGAGTCTTGATCTTTGAAGTGGGGCTTTGAGGATATTTTAAAGTTCCTAAAAGTGGCTTTTCAAGTTGACAAATAGAGGACACAAAATAAAGCTTGGTGTCGTGAGTATGGAAGCAAAATGGTGGCAGCAATGTTAGGATTTTATGGAGTTGGATTTCTTCTTTTGATTTGTATTTAAAGTGAGAGAAAAGGAAGTGAAAATGAGAGTGAAAGAGTGAGAGAGTGGCCGATTTTTGAATGAGAAAAGAAGTGTGTGCAAGAAGCTTTAATTGATTGTCTTGTAACTTATATAAAAGTCAACAATTGCAACTATTGATGATGTAAGCATTAAGGAGTGAATAGTGATCTATAAGAGAAAGTGATTGATGGTTGAAAGACAAGAGTATGACCCCCCTTTTCTCCTTGTTCAAATTTTCCATTTAATTTCCTATGGGGTCATGGAATGGTCTTCTCTCATTTAATGAAGTTAAGCATGTGAAATCTTGTGAAAAATTGTCCATATGTAGTATAAGTGAAGGGGTGATAAGGAAAATGTCTTATCACTAGATTTTGGTAAGTTATCAATTAAAAATGATTCCAAATCTCAATTGATAAGTTATCTAAAGTGATTGGTTGGTCTACTTATTGATGTGTAAGGCTTAGACATGAAGATAAGGGTATGGTCTTATAGGAAATTGTTTTAGGGTTTTCATCTTCCATTGTTTTATAATTTATGATTCAATTCCTATAAAATTGTGAAATTTTCTAAAGTTGAATGAAATTATTCAAATTAAATTATTGATTAATTACTTAAGGTTAAAATTCCTTAATTATTTTAGGGTTTAGGGTTTTAAGTGACTTTAGAGCTTGCAGTTCTTCAAGCACGGGTTTTATCGATTATTGGTTTTTGAATTGGAAAATTTTGATTTGTTTCTAAATGTAAACCTAAATTCTTAATTTTATTGATCATTGGGAACGTTCGGGCAGTACTTTTAATTGAATCATGGGCCTACTAAAAGTAGGGTTTATATTTATCAATTGATAAGTTATTTAGGATGATTGGTTGATTTACTTATTCATGTGCATAAATCTTATGCAAGAAGATAAGGAGATTATCTTATATAGAATTCTTCTAGAGTTTGTCTCTTAATTGATTTGTAAGTTATGATTTAATTCTTATAAAATTATAAAAATTTCTAGAGTTGAATAAAATTATTCAAATTAAATTCTTAATTAGCCGCTTAGGGTTATAAGTCCTTAATTGTTTTAAGTTTAAAGTCTGTGGTTCTTGTATTCGAGTTTTATCAATAATAGGGTTTCAGATTGGAAAATTAAATTCGTTTTTAAATGTAAGCTTGAATTCTTAGCTTAGTTTATTCTTAGGAATATTTGGGAAGTGTTCTTAATTGAATCACAAGTCTACTAAAAAGTAGGGTTTACAACTTATCCATATATAACATGGTTTATAAGTAAAAAAAAAAAAAAGAGATTTCTTTTATATGAAATTCTTTTAGGGTTTGGTTCTCAAATTAATTTGTAGGTTGTGATTTGCCTCTTAAGAAATTTTAGAGTTTTCCAGAGTTGAATAAAATTTATTAAAATTATATTTTTAAACGCATATGTAGGGATTGGGGTTTTCTTGCATGATTAGGGTTTCCAAATCGTATAATAGTGTCTTTCAAGTTCGTTTTAAGTTTCGAGTTTAAAATTTTAGTCGGTTTTCATTTTCTATGGTTTTGTCGAATTAAGAAAATATTTACGATACTCGAGTTTGACACCATGTTTAGAAGGTTAAATTTACAAAGTCTACAGTGGATTCGTACAAGAGGAGAGTGGATTCGTACGAGAGGGGAGTGAGTTGCGTGTATAAGTGCTACAGTAGTTAGTCATGGTAATGGTTTATTGTATGTGTAATGTTTAAGCAGTGGATGGCATACGTAGTTAAGAGAGAGAGGGTCATATGTGGAGTTATGTTGATGTCCATTGCAATAGTGTATTCTACTATATGAGTGGCGCTTGCTGCAATGGTAAGTGAGTAATCCTCTATATGTGTATCGTTACTGTAAGCTAGAGAGAGAGAGGGTAAGTTATGGTGGTATGTTATTTGTGTTTTTTTCTTTTTTGTATGTGATGTGCAATAGGGATGGAGTGGTTATGTGTGTATGGATTTTGTGAGCGAAGAGGAGAGAGAGAGGGGTTGGGGATGCGGTAGCCAAGAGAGAAGAAGTGAGTTGTGTATGTGTTTTTGTTTTGGTTGTGGTAAGAGAGAGAGAGTCAATCAAGAGAGAGAGTGTGTATCAAGAGAGTGAGATCAGGCTAAGAGAGAGGTCATGGTGTGGTTTTATATGTCCAAAAAGAATGGACCCCCTTCCCTAATGTATGTGTTTTTTTTTTTAATGAGAAAGTGAGGGAAAGAAAAGGAAAGTGGGGAACAAAAAGGGGGAACAAAAATTTGTTGTCAAGCCCAATCACAAAGTGTCACGTATCATAATCAGACATACGGCCCAATTATGCCTTAGCATGTGCTAGTATGTTGAGTGTAAAAAAGAAAAGAATAAAAGGCATTTTTATGCCTTTAGTGAGTTTCAAACCCTTGATCCCAAACCAAACCCAAATGCATTATCCATGTACTTATCCATTACGTCGTTAGCTTGTGCCTTATCAATATGTGTAATTAAATTGTACACATGGATAAGATCAAATAAGGTTAATTTCAAATCCAAGCTCAAGCCCAACGGTCCTCTCCTTATTTAAATAAAAAATTCTGTTCTTTAATTTTTTTTTTGTTTTTTATGACTTCAATTTTTTTAAAATTTTTCCATTTTTTGTTTTTTTTTCTAAATTTATTATTTTTTGTGCGTTTTCCTATTTTTGTATTTTTTTATTTTTCTAAAATTTCTTATTTTTTCTAAAATTTTATTATTTATATTTTTTTATGGATTTTCTTTAATTTTCTTTTTTATTATATTTTTCCTAGTTTAGGACCTTAAAATTTTTGAAAAATAAAAAAGGCGGAGAAAAAATGGGGTGTTTATAAGTAAAACATCATGCAACACCTTATCCTTATACATATCACCAATGGTAATAGATACTCTAACTTGCCCTACAATGTGTAAACCTCTCTTCTCATTCAGCTACTGAATCAATCTTATATGGCTAAGGTTGCGAAAGAGTCGGTAACTTCATGGCCTTAACTGCTCCCTACACTATAACATTGTTATAACTTCCTCTATTAATGATCAAGATGCATAGCTTACCATTCACTTGGCAATTCGTATAGAAGAGATTCTCCCTTTGTTCATTTTCTTGGGCCACAAAAGTACTAAGAGATCAATGCACAACAAAATAGTACTCAACTCCTACTTTAGGAGGTGTAAGGGCATCGAGGTCTTCTTGAAACTCCTCTAGCATTAGGCCAACATCTACTTCCTCCTCTCCTTCATTAGCACTCTCCACTTCAAATTGACGCTTGTCTCCCTTGATCATCATGATACGCTGGTTTAGACAATGACTAGCCATGTATCTATAACCAAGACATTTAAAGCATTTGATCTCTCAGGTCTTCCTTCCTGTGCTCTGACCATGGTCTCTTCGGACCTCAGGTCCTTCGGCCTTACCCTTACCTTAGCCCTCTTTAGGTTGGTTTGGCACTTACCTATGACGATATACCTCAGAACTATTTGGTGCTTGACCATAGTCTAATTGGCTCGATACACTACTTTGGCTCGGCAATCCTGTTCAGCTAGTTTGGCTCCACCTCTACCTCTCATCCCTCTATGCCAACCTGATGGTCTCATATAAAGTTGCAAGACTCTATAGTTCTACTATGTTACCAATCTCAATTATTAGCTCGAAAATGAATCATGCTATAGTTCATGTCTCAAGTTCATCAACATCATACCGAATCATAAGCAACTGAAACTCTCGGACATAGTTGCCCACTGATCTATTACCTTGTCTCAAGTCGTATAGACGTTAGAAAGTATCTTGCTCGTGGTGATCGAGAACAAACCTACTTCTCATAACTTTCTTCATCTCATTCCATATACGAATCTCTCGGCATGCTCTTTAGTACATGTTTTACAACTTTTTCCACTACATTGTTGTATATCTAGAAAACTCTAATGCAACTACTCTAATACGAATAGCATCCTCATAGTCATAAATGCCAAATATCTTTTCAATCTTCTCTTCCTAATCTAGATAGTCATCAGAACTAAGATCCCTTAAAGCTTAAAATTTGTACCTTAAGATGCTCGACTCCCTAATGAGCTCTAAGTTTACATTCATCCATCTCAACATATTACTCCTCCTCCTTATACTCCTTGACTTCATCTAACTCGAGTCTTCTTTTCGTAACTCTATCAGCACAATGGGTTGGTGCTTAGTTCACAAGAATGGGTTCTGCAGGTTGTTGCTCATTCATCTGTCATCTTAGCGTTGCTCAATGACAACTCTCTCTTACGACCCAGTCTTTAAAACTCTTTGTATTGAAACAACCAAATGAGCCACAATAATAGTAAAGTCTTGTACTTGCTTATCAGTAGTACGTGGTATTTGTTGGGTAACGTGACTACTACCATAAGCATCACTCTTAGCATCATTAATCTCTCCTTGGATGCTAAGATTCAACATTCTCACAACAAAGCTTTAGAAAAACACTCTTCACGTAAGAAATTCTCACATTCATAGAAAATACTAATTGATCAATGAACTGCAACTTGCTTTGTTCTTCCAAATGAAAACAGAATATAACAAACAGCAAATTAGAAAGAACAGTGCAACACAGTTTTCAATCACAACCTCAAGCTCTGATTCCAAGAATTATATGATGTGCTTAGGAGCTTATTTATCACTAAGACTTACCGTAAGAGATAAAAATCAAAGGGGCCCTTCAAAGTCTCAAAGAAAATAGAATAGTAAGGTCAGCAAACTAAATGCAGTAGTTGACGTGAAGTTGCTCAGAGGCTATGACTCACCTACGAGTACAACACGACTTGACACTTCACTTAATGTAACACATAAGCTAATGTTAAGGTCCACTTACCACTAATCTTAAGTTACTCGACAAGACTAGATAAGAGAGTAGAAATGGACTTGGAGAGGAATGTCTTGCAAGGACCAAGTATATTCAAAATGTCTATAAGGTATGTAAGATGATTCAACTACAAAGAGAAGGGACTATTTATACTAAATCTCTAAAGCAACATTATAGTTAAGGAAAATTACAACAAGACATACATAAAAAGGGGGTTCCTAATACATACAAAAAAGGGAAAATAGGACAAATGACATAAATGGAAAGTAATATCAAGTTAGGTGAAAATGATAGGTGGCAACTCATCAATGGTCCCATACGAAGGAATCTTTGGGCGCAATAGTTGAGTTAGATCATGATGGGATAGTACTAGGTTGCCAAGATGAGTAAGGAATGCCATAAGTATTAGTAGTAGACCAAAAGAGAAGCATTCGACCAATAAGAGCCTATGTCTCGACACTCAACAAGAAGCTCTCAACAATTGAAGGTCAGAGTAAGACTTGGTGTATAGGGCCTAGGCCCTCATCATTCGACAAAGAGTTCTTGGTAAGAGAGTAATCGATATCGACACAAAAGCTAGAGTAGAGCAGGGTGTACCCACCCAAAGCTCTCAAGGAGTTCAACCACCATTTTGCTGTATACTATTTTTCGTCATCGGCAGGTTAATGAGAGAGAATTATTTTAGCAAGAGACTGGAGGCCTCATAGGCATACACTTGTAAGTAGGCTAGAGGTTGGTAATCCATCAGCACACTTGACTCCTAAAGCAAAAATGTGTCGTTTCATTAAAAGAAAAGGAGAGAAGTGTACCATACGTATACACCAGCATGCCAACACCCTTGCTTGCCATCATGCTGATAATGACTGATATAAAATCTTCTTCTTCTTTATTTTCTACATATTTGCCTTTATAATTTCTAAGGTTTAATGTTCTAGTTTTTGCCATTTCTCTCTTCTTTAAGCAATCTTAGGTTACTTTTAGCATAGTTTTATGATTTCCATAGAGTTTTCTTGTATTTTCATGATTTTAGAGTAAACTATTAATGGATTTTAACTCTTTTTAAGGTTTGGGTTTATGGGTTTCCATTGCATCCATGGAGATTGTTGGGAGAACCTTGAGGAACTCCATTTATTGAGGTTAGGGAGCTTGGTTTTGTAATGTTTCTCATACTTTTTCCATGTTTAATGCAATGTTCAATTTCAAGTTTATGTGTATTATGTGTTGAATGTTTATTCTCCATGAATGTGATCAATAGAGCTTATCATGCTTATGGGTAGTATGTGAACATCATGAAGTAGTTATGGCTATTGATGTTTTTGTATTGTGATAGTGTAAATTTGAAATTTTACTTAGGTCTATGGTGTAATTAGGTATAACTTGAGTGTTGGGTTAATGTCAAGTTAGATAGCATTACCCATACATTAAGCTTCCCCCTTTATTATCCTAATAGGGTCTAGATATTGTAATACGATTCAAAAACCTTGAATAGAACCTAAGATTCCTATTTTGCATGGGTAATTCTTGAGAATTATGACTTAAATCCTTGTACTCACTTAAAGCTAAAAATTAGTTAGAATGAGAAATCATTCTAATATGGTTGTTTAAGTAGTGACGAGACTTAAATAGCTAATTGATAATGTAGATGAGATATTGATAATACAATGCTCCAGTTGTAAGATACAATTTATGAAATGAGAGTTGGGTAAATTTTGTAAGTGCAAGTAAAATTCATTTTTAGATTATCATAAATACTTGAATAGCATGGCCACAACAATTTTAGACAATTGTTTACTCGTTATTCATAAATCTTTTATAAAGAAATCCCCATCCCAATATCAAGAAATTGCTAAAATCCACGCTTAATTCCATTGCAGTTTTTACTTTTATTTAAATAGCTTGCATGTTCTTTCCCTTAAAATTTTCTCAACTGGTTGCCTAGATTAGGGTAGAAATAGTAGAATCTAGTACTTAGCTATCTTTCTAAACTCTATTCTTTCCCTCACCACAAAATATGACCTTAGTCCTCACCATATACTATAAATTGACTGGTACACTTGCCATTAGCTTGCGATTTTGATATCAAGCAAGTGCACCTATCAGTTTTAATATAGCGGATATGAGTCCGAGTTGATCCCTCAGATACTTCGAGTACTAATATTAATCTTAGCTCTATTATCTAACCGGAAAATTGTGATGAGTTGCTATAATTAACAAACTAACCTAATTATGAGACTTGATTAAGTAATTTCGAAAGCGATAAAACTAAGAACGAATTCAAGAAGGTAATAACGTATTTAGGAATTATTTCCCCTAGGGTTTAACATGTGACCGTTTAAAATATATCTAATTCAATTTCTATTATTCTTGACCGGAGGGATTCAAAATTAAAGTTAACACCTTTCTCAAGCATATTAACCCTAATCCTAAATTATTTACCGGAATCTCTTCACTTAGTAATATAATTTAGAATCGCATTAATGTATAATGAATTCCCACACAAAAAACAACTTTCCGGAAGAAACATATATCTTATCTCTAAGTATATATGTAATTCTCTCTAATTATGTCAAGATCTCATTACACATGTGATTTCTCAATCATCATGCATAATATCATAAATTGATACTCTAGAAATATCAATTAACAATCAAATAATATAATTGAATCAAGAAAAGATAGAAACTTTATTGAAAATTATCAATCAATCCAATAGTCACATGGAATCCTAGGTTCCATAATCCTAAATAAAAGAATCTTAAGCTATCATAATGAAACTAAAAACGAATTGCAATAAAATCAATAAATAAAACATGAAAAACCCCTTTTGTTGATGATAAATTTCTTCAATCTTGAAGTTGAATGTTGCTTTCGCCTTTTTCTTCTCCTTCTCCTCAAGTCTCTTCTCTTTTGAATGTCTAATCACGTATGCAAAACCCTAGTATGTCCTTTTATAATGTATTAAAAGGTTTCTGTTTTCGTCACCAGACACAGCCTAGGACACAGTCGTATCCTCAGGCCATGTAACTTTTTGACCTTAGCATATTTTCCTGGATGGACTATGCAACTTCAAAACTTCATAACTCATTCATTTGAACTCCAAATTGAGTGAAACTTGATTCATTTTCTTCGTTTTCGATCCAAGAACGCATTTAAACCTTGAAATCAAAATTTCGCTCAATTAAGTATCAATTTCTTTAAAGAAAACCAAAGATGTAAGGGAAATACTATAAAATCACCATGTGAAATGTATTTAAAATAAGAGTTATCAGATTTCTACAAATAATTTTTCAAAAGATTGCAAGTGAGTTCAATTTATTGTATAGTGTTTCCACTATTTTTAAAAAGGGGCAAATTTTATATTTGTACATGACATTATGGAAGGTGATCGCAACACTAAGGACGCAATTCAACGAGGACATTTGTGTAAGTTGCTTACGCATGATGTTGAGAATACTAAGTAACCATCTCAGAGGAGACAAGAAGAGCAAGAGAATGCCACTCAACCATCTTGTGCCAAGAAATATGCAAGAGACAGAAGCATGATTTTCTGAAACTCTATATATAAAAATAAATTGCAAATACTCCAGCAAGTATATTAGGTTGAAATCAAGTAATATAGAAAATAAAGGTTGTCGATCCCTTAAGGACTAAGAAATTACTAATCTTATATTAGTTCTTATCAATATTCAGGCAATTAAAATTAAATTAATTAATCTAATAATTACTCTAAAACTATTGAAAAGAAAATAACCATGAAAAAGCTAAAATTAAGCAATCAATTAAGAATTGTGGGAAAATAGAATCCACCCTAGATAACGCAAATCAAATTGTTATCATATTATATAGATTAATAGCTGTATGGTCATTCAAGTGAAATTATTATACCTTAAAACTTAAGGATTTAAACCCATGATTAATTAGCCAGCTTTTGCATCTTCTAATTAACAGTAGACTCTAAATTATAATCATATATCTCCTAATACTATGATTGTTTAATCTCTAAATAATTTCTAATTAATTCAATTAACTTTGCTTCCACATTGATTAATCAAATCAACTAAGAATTTCTAACAAACCCTAATCAACTCACGTATCATTAGGGTTTCTAACAATTATAATTGAAATCATAGAAATTGCAATAAAAAATCATCTACATATCTCTTAATCCTATAACATGAACACAATCATCATCTTAACTATCTAGGTTTTCATCAATTCCCACAAATAAATTTAGTTAGCCATAGATTTGAAAACAAAAACACAAATATTAGTTGAAATTGCAAGGAAATTCATAATTGAAAGCATAAGTAATATACAGAATTGCATAAGAAAAATAAAAATAGATGTCATCAATTCTGTATTGGAAAGAATTAATCTTCAATTGTAACTTCAATCTTGGTCTCCATAAGAAAAGCAAAATCCTCTCAATGATCAAAGTGATTCTCCTAAAGAATTCTTCAAAAACTATCTAAAACTATTCTACGACTCTCAATGTCCAAGGAAAAAGTATTTCAAAGTTTCTCAAATGATGAAACATAAGCTATTTGTATGAAAAATTAGGGTTAGCTCATGTGAAGTTCATTTTTCATGAAGGCCGACGATGTAAGTGCAAGGTCGGCTAATAGGCCAACGATGTAGCCATCTAGGGCTAGCAGCATAGCTAATAAAGGCTACTAATGCAAGTTGTACGGTTTAAGCCGACTATTTGGTCGGCTACCTTTAATTCCAATTTGCATGTATCAATTCGAACTTCGTTTATTTGCTTAAAATTCCTCTAAATCATCCGTAATTCAACTCTTAAATCCTCTAATTCCTGAAATGTCCTAATGAAAATAATTAAGTATCAATTCTTAATGATTTCTATAAAATCTATAATAATTATATCTTAAATTGCACTTTAAAACAAGAAAAATATGCCTTTATCAAAGCACTAGTAGAGCACTAAATGGTATAATCAACACTATTGTTTGGCAGACCTTTCATAGTAGACTAGTTAAGTTCCTCGAGCTCTAGTAATGCCATTCATTATGCTTGTAATATCCACAGCAAGAAGGTAAAACTTGACAATACAATTTCCTTCACAAAAGAAGATTTTAGAGGCATTCAAAGGCCCCATGATGATGTACTTGTGATTAATATGAGAATTGCTAACTTCAAGGTTAAGAAAATACTTCTTGATAATATAAGTTTGGTAGATGTTATTTTTCAACACGCTTTTGATCAAATGAGACCAAAGATCAAGGCATAGCTAAGATCCTACAACTACAATTTGTATGCCTTCAACAATCAACCCATCCGGATGATCAAAGTAATTTCTCTACCAATCTAGATTAGAGATGATGTTCATGTCATAGAAGATAAAGTTGACTTCCTTGTTGTCAAATGTTGGTCCCCATATAATATGATCATGGGAAGACCATATCAACACTTATTTAGCATTGTCCCTTCCATTGCCCACCTCAAGGCTAAATTTCTTACTCCTACTAGGGTTAGGGTGTGTAAAGGGGATCAATAGTTAGCAAGGTCATTGTATATGAGAGTATTAAGGTGAGAAGAACATTTTCAAATTGAATCTTGCCCAAAAGGAAAGTTAGTCGATATAGATAATGCTGAAGATGAAATAGAGAAATTTTTGTTGGGAGATGATCTTGAAAAGACAACAAAAATAGGGCAACACTTACCGGTAGATATCCGCATTAGTCTAATCATCTTTTTGCAAGATAATGTTGATATACTTGCATGATCCGCCTCAAATATGCTAGATATCCCTAAAGATATCATGGTACACAAACTTTAAATATATCTAAGTGCTAAGGTAATTTAATAGAGGAAAAGGCATTTCGCCCGTGAGAGGCAAGTAACCATAAAAGAAGTTCAAAAACTCTTAAAGGTAGGATTCATTCAGGAAGAGCTTTATCAAACTTGGCTAGCCAATTGTCTATTAATCAAGAAGTATAACCACAAGTAGTGATTGTACATAGACTTTACAAATCTAAACAAGGCTTGTCCCAAAGTTTGCTTTCCCTTACCAAGAATAGATTAGATGGTGATTCATCGACTAAGCATGCATTACTCTCTTTCGTAGATACGTTTTCCAAGTACAACTAAATTAAAATGAATGAGGAAGATGAAATTTACACATTATTTGTCACTAACTTTGGAACATATTATTATATGATGATCCCTTTTGGGATAAAAAACACTAGTGCAACTTATCAATAGCTTATCACTATGATATAAAAGCCACAAATCCATTGAAACATCGAATTATATGTTAACAATATGACTGTGAGAAGCATGACAGAGGATTGGCATCTCGTAGACCTCGAGGAGACATTTAACACTTTAATGAGATACAATATGAAGTTGAACCCAAAAAAGTGCATTTGTGGTGCTACTTTAAGAAAGTTTTTAGGTTACATGGTCACTTGGCACGGTATTGAAGCAAATCTAATAAAGATTGATGCAATTAGAAACATGAAGTCTTCTCATATTGTTAAGGAGGTTCAGGAGCTAACTAGGTAAATAACTACCCTTAATAGGTTCGTGTCGAGAAGTACAAATAGGTGCATAGAATTTTTTTAAATTTTAAATAATCCAAAAAATTTCAAATGGACGGATCAGTGCGAAAGGGCATTCAGTAAACTTAAAGAGTTTCTTATGTCACCACTAATATTCTTGACACCTATCCTAGGAGAGAACTTATATTCATATTTGTCAATTAGTTATTGAATACTTTCCTTTGTATTGGTCAGAATCAACGGCAAGGAGCATCGGCCAATTTATTACTTGAGTCACTTCCTTCAAGGACTAGAGCATTGATATACTAAAATTGAGAAATTTGTCTTAGCAGTGGTTCTCTCGACAAGGAAGTTAAATCCGTACTTTAAGGCTCCCTAAATTGTACTCCTTACTAATAACCTTTACAGCAAGCATTGCAATAGCAAGATTTTTTAGGTTGAATGATGAAATATACCCTGGAGCTAAGTACTTCTAGTATACAATACAAACCCAGAAAGGCATTAAAAGCTCAAATGTTAGCAAATTTTTTGGCTGAGTTCATAGGTAAAGAAGATAGCATAGAAATTACCAAGAAGCTAATATAGAATCTCTATGTCAATAGTTCTTTGACTAGAAAAGGAAGTAGTACAGGTCTTGTCCTATAGGGACTCCATAATGTTAAGGTAAATTATGCTTTAAATTTAGATTTCCAGCAAGCAACAATGAAGTGGAATATGAAGCCTTGATAGCTAGAATCAGAATGGCAAAGGAAGTTGGTGTTGAGAAAGTTAACGTTTTCTCCGATTCACAACTCATAGTAAATCAAGTCAAAGAGAGTTATGTAGTGAAAGAGGAAGAAATGAGCAAGTACTTGTTGATAATATGAACGCTCACAGAAGAATTTCAATCCTTTTCGATTCACAAGATACCAAAGAGCAAGAACAATGTAGTTGATAAGTTGTCAAAGTTGGCCAGTATGGCACTTCCCAATTTGAATGACAAACTATTTATTGAGTTTCTCTCATACAAGAGTTTACCAATTGTTTCATAGAGCTTTAAACTAGCTACCTACGCAAAAGAAAGGTCTTAGATGGATCTACTTGTAGGTTATTTGAAGGATAGTATCCTTCTTAACGATAGGAAAGAGGCTCAAAGGTTGACTTATCAAGCTACAAATTATACAACAATAGATGATCAATTGTATAAATGCGGTATTCTCTAACCTTATCTTCGATGCCTTTCTATATAAGATGTACAATGAATGTTATCTAAGTTACATGACGATATATGCAGCAACCAAGTAACAGTGCAAACTTTATATATCCATGCCTTGCAACTCAGCTATTATTAGCCGAAAATGAAAGATGATGAAAGAACATCAATTCAATAGTGTTTACAATGCTAAAAGCATGAGGTGTCGAATCATGTGCCTTCTACTAAATTATATTGCCTAACCAATCCTTGGCCTTTTGCCTAATGAGGCTTGGACATACTTGGGCCATTTCTTAAGTCTACAACTTAACGAAAATTCATCATTGTTGCTATAGACCATTTCACTAAGTAGGCAGAGGTCGAGGCATTGGTAAGGATCACTGAACAAAAGGTTGGGGCCTTTGTTTTTAACTTTATTATATCATAATTTAGGGTCCCATATATGATAATCATGGATAATGGACCACAATTTGATAATGAAAAATTTTGGTCATTTTGTGAGAAATATGGCATCCATCTAAATTGCACATCTATGGCTCAACCTTAGATTCATGGGCAAGTGGAAGCTATTAACAAGATCATCTTACATGACTTAAAGAGGAAGGTTAATCAAGCCAAAGGAAAATAGGCTGACAAATTGCTGGATGTTTTATGGGGATATTGGACTACCTACAGAACCACAATAAGAGAAATACCCTTTAGATTGGCATATGGTAAAAAAGTAGTATTGTCAATTGAAGTAGACCTCCTAAATTTACACATACATAATTTTGACCCAATGATCAACCGCACTTGTTTGACGACTAATTTTGAAACAATTGAAGAAACAAGAGATGCCACGAGAGTAAGAGTTGCAACATACCAACATAGGGTAGCTAAGTACTATAATTAGAAGGCAATGCAGAAGGTTTTTTTGCCTAGAGATTTGATTTATAGGAAATTAAAAGCAACTAAAATGTAAGACGGATTAGGAAAACTCAGCCTAAATTAGGAAGATCCTATTAGGATTTGGGAAGTCGTTAGCGATGGGGCCTATCAACTAAAAAGGTTAGATGGAACAATCATTCCTCATGCATGGATCACCGAGAACTTGAAGCTTTATTTTTATTAATATCTAATGTCATGAAACATTTCCATTTGTTTTGTAAGGCAATGGTCGAGTTGTTTTGAAATGCAAACATGTTCTAAGTTCCAATTCCGACTTGTTTTTCCTTCCTAATCTTTTTTTTATCAATGGATCACCATTTAAGTTCAAACTACACAGTAAACAAACTAATACTTTTAAGTTCAAACCTATCATAGTTAACGAACTTTATAATTTAGTCAAAAGCCAAATAAAGATTATGATTGTTAGGCAATCTAATGGCGCAAATAAGGTGACTAGTCCTTCTCAAATGACTAATGGATAGCATTTAACAAGGCACCCAACATACTGCATGTGAATACAACATGCCAAAAATTAGGCATATAAAACCAAACATGCCAAGAAAAATAGGAATGTGAAACAGGACATACTGAGAAACAAATCATGTGAAATAAAACGTGCTAAAACTATTAAATTACACATTATAGGAAATGTGGATAATATTAATACAATATGAAATGTTCAACCACTTGGTTGAACCTTGTACATACAACATAAAAAAAATGATAAAACAATCCTATGATGACGAGTTCTTTGATTCTGCGAAGGCATTTCCTTGGTCGAAAGATGGGACCTTACTAAAGCATATCTCTTTCTTGGTACTTGGGGTTTTGAAATAGGTAAATTTTCTCTGCACACAAAGGGGATCTCTTTAGATATGCGGTCTTTATCATTGCTAGAATCTTTAGCATAAAGTCTATTGTTTTCACCCTAAACTTAGATCTCGGCACATGTATCTTCGTCAACTTCTTCATCACAACTATTGACTTGGTCATCAATATTGGTGAAATCTAAGCATAAAAGATCATATTCAAGGTGAAACTTTGGATTTTCTTCTCTTGCTGCCTGGACCCCCTCAAATAACTTATTTCATAGTAACCTCTTATACTGTCGACTTGGAGTTATGATCTTCAGTGCCTCTTCAATAGAAGACCCTTTCTTCATTACCTCCTCTAATTCAACAATATGGCATTACAATCTAGATTTATTCGTCTCTAGTTCTTTTATCTGCATTCTAAGCCTGTTCTCCTCATCACTCATTAAGTTGAGCATTTGGCCCAAACCTTTACACTCATCCTTCTTTTTACAAAGATCCTCCTTTGGGTCTTCAGCCTCCTTATAGTGCTTGTTAACTTTAGCTTTAGGGCTTGAGACTTCATTGGTCACTAATGAATGTGCCAATTTCTCAGCAGTGAATTCTTCTTGATATTTTTTGTCCCCCATCATAGCCTAGATTCTTGAACTTTCGGTTGCCATAATATAAGCCTTTAAGGAAATATATGCATCAATTTTCTACAATAAGTTGACAATATAAAATGATGAAATCGCTGGACCACTTAGAAGAAAAAAAAATATTATTACCTTCTTCATTTCTTTGTTAGCTTCATCCAATGCCGTTAGAATGTAGCTACCGACCGATAAACAAATAAGATTATGTCATCAATAAAACATATGCCATAAAAGAAAGAATTTGACTGATACTTACATCGTACAACTTAGCTACAATGTGTGCCTTGTTATAGCCACTAACCCTATTTACATATTTCTTTACAATGTCCTTGTCTTTGGGAACAATGATGCCTCGATCAAAGCTAAGGATTTAGTCCTATCACCTAACATCAAATCATTGTACAGAATCTTGTAGCTACAATACAGAACAAAGTATTCGCCTACTTTGTTATTAGGGACAAACTTAGTACTACTGATGTCGAGAGCCTTATTTCTCATTGCCTCTTTCATCCTCCCATCTAAAGTCTTAGATTTCTTAGATAGAGGTTAGCTAATAAGCTCCTTTCCACTTCTTTTACTACGACTTGGTGCAATACTCACTTAAACCAATAGTCCCTTAGCAACCTCGTTACAAGTAACTTTAACCCCATTGCAAACGTCGATATCTCAGCTAGAATCTCCCAGCTCCTTAACTGAAGGAATGTCTACTAGAGGAAGGATTGCTTTAACTTGTACAGCATTAACAGGCTTAGACTTATTACCCTCTTGACATTTTTTGGTAAGGCGGGATGCCTTTTTCAGGCCATTGCTTACTTTGCCACTTTCTCTTATGTGGCCTTCTATGGAGCAACTACTTGAGTAACAACTACTATAGTGCCTACTCATTTATCGGCCTTAGACTTTTTCACCTTGGCCTAAGCCAACAATTTGGCAAGATTTACATTACCAGTACCCATGTCTACAATAAAAAGTAAATATATTAACAATAAAGAGAGATAAAGGACTTACATGCTCCATGCCAAGCAAAGCTCAAAGGCACTATTCTTCCCCTATATCACAGAAATGGCTTTCCTCTTATAGCTCTACTTGGCACAACAATTACTTAGTAGTGTACCTTCCTTCTTAGAGAAGACTAGCTCTCCATTTTCATATCACCTCATTATTCTCTCGGTGTCCTAGAAAAACATTTTGTTTTTTCCTTCTTTCTTGAATATTTTTTGCCATGGTAGCATCACTCGGCATCAACTCAATGTCTTTGGTGTAGATAGGTTCAGTCTATTAGGTCTAAAAGTCTAGTTCTTCATTTGAAATAATAGATACAAACTTATCGTGCCACTTGTAGATTTTAGACTCTAATCCATCCATGAATTTCCGCCCATACCTAGCAGCTTCGAAATACTAGCCATCAGGTTGCCTTCTTATTATAAAAAAATAGCTATATAATTGAGGCACAGCCCTAACCTTGATGTCTTCACAAATTATCTCGAAAGCCGTAAAAAGCTGATAAGTATACGGTGAGAACATGCTTGGCGTAACTCAGATAGATGTGAAACTCATGCTCCCTTGCAAAGTATACCCTTTCCTCCCCTCTCAGTCTTCGAAGATTCCATATTTCAAAAATGATAGGTTACCGACTATTGGCTCAATCACTTGCGCATGCCTCAAAGGCCTCAAGTCCCTTACTCGAAGGATTCTTTCTAATCAACCCATCGATGATGAGAAACAATATGCTAAAGGAGGATGGTTAAATTCCCTAGGAGCTTCAGATGGTTATACTATGCTCTATTCGTTATCCTCTGCCAATACCGACCTTCCTCTGGCCGAGAGATTTATGTTGAGTGACCAGACTTTCAAATGCCGAGAGTCTTTTGTTGAGTAAATGCAGCCAGCTCCCTGCCAAGTATTTCTCTTGCAACCTCCTTTCAACTCTCATGGCATCCTTTCACTTCTCGGCTTCCTTATCACTGTAACACCTTGGTTCTTCCCATCTACTGTGCTTAGAGAACCCTTATATGGATCTAATGTCACAGTACTACCTATCCTCTTCATCTAACATTGTATTATTTTTTCCTTTTTGTCTTTTGTCTTTTTTACCCCTTTTTGTATATACCTTCCTATAATTTCTTTATTTGTAATATTGCCCTAGGGACTTACTATAAATAGTCCCTTCCCCTTATAAGCCGAGATCATTTAACTTTACACATAAACATTAAATATATTGTTCTTGTAAGACAACCCTCTCCAAGTTCACTTTCATACACCCTAATCTAATCTTACTAAGTAGCTTAGGATTAATGGCAAGTGAACCTTGGCATTAACTTGTGCGTTGTATCAAGTGAAGTGTTAAGTCGTGTTGTGTTCCTTAACATGTCATATCCTCTAAGCAGCTCTACGTTAGCTACCTTACCTAATTCGTAGACCTACTCATTCTGTTTTCTTTGATATCTCAAAGGACCTACTATTTCAGATTTGCAACAGTAAATCCTAGTGATAATTGAGCTCTTAGGTGCATCAAGGAAGACCTTGCTAGTACTCAATATATTTCAAGACAAGAACCATATTGGCAACACTAGGCACTCTGTTTAGCAAATTGTTAAAGTAAATTACATTATTAAATAAATACCTTGCCATAAATCCTCCTTCTTTATCATCTATTTGGGTATCTACTATAAGAGAGTTGATTCGAGCAAGTTTATCCTACCATTCTACTATACTATCAACCGAGCTACTTGAGGAACATGACGTCTTGCTCCTTTTTTTAAGGGGAGGGGGGTGGAGAGAGACAGAAAGAGAAGTAGCTTCGATCTTATTTATGTCAAAATTTGAAAGACTAAGTTGACAAATTACTTTTCAAACTATACGTGATTTTGGTTATATAACAAATGCCACGAAACTTTTAAGAATTTCGAAAGCAAAGAACAAATGCTAAAAACAAGCAAAAGCTTATGGATGTAGATGAAGATGAAATGAAATCTATTTTCAATGTTGAAAAATTCCTTATTTATGAGTGATTTACCCTCGTAACCACAACACATTTCTAAAAATGGTGTTGTGGATTATTGACATGTGTTTCGAGACAAAAATCCAACGGTTCTTGAGGCTTTGACAGTTCTTAGTGCCTACAGTGTAATTATGGCTAAGGTGACAACTGTCATATGTACTATCACTTAGTCTTTTGATAGGCGAGAAAATTGAAAAGTTGCAACCCTTCAGATGGGATACGATTCGTCATTCTAAATGAAAATAAAAAACTTCCCATATTACTCAGCATTTGGGAAACAATTTTTCACTTAACCCCATAAATAGAATATTATACTATCCACTCCTTCATTTAAATCCTCGACTACAAGAGTTGGAGGGAAAATGTCAATAGTTCGAATTTCATCCAGTACATTCACTAGTCTACTCAGCTGATGAGAAGCCAAGTAATTTGCCTCTTGATAGATGTTGACTAAGACAGCCATGTCTAGTTTAAATTTAAGGAAAGTGGCATAAACAGTTATTGCCTAGCATAGTTCAATTACATAATTGTACACTATTCCTATATTTTAGGAATGTAATTAATTGTGAGGTCTCTACATATCCCAATAATCATGTAATTAACTACTATTTTAGGTACTGACATTTGCCTATAAATATAGAGAAGAAGCACTGTGAGCACCATCTGATAGCCTATAACTATTCATTTTGTCTTCCCTTAAATATATTTATTGACTTAGGCATCAAAGTAGCCATACCAGATTATCCCTGGTACTCTTTAGTTCTTTGTACTTTATAGGAAAGGTACATCTAAAAACCTTACAACAACATATTAGACTTAGAGCAATCTCTATGAAGGCCAACTTGAAGCCCAAACATGTATAATTTCCTATCATCTATTTTAATTAGATATAAGGGTTTAAATGATATTTCTTCTACTTGTCTCCTACAGATAACTTAACTTAAAGCACTTTTTACCTCCAAAATCAACGAGTTTGAGAGCTTGTTCATTGAAATTGTTGTTAATAATTTATACTTACGTAGGTCTAAGATAGTTTAGGGGCATCTTTTAAGTCCCAATATTATCTATAACTCTTGTCATAGTTTAGATTAATTTATAAACTACACTAAAAAACACAAACCATGATTCCAAGTAAGTAAGAAGACAATAAGTAGACTATGTAAGTGTAACATAATGTGCATCGTTCACTATCTAACATTCTATGTAAATAAGAAGACAAAATGTGTCATACAATAAAAACAAAGGATTTACCGTAATAAGAATAAAACATTCACACCAAATTTAATAATTATAAGATTCAATAATACATCGATACAACCAAAACACATAACATAGACACTAAACATAGATATGAACAAGAAAGGCAAATAACATCTTCAAAAACCTACTCCACCAAACATTCTCCCATGACTAGCTAGGCCACCTACTCAAAATTGAACATTAGGTTGTTCGTATTCTAAGCATAGCATATGATTTGTTCATCAATTCTTTTAAGTATGAATGGTTTTCCATTTCCAATCACCTCCCTTACCCTAATTGGGTGTTCCTATGGTGGAGTTAGTTTACTCTAACTTTCCTTAGCTCCCAAAGCTTTTAGGTTCCTACAAACAAGGTCTCCTAGTTGAAATTACTTATACCTCATAAATTTGTCATAATCTAATGCTATACATTATTGATGGACAGTTAGATGATCCTTAGCCAATGCTCTTGTCTCATGAATAGTGTTAAGATTTTCCTAAAGTTTGATATCATTATCTTAGGAATTATAAGCTAGTACTTTAGCACTTGTTATTTCAAGCTCAATTAGCAAAACCGCTACAAACCCAAATGCTAGTTTAAAAGGTATCTTTTCAGTTGAAGTCCAATAGGTGTCTCCATATCCTTACAATATATTTAGAAGTTCATTCATCCATTTATTTCCTACTTAAGCCACCCTTTTCCTTAAACTATGTAGGATGACTTTATTTATGACTTCTACTTATCCATTACTATTGGGGTATGTGACCAAGGCATAGCATAAACTGATGCATCGTTCCTTATAGAATTCTCTAAACTGATCATTATCAAATTGTAGTCCATTTTAGAGCATAGGTATAAGATATCCAAATCAGGAATATGTAGAAGTGAATGAATATAACAATTGAAGGAGTTCCACACCCTAGTTCAAGATCAAATATTACTCCTATTAGTTCTACTGTTGAATTCCAAAAGTTACTTAAAAAGATATTCTCAAAACCTAATTTTATTTTAATGAAAGGAATAAAAATGAGTTATAATGATTAAAGTTATGCCTAATTGTGTTTATTAGGCCCTTTTATAGAAGTACATATATAAGGCAATATTTAGGCTTCAAATCTATCCAATAATAAAAGATTGGCAAGGCATTGCATCACTATGCCCTACCATGCCTTAGAATCACAATTGTAAACATTGGTCGTGGTCATTCTATTATAATACCTTAAGGTTTTGAGCCCATATGATAACCCTAGGATCTGAGCCCTTGAATTTAGGGCGACAAGCTATATTATCCATTTTTGTTCAAACTTTACAGTAAGACTAAAAAAGTTAGACAAAGTATTCAAGTAAGGTCAATTTCTCAAAATAAGCTATATAAAAAGATCAAATTAAGAAAATAACAATTTATTGATAAAACCAATAATTGTCAAAAATGCAAAATTCATTCTAGCACTAGTAGAAATTTCTTATCCATTACAATAGCTTATGAAAAAGGGAACCCCATTTGCCAATGATCCTTAGGGTAATTATCCTTTATTTGATAGCCATATAATGAAAATGCTAATTAAAGGATTGCCAATGACCTTTTATTTGATAGCCATTAATAAGTCTCTCGGGGCTTTACTAGCTTAAGAATTAGATGGTAGTGAACAACCTAACTATTACTTGAGCAGGTTACTTTAGGGAAGTGAAGTGAAATACTCAGCTTATGAAAAGCAGTAACTCATACTGGTATTTTCCATTCAAAAGTTGCACAACTATTTTCTAGCTCATAAGGTTAATCTTATCACTCATTTAGATCTACGGAAGTACTTGTTGTCATGACCGGCTCTTTCAAGAAGGACTACAAAATGATTGCTCCTCCTATCAAAATGTGACATCATGGTCATGTTACCTAAGGCTATTAAGTCTCAAGCTCTAGCAACCCTTTTGGCTCAGTTTCTTGTGACACATGGGGCTCCCATCATAGAACTATTCTTGTAGAGTTCCATGAAGACTCTATGAGAGCAGAGTTAGATGGAGAATGGCAAGTGCAATTTGATGCCTCCTTTAGTAACACTAGTCAAGGAGCTAAGCCGATCTTAACATCTCTAGAGGGCCAAGAGATACCTTTGGCTTTCAAGCTAGACTAACCATGTACCAACAATGAGGTTGAGTATGAAGCTCTCTTATTTAGCATCATTTCTTCTCAAAATGCTAGAGCATCTAACTTATGCATTCTTGGTGACTCGAGCATAATCATCAAGTAGGCGAATGGTGAATTTTCCCTTAAATAACTAGCATTAGTTCCATATAGGGTTGTAGTGTAGTCTTTGGTTAGCAAGTTCAAATCAATGAGGTATGAGTATGCTAAACCATCTACCAAATGCTATGTAAATGCCCTAGAAACATTGGCTTCCAAAGTTTGTAAACCCTACTTTTAGTAGGCTTATGATTTGACTAAGACTACTTTCCAAACATTCCTAAGGATCAACGAAACTAAGAACTTACGTTTACATTTAGAAACAAATTAAATTTTTCCAATTCAAAAACCAATTATCGATAAAACCTGAGCTTAAAGAACTATCACTTAAGACCCTAAACCTTGAACAATTAGGGACTTTTAACCCTAAGTGACTAATCGATAATTTAATTTGAATAATTTCATTCAACTTTCGAAAATTTCACAATTTTATAAGAATCGAATCATAAATTACAAAACAATGCAAGATGAAAATCCTAAAACAATTTCCTATAAGACCATGCCCTTATTTTTATGCCAAGCCTTACATATAGATAAGTAGACCAACCAATCACCATAAATGACATATCAATTGAAAGTCATAATCATGTATCAATTGATAACCTATCCAAATCTAGTGATAAGAAACACATTCCTTAGTACTTTTCCACTTATACTACATATGGACGAACTTTCACCAGATTTCATATGCTTAACTTTAATAAAGGAGACAAGACATGTCCATGCCCAAAAAGGACATCCCATGGCCAGTTTGAACAAGAAGGAGAGGGAGGCCATACTCTTGTCTTCCATCCAACAATCACTTTCTCTTACACACCACTATTCACTCTTTAATGCTTACATCATCAATAGTTGCAATTGTTGACTTTTGTGTAAGCTACAAGACAACAATTTTAAGAATTTTTAAACACACATTCACTCCCATTCCAACTAGCCACTCTTGCATCATTTTCTCTCACTTTCCACTTCATTTTCACTTCCTTTTTCTCTCATTTGAAACCAACCTAAAAAGTAGGAACACTTAAGCCCCACAAAATCAACTTTGTCACCACTTTCCAAACTTCACTCATGATACTTACATTTTTTTTTTCTTTTATCTTTCTCTTTCAACATCTAAGCTCCTTTAAGACCCTTAGAACCTTCCACAAACCCCACTCCAAAGGATCAAACAACTCAGATTTCTAAAAGGGTGCAAAAGAAGGAAGTAAAGTTGAGAGCTTAAGTGGAACATTTGTGCACAACTACCATACTTTGCTTTAAGGACGAGTAAGCGTTTCTTATGTTAGTAGGTTAGTGTTCATCTTAAGAGACTTTGATTTCTTGGATATATGAGTATAATTATAAGTTGTTATAACATCAAAAACCATCCTAAGAAACAAACTCATGAAACCCTTACATAAAGTTGAAATATAAGCATGTAAAGTTGTTGTTTTGTAAAGACACATGTTTAACATTTTGAATGGAAGATTTTAAGTTGAGAAAATCTTGAAACAAGAACTTGTATGAAAGATGAACATGCTAGATGTGAGGATTCAAAGATCATTTGGATGTTGATTTTATTTCTATTAAGCTAAACATGCTCAAATCTAGACTTAGGTTAAGGAAAAATCCATCACATGAAGTTTTATGATGAAACCAACTTTGTATGAGTTATGCTATGATATGAAAGTTGTAATAAGTATGAGATCTTCTATTTTTCATATAAAGCATGGCCTAAAGAATCATCGTATGGAAGAAAAGTCAAGTTAAGATTTGAATACAAGTACCTTAAGTTCATGATCTAACACCAAAACTTAAAGAAAAGATGAAATAAGTTAGAAAACTAAGTCAGAATCCCTCATATATAAACCGACCAGATTTTGAACACCCTTAAAAGACACTTAAATATATGATAAAAGTAAATAAACAATGTAAAAGGACCAACGAAGGCAAGTGTGATAAGTATATTAAGCTTAAAACTTGAAACCGCGCTTAAAACTTCCAAAACGAGCCTCAAATGTCAAGTTGAACCACCCTTAAATTTCTGACCAGCAACTTGACACATCCATAAGAGTTTTTTTAAGACTTTCAAGAAGCTCACAAAACACTCTCTAAGTCCGAGAAAGTGACCATCTTTGAGTTGAACCAAAAACATGCTCATTTGACAACTTAAGCCCACTAAGGAGCCCATGAAGTGGTTGTTAGCCTTAGGAAAATAAATCAAAGTTGTAAATCTGACCTCAAGGAGTATTTTGATCTTAGGATAAAATCTTAAGACAAAGCCCAAATGATTTCTCAAGTTACCAAAAATCCCATTAACCAAATAAGGCCCAAAAGCACTCCAAAACATGAGGTTTCGCTACTGTTCTGACCTATGGATAGATTTATGTGCCTCATCTCAAAAATCTAACCTCACCACATTAAATTACACTCGAAAACGATGAAGATTGACTATAAGATCATAAAAATCGGATTTAAAACAAAAAAGCTATACGCGATTAAACTTTTAAGTAAAATCCTCGAAAGGATACTAAAACTAGTCAAGAGTATAAATTAAGGGATTTTAGCTTAGTATCTTAAGTCTATATCAATTCCTTATAGTATCATGATTTTGATGACTAAGGAACCCTGCGTACGGAGACGATTTGCCCCTGAATTAGTTTGACTGACCGCATGGCAAAGTGAGTAAATTCTCGATGACACTTTACTTGATTTTGCTTATAGAATAGATGCACCTAAACTTATATAAATAAATTTGGATACTTGTAGGATATGGGAAATGCATGTATATGAATTTATGGATGAATGCGATGGTTTGTTAATTATATAATAATGGGAATTGTTTATAATAATTTATACGTGCAATTGTATGGAATGAAATTGTCTGATCACCTTGAAAATCGAGTTAATCACTTATACAATTAAGAAATTAAAATGAATCTTGCATTCCCCATATTACATTCGGATAACACAGACTACCGCTTCATGCAGAAGATGGGAAGGGACTTACAGGAGAACGAGCCTCCTGCAAGATTGGGCACTAACTATGTCATCATTTTTTTTTTTAGTCTCTGTCCTAAGCTGATAAGCTTACTAGGCACCAAGAGATACCAACCATCAACGAGGGGCCGCGTCTTGTAACTTCTACTTCATATGTTTGTAGATTGCGGAGGCAACCACACCGCTAGACTTGGGATTTTAAAAGTATGATTTGTTATTCGATAAAGAAAGTATATACAAATATAAATATATATTTACAGCTTTGTTTTGGCTTAAGAACAATAGTGCAAATGAAATAAAACCCAAGGTTTAGAACTGGATTTTGGTTTAAAACCCAGATTTTGGTTTGGGTTGATTGATTATCTCCAAACCCCGACTACAGGGGGCATAATTCTAAGTCGTATACAGTTCTTAGGTCACTACTAATTGTTCATGCATTCATATGATTATGGATCTAATAAATTTCTACCATATGGTCCTGATGAGGGTATTTATCTCATTAAGCTTAAGCTTACACCCCAATAGATTTCTTTTTATACAGGAAAACCTCTTCTCTAATCCGGGCTAAGGCATGCCCATGGTAAGTCTCATGTAGAGACGGGTTGGAGTGATCAAAGAGCGAAAAGGAAATTTTGTACTAGATTTGTAGATAACTAGTTATTTTTATATTTTTGTTTATAACGTAGATTAAAATTTCTAATATAGTTCCCTTATGAACTGCATTTTTTTGTAATATTCTTTTCTGTGAATCTTACGAGTCCACACGATTAGTTAATTTATACTATAGAAGTAATCTTGGTTAAATTGCTCTATATTACTTATCTATGGACTTGGTAATAACGTATAGTAGAAAGAGCCTTATGTGTCATATGAAAGGCCTGCGATCAGCAAGGGGGTTGATAGTAGACCTTTATATGGTACATAGCAACCTACCACAACAATGATATTGTTAAGTCATGATAAAGTTCCCATTAAAACTGCAAATGTCAAAGTTATTAAGAAATCCATCCCATGTACAGCTCTATAATTAGTAAACGAAGATGAAGAAGCACAAGACGACTGGTACACTCCCATTAAGGTGCAATTAGCACATTCAAATGCAGCTTCTATGATACCCTTGAAGAACTTCACTTATATTTAATGGTGTCTCGTATTTTAAGGGAGTAGAAAGCACCTTATCTCAATGTTTTCGCATAAAACAAGCTCATTTGAAGTTAAATAAACATCACAAGATTTGGTATGGAAAGGAAGGGCTACCTTTGTGTCATCGCATTCAACGTGCAAGGTATTACTCACCAACTATGTCTAAAGATACATCTCAACTACAAATGAGTTGCCTAAAGTGTGCTAAACTCCCTAACTAAGGAGAATATGACTTTGTAGCAAGTGCAAGCGATTGGAGGCACCCTTACATTGATTACTTGAAAAATAATGTTTTGCCTACGAACAGCCCAAATGCTCAATTAGTGAAGCACGAAGCAAGAAAGTATCTTATACATGAGGGAAAGTTGTATAAGATATCATTCATAGGGAAGCCTCTATGATATATAGAACCTCTTGAAATAGAAACTATATTGTTTGAAGTGCACTCTAAGGATGGTGGACAACATCAAGGGGGAAGGAAATTGTACTACTACTTGTTTGATATAGGGTACTATTGGCCTATTGTGGAAAATGACACATTCAATTTTACCAAGAAGTGTGTCGCATGTTAAGAACATAATGATGCAATCTATGCTCCCGCAATTACATTACATAGCTTAATTACTCCATGGCCATTCCATACTTAGGCATATGACTTAATTAGTCCAATACACCCACCATCTAGAGGGTACATATGGATCTTCATTAGGAATGAATGTTTCCCCAAGTGGGTTGTAGCAATCCCCTTCAAAAGTGCAATAAGACCTACCATGGAAAATTTCATGACGGAACATATTATTTGTCATTTTGGAATCCCAAAGTGTATCCTTTCAAATAATGGTACCCCTTCATCAGCTCACATGTATGACAGTTGTTGGCTTCTTATAATATCAATCATGTAAAATCTACAACATAGTAACCAAAGGCAAATGGCTAAACAAAGGCAATAAATAAGAATCTCTTGACGATGCTTAGTCGAATCGTTTATGAAAATGACAAAGAGTAGAATGACAAACTACCATTGGTACTATGGGTTTACAGAACTTCCAAGCAAAGTCCTACTTAGTTGATACCTTTCTCTTTAGTATATAGGTCTGAGATAGTAATGCTTATTAAAATCTTGGCTCCTTCTGCATACTTGGGTCTCAACATTGAATTAGAACCAAACAGATTACAAATGCTGGATCTTGAAGATTTAAAAGAAAGGTGAGATACTGCCAAGCACAACCTTACTAAATACTAGCAATGACTTAATGTTGCCCATGAATGTCTAGTTAAGAAAAGATCTTTTCAACAAGGTGACATTTTACTTTATGTAGCAAAGTAGGTATGGTGAGGTATTCTAGAGCCAAAGTTTACACCGAAATGGGAAAGTCCTTTTATAATTCATGAGGGCCATGATAACAGCTATTGCAAGCTCCTTAATCTAAAAACCAATGCAATAACTTCTCCTATTAACTTTCAATACATTACGAAGTTTCATTTGTAAATGCAACAATGTATTCGTAGTTAACATGAGTGAAACATTCAATTTGCATTACTCTATCTTTTGTGTTCCTATCATTGTTGTTGCTACAAAGTAGAGATTTATCTCCTTAGCATACAATTTTAATCATATATTATATCTCCTTATTACTGCAAAGTTAGAGATATATCTCCTTAGTGCATAAGGCTAATGCATAAATAAATAAAGAGAAAGCCACAAAAGGTTAAGTATTAGGAAATACTCTCTTGACAACTAATACTAATATGCTTAGCACATGTTAATACCACTACTTAAGTACGATCTACTATTTTATCTTCTATGCTCAACTTATTGTTGACAGCAAGTGAGAGCCTCCCTCCAATGTATAACTCTATGCTCTAAGCTTCACAAGCCACAAAAAGCAAATCCTACTATCATGGCATTTCTTTTACACTGTTCTCACTAAGTGAGGAACTTCCTCCTAAAGCGCACAATGACTCCTCGAGGTTTCCATAGCATAGACCACCTCTAGGCTAAGATGCCTTATTATTTGATACAAGCAAGCAACTAAAATAAATAAAGAATAAAAGGTATTGGCCAACTTAGTCCCCAACATAAGAGATTCACTCTAAAAATCTTGGTCCATAGCATAAAGTCTCTCCAATGGTTTAAGTAGATGAGAAAGAACATCAAATCCATGAAAGGATATTGTCTCATTAGTGATGGCTTTTGGAGTTGCTACCATATCTCCATCAAATAAGTTAGCAACTAAAGGTGGAGAGACATCAGTAGAGGCTTAATGACTCCCTAAGCATAGCAACATGTTTGCATAAGTATCACCATTACCTACCTCATTGACTGACAAAGTAATGTCTTATACCTTAGGAGAATCATTCAACTCTTCAATTCCATTACCATCATCAGCATCTCCATATTGGACAGGGGATTCACCATAATTTACCAAGTCCTCCTCATCATCATCATCCCCATCTGACGCTATCACTTATGTAGTAGGATTATATGGATAAACCCCATAACTTAAGTCAGTAGCATTATCCTTCTTATAGACTACAATAGGAAAGCATGTCTCAAAATACAAGAGCAAAAAAATAAAGTCAAAGGTTTGAATACAAAAAGAAAAAAATATATACATATAAAAGTAACATGATGCATTTAATAAAGTTACCTCCTGAATAAATGCTTGCTTGTTTTGTCTCAAATCCACTAATGGAGGCGAGGGATGGCTGCTCTTAGACTTTAAAGAAGGTTTCACCCCTATTGTCCTACTAGGACATTCTAATTGTTTAGTAATAGTTCCTCATGCATCTCCACTAGCTTGAAACTAAGGCCTTCAGAGTTTAAAAAAGAATTCATAACAATATACAGTAGGTGCATGAAGTGTATCACCTACTAACATAAAGGCATAAGCCTGGAATGCATCTAAGCAATTTGTCTAATATGTCAGCCATCTAGGAGAAGTAACCCTAAAGTAACCAGTAAAAGGAAAGAATTGTTGTTTCTTTCCAAGGTGGACCTTGATAGGCTTTAGGGTACTAATCCTATCAAGACCCTAAAGAGGCCTAATAGGATTGCTTGAAAATTTCCATATCACACGTGCACCTATGATATGGAAACCACCTTATAAGTCAAAGATTGTAAGACTCTAAATGATAAATCACTAAGATTATTGATTTTTAAGTAATTAATTTATTATAATATATAAATATAAATAACTATGAATGTTCGATATCCCACAATTCCTTAGAATTGTAGAGAATTGGTATCCCCTACTAAATAATAAGATCAAGTAATATAGACTTAAAAGTTCAAACTTAATAAGGTTGAAAAATATAAGTACATAAGTGGTATTTACATTTAAAGTTTCACATGAACTAAATAACTTCTCTCTAATTCCAACCTCTAAAATGCCTCAGTACTTGCACTTAATGGTCGGCTCTTAACCCATATCCGATTATCTATCAACCTATAAAAGAAAAACTATTAGGGAGTAAGCTACTAGAGCTTAGTAAATTATCCCTCATACTATACTAGTAAGCAAGTTATCAAACAAATTATTACAATCATATGAATGGATGCACACGTAATATGCCAAACAATATATGTAGTTGACCGGTACTGCATATAATATCAAATTTTAATGCCCTCTAAGATAAGGGTTGGAGATACAACAGCACCAATCACAACTGAGCCCAAGCACCTAGGTTTTTAATCATAAATTTAGATTTCATATTTCGCAAAATACATTTCCATTTCTAAGAAATCTAATAGTACACCAAAATCCTAAGTCTAGCGGTGAGGCGACCCCCGCAATCTATACTCACACCCTACAATGGAGGTCTTTAGACTCGACCCTTAACCATATGGTTGGTGTCTCCATCACTTAGTAAGCTTATAGGTTCAAGTAAGGTCATGTTGTATGAATGTACCATACAAAACCACTTTAATATATAGAAACCACCCCTGCAGGGCCTCTCTTTACCTCAGCGTAAAGTGACGACAAGAATAAGTAATGCAATGCATGGATAATGCATGAACCTTTTAATTTAAGATAAGCCAAATATAATTAAGTCCAATTATGAGGCAATCAATCAATATCAACAAACCATCCAAATCATGTAACAATCAATCATACAATCAAATCATCAATTATCGTATTTAACAATATTTCTCACAGTAATCAATCAATAGCAAGCAATGCATATCTCAAAACCCCATGCATTAAGTTATTAATATTCAATTTAAGTACACTGACTACAAGCACAAACAAGTATAGAGTCATCAGGAGTACTCACTTAGCTATGATGTCTTGCACTAATTGCAGTAGTCCTCGGGAAGATCCTAACCCTCGTCAGGATATAAGATAAAAACGATAATAAGTAACGAAATGAACTAGTTATTCTAGGTATTTGTTCACCTATTTCTACTTAAGTTCCTATTAGTTTTCAATCGATTGAACCTTATCATACTGACTACAAGCACAAACAAGTATAGAGTCATCAAGAGTACTCACTTAGCTATGATGTCTCGCACTAATTGCAGTAGTCCTCGAGAATATCCTAACCCTCATCAGGATCACCTAATTATTATAAGATAAAAACGATAATAAGTAACTAAATAAACTAGTTATTATAGGTATTTGTTCACCTATTTCTACTTAGGTTCCTGTTAGTTTTCAATCGAATGAACCTTATCACCAATCATATGTAACTTTTTCATTTTATTTCCTATACTTATAAACTTATAGTCATTTTTTATCATTTTCAGACATACGTTTACACGGCGATGTCTATTTTGGAGGTTACGACTCGTGTTTTATGATGTAGATTAGATTTATTGAAATTTTAACTATTGAAGCTTAATTATTGTTATTGGCTAGTTTTATATCCTGTTTTAGTAGTTAATAATTTCATTAGCTATTAAGTTCTTACACTTAGATGATCTTACTTTGGTATTACTGATTTATGTGCTTAATTATGTCTAATTCAATTTGAGATGTGTAGTAAGGCTTAGAGAAGTTTCGGCCTAAATGTATATGTATACATATATATATGTTATCTTATATTTTACTATTTTATAGATCACCGCTTATATCATCAATTACTTATGTCATCCATTACATATGTCCATACTTCATACTTATACTCTTATGTATTATATACATAGGTTATGTATATATACACTTCTAATGTACTAGTACGTATACTTGCATATTTATATATGTACTTGTACACATATTGTATTTATACTCGTACTTATACCCATATATACATATGGTTACAAATGTATTTTCGTATGGCTTGTATATTCCCTTAAGAAATTTTCAAAAAATCCATGTTTTTGCACTTTATGGGCTTATTTAGGAAGGTATAAGTATGTATAGTTAGTATATTCCTTCTTTTGGTTATATACATAAATGATACTTATGTATAAAAATATCTATACATGTGTACATCAAGTGTATTCTTGTATACACATACTTAAACATATGTATATATGCTCCTTCACTAGTTATCTAAGGATTTTCTATACTTGTACTAAAGATTTCACTTAAACCCTTACACATACACTTCACATTAACTTACTTATTGTATGTACATATGTATTTCTATATGTATCCTTAAGTATTTATACACTCCTAAGTTTAGGTATGAAGCTTTCTACATTTGACATCACACAAGTACATAATACACAAAGCTTTTACATTATCCTAATTTACACAACCAATCACTAATTAAAATAAGAATTCATATAAAAACATACCTTTTTCTACTTTATAATATGAAAAGGAAGACAAGTATATATGGTATGTTAGTTTATGGTAGTAATTAAACTTGTATGTTAAAATTGTGAAAAGGTTGAAGGTAAAAAAGGCAAGGGAAGTTTACAGTTTGGAAGTGAAGGAGAAAAGAGTGTTTTGTGTCTTCAATTGTGTTTTAAAAATAAAAACAAGTGGGGACTTAATATGGGGAAAGATGGATGGCAAGAAGGGGAAAATTTAGGACAAGATTACATGTATAAATGTATAGAAAGTTAGAAAAGATGGGAGAAAATTCTAGATGACATTGAAATTTTGTTGACTTAATCAACCTTTGACTTGGTCAAATGTTAACTTAGTCATCTCTCTTAAAATTACTTGTAATTTGAATGCACATAATGGGATAATTGGAAGAAAAATTAAGGAAATGAAAGGAAATATAAGATTGAATAAAATAATTAGTAAAAGTAATTATTAAAATCCTATTCTGGGTATTTATATCCTATATATATCATTTGGTGGGCTACTTAATATAATTATCATTAAAAGTGTCATTTAGGGTACTAATACCTACTATATGTAAAATAAATATCATTAATCGCTTAACTCTATATAATACTAACCTAGTTATATAATTAGAAGATGGATGTGATCTATAATATAATATCCTAGTTTCTAATGGATTACTTTAGTATTATATATTTGTATGAATAATTGAAAGTTATCTTTAATCTTTTATAAATGATTTAGTATAATACTAAGGATATATTAACAATTAGGGTTTTAAAGTAATTTATAGTGGATTAGTACTTTTATATCCTTAAAGTTATAGTTTTAGGGTTTTGATGAGATTCAGGTTTGATTTCTCATATATGTGTACGGATAAAATTTAAGGTTTTCCTACACGATTGAGATTTTTATCAAGTTTAGGGTCAAACTTTTACAATTACATATACTTAAGGTTTTAAGGTCTTCGTATGCAATTATAGGTTCAATTAGTAATTTAAGGTTTTTTTTTTCATATTAGCTTTAGGTTTTGAGTTGAAATTTTAATCAATTTTAAATCTTACTAGCTCTATTAACTTTAAGAAATCATCTAGAGTATGTAAGTTTGATTCTATACTCAAAAGGCTTGATTTGTGGGGTTTACAAACCCAACCCAACTACTAAAGCCGAGATCATCTACTTGCTAACTCATTCTATCTACCGAATCGAATAAAACTTTATTGCAGATAGAGTGCTAAGACAACAACCAATCCTGACCTATGTCTGACTAATCACTTACTCGGCATCATGCTTGCTGATAAGCCGAGGTATCATGTTTTCGAGAGTTGGACTTACTCGGCTAAAGTTTGTCATCGACTTAGTGGCTGAGAGATCACTTTTACCAAGTATTAGATCCATTCGGTACACTCCGGAGAAACTATTGCCAACTGACTTTAGTACTCGGTAATTATGGGCCAACCTCTTTGGTGTCTCGGCCAAGCACTACGAGATTACCCCTAAGGCATGCCAAATGACCACATGTCGACTTCTCCCTATGAAACGTCCGATTTTATATTTTTGTACATGTTTGTCTTCATTTTATTTATGGGCCCAATTCTTTAGGGTTTAAGGCCTTATACATTATTTATAGTTTTACCAGTAAGGTTTAAGACATACTATAAATAGCAGCTTTTGTAACAATGTAGAGATATAGACAGAAGATTAATGGAAAACCCATTTTAAGTCTTTTCTCTTGAAAATCTCTCTCTCCCTTACCAGCTCTTATTGATCCCTTTAGCAGGAATTGTGGCGAGCAGCCCTATTACTCGGACGGATGCGTCACATCCAGCAGGTCTTAGGTCCGTATAGAATCTAGCTAGTGTATCATATCTAGTTAGGTGGCTCACAGATTCACTAAAACCCTCACTAAGCTCACTTTATCTTTCATTCATTCGATAAGATTAGACCCAACCAATGTCTGGCCTTGTCTATCCTTAGCCTAATCCGTATCAAATCTTCCTAAAGTCATTTGGACATAGTAACCAGTAGCAAGATTCAAAACTCTTAGTCACGATAATCAAGTGATGCACTCTTTGGTCAAAACCAAG
The DNA here is from genome assembly GCA_024138005.1 of Lumnitzera racemosa. Taxonomy (NCBI): domain Eukaryota; kingdom Viridiplantae; phylum Streptophyta; class Magnoliopsida; order Myrtales; family Combretaceae; genus Lumnitzera; species Lumnitzera racemosa. The sequence continues at coordinate 77,557,001 of JAMXBC010000008.1, forward strand.
TTGACGCCTAACCCAATGGGGAGAGGACACCATGACTCTTCGCTTTAAAAAGCAACCAACTAAGTCTTTATTGTCAAGAAGGGAAGGTACGTTCCCTAAAATACACCATAAGAGGAACCTGGCTTGAGAATCGAGGATATTTTCTCAATTTTCCACCAAGGTAACCTCACCCTTTAAGCCAGGCGGATAAAGTCCAATAATTTCTTCATATCCTGTAATTTACTCAACATAAGGGCAAAATGTGAATTTACCCTTAATATCATTAAGCTATAGGAATGACTAATCAATCGATCCCTCAACCTAAGCCCACGCTCTAAGAAGAGCAAGGCCGGGTTAGTATTGTGCAGTAGGAGGAGAAAATATCTTCGAAACTGCCCACAAAAGAAAAGTTGAAGGAACACTAGGTCTACATGTGAAATGATCACATATCTACCTTTTGAACGTATGGGGCATGGTGATATAGGTACAAGTTCCAATAAAGTAAATGTAAACCCCTAAAATTTTCAATCTAGCTTTTGAAATAGATTCAATTATGTTAAACAATTTAGGAGTCGATAAGGCTAATAAAAGAGAAAACACTAAAAGAATTAATTAATCGCGTAAGAAACTTTTCTACCCTAAATGCATCTAAATGCTAAAGATTCCATTCAAAAGTGATAGAAACGTGCACTAATTCATCATAATAAACCCTAAAACCCTACTTGATAATATAACCCTCATATTTTTTCCAAAATCATTAGTAAAAGATTACAAATGACTGTCAATCATGCATATATGTTTTGAATCCTCAAGTAGTCATTTAGAAATTAAGATAATGAATCATAGATTCTATTTATCTCTTACATATATGATTAAGATAGTATTACATAGAATTAGGGGTATAGTTAAAGATTAGGCTAAATGCAGTGAACCTTAATACCCTAATTAGTACTTTTTGCACTAGTTACACAAAGTAGTTTATCAAATGATGTATATATACTATAAATACCTAAAGTAAGACCTCATTAACTATTTTTACTAATCAATTTACCAAATACCTCATTTCCTCACATTTCCTTAATTTTTTTCCTTAATTTCCCTTAATTACTACATTATGTGTACAAAATTACATATGCTTAAGGAAAGTTGACCAAGTCAACATAAGTCAACACATGTTGACTAAAGTCAACATTTAGAAAAGTCAACAAAAGTGTCTCTTTCATTTGAAAAAAAAAAAAAAAATCTTCCTTCTCATGATTTCTTTCCTTTTCTTTTGACTTTTCCCTTCTTTTTTCTTTTCTTTGCCATCCACTTCTTCCATCTTCTAGACTCCACTTTTCTTCACTTTTTCAAACACAAACTAAAACAAAAAAAATTCCTTTCTTCTTCCCCTTTTCAACAGTATCTTCCCTTCCCCTTTTACTCCTCTTTCCTTTTCAACTTTTCAACCATTTCATCCATAGTCAAGGGCAACTTAAGGTATGCTATTATGTTCTTATGTCTTACTTCATCCTCTTTACAAGTTAGAAGGAGAAAAGATTAGGTTATGTGTTGTGTTTCCATATATGTTGTTTTAGGCTTAAAGTTCAAATCTTTACTTATGGAAGTGCAGAATTCTTTAGGCAATGGAAGAAGATGCATGTCTTTGAGCATGCGTACATAAGGGTATGCTAGAGATATACATGTATAAATACCTTTATACATAAGTATTCAAAATGTACATAACCTAAAATAAGGCATATACTAACTATACATACATATACCATGTCAAATATACCCTTAAAATACAAAAAGAATGAAATTGTGAAGCTTTCTTAAGAGGTAGATGAGGCATACGAAAATACGTATACAAATACCTATGTCACCGTATGCGTATATGGGTATGTGTATTAGTATATGTATAAGTACTTATAAGTATACAAGTACATATATTAGTATCTTAGAAGTATAGGTATGTATATCATATATGTATATAGTGTGTAAATATATAAAGATAATAATGGACTAATGATGTAAGCAATGATGTCATTAAAGGATTACATAAGCCATGACATCATCAAATGATTGCATAAACCATGACATCATCAAAAAGATTACATGAGCCATGACATAAACATAAGCTTGTAAAAGAATAGGTTATAAGATGACATAAGAATATAACCTATATATGTATACATGTACTTAGGAGTCGAAGATCCTTTAAACCCTAATACACTTCCTAGATTGAATTAAAATTACTCGAGTATGCGAATTAGTAGCACTAATGTAAAATTTCCTAAGTGTAAGAATCAAATAGCTAATTCAATCATTAAGTCCTAGACTAGGGCATAAACATAAGCAATATGAATAATTCATCTTCAATAAGATAAAATTTCAATAAATTTAGTCAACATCATAAAACATGGGTCTTAACGTCTAAAACGGACATCACAATATGAACATGCATCCAAAAACGATAAAAAATGACTATAAATTCGTAAATATTGAAAATAGAATGAAAAAGTTACATACGATTAGCAATTAGGTTTAATCGAATAAAGGCTGACAGTAATCTAAGTAAAATTAGGTAAATAGATATCTAGAACCATTAGTTAAGTCAACTACTTACTATCCCTATTATCTCGTAAATATCAAGTGATCCCGACGAGGGCGAGGATCTCCCGATCGGTTATTACGACTAGAGCGAGTCGTCATAGTCAAGTGAGTACTCCCGATGACTCTATACTTGTTTATGCTTATAGTTAGTGCACTTAAATCGAATATCAATAACTTAATGCATAGGGTTTTGGGATATACGTGTGCTTGATATTGATTGATTATTGTAAGAAATATTATTAAATACGATAATTGATGATTTGATGGTATGATTGATTTTTATATGCTTTAGATGGTTTGCTACTATTGATTGATCGCCTCATAATTTAACCTGATTATATTTAGCTTATCTTAAATGAAAAGGGTCATGCATTATCCATGCATTACATTTACTTATTCTAGCAGTCACTTCACGCGGAGATAAAGAGAGGCCTTGCGGGGGTTGTTTATATATATTAAAGTGTTTCTGTATGGTGTACTCGTACAACATGACCTTACCCAAACCTATGGGCTTACTAATTGATGGAGACGCTAACCGTATGGCTAAGGGTCAAGTCTAGAGATCTTCGCTGTAAGGTATGAGTGTAGACTATAGCAGCCACCTCACCGCTAGGCTTGGGACTTTGTGAACTACTGGATTTTTAGAAATGGAAATGTAGTTTTTTTGTGAAATACAGAATTCAAAGTTATGGGTAAAAACCCAGGTGCTAGAGTCTGGTCGTGATTGGTGCCGATGAATCTCCAACCCTTATCTCGGAAGGCATTAAAATTTGATATTATATGCAATATCGGTCAACTGCATATATTGTTTGGCATATTGCATGTGCATGCATTCATATGGTTGTAACAATTTATTTGATAACTTGTTTGCCAGTATGGTACAAGGGATAGCTCACTAAGCTCTTGTAGCTTATTCCCCAATAGTCTTTCTTTTACAGGTTTACATACGATAGGATTAGGATAAGTCTTAAGTGCTGAGTGCAAGATGAAGATATGTACATTAGTGTTAGAATTAGTTGAGATCTTTATAGGTGATGCATAAACATTCTTTGTAGAAAGTATTCACATGTTAGAATTTAATATAATTTAATTTTTCCTACAGTTTTATAGTGTTGGTATATCCTATCTTATTAGTTGGTAGGGGATACTGATTCTCTATGGTTCTAAGCAACTGTGAGATATCGGATATCTATAGTTATTTATATTTATATGTTATATTACGTTATAATAAATTAATTATTTGAAAATCAGTAATCTTAGTGATTTATTATTTAGAGTCTTATAATCTTTAGCTTGTAAGATGGTTTTCATATCATGGGTGCACACATATTATGGAAATTTTAGGTATTCCTACTAGGCCCTCTTTAAGATCCTGACAATAAACCTAAGTAAAAGGGACCTAAAGCAAATCACTTAACCTGGGCAATGTGTATGACTAAGGGGAAGAGTCATAGACTAACGCCTTCCTCAAGCCCTTCAAGGAATACAAACAAGGAAAGCCAGAACATAATGAAAGCAAAAAGTTCATACCTATAAAGATAGGAGAGAGAACATATAAGTAGAAGATACAACTACAACACTTAAATTAAGAAGAAAAAAAAAAAGAGAGGAAGGAAGAGGATAAGAAGGTACTGACTCTTTCTCGCGAACTGGGCCTAAAACCTAAGGCTTATCGTTTCTTCGCTTCTCAAAGAAGTATGTGAGCTTAAAAGCAAAACATAGCTTCTTCTTCTTAATGCGGGTAGCTTGTAAAGCACCCATTAAGGATGTCTGAAAACTATATTATTTATGAGAAGTTGTCGTGGTAGTAAGGTCGGCTCGTCCAAAGCTATGTAGATTCAATAGGACAACTACATCTTCTAATGTTGGAGTTATCTCTCTCCATGAATTGATAAGCGTATGGGTTTGAATTCTCTAACATGAGATGATTGCTTGCCATACTTCTATTCCACTCGTTTACAAGAACCACAACCAAGTAGAAGTAGCAATAGCACAAAGGACTTTAGCCTTCTTTAGTAGAGTTACGTACGCTAACTTCCATGCAATGTATGCTACTCAATCATCCCACCTAAAGAGTGGCTCCTTCAAGAATGTGAAATGGGTATTAGAGAGAGGTAGCTTTCTCCTCTTGTTTCTAAAGCACAACACTGAATCTCCTATGATGGTATCTTTAAAATCAGTATAAGGCTTGTGCCCAATAAATTAGAGACCACCATCAATGCAAGGTGTTGCACGAGCTTCTAAGATCTTGGCTTTGTCCTAAAATGTATTTTTAGAGATAATCTTGTCCAACCACTTTTCCTAAGGATACGGGATGGGTAGCAGACATTTATCTTGATGTACCAGCAAGTCCTTTTGTGTTACGACTTCCATGTTTTTACTTGGATTGGTCTTCGTCTTTCTCCTTGCTAGAGTGCAAAATCAATACATTCTCTTAATCAAGAAACCAAAACTCAAAAAATTTATAGAAAAAGAAAAATAAGGAAGGAGATGAGAAGTGAACCATAATGACTATAACTTAAATGTAATGTGTTGAAATAGCAGAAGATTTATATATATATATTTATATATATATATAACTATATTTTCACATATTGAATAGAGAAAAGAGAAAGATCGGGACAAACCAAGTTTGGCTCTAGTGAAGTTGCTATTGATGTTTTGAACATAGCTGCTATTAAAGAGTTATACCAATTATAAAGCTACAAAGATGGTGATGAAACATTTAAAAAAAAAGAGTAAGAATAAGTACTAGTAGTTAAATGAGAAATAGTTACCTTCAAATTGGTAACTAGAAAAGAGCACAAGAGGTAAAGTTGCCTGTCAACAAATTGAAAGAAAAAAAAAATAAAAGAGCAAGTCTTGAAAAGACCATAAGATTTTATGCCTTGCACTTAGTCCAATTTATCGATGAATTCTTGTCAAAAAAAGATATCAAGTTTGTGATGATTAAGGTAAGAGGTGTGAGGTAAAAGATAAGACAAGAAAGGGAAAACAAGAGTATATGTCTAATTAAAGAGAGAGAGAAAGAAAAGAACCAAACAAGCACACTTGAGAAGGAAAGAAAGGGCATAGGTGGTTCAACCTATTATTGTTTGGTTTCTTCAAGGAGTAGCAGCTAGTAAAAAGAAAAAAAAAATTTATCAACAATATGTATATATTGGCTACCTGATCATAGAGAAAATAAGTATTAAATCTTTGAACTTAAAAACTTCATGGAGTGTTATAACATGTTAATATTAGATTTTGGTTCATTGATAAGATATAGTGAGATCTTGGTTGATTGAAAAGGGTATAGAAGTTGAGAGAATAATTTAAGATCATGCTTTACTGAAATGGACTAGCCAAGAAGGTTAGGTGCATTGGATTTATGTCATGCTTATGTTACAAGCTAAAGAACAAAGAAAGAAGAAAATTGCATGCTCACTTATAGACGCTATATTAAGAAGATGACTCGAAGATAATGGACTCAACCATGAATGAGTATTATTCACTTATTTTTAAGAAACCATCCTTAGGGAAGATAGCAAATGAAAAAGAAAAAAAAAGAGAGAGAAAATTAGAGAAGAGATGTCCTACCTTACCTTTACCCCTACTGCTAATTGTGTTCCTATCAATCTAGCAAAAAGGTAGCAGTCACTTAGGCTAGAACAAGTCATGGTTGTCAATGAAAGAGAAAGAAGTACTAAACATCTTACATTGTTATTACTAATATTACTAATACAAAATTCGATGAGCAGCCACATGTATATATATATATATATATACACATATGCTGGATATGGTTAGACTGGTGAGGATAAGTTTTAAAGGATTTAAATTTGATATTTGGCGGAGTTGCATTGCTATGATAATATTTGAAGGGTCACGTGAGATTTAAACAAGTCAGGTGAGGATTTAGATAAGGATAGAAAAAAGAAAGAATATTTTCTCTTTTCCATATGATAGCTTCTAGAGGTGCTGAAGGTATTTGACTAGATATGTAGGGATTTTGATGTTAAAAAAAGAAAGAAAGAAAATCTTATTCATGGATCTTGAAATATTCATATTGATTCACTGCTGCTTTAGCCAATAGATGAGATTTGGAGTTATTTAAAGATGGTTTACGCAAATTGTGTCAGGATATGGGATTTGCAATTATTTGAAGTTATCAATATGTACAATACTAGCTTTGTAGAATTCATACCATTAAAAGATTAATATATATATATATATATATATATATATATATACCGTAGCATACTGTGGGGGCGTTACCCCTATACCCCTATGCTACCTCTGCACAGCACGACGTTTTTTATTGGCGAATTTTGGGATATGGGAAAATCCTGCAAAAGAAAGTGAAATGCTTAGTATCGGGGCTAATCTAGTATGGCCACTTCAATGTTTAAGTTAGTAGGATGACTTGTATGGAAAATATATAAGTAAAAAGCCTCAAAGAGCTCTTATAGAGTTTCTTTCCAATATTTATAAGTGGTTATAGTATTTAAGACAGTTGTTGGAACAACTATTAAGATACGTAGGAGCTTCTTGATTTGACATCTCCCTCGATATATAGGGAGAACAAGTGGTTATGTAATATAATCGTACTTGTGATAACCATTCGCATCATGGACTTGAATTCAAACCAAGAAGGGATTTATTCTACTTGGCAAAAATGTTGTCTGTCATCCATCCAGTTGTATGTCAAGAGATTCGACTACTCAATATATTGATGGCCGAATGAATGAATATATCAAATGAGCAAAAACTAACTATCAACATTTGTCCCCTTACTCCCGTATTCGAGTAATTGATAAGGGTAGTTACATATATACACTATACTAGAGGTCGAGTAAGGGAATGATTCTTCAAATTAATGCTAAGCAAGATAGGAAGTAAGACGGAACACATCCTAGTCGAAAGGTCACAATTTCTCAACTCCCACCTATTCAAGAAACCAAAAAGTTAGAGGCATGATATCTATTGTCTAGGTCATCATTTTGTTACAAGCTTAATAACTATTAAAAAGTTGTCAACCGTCAAATATCTATCATGAAACACGCATCAACATTCTGTGCCATTACTAGATTAGCATATCATTACTGTTAGAAGTAGATTTGTAGTTACGAGGATGAATCATCCATATATAAAGTACTGTTCACAATCAAAATTCATTTCTCTGGTCGCATCTTAAACTTTCATTTGCTTTCTCATCTTCAAACTCGCATTCTTCAACTGTTGTTATATCATTTTGTACATTGACTTGTCCTCTCTGAATCGGAGGCAACAAAAACTAAGGCCACTCACCCCCCCCCCCCCCCCCACCCAACCACAAATAAGGAATAAGGTGACATGTTCTTAAAGTAGTTCAGCCGATAGTATGTAGGCAAGGTGAGATAAACTTACTCGGATTAATGAGCTTCCTATAGATAATTATCCCGAAGATAAGGAAGGGAGGTCTTCGGTAAGATATTTGTACAACACAATAGCCTATTCTTATGACTCATTTGATGGAACCACTAGTTCTGTCAACAAAGTTCTTATCACAAAATACAATCAATATTGGTGAGACCTTCTTAGAACATGGAACTTGAAGAGGACAAGAGATGGGGAGAGGGTATGCTTCCCAAGGGAGTATAAGTTCCATATATACCTAAAATATTTAGATTTTAGGTTGCACTTCCCTTTTTCCGCTTTTGTTAAGGGCTTCTTCAACTACTTCAAAGTCGCATCAGGTATGTTCTCACCTAACACATATTAGCTTCTAGCAGCTTTTGAGATAGTCTGTGAAGAAGTCGAAGTTAGGGCTATACCTCAACTGTTTCGGTTCTTCTTCATTATTTAAAGGCAGCCTGATGGGTAGTATTTTATTGCTGTGAGGTACGGGCATAAGTCCATGGATAGGTTTGAATCAAAGATTTACAGGTGGCATAACAAGTTCGTGTCAAGAGTATCTGACGAGGACTTCAACTACTAGACCTAATGGACTAAGTTGACACATACAAAAGATATAGATATGATGCTGAATGATACAGTAGCAGCGAAGAAAATTCAAGAAAGGAGGAGGAGCAAAATGTTCTTCTGGGATGCTGAGAGAATTATACAGTGTTATGTAAATGAAGACTCAATCTTTCTTAAAAAAGAAGGTACGTTAATGAGTTACTGTCATGCTAAGTATAGCTATAAAAGGAAAGCCATTCTTGAGACTTAAGGGGAGAATTGTGGCCTTTGAGCCTTATATGGTACAAAAAATGTAAGTTTACCTTTTTCCCATGTTTATATTAATTTGTTTACTCATATCACAGATATAGGTGTTAATAAGGTGAATCCAACCAAGCTATTAGCTCAGGAAAAGGCTAAAAAATCTAAGGCTGATAAGAGGGAACTCAACAATTACCATTCAACCTGCTATTGCAAAGAAGCCAGCAAAGGAGGCTACAACGAAGTAAGCAGCAGTACAAAAGACCTCCCATATTACTGAAAGGCGAAAGGAAAGTGAGAAGACACTACTGACTAAGGTTGTTCATTCTGAAGAGCCTCTAGTCAAGATTATTCAAACTTTTGTTAAATCAAGGGATGATGAACATCGAAAGACACATCCCAGCGAAGAGGATGAAAATGCCACCGAAATCGAGTGTTGATAAAAGACTGAGGAAAGAACTCGCCAGCTAACCATCTACCAAGAAATCCAGGGGCTTAGACGAAAGGGCGGAGAAGGCAATGCAGTTGAAAGCTCTCGGCATCAGTAGTGCCAAATTCGTCCCCAACAATGAGGTTGGTGAGTACTTTGTCCCTTATTGGAGCTACCAAATTTTGGATACTGACTCAGCCTTGGGAGATAGGATGAAATCTTTAGCTCTAATGGAAGGGATTATTCTTTTGCAAGATAGAGATATCCCCAACAATGTGGTCAGCAGTTGCAATAAGGCCTATATCACGACCAAATTGTATGATATGAGTATCTATAATCATTACTTTTAATTATCGAATTCATTCAGGTTACTAACACATTTCCTTTTCTAGATGAGCAATTACATTATGACGACTTTGGATGAGGCTGACAAAGAGGCAAAGGTAATATCTTCAGTTGTATCCATGTGTTATTCCCATTCATTCTTGATTGTGTTAAATAAATTTTCTACATAGAGTTGAGGATGCATACACTGCTTTGAAAGCCTAAACTGCTGCTACTAAGAATGCGAGGATAGAGGCTAAGACAGAGGCTAGAAAGCTCCAAGAAGAACTTGCTGCCAAAAAGTTGGCACATGACCTTGCTGTTGATGAAATCTCAAGCCTGAAGGCTAAAATGGAAGAACAGTACAAAAAGTTTGAAGTCCTAAAAGAAGAGCTGTAGAAAAAGAAAGAAGAGTGTTAAGGCTTGGGCCGAACTATTTGTACGATAAGTAAGGATGAAGATAAGCTCAAAATACAGATAAAAGAATTAGAGACCAACAAATCGAACTTACAAAGCCATGTAGCCGAGTTGGAGGAAACTATGAGGAAGGGACCATTAGATGAAGAGGCTCTCAATATAGTCACTCCTAGTCGGCAATATAAGAGGCTTCTATGGAGGAAGATGTTAGAGGGGGTCCAAGTAGCAAGAAAGGTGGTCTTAAAGCTTCACCCTGATTACAATCTCTCCTGTCTTGACTTTGTTGACTACGATGAAAAAGTTAGTAGTGCTGATGAAGATGAAGACAACAAAATAGGTGCTAAGACTATGAATTAAGGTAACAATGAAGCTCACATCAAGAAAACCCCAATCATTGAAGATGCCCCAACCACTGATCTAAAAATCATTTCTACTGAATTTAAGAATAAGCCATAGGATTTCTATTGTACTGGCACATAATTGTGTTCTCGTGTAATTATCAATTGAAATATCTTTAACATAGTACCGAGTACTTGTAACCCTTATTGAATGAAAATATTTTTCTTACGAGTCTCCAATTAATTTAATTTCAGGTATTGCATTTTCACGACATGTATGGTATACGTGTGTTGCTTCACACTCTTATTCATCAGCATGTTTTAGTTCACACGCTAGTGATTTTTTAGCATATTTTATTTCATACGCTAATTATGTCTTAGCACGTTTTATTTCACATGCCTACTATCTCTTGGCATGTTTTATTTCACATGCTTATTATCTTTATACAATCCGTTAGCCATTTAATGCGTGGACTAGCCACATTATTTAGCCATAAGGTTAATTTATATAGTCTGTTAACCACATTAAGCTAGAACTTAGATCAGTTCGTTTGCCATTTAACTTAGAACTCATTAATTGGACAATCATAACGAAAAAAAGCATAATGAGACTTCAAATATAATTTTCAAATAAGTACTATAGTCTTATAAACAAGTTGGCTATCGCCAAATGAGCGGTGATAAAAATCATCTAACGGATTAATTGAAATATAATTTCAGATTCTAGGTGTTCCATACTCGAGGAATGATAGATTCATCTAACCTTTCTAGTCGATAAGTCCCCTTACTAACGACTTCTCGGATCTTGATAAGATCCTCCCAATTCATGTTGAGCTTTCCTTGAGTCACTCGTGTACCGGTAGCTTCCATCTTACAGTAAACCAGATTTTTAGGTTAGAAAACCTTATGCTTCACTTTTTAATTGTAATACCTTGCCACTCTATGCTGGTATGCTGCAACTCTAACTCTTGGAATATCTCGAATTTCATCAAAAGTTTCCAAATTCACTATCAGTCTAACTTGATTAAGTATAACATTGAAATTATGCATTCGTAAATTAGGTAAGTCCATCTTAATCAGCAACACGGTGTTTGTACCATATGCTAGCCTAAAGGGCGTTTCCCCAGTCACAGTTTTGTGGGTGGTTCAGTACCCCCATAAAACATTTGGTAGTTCATCGACTCATTTCCCCCTAACTTGATCCACATTCCATCTAAGGTTATGCAATATGATCTTATTTACGGCTTCAACTTGTCCATTCATCTAAGGGTACGTTATAGACGTATAGTTAAGGCAAATGCCGTAATTCTCATAAAATGTCCTAAATTTGTTGTTATCAAATTATGGGTCGTTATCTATAATTAACATGTAAGGAACTCCGAATCTTGATATGATAACACTAAAGATGAATGCTTCCATTTTTTGCTCGATGATCTTTGCTATTGCTTCAGCTTCTACCCATTTGGTAAAGTAATTTACAGTGGTAATGACAAATTGTCGCTAGGTAGTAGACTTCAAAAAGGGTCTAAGAATATATAGCCCTTACTAAGTGAAAGGTTAACGGCTTGTTAGACTACATAACTCTATTACAGGCGCATGACTTGGTGACTCATGCTTCTAGCATTGGGGGCAGTATCGAACAACTTCCTTTTCATCTTCTCTCATAATCGACAAATAATAGCCGAGTCGCAATGTTCGGACATATAGTGTCCGCGTTTGTACAAGGTTACTACATACACCACCATTTACTTGGACAAAACCCTCTAAGCATCTCTCTAGGGAAGGCACCGAAGATAGGGTTATAATATTCTACATTTATACAATTGACCATCAATTAGTATGTATTTCATGGCCTAGTATACTAATCTTTGCACTTCTTTTTTTCATCAGGCAGAATACCATCTTTTAGATAATTCACTCGAAAATCCATCCATGATTTTTCTCTCAAGCAAGGAGCCAACTTACAAATCTACGAGAGAATAAATAAGCTTTTCTCAAGAAGAAACTCAACAAAAATTCTCTCGTTCAGCTCAGGCAATGCCATATTGACCAACTTCAACAACTTATCAGTAACAATATTCTTACTTCTCGGAATTTTATAGATGGAAAAAGATTGGAATACTTCTATGAGCATTCATACCACCAATACGTACTTGCTCATCTCTTCTTCTCTTACCACATAACTCCTAGTAACCTGATTTACCACTAGTTGGGAATCAGAGAAAACTTCGAGTTTCTCGGTACCAATTTCTTTTGCTAGTTTTAATCTGCCAATTAGAGGTTCGTATTCTGCTTCATTGTTGCTGGCTGGGAATCCAAATTTCAGATTGTAATAAAGTTTGACATAAAGGGAGCCTTAAAGAACTAGGCCTGTACCACTTCCTTCTCGCATCGAAAAACAAACTACATAAAGGAACCAAATCAACTTCTCGGCAATCTCTGGACAATCTTCCTTACCAGTAAATTTAGCTACAAAATATGCCAATACTTGAGCCTTTAATGCTATTCTAAGTTCATATTATACACCATGGGCATTGAGCTCTAGGGCATACTTCATCATCCTGCCTAAGGAATCAGGCCATGGCAAAGCTTGTTGCAATGGTTGATCAGTAAGAATAATGATCTAATGAGCTTCAAGATACGGCTTTAACTTTAGCATCGAAAGAACTACCACTAGTACAAATATTTCATTCTTTATACACTAAAGCTCTAGCTACTACAAAACATGACTCATGCAATAAACGGGTCAATGTTCCTTGCCGTCAATTTGGACCAGTACAGAAGAAAGAGCTCGACAACTGACCAACAAGTACAAATATAAATTTTCTCCAAGAATAGGTATCAAGAGTATCAAAGGTGATGTAAGAAATTCCTTAAGCTCATTGAAAGCTCTTTTGCAATCATTAGTCCAGTTGAATTCTTTTGGCTTCTTTAAAATTTTAAAGAATTTTGTGCACCTATCTACACTTCTTGACACCAATCTATTGAGGACAGCAATTTGCCTAGTGAGTTCTTACACTTCTTTTACTATGTAAGGTGATTTCATATTCCTTATGGTTTTAATCTTTCTCAGATTGGCTTCAATACTACATTGAGTAACCATGTATCCAAGAAATTTCCTTGACATTGTGCCAAAGACGCATTTCTATAGATTGAGTTTCATATTATATCTCCTCAATGTAGAAAATGTCTCCTCCAACTCGGCAAGGTGCCGATCTTCCTTCATGCTCTTCATAATCATGTCGTTGACATATACTTTGATGTTTTTTGTGAATTTGGGGTTTAAATATCTTAGTAATAAGTCTCTAGTATGTTGCACTAGCATTCTTAAGCTCAAAGAGCATCACCGTGTACCAATACGTTCCAAAGTTAGTGATGAAAGATGTGTAGACCTCATCTTCCTTGTGTATCTTGACCTAGTTATAACTAAGGAAAGCATCCATAAAGGAAATCAATGCATGTCCAGTGGTTGCATCTACCATCTGATCAATTTTTAGTAGTTAGAGACAATCCTTAGGGTAGGCTTTGTTAAGATCTGTGAAGTCTATGCACGTTGTCTACTTGCCGTTAAACTTTTTGACTAGTACATAGTTGGCTAGCCAAGTCGGATAAGGCTCTTTTCGAATGAACCCTACCTTAAATAACTTCTAAACTTCTTCCTCTATTTTTGCTTATGGCTCTACTACAAAATGCCTTTTCTTTTATTGAACAACCTTTACATTTGGAGCAATTTAGGGCTTGTGTACCATAACTTATCTCTGAATGCCCAACATGTTTGAAGGAAACCAAGCAAACATGTTAGCCTTGGCCTATAAAAAGTTTATCAAACTTTGCCAAGTGTCTGCTAACAAAGGTTTCTCAATCCTCGTTGTTTTATCTAGGTCATCCCCTAAAGGTTCCTCAATATTACTCTCACCATTCTTGATGCCAACTTACCTGACTTCCAAACAGGTTTCAACCTTAAATACTTCTTCTTGTATCAAGGCCCTTATGTACAAGGACCGTACTAATTGCTAATCCCCTTTGCACACGCCAACTACCATGGGAGTAGGGAACTTAGCCTTAAGATGTACAGTTGAAGGGGCAATGCCAAATAGATGTTAGCACGAATGTCCCATTATCATGTTGTAAGGGGACCAACTTTTGATCATGAGAAATTCCACTTTATCCTCTACAATATGCTCATCATCGCCGATCTATATTGGTAAAGAAATAACTTTGGTTACTTGGACAAGTTGATTGTTAAAGGCATAGAGATCATACTTAGAAGACCGTAGCTGTGCTTTGATCTTAAGCTTCATTTGGTCAAAGGGATGCTAAAAAATAATGTTGGCCAAACTTCCTGTGTCAACAAGAATCTTCTTGACTTTGAAGTTAGCAACTCTCACATTAATGACAAGTGCGTCATTATACAGCCTCTAGATGCCCTCAAAATCTTCCTCTCCGAATGATATTATATTATTGATCCTGACCTTTTTGCCTTAAATATTGCAAACATAATTCTTGGTGTTAATTGAGTTCAAAGGGCTCGATTAGCTTATATTAGGTTTGCCAACAATGCTATTGATCACTCCATTGGGTGCTCTATTAGAATTCACATCCCTTGCGTCTCTTATAGCTACTTTCGACTATATGTCATTCTCTTGTTCCTCACATCTCCTCTGAGATGGCCTCCCGATATTATCGACATCATGTGTTGAGAACTTGCGCAAGTGCCCACATTAGATTGCATCTTCAATTGCATTATTGAGTTGAATGCACTCATCTGTATTGTGACATTTATCAAAGTGGAAATCATAGTACTTGTTGGAGTTTCTCCTTAAAGATTCCCTCTCATTCTTTTCGGCTACTGGAGGATACCTCCCTCGCTACATACCTCCATCAAAATGTCCGAGATTGGACAATTGATAGGCATGTAGGATGAGTATGTCAGGATTGTCATTCTCTTCCTTTTGGCATCTAAACTATGGTCATTGTCTGTACCAAGTCTATCCTTCACACTTCTTCCTTTGTCATTCTTTCCATCTCCTCTGCTTTGTTCACCCTCTCACTGTACCTTTATGTTATCTTCCTGACGGTTGTATAAGGTGACTTTAGCCTTGAACTTGGCAAAAGTTTTTGGCTTGTTCTTTGCAAGAGATTTGAAAAAGTCTCCATAGGGCTTAACTCCATCGATTACAATGTTGAGGGCCATACTCATATCCAGTTTTGGAATTTGAACGATCTCAACCATAAATCTAGCCAAATAATCTCTTATAGACTTATTGGACTTTTATTTAATGGTGTTAAGGATTGAAGAGTCCTTAATAGGAAGTTTGCTTGCAAGGAAGTGTTGAAGGAACACCTTTACTAGTTCATCGAAATAGAAAATGGTATTTGGTTTCAAATGTTTGAACCATGTACTGGCTACATACTTTAATATTGAAGGAAAAGCTTGAAAGGCTACTGCATCACTCAAACCATGCAACTTGGCCAACATACGATAGTACTTCAAGTGATCTTTAGGGTCCTTTATTCCATCAAAGTCTCAAACTATGGCAATTTGACATGCGTAGGTATCACTTCTTCTAAAATCTCTAGAACAAAGGGACTCTTTAATTTAGAACTGCTTGCGTTGGGTAATAAGGGTGCTGACATGTGAAGGACCCATATGGTGCACCTGCTGCGGTTGTTTACCTTTTTCATTCCTTTTAAAAGTAGGAGCCGAAGGTTCTATCATATTCTCAGCTTTCTTTTTTTGCAACTCGGGTGAATAAATGGAATCATTGCTTTTTTCAATGTCATGATCGCCTTGGTCTCTATTTTGGGTCAAATTTGGGTGAATATTACTATGGAGGAAGTTAAGGACTTACTCGTGTTTTCTATTTAACTATTGGTTTTCTTTGGCTAAGTTAAGGCAGAGTTGCTCGAGTCTAGTCAATCATTGCTCATTAATATACCGACTTCCCCCTTAAAGGTATTGGGAGGTAGTGCCAGCACCTATACTCTTAGACACTCTTATTTTAGCCATGTGGGTGTGTTTAGAAAAAACAAACAATACCAAATATTACTGGTGAATTCTAGGACGAGGGAAAATCTTACAAAAGAAAGTGAAATACTTAGTACCGAAGCCACTCCAATGAAGCTACCCCAATGTCTAAGTTAGTAGGGTGACTTATATGAAAAATATATAAGTAAGTAAAAAGTCTCAGAGAGCTATTGTAGAGTTTCTTTACAATATTTATAGGTGGTTGTAGTGTCTAAGGCAGTTGTCAAAACAACTATTAAGACATATGAGAGCTTCTTGATTTGACATCTTCCCCAATATATAGGGAAAGTAGACAGTTATGTATTATAACTATACTTATGATAATCATTCATGCCATAAACTTGAATTCAAACTAAGAACGGATTTATTCTATTCGGCAAAAATACCGTATGTCATCTATCTAGTGATATGCCGAGAAATTCGATTACCCAGCATAACGGTGGTCGAATGGATGAGTATATCAAATGAACGAAAACCAATTATCAACAATGTCACTTCGGAAGCTCTACTCTACTTCATAACAACACTACGCCCATTTACTAATATATATATATATATATATATATATATATATATAACATTGTTAGATAAGATATTATCAAAGCTCTAGATTTTTATTAATGTTTCGATGGCTTTATTTTTCTATCAATCCTTATAAAATGAGGATGAAATATTTAGAAGAGCCAGCTATGTTAATTCTATGTGTTGGATAAGAATCAATATCATGGGAGCAATAAATCATCAATGCAATACAAAAGCATATTGAAACATGTGTTCCATGGCAAAAAAAAAGAAAAAAAATGAATACTAACATATCATGCTTAGTTTGTCAATGATCCAAAAGAAGGGTCAATTCTATAGATATTGAAAGTAATCAAGCAAACAAAGTCAACACTTACTACGTTTACATAATAGTTGAAAAAACAATTTTTAGAAATACTCAAAACCCCCTTAAATGTGTCTAAGGGACTTTAGTTCAAGAGGCAAAATGTAATGAGCTGAAAATTGATATATTAGTTATTGGGTTAAGTCCATTATTTATTTAAGTTTAACTCCTTAGGTTAGTTGATAGGATCTAAGGAGTCTAGTTCATATATTGGGATGATCCAAGAAGAATTAGCCCGGTAAGCTCGGAATAGGGATCATTGATCCGGTCCGTTTATATCCAATCTTTTTCAAGCAAATTCATACACTTATAAGGAAATTCTTGAACCTATTAGCTAGTTCATTCTAGATAATTATGACTTGAACAAGTTTCATCTCATCTATTGATTACCTAAATGATCAAACAGATATTATCATGCCTAAAAGCTTATAAATACCTAGCATTTCCTTTTTATTTGAAACTCTTAGAGAGAATAAAAAAACAATAGCGATCTACAAAATATGTGCTCTCTAAGATCAAATAAATAATTCAAGTACATAATTGATCTTATTCACTTAAGTTACAAGGTGAATGCTTAAGATCTGTTAAGGCTATCTTATCTATTGTTTATACATTTGAGATATTGAGATTACTTATCTCTCCTCTCTACCTTATTATTACGTAATCATTTCTTTAGATAACAATCTTGCTTCACTTATTTAAAGTCACGTATAACACGTCACTTATACAGTACGTATGTGACTACTTCAATCGGACCCCTACATCTACAGTAAAAAAACAAACCAAAATAAACAATGAAATTCAAGAACTTGCTGAAACTCGATAATTACGTAACCAAAACACCAAACACCAATATGAAAATATATAGGAAAGCAAAACTTTGTCCTCTTTTTCCAATATGTTAGCCATTTAGCATAATCAATTCATAAATCATCGGCAATTCTATCTCTTCAGCCAACTCGATTGAGCAATTCTTAACTATTCCTTTTGAACCATGAAATTCACTGGGAATCGCAAATTACGTGAAGACGGAAAAAATTTACTGTAAATTTCAGCTATCATACCTTAATAAAGATGGACTAATATCAATTTCTCCTTCTCCAAATAGTTATAATAGTAGTTTGCTAAAAAAGCAAAAGAAATTCGAAGGAAAGGAAAATAAAAAATGAAAGCCAAACAACACCTCCGGCTTCCAGCAGCTTCCTACCGACCGCAGCTGCCGCTGTCTAGGACCCATTTCTGCTCCATCACCGTCGCCTAGAATCCTTTTCTGCTCCATCATCTCCCTATGGACTAGATGTGGATGGAAATTTAGGAAATTTGTGTAGGATTTCTACATGGATTTATACTTTTGAGGATGCAGCTTTTGTAATAACTTTACAGTAGACAATTGGCATAATGTACTATTTGATGCGTTGCCACCTGAAATGTAAAATTGGAAGGAAAAAAAAAAAGAAAAGAAAAGTGGGGAACAGCTACCCACTACCAACAACATATAATTCGGTGTAATTATTCATCCAGCTAACTCGTCCTTCTAATAATTATGTCATGTTTTAGCTATAAATCAATGTGATTATTCGTCAAAATAACCCAACTTAACGTGATATTCCCTCTAGGAAGGAGAGTAAAGCTAAGGGCCAAATACACAAATATTTGTTCGAGGACAAAATGTCTCTATAATAGTCCTACAGAACGGTAGAGATTAGTACTAACTAATGAGTTACGAATAGTGCTGCCGGGTCGATGCTTATCTTATTTTACATTAAATTTGTATCGGTATAAAAATATACATATATAATTTAACAGAGATCACTTATGTTTAATTTAAATCACAATCACATATATCATAATGGTGTCTTTCATATTGTGAATTGCTTAAATATTATGCTTGTCTTTCTAAACATATTCCTAATTGTGTCAGATTCATATTTCTATTATGATATTATGAATTGCATAAATACTAAACATGTCTTTATAAACGTATTTGGATTCATATTTCTATTATCATATCTTATTGAAAATTTATGTCACTCGTTTACCTGCATTTGTTGGTTTTAGTTCTAGGGTTCTTCATGTTGTTTAAGTAACTAGTACATATAAATGGGAAATTAACGTCGCAAAAGCAAAACTATGCAGTAAACAAGACTAGAATAAATAAAGCGTGATGGTAAAAAGATTTCTACCCACTTCAGTCGATAGGGTTCCCCATATAGCTCGAGAATTATATCTCGTAGGGAGGGAACAGACCAGGAATGATCGATCTATTTCTCGCATGGAATCCCTAAACTATCCTAGCAAGTAAGAAACTGGGAATTTATTAAAAAGAAAAACGAAAAAAAAAGAAGTAGGAAACAACTTAAAATTTCTAATATGAGAATTTTTTCTCCAGCAACGCTAATGCTTGACCCAACTTCTCTTATAAAGCTACAGTTAACTTTAGAACAAATCTACAATGAGTGAAACCTGAAACAAACGAAAACCACTTTGATGATCATTCCAATTTGCGACTAGGGGAAATCCCATAAAGAAAATGAAATGAAATTTGGGATAATGTAAAAATCATTTTTCAAACTTTGCAATTGAAGCTTGAAATTCCAAATCTCATATTCAATTGAATTTTTACTAATCGAAATATCAGGCTTATCTTAAAGACTGAGTAATAGTAATCTTAACAATAAAAGTTTGATTAGATATAATATTTAGCAACTTCTTCACAATTTAGTGCTTTCAAGTGAATAGAATCAAAATCGGGTAAAGGTCAAACTTACTTAGGTCGCAGTTGATTAGCATGGCAGTCCCTCCATTTCTCTTGCTCTTTTGCCAGTAAGTGCTGAAGGCATAAGAAGCATTTGGCATGATCTCCTCGCAATCACCACCTCCCTGTCCACAAGCATAATCCATTGCCCGTTGAAGTGTTTCCTCTAGGACACTAGGCTTAACTACACACCATAGCCTTTCCACTTCCACATCCACATCCCCCCTTTGCGTAGATGGAGCATCACTCACTCTGGAGCCAGGTTACATGGCGGGAATGAAAACCTGAAAGGCAGCATTGCCGAGACAGAACCTGGGGGCTGTTCAGGGGCTGTGGAGGACGGCTAACAGTGATGGTGAAGATGGATTAGGACTTTTGGCAACATTATTTGCAGGAATGGGGTGTCCAACAGATGATTGGAGTGGGCTTTGTGGTATTTCGGGGAATGGAGTTGGTCTAGCAAGAAAAGGGTCAATTAGTCTTCAGTCTCTTCTAGTGTTTATCAAGACATTGATCTTGTTAAGGCCTAAAGATCCTACCTTTTTCACAAGCAAAGTGTGAACCAAAGAGTGGAAGTGTCTTGTGAAAAACTTATGAACTTTGTTGGTAATGTCAGTGATGCTGAACCAATCGAGTAAGTTGAGTTTGTCTTTTGTAGAAACTCTAGTAATGTTTTGACATAATTTCGACTAAACTCGTGATTGAAGAACACCGAATCTGAGACCAAACAGTTGGGGCTAAAAGAAGCAGAAACCTTGATATCTTTCTCCAAACCCCACCTAGTTAAAGAGTAGTATGTGTTCTTAACAGATAGTAGAACCAAACTTAACTTGGTATTTTGGACTTTGTTGCAGGAAATAGCATCTCCAACAGCAATGGTGACTATTCTGGAAGCAGGGTAGTGAGAAAGAACATGAGTTCTAACCCAACTCTCAGCTTTTAAAACACTGCTAGAGACCTCATTTAGTTAAACATCGCCTAAGGAAACAACTTCTGGAATATGTTCGGTATGTTGTGGTGTTTCAAGGATGTTTTGAGAAGTCTCTAGGAGATTTAGGTACTGTATGTGTTCTGTACCTACACCTATCATTAGAAATAGAAGGACAGTTTCATGTAAGTTCAAAACTTAGAGAATCATTAAGGAGATGAATATTGCAAAATGTTGACAGCCATAGTTGCGAGAGCTAAAAGACAAAGAAAAGAGAGATTGAAGAGCATCACCATGTTCTTCATTCTTGAAGTTGTGAGAGATCATGAGCAGTGGGCTCAACGAGATTTTTCACTCCCATGCAACTTGTTAGTCGAGGTGGGTCAAAAGACCAGTACATTGCAGAGGAATGGTATGGGGTGGCTTATAACAACAAAGCGGTTTTAGATGGGAATACAAGCCAAGTAGCATAGACAACAACCCCAATCCTCCTCTCTCTCTCTTTTGTATAGGGTAGTCCTAACTAGCGCCTTATGTCACAGGAGGATTCCGTCGCTCAACCCCGTGCGGCACTTAGTGCTCCTGACCTCACTAAGGAAGGCTAAGTTAGCCTGTAATACACTCACAATGTTAGAGAGAGAAAGTAGAGAGAGAAACTCTGCTAGTATACTGTATTCACTCAAATAACTTGTGTGTTACATCTGAAGGGAATACCCCTATATATACAGAAAGCCTTTACAATCTAATGGTTAAGATCAATTCGATCTAATGGTTACAATTGATTCCCAACTACTACCTTCACCTACCTCCACCTACTACTATACAAGATTCTGGACTTCTCTAGAACCTTCTAGAGCTTTTCATCATCTAGAAGCTTTTAATGGGTTTGGGCTTTTGTCTTTGAGCTTGAGGAACCTCCTAAGAATAGCCCATTTCGGGAGGTTCGTAACATTCTCCCCCGCTCAATCCGGTGACGCCCTCGTCGCTCCTTCATAGTGGAATTGTCGAATCTTGTTTTTAAATTACCACAGTGCTTCGGCTGGTGCCCCCTGGCCTCACTCTTTAGTCTTCCCTTCCATCTTACCACATACTCATGTCTGAGAGTTTGTCCACGTCTCTTCACATATCTATCAGCTATGATCCCTTCCACTTCCTTATCAAATGAATCCCGTACTCCTATTGGGGCCCTTTGTGATATAGCTCTTATAGGGTCTTCCTCATCTTTGTGGAATGGTTTTAGCATGCTCATGTAGAAAACTGGATGGAATTTCAGTTTGGATGAAAGTTCCAACTTGTAAGATACTCACCCCACTTGTTTCACAATTGAGAATGGACCCTCGTAGCGACTCATTAGACCTTTATGTAATTGTCCCTTCGTACGTTGTATCAAACCTAACTTAACAAGCACTTGATTACCTACCTGATATTCCATCGGCCTCCCCTTCTTGTCTGCTATCTTCTTCATTCTCTTGATAGCTTGGCCTAAGTATGCCTGAGCTAAGTGGTGATTTTCCCGCCATTCCCTTGCAAATTTATATGCGGGAGGGCTGGACCTTGTATCTCCTATTGCCACTGTATGAGGAGTTAAGGGATGCCGTCCCAGGATGATCTCGAAAGGACTCTGTCCAATGAACTCATTCTTCTGTAGATTGAAAGAGAGTTGTATGACATCCAATAACTTAGACCGGCCCCAATGACTTGCACTTACAAGGTGCCTCCAAACTTGAAGGCAATGTGCTACAGCTATCTTTTCCTTCTCATGTCCTGGGTGTCGCCTCTCTGTATCATTCAACGTTCGATTCTCAAAGGCTATTGGATGGTTTTCCTACATCAAAACCTCACCAATGGCATCCATGCATACTTTAGATACTTTACCAAAATTAGAGGGTGTAAGAACTTGTTCTTTAATGACTGCTTCCTTCAGGGTATCAAATGCCTTCTGTCGATCTTCCTTCCATACCCATAAGACATCTTTCTTGAGTAAATTCGTTAAGGAGGTAGCCATTCGGGAGTATCCGTATATGAAATTTTTGCAATAACTTACTAAGCTAAGAAATGACTTCAATTCAATGGGCTTAGTAGTTTCTTTCTATTCTCGAATGGCCTGTATCTTCTCTTCGTCCATTTTGATCTTCCCCTTTCCTACTACATGCCTTAAAAGGGTCACTTCTTTCTTTGCAAAGGCACATTTCTCCAACTTTACATATGACTCGTTTTCCCTTAAGGCTAAGCAATTTGTATGAAGATGCACTTGTTGCTTTTCCATAGGCTTGCTATAATTCATGATATCATCCAAGTAAACCACAACAAAATGATCCAAGAATGGTGCTAATACCCTATTCATTAGACTACAAAAAGTAGTTGGGGCGTTTATGAGCCCCAATGGCATACCAAGAACCTTAGATGCACCATACCTTGTAACGTAAGTGTTTTTGGACTCATCTCCATATCTCAGTCGTAGCTCTAATTTTGAAAAGTATCTTGCCTCTCCTCTTCGATCGAATAAGTTTGATACCAAAGGAATAGAGTACTTATTCTTCTTAGTGACCTTATCTAAGGCCCTATAGTCAATATACACTTGGAGAGGCCTATCGTGTTTCTTCCGAAAGAGAACTGAAACTCCAAAAGGTGCCTTTGACGGTTGGATGAATCTAGCTTCCAACAACTCCTTCAATTGTCACCTCAATTCTTCTAATTCTTTTGGGGGCATGCGATAAGGAACAATAGCAGGGGCCTTTGTACCTGGTTTTAGCTCAATCGCATGATCCACTTCCCTTCTTTGTGATAGCTTCTTTGGCAACTCTTTCGGCATGATGTCTTTGAATTCTTCTAGCAACTCCCCCACTCGATGTGGAATTACCCCTTGATCCCCTATCTCTTCTTCCCCTTTTAAGCCCTTCGCTAATCGCATAGCGGAAAGGAATTTTGTGGCTTGACTAGCTTTCCTTGTAACGGTCACCACACATTGACAGTTGGTCTCGAGAATACATATACAGTTTGCACGAGGAACAATAAGTGCATCTATACGATCTAAGAATTCCATCCCAATCACAAATTCGAAGTCATCCATGGGTACTACTTCGATGGTTTCTTTCCCTTTCCGCCCTCCCATATGAAGCTCTATCTCCCTAGCGACTCCAGTAGTAAGGACTTCCTTTGAGTTTACTGTCTTGAGCCATGTCTTGGTTTTCTCTACCTCTATTCCAATCTTACTTGCTGCTACATCGAAGATGAACAGATGAGATGCCCCTGTATCAATAAGGGCATTTAACTTCTTGCCAGCAACTATTACCTCAGTGTACATCAACCCCTTTCGCTTCTCCTACATTTTCATAGCACTAAGTAGTTGTACCGAACCCAGTTTGGCCTCATCTTCTTCACTGGAGCTTTCATCTGCCATAATTGCTGCCAACCGATCTTTCTTTGGGCATTCCCTAGCATAATGGGGCCCATTGCAAAAATAACACTTCAATTCTCGAGGCTTCCATCGTTCCCCATCTTTTCCTTCACAAGTCCTTCCCCGATCATTATTCCTCTCTTCCATCTTAGGTTTCCCTCTTAAGGAACTCCCATTCCTTTCCTTCTCAACTCCCCCCTTCCACCTTCCTATTGGGATCTTATGCTCTGTCTTTTTGAACTCCGTTAAGCCTTCAACAACTGCTATGGCCTTAGAGATGTCTTCTATTCCCCTTCGATCTAGCTCTAAATTTGCCCAAGGTTCCAAACCATCTAAAAACATCACTAGAGCATCATCCTGGTTAAGGTTTGGGATCTCCAACATTAGTTCTGAGAATTCCATCACATATTGCTTGATGTCACCCTTATGAATTAGGTGACGCAACTTCACCTTCGCTTCTTTAGCAGCATTTTAGGGAGAGAACTACCCCTTGATCTCATGTACAAAGCTAGCCTAAGTATTGATTTCGTTTGCCCTCCTACGCCACCATACCATAGCAAAATCTTTCAAATACATAGCAGCAGTACGTACCTTTTCGAGGTCATCCAAGATTCTTACAGCATTGAAATATTGTTCTATTCCCCAAAGGAAGTTGTCTACCTCCTAGGCGGATCGCATCCCATTGAAAGGTTCGGGCTTAGGGACATCGATCCTATGAGCAGACTGGATGGTCACTCCACTTACCATTACCGCCCGACATACTGTTAGTTGGTTCTTAAGTTCTTCAATCTCCTAGCGCATGGCCGCCATTGTAGCATCCATCTTGGCTTCATAACCTTCCTCCTTAGTTTCCAAAGCAATGACTCGAGCTTGGAGTACTTCATTCTTTCCTTCAATCATCTCATCACGCTGTTTCAACTCATCAATGGCTTGATTCAATACTCCTTGCAACTTGCCTTGAAGTTCTTCCTCCATCTCTTCAAGGTTACCTTGTGATTCATCGAATTGTTCCTTCGCTTCAGCAATGCTCAACTCTGCTCTGTCCATCCTATTAGGGAAGGAGTTCAGCAAGTCTCGGGACCTAATCCTTTGCCTGGTAACACGGTGATCATCATGGTCAGCCAACTCATCGATCATTGAAGTGTTATTGTCTCCTCCGGACGACATTTTCTCCTCAAGCAGCTTCTTTTTCAGGCTCTGATACTACTTGTCACGGGCGGATTCCGTTGCTCGACCCCGTGCGGCACTTAGCGCTCCTGACCTCACTAAGGAAGGCTAAGTCAGCCTATAATACACTCACAATGTTAGAGAGAGAAAGTAGAGAGAGAAACTCTGCTAGTATACTGTATTCACTCAAATAACTTGTGTGTTACATCTGAGAGGAATACACCTATATATACAGAAAGCCTTTACAATCTAATGGTTAAGATCAATTCGATCTAATGGTTACAGTTGATTCCCAACTACTACCTTTACCTACCTCCACCTACTACTATACAAGATTCTGGATTTCTCTGGAACCTTTTAAAGCTTTTCATCATCTGGAAGCTTTTAATGGGCTTGGGCTTTTGTCTTTAAGCTTGAGGAACCTCCTAAGAATGGCCCATTTCGGGAGGTCCGTAACACTTACACCACTTGGCTTGTGTTTTTTAGTAAAAAGCTCACGAATATCTTGGTGAAAGTAACTTACCCAAAAAAAAATAATAATAAATAAAATAAATTTAGTAGTGTTCAAATTAGGAATAAACAAATACAGGATATATAGTGTATGAAATTCTGTTTGTATCATATCCTATAAGTATAGGTTTCAACTTTTTATACCTTAAACCTATCTCATAGTATCTTAGAAACATACCTATCTCGTAGTATCTTAGAATCACTATATACCTTATATCCTGTAAATTCTATAAAGTATACGGTATCTCATAGAACCTTTTTTATTTTTTTCCTTCATCTTCTTTTAATTCTTTTTGTTAAACGTATAATTAATATCAAGTAATAACTATACTATCACTAGATTGTTGGTAATATTTTGTATAACTTAGTACGTATTTTAAATTAAGATAATATCAAACTTTAGTACACAAAATAGAGAATATTTTTACAATTGAAAATGTTCAAACATTTGGTTGTGTCATATTGAAATTTCTTTTGCATTCTATTTTTAAATTTCAAAATAAAATTTTTATCAAACTATAACGTTGATATACGTAAAATATAAAATCATGAGTAATTTCAATATGATAAATTAGATAATAAATTAGGAACTAAGATATTTTTAAAATTTTACTAAACTAGAGTTAATAAAAGAAAAATGGTAGAGGAATAAAAAAAGAAAAATGAGATAGTGAAAAAAGAGACAAGTTTTTAGGAAATAGAGAAAGAGAAAGAAGAAGACAAGAAGGGAGCTAGATAATAAATACAAGGAGCACATGGTAATTTATTATGAGTTGGGTTTTTGTTATTATTTTATTCATAACTAAAAAAACAAGTAGTAGCTCTTTTATTTCTTAACATTAATTAATTATCAATATAAGGTAAGTAAAAATATCATAGAGCATGTACCCTGTATGCTTTAAAGAATAGGTTTTATGATAGGACAAAGAACCCCATATTCCTACTTGTACCCTACTTTATAGGAGTAAGTTTTGAAAAATTACCACTTGAAATTTTATCATGTGAACTTCATTACTTACCTAGTAAAGTAAGGTCCAAATAGATACCATATACAACAGGGTTACTTCTTTTCCCCTAGTTCAAATTGTTACTATTTTTCCTTTCAAATTTTATAAAAATCTTAAATGTTATTTCCACTATAAATTTTTAACTTAACTTTATTAACTACTATTTTTAATTAAACTTTTATTTATCAAATTTACTAACTTCATAAAATGGGGTGGAAAATATTCACTAATTAAAAGGCATAAATTAAAAATAAGATAATAAATTTAATAAGCAAAACTTCAATCAAATAAGAGATTTAACAATTTCAAACTTCATTCCTTCAGTTAAGTTTATCAAAAGTTTAATACCAAATTCGCAAAACATAAGTCGTTAATTATTAATGAATGAACATTTTAGCCATACACCTTAAGTAATGTTGTCAACTTTTTTAGGAAAAGGAAAATAATAATACTATAAAAAAATCTCAAAAATAGCGATGTTGGGAAAATATATCAATAATATAATACTTAAAATCACCTCTTTAACTCAGGGGATAAAATCGCCTTTGAAGAGGCAATTTAAGTTCTAAAATTGTCTCTTTTGAGAGCCAATTTTATTAGTAATCCCCCCAAACCTAAAAACTAACACAATAAATTTATACATATAATGTAAACACCTATAAAGAAAAACAAAAAAAAAAGAAGCTATATCAATACATTACAACCACACCCAATCTCTTACACGAAGATTCCCATACAACCTAAACTGATGCAAATAAAAGTTCATTACTCTTTAAACTACTCAATACTTATAAAGCAAAAAACCATGCAATATCTATTTTTTTAATCATTAACATTAGCAACTACAAAAGATCTTTGGTAGATAAAAAGTTGGGAAAGCACAATATATACAAAATGTGAACAAAATGTTTGTCAATTACAATTAAAATATTTCTTAACTATAACTAGTGAGACTTTACTACTACTTACTTGTTTGCATGCATAGGTACATGTCTCTCGAGTATCTGCATCAAGCTAGGGTTATACCATCAGGTTTGTATCCAATTGTATGATCTGTGTGCCATCTCTTAAATAAGTATAGGAGTAAGTCACATGCATAGGGATTGGAGTAGGCTCAACTTATGTAAGGCCTTTACCCATGTCTACATCGTAATCTCTAACTTGCCTCTTAAATGGAGCAAGAAGGGTATCAATCTGACTAGTAAAGCTTTCTTCGAATTGTATCTGAAACTAGAACCCAGGTGTTATGGGAGATGCAAGGAGGGTAAGTAATGTTGAGGGGGGAACAGAACAAATCCTTACTTTCTATTATAAGAGGATACCTATGGATCAACTTAACCCAATGAGTCATCATGTCAACCCGGAGACAATTACATATCAAACCCACTAATTAATTATAAGTTACACCAATTGGAACCCCAACTACTATTATAAAGCATCTATTGTAAAGCACCCTATCCTCCCCTTCTACAATGTTTCTTCTAGTATAGCAAACTACTCTCACATTATCCATTCTCATCGAACGTAAGAGCAATGATCAATAATAGCCTTATTATTGATAGAAGTTTGTATCTTATGGTATTGAGACCCTTTAATAACATAAAGGAGCTAATATCCAACCTCTTAAGAATAATGATGAGATCGTTTAGGCAAGTGCATCTACTTAAGTTGTATTATAAACAAAACGGATTATAAGTCTCACTATCAATCCCATAAGGAACTATACATGGGAGTGTATCTAATTATGTTTAGCAATTATACCCGTAGAATATTCAATTGCCTAACTTATACAATAAAAGATTTAATGGAATAATTGAAGGGCGAAAATTGAAGATTACAATGACAACTAAAATAACATAAACTAAATAAATAAAGATAAGAATAATAAAAATTAGAAAACTAAATAGAACAGTTCAATAAGAACAAATAATTAAGAATAATTAAATAAGAGCAACAATTAAATAAACAAAGTAGTTAAATTAATAAAAAGAGATTATGTTCCTTAGTAAATCTTTAGTATTGTTTACTATTTAGTTTTAAGTGATTTATTCAATCTTAATTGATATATTGGACCATAGAGATTCATGTTATGAACTAACTAGACTTTCATATCTAGTTAATTCCTAACCTTAAAACTCTCTCTATCCTAAATCGCTTCTAAATAGAGTGTTGTAGAATTGTATGACAATCTTGAATCTTATTATTAGGTTTTCCTAATTTAGGAAAACTGAACTATTAAATATTTTAACTAGTCATTTTTTTCCTAATTGTGTCAGTCAGTCAATTAGTCATATTGCATGCTCTTGCGAACACTATAATAAACTCTAATTATAACTCAATCATCAATATATTAAATTAAATCAAACAACATAAACATCATAATTAGATCACAATATGGAAAATCACAAATGGAATTTCATTGATACAAAATTACCTTGAAACATAGGGTTCAGTAGCAATTTAGTAAGAAATTTAAAGTAAAGGCATGAAGGTAAAAGAAAAGAATAGAGGATTGTAATTCTATCCCCTACCAGCTTTTGCTTAAAGGGGCTCTATCTGTAACCCTAGTTCTAAGCATCTATTCATAAAAGGTGGACTTAGAATTACAAAGAAAACTTAATAAAAATAAAAAATTCTGAAATTATTGTAAGTACACGGGTGAGGTAAATGGCCATGAAGCTTAGATGTATACTTACACTTTATCTGAAATAATGAACTTGCAATGGAATTGCATGACGAAAGGAATACAAGAACCACGACCATGGTCTTTGACCATAAACAGCCATAGCTCTTTCTTAGAATTCAATTCATATATGAAATTTCTCCACTTCATTTCTCAATCAATGCTTTTGCTTCAATTAAGCCTAAAACTTGATAAAACCCTTCCAAACTTCATAAAATACTCTCAAAGTCCCTAAAAACCACATTTAAATGAATTAAGCTCAAAATAATATAAAATTGACTAGATTAATATCTAAAGTAGCACATATTAACCATATAAAATGTATGCTAATTTCATGCCATCAAATGCTTCTACACTTAAGTTTTTACTTGTCTTCAAGTAAAATAAAATAAAATAAATCAAAGTAAAAATACCTTAAGGATAAGATGATTACAACTAGTTCTTAGAAAATTGTACCCTCATATTTGAATAGCTTAGCAAAAATTTGAAAATCATCCTTCTTCTTAACTTTACAATGCCTTTGGAACACTTAGATAATAACAACCTAAGAACTACTGAATTTCAATGATCAATCTAAACAATTTGAACTTAGCCACATCAATTAAACAAAAACTAAACTAGAGATTAAAATAAACACAAACCAATTAAGAAAAAGTCTTAGAGACTTCCTTACCCTAACTAAAGATGAGAGAAATCTTCCCTAGTTATTTTTAATTGAGAAATTAGAATGGATCCATATTACATTAATTCATCTTGTAATTGTCCCTCTACTTTAGTCAATTCTCATTAGGAGGCTTCTTAAACTCAAATAGATTTTATTTTTTGAAGCTTGATTAGTATTGGAAAAGTACCTCCCTCTTTTAGCAGAATAAGGTGAATCTTTACTAATTTAGCTCATTTAATTACTTTGGCAGTTGTCAGCTAGAGGCACCTCGCTCTTTTAATCTATTTCACTTTTTCTTTTTGCAATTAGCAATAAGAAAGAGTCATGCTTTTTTAAGGAACTGAGATTGATCCTTACTAAATTTGAGCAATTCTTTGTTAATTTAATTAATTAAGTAATACTTCTAATTGCTTTAATTTTTCAAGTGACTTTCAAAGTACAAATCCCCTTTGTTCATCTAATCTTAATTTTTAAAAAAAAAAATGATACATAATTATCTTCTAAAATTAAGCTTAGAAATCAAAATAATTAATTCTTAACTCATCCATATCTATCCTAATCCTAAGTTTAAGTCTAAGCTTAAGTAACAAGTAATTATAAATCATAAAGATCTAATCACTTAAATTTAGTAAAATGTTCTAAATTCATAAAGGATTGTGCAAATTCGAAAAAAAAAATTATTCTTACTTAATCTATGGGGGGTGCAAATTTCTAAGGCTTTTTAGAAAAAATTTTGAAAGCTTAAGTGAGTATCTAGAAATATTAACATACAAAATATATCCTTTTCCCCCACACGTAAGTTATACATTATCCTTAATGTACATAATAATAATGCAAATCAAAATATAAGTGGAAGGAAAAATAAAATTAACAAAGGAAAAAAATTGGGACTTCCTCAGTTTTTGCATTAATCTTTCAGAAAAACTAAAGTTTAGAATCTAAATGCCATCGAATCATTTAAGCACATGGTTTTCTTTGTATAAAAAAAATGAACTAACTAGAAAAAGAAATGAATAAGTTAACTAAACAAGATAAACTAAATAAAAGTACTAATTCAAGTACCCAAGTGTTAAGACCCTATAAACTTACTAAATGTCAAAAGTAAAAGCAATTGTCTAAAAAGAGTAATAGAAAATGAGTTAGAAGTATAGTCATCCAATAATAATAAAAAAATTAGCAAATTGAGTCATTTTAAAAATGAAGAAAAAGTACAAAGGAAATCATTCTTCATCCTTTTTTTAATCCTCTCCCTCCTCCTTAAAACTCTTCTTCTATTTACTCTTCACTTGAGTTAAGTTTTGACATGGGTGGTAATGGTGGTGGCTAGATTCCTAGGTGGGCAAGGATTGTCCTCTATCTAGCCTTTACCTTATCCACTTAGTATGCTAGGATCCACTACTTTTTCAAAATTTTCCTCATCATCCTCTTAAGTTTGCTAAATATCAAGGATGATGATGAACATGATCATAATTATGGTGATGATGAGGTAGCTTCACCAGAAGGCTCAGGTAATGGTTCATCGAGTGTTAAAGGTAGCTATATGGCTTTGATGGAGTCATAGGTCAAGGAAGTAAGGGGATCCAATGCTAGCATGTATGGAATACCATGGAAGCAAGGGGTGTATCTCACCATATAGGTGATAAAAGGACTTGTAAAAATATAATTAAATGACCCTCAATAGCTTGGCTCTTAAGGAACTAAACCATCCTAACACCCAAATTTAAGGGTCATCTAGTAACAATAGTATGCAAATATAAAATATTCCTCTTATTAATAACACCCTGATTACTCTTTATACTAGTGAAACCTTTAGCTAAAATATAATGTCCTAACCTAAAGGCAGGATCTTTCAATTGGAAGCCTTAGATATCCTTAAGTTATAATCTCTACCATCATGATCAGTCAAATCATTCCAAATAAAAGATTCATACATACCCTAAGGTAGCTTATATGTTAATCCCCTATATTCTGACGTCTTAATATAATCCATAGAATAAAGACCCATTCTAATAGCTAAGTCATCAAATGATATGGTCAACTCTTAACCATTACACCTAAAATACACAATATTTTCCCTGCCTAGCTCAATATTATCAAATGCTAACCTGAATGTATTGAGCACTTCTAAAGTCAACTCCTTGTATACCGACTTGTTAATTGTTGAAAGTTAGTCCCATCTACTAAACTTAATCAACTATCAAACTCTAGTGTTGTAGCTAGCCTGCACTAGTGCATCCCAATTCAACTAAGTGGTTAATAAGTCTCCTTCTTAAACAAACAAAGATATCTCTTCCATTTCCAAAAGTGGTGAAATGTAAGAAGAGGATGCTAAGATATGGTAGCTAAGTTCTTGGATGCAGTGTGTTTAACCCTTGACATGATTTGATATCAAAAGGGAAAAGAAGTTCAAATTTGATAAAAATAAACCAATTCATGTTACATATTTGCTAACTCGAGAAGCTAATAGGATTCATAAATCATTCCTAACTTATTGCCTCTTATCAACATGGGAAAATCTTTGAATTAGAAAAATATTGTATAATAGAATGCTAATTTCTAGAAACATGGATTAATGAAATTATAAGATTAAATCCTATTATTATTCATAATCTCTATTGACATGAATATTAGCATTTAATATACACCTCATGGAACTTGTTGTTCATAATTAAATAAATCGGCAATGTAAGAAGTTCTTGAAGTAGCTAAACATTGTATATTGAAATGCTAACACCTAAAGACATTGATTAATGAAATTATAGGTTAATGAAATGCTAATTTTAATCTTCAAATAGTCCTTAGTTTCACAATCTCGATTGAATGAACATTAGCATTCAATATACTATTGATTAAAAGCATGTTTTTCACAATCCAATTCATGTACGATTGTTAATATCAAATCTCTTAATTCTAACAAGCATTTAAGACATATTCAAATAAATCCATATTACCAATTCAAATCAATATTAAAGAACTCCTAAGTTCATGGATTTTTCTAATTGCACAAAAATTCAACCACAACAAGTTTCTAAATTTCAACATGATACATCACTTGTCAAGAATAGTATCAACATCACTTTCCCTCACTCTATTTTTCTTTCTGTCACTTTCCTTGAACATGGAAAATCACCCTCACATATAATCCTTAACAAGCATACATTTTCATGTGATTTCTAGTAGATAATCATGGAAAGCATGTTTCATTACATTACATAGTCTAAATCACTTCTAGAAATCAAGATTTATACACGTGCATGTCAAGTGTTTTTCATGAAATCCTAACTAAAAATCCAATTTTTTAAATCTAATAACAAATCTAAGAAAATAAATATATAAGAATGATATGCGTATCTTAGATTTGTAGCATATATGCTTAGATCCTAAAGTTTCGCAAGATTAAGTGCAGGTATAGAGAGAATATTGAGAGAAAATAGTGTTTTAAAGAGAGAAAATAAGTGTAGAATGAAGAGGAACAATCTTAGTTGTAATCTTTGAATTTTAAATGCTTCTATGGACAAGGATCTTGGTCGTAGGGAATAGTTGTATTCCTTCCCTTTACGTCTAAATAGAAAACCATAGCATGCCTATGGGTAAGGACTATGGGAATGGTCTTGGTCATGGACCTCTCATTCAAAATTTCTCACTCAAAATTAATTTCAAGCGAATTAGACTCAAGTCTATGGGTATAGACTTTGGTCATGTTTTCCTTGTAATTTTGAAAACCCAATGCCACTTTGATTCCTTCGAGTTGGTTCTTGGAATTACTTTAAAAACTAAAAGTTAGCACAAATTGAAGCAACAAAATAAGACAAATATCAATCGAATTGGATGCTAACTTCAATAACTAATAGTGTATAAACTCAATTCAAAGACTAATTTTAATGAAAATTGCTCAAAGCAAGATAAAAATTAAAATAAAAGGGAAAACTGCAAATAATCTTTCTAAACTTTGACTTAGTTACGGATTGACGCCTTAAATTTTCAAAATGTGGCTTTTTGTCTCTAAATTTTGACAAATTGGCAAACTACCTCTATAGGTTGAGAATAACTTCTTAAACTTTGATTTTGGTATATAAATAAACTCCTAAACTATAAGGGTGTTTAGGGGCATTTACACATCAAAATCAAAGTTTAAAGGGTATTTATACACCAAAATTAAAGTTAAAGTGATTATTCTTAACCTATTGGGGTTGTTTGCCAAGTTATGAAAGTTTAGGGAACAAAAACCATACTTTGAAAATTTAAGGAGTCAATCTGCACCTAAGTCAAAGTTTCAGGGAGTTTTTGAATTTTCCCCAAAATAAAATTTTAGTACTTAAACTAACTCATTACATGACACAAAATAAACTAAAATAGCTTAAAATTAAATAAATCAAACTTGGGCTACCTCTTAAGTAGTGTTTTTATTTTACATCATTAGCTCGATGGTTGACTTTTGCTTCTGAACTTGCTGGTTTAAGATTTAGCTCAATGTTTCCAAGTAAACTTCCTTAAGGCCTTTCAATGATCGTTCTTGCCAATTGTCCTAACTAGTTCTCTAAGTTCCTTAATGAAGCTTTCGTGCTCCTTAATGCAGCTTTAATGGCTTGAAATCATGCATTTGAACTCTAGATGAATTGATTTAGCAATTCTTCAACATTCTAGGCCTTGTGGAAGAGAAAAGGAGAACTTTCTATATCGAAATCTCAGTTGAAAAAATCATAGGCAAATTCCTGAATCACCCGGTAAGAATGTGGAGAAGAACCAAAACAGAATGGTTCCACCTACTCAAAACTAAGAGGGGATGCCACCTACTACTAAAATCCCGGTTTTTGAAACAGTTGCGTTCTTCTATGCTAAAAGAAGACTTAGAAAGAACAAAGAAGTTTGGATCCGAAAAAGTATGCTTAGGCAGTTCCTTCGCTGAGCACAACAGAATGAAGAGGAATTTGTATCATTTCAAATCCCTATTCTTATCGAAGAGAAGGAAGGAGAAAAACCGATATCTTCCTACTCGAACAAGAAGTACTTTAGACAACTCTTCTTTATGTTGTAATTCGACCTATTGCTCCGCATCCCCTACTATGAAGAGAAGAATCAAAAGGAAGAGAAGAATCAAAAAGATCGAACTACCTACTCATTATTCGGAGGTAAATCATAGAACACAAAAAGCTGTGGTATCTTATGGACCTAACATAGGTCACATCCCTCACGACATAAGATTGAAAGATCCAAACCTTCCTCTTTGGAGCGGAAACGGACGTGGCCAAAACATATAAAGATCGGCGTAGTCGCTTATAGGGACAAATCTATCCGGATAGAGGATAGTCTAGATCGATTCATAGATAGATTTCTATCCATATAGATAGGTATCTCCGTGGATAGAGATAAAGATAAAGATAGAGATCCATCTAGATCTTGATTCACTATTTCAATTTTTTTCTTGATTCTGATTGATTGCCTTTTTTTTTGACAACAAGTTTTAAATCTTAATGCAGGCAAGGAAACATCATTTTTCAATTATTACTTGTTGGCTGGGTCGGAGCGTAGACGAGCGAGTAGAGCATATTCTAATTTTGTTGCTATTGGCCTCCCGAAGAGAAGTTGGGATGATTTCTCCAACTTGCATTATAAGTGTTGCTAAAAGGATTGTTTATAGAATGGTTAGCAATAAAATTCACATCTTTAGTTTCAGCTAAAACTTCATCTTATACTAAATTAACCGATTTCATTAATCCATCAATCTTTTTACTTAAATTTTCAACCTAAGTAATTAATTCAATTGCAGAATCAACTGCATATTTTCTAGACATTTTCTCCTAAGCTCTTACATTATCCCATTGCAAATTATTCATGATGCCTTTAATCAACTTTTAAGCCTTGTTCAATGTCTTTGCACTTAAAGTGCCTCTAATTACAGCATTGATCATTAATGCGCGGAATAATTAAGTTCATTATCGAATGTTTGAATTTGCATCCATTGAGGTAATTTGTAGTGTGGACACCTCCTCAACAATTCCTTAAATCTCTCCCACGTATCATAAAAGGTCTCATCATTGAATTGGATAAAAGTAGAAATATTATTTCTAATTTTCACCATCCTAGAGAGTGGGAAATATTTTCTTATAAAATTTTCTACCAAAGATTCCTAAGTCATAGTTGAGCCTCTAAGTAATGAATTAAAGCACTACTTCATCTTGCCTCATAGAGAGAATATACATAACCTCATTCTTATCACATTGTTTAAGACATTATTGATCTTAAATGTGTCACTGATCTCTATGAAATTTGAGATATGGTTGTCAAGGTCCTTGTCAACTAATCTGTCAAACTAGATGAATTATTAGATAATCTAAATGACATTAAGTTGAATTTAAAAATTTGCTTGAATTACAAGCCTTGCAATGTTGGACTTAGCTCTAGTCACCATGAATTTACTGAACTTCATGAGTATCTTGTTAGCATCATCATTATTGTTATCATTGTTCAATGCCATGTTTTCAATTTCAACTTCCTATTCACTCTCTAAATCTTTTGACTCTTCCTTTAATCTAAGTAGTGAACCTTCATTGAGCTAATCTACGGTTTCACGAGTTCTCCTATAGAGATATCATGTTATCCTTTCAATCTTTGAATCAAAGTCCACCAGATTATTGCTGCTACTCCTAGTCATAAACTGGAAAGATTTAGAAATCAGTAATAATATAAGGAAGAAAAATACCAAAAATGACTAAGGAAAGAAATATTACAAGTATGTTAAAATAATCAAATAATCTAGGGTTTTTACTAAATTCCTAATTAGACTTCTCTATTGACTCCCTAACAACGGTATTAGAAACTTAGTAGGTTCACTTAGACAAGTGTACCTAATCAAGTTATAGTATAAATAAAACAAATTACAAGTCCAAGTATCAATTCCATGAGGAAACATACATGAGAGTGTATTTAATTATTCTTATCCCTAAACTATTCAATTACCTAACTTGTACAATAAAAGATGTAATGGAATAATCTAAGGGTAGAAATTGAAGATTACAACAACAACTAAAATAATATAAAAATAAATAAATAAAGATAAGAACAATAATAAGAAAACTAAATTAAACAATTGAATAAGAACAACTAATAAAGAATAATAATTATACAGATAGAGCAATTAAATTAATAAAAAGAGAACATATTCCTTAGTAAATCATTAGTGTTGTTTGCTACCTAATTTTAAGCAATTTATTCAATCTCAATTGTTAAATTGGACTATGGAGATTCCCATTAAGAACTAACCAAACTCACGTTTCTGGCTAATTCCTAATATTAAAATCTTCTCTACTTGAATCTCTTTTGAATAGAGCGTTATAGGATCACATGATACTCTTGAATCCTACTATTAGGTTACCTTAATTTAGAAAAAATCGAACTACTTAATGTTTTAGCTAGCCATTTTTTCTTAATTGCATTAGTCGATCCTATTACATGTTCTTGCAAACTCTGTAATAGATTCTAGCAATAACTTAACCATCGTATACTGAATTAAAGCAAACAATATAAACGACACAATTAGATCATAACATGCAAAATCATATATTGAATTTCATTAATAAAAAATCACCCTAGAACATAAGGTTCAATAGTGATTTACTAAAAAATTCATAGTAAAGACATGAAAATAAAAGAAAAGAATAAGGGAGAGGAGTCCCCTTGTATTTTTATACACCATTGACCTATGCTCAAGGGACCCTCTCTATAACTCTATGTTTAAGCATCTATTTATGAAAAATGGACCTAAAATTATAAAGAAAGCCTAAGAAAAGTAAAAGATTCCAAAATTATGGCAAGTCTATAGGTATGGTATATGGTCGTAAAGCTTAGGTGTATAGTTGCACTTTGTTCAAAATCTTAAAATTTTAATGCAATTACATGATGAAGCGAACATGGATAGGAACTAAGGTCGTGGTCCT
Source organism: Lumnitzera racemosa (assembly GCA_024138005.1). Lineage (NCBI taxonomy): Eukaryota > Viridiplantae > Streptophyta > Magnoliopsida > Myrtales > Combretaceae > Lumnitzera > Lumnitzera racemosa. The sequence continues at coordinate 77,595,226 of JAMXBC010000008.1, forward strand.
TGACTGTGATATTTTCCAAACTTCAATTCTTGCTTGAAATTTCTCCGCTTCATTCCTGGATGAATGCTTTTGCTTTAATTAAGCCCAAAGCTTGATAAAAACCTTCCAAACTTCCTAAAATGCTCTCAAAGTTCTTGAAAATGATATTTAAATGAATGAAGCTTAAAATAATATAAATTGACTAGATTACTATCTAAATAGCATAGATTTACCATAGAAATTGTACGCCAAATTCATGTTATCAATTAGCATCCAACCTCCATCTCTAACTTTGCAATTAAGCAATTGATAATTCAAGAAACAAATGAGCTTGAATTAGAACCATAAGCATCAAGAAGAGATTAGGATGGCCTAAAGTAGGTTGGTTAAATGAGTAAAGAGCTCGGGAAGACTTACTCTAACCCTCGGGATTTCAAATTCAAACTTAGGTATGAGTGGTTAAGGATTATTACACAAATAACTACCTATGACCAGCCAACAACCAACCTAAGTTACATGAATTTAAGGAGTAGTCCGTTATTTAAATTCCACACATAGAGATTCTAAAGGCAATAGTTGCAAGGCAGTTACCAACTGACCTCTATAAATAGAGGTCAATACCTTATAATAAGCTTTTTTTAACTATTTGAATCTTAGCCACTTTACTTCCCTCTCCATTTCCTTTACATTTTACAATGAAAACTTTGTTTAAGCATCTAAGTAGTTACAGTAGAGTTTCCTTGGCACCCCAATTGATAGGCTACACCAAGAGTAGACAAGGGCTACTACATTAGGGCAGGTCCAACCTTATAGAAAGTTTGAAATGAAGGGTAAGAAATGCATGGAAACAATGAAGTAAATAAGCAAAAATGTAAAAATGATTCTAAGGATATAACACACTAAGAAACTCCATAAACTCACAAAATTAGCTTGATATGAAGCATAAGCAGCTAAGTTAGATCATTCACCACCTAGCCTTACTTAAGAGTTAGGATAACAGTAAGAAGTGGTATGTATTCAATACATGGATTTTGATTCTTGCGGCTATATATTATGAGGGCATTTATACTTGAAATGTTAGGGTAACCTAACTAAAATGGATCAGAAAAAAAAAGGGTATTATCTAGAAAAAGTAATGTACAAAAAATAATAAAGGGTACAAATTAAAAATCAAAGAAATGAGTGATTGGTGTAGTAAATCCTTTTACGTGGGGGTTTGGACACGTGGTGGACATTCATTAAGGTGCTCTTAGTAGAAACAAACAATGTTGTACGATTATGCTAGAGGTTGTCGAGCAAAGGTACCAAGTAAACTTGGTGGTTCTTCTAAGGAGATGTTAACTTGGATGTGTTCTAGGGTTCTCGGCATAAGTACTGTCGAGTTAGTGGTCAGCATAGGTAAAGTAGAGTAGTCAACATGCGAAGTTGTTCGGTAGTGAAGATCAGCTTTGGCTTTGGCTAGAGTTAGTTAAAACGAGAGAATCCGCTTCATCAATCCTTCAAGACCTTAAGGTCGGGTTAGGGTTAATGATCTAGTTATCTAATTTCCATCACCTATAGCCTAATTTTTATGTTTCTTGCAAGCTTGAAATTCATCAAGCAAACCAAGTTTATCTTTATCCAAATTTGACTGTCAACAGTTTGACGTTTGTTTGTTTACCTTACCTTAATTTGATTACTAAGATAAGAAACAAGGATGACACCACTTTAAAAGGAGAAGAAAAGGGAGGTTCAGGTTATTAATGCCCGTCGCATGGCCTAGGAAGAGACATTGCCGTAGCACTTACTCCTGAAGTATACCAAGTGGGAGTAAATGATACCCTAAAGTAAGTGTAGACCTAGTGACTCATAGTGAGTGGGGAGTAACAAGTGTATTGAGTCATGGAAGTAGTATAGTCAGTGAGTCAAGATCTTATTCTATAGGAAACTAGGTGCTAACTACTAAACTAATCGAGTTTTTGCTTAAGCTAAGCTATTGAAAATTGAATTAAAGAAAGTAAAACTAATTAATAAATTGAACACTAAACCTAATGTCATAGGTACACTATGAGGGTCACATGGCTAAGAGATAAAAAGAATCAAATTTAAATTTGGATTTGCAAATTTATTTTCATTTGAATCAATGCAATGCCTTGATGTGATATTCGAAATTGACTAAGCGAATTTAACTAAACTCATTAAAACTCACTCATCTCTTGGAGTAGTAGAGTCCCAATTATAGCATAAATTATCCTATCAAGGCAATTTATCTATAATTGTCAGATAAATAGTGATCCGCTCACATCGAAATCACTACTTTAAATAAAAACATGGTTTGAGTATGTCCCCATCACCTGAACCATATTTCCAACTATATTAAGTGTATAAGTTTATGAATTTTATTAAAACACGCATCTTCCTATGATAAGTTCTTTCAAAAATTCAAGCTATTTTCATCATGATTTATTGTAATCTTTATACTCTAACTCTATCTAACTAAAAAGTGATGGCAAAGCACAAATTAACTAGACAATGAGTATAATAATTAAATCACCCATTACTCAATAATCGATATCAAATCAAGTTATTCAAGCAATGATTCATTAAATTCATTAATGCAAAACCTAATATATATTAAGCACCATATCTCATTATAATACTCATATGAATTAAAATATCGAATAACTGAAATAATAAGAAAAAGAAAATATCTTAATAAGTTTATTTAAATCCATCTCTTGATATAAAATTAATATATCTTAATATATTTGGAACTTGAAATCATCCTCGGCAGAATAAAGGATTTTAGTTTCCTCAAACCAAAGGATTACATCATGAAATTCAATGAAGAAATTTCTGTTCGTTATTTACTGCTATCCTCTAAAACTAAGCTGCCGTCCTCCTGCTCCCTATTCCCTCTTTTCCATGTCAGCACTGAATATCTTGCACAAAACTTACGAGTGGGCTTTTTCCAGTAACCACAGCCCATTAAAAATTAATACACACCTTCCCGAGGAGAATGCAGATACAGGTGTCATACGCCCAACAACATGGATTCATCAGCGTTGACAATTGCTTCAGACATGGGCCTCCATCGTTGCTCTAATAGATAAATGACAATCAACAATTAGCTCCAGGGTCTTTTAATTACCTCAGCCGTCCTACATTTGATGGATAAAGTGAAGTGGCAAATTCTAGCGTTGAAGTCCAAGCTCGGTCCTCAAAATATAACACACGTGCAGTGGCCTTCTTTAAACATAACAGATAATCTCCCCGAGTAATTGTCCATCTTTTGATGTTAGCGGCCGCTATTAAAGGTCCACGGCTAGCTGCAGTTTAGTTGTAGCCGTGGTTGCGCATGTCGGACTTTGCTCGGTGTTGGACACAAGCTCCAGTGACTACTTGGCTGATGAACTTGCTGGTGTGAATTGTAGTACACGGCCTGCTGTAATGAAGTGTTTTAGTGCCAATTGGATACTCAGTTTTGTTGGTGTTCTGCATCTGTGCGCTTGGAGTTTCTCAGATTGCCGTCTGCTAGGAGCTGCTGCTGTTTGTATTGAGAATGTCGTGAGCTGCTGTTTTGCATGAGTTGGAGCTGCTCGGGTGCTATAGCTGCTGAGAATTTGCAGATCACGAGTTGCTTTTACTGTTGTGAAATTGTTGCGTTGGAGCTTTGAAATGTCCTGCTGCTGTTGATTTGATTCTTGGCCTTCAGATTCGAAGTTCACGGCCTGCTGCACTAGGAGTTCTCATTCACTTGCTGCTGTCTCAGTTGCATGGATTTGGAGTTTGCAGCTGTTGGTGCGTGGAGTTGCCACTCATTTAGCTGCTGCTTAGTCGCTGATCGGGATTCGCTACATGCTGAAGCTCTCGGCCTGGTAGCTGCTGTGAAAGTCCATGGCCTGCAACAAAAGAAATAATAACAATGAGATTCTTTGTTGGTCTGCTCGGAAATAAGAGCTGCTGCATTGGAACTCGGCTTGGTGTTTGGTTCTGCTAGAAGTTGCTCTTCTCGTGTACACTAAATTGGAGGCTTAGCTTGTCCACTTAGCAACTCAGTTGGGTCTTCAGGTTAGCAAGAAGTCCACTTAAAGCATTCATGGGGAGCTACTCGGTTCAGCTTTTATCTAATTGTGTCTGCTGTTATATTGCTGGTGCACTGGTCGGCTTCAGGACAGCAGCTCGCTTAGTTTAAATCTGCAAAAGCAACAGAGTTAGGAATGTTCTGCTGTTGTCTTTGTTCGGTGTTCGCTGCAGCTCGATCTTCTCGAGTGGTTAAAGCCCCATGTTCAACAGCTGCTCGGTGTGTACTGCAGCTCGATTCGTTTGTGCTTTGCAAATTGTTCACAACCTGGTCATCTTTGCTGCAATTAAAAATCAGTGGCTCTGATCTGTGCTTCGCGGTAAACAATCAAGAGCTTGGAATTAGTCATGTGCCGTGGCTAGCTTGGCACTTCAATGCAATTGTCTCCATTTGAAGATCTCATTGATTTATCTTGTGATGTGTCGAACATGCACAATGAAATTGGGCTTCATTTCAGATCCACATTCTGTCCTCGGTTCTTTCTTGTTGGTTTCATGCTGCTGAATTCCTCAACTTGTAGCTTGTGTCAGCTGTGTTCTACCGAAGGGAACCACTCTAGTTGCTTTCCGAATTGGATTTGGCTTTTCAAACTCCACAATGGGCGACCCTTCTTCCAACCTGTAGCTGGTGCGTGTGTTGAACGAGGACCAGAAGCTGCTGCTGTTATCTCTGGTTCAGACTGGTTGTGCTACTTCAAATAAGATCCTTAGGTCAGCTGTTTGAATTGCCATTTGGGGTCTGAAGGTCGGGCAGCTGCTGTATCATGTTGGATCTTCAAGTACACAAGCTGTTGCTACTTGTGGCCTTAACATATTGAGCTGATGGGTTTGTTGTGACAGCAGTTGATCAGTTTTGCTCCACTGCTGTAGGTTGATGTCACATGGTGGTGCTCACAAACAACTTTACTACCTCAAGGATTTCCAATTCTCCAAGGCCTAGAGAAAATTCAACAAAGAAGCTGCTATATTGCTTGGTTGCTGTCAAGAAAAGGGAATCAGATCCAACTCTCTCTCTTCTTGGATCATCCCAACTGCTGTAATTCAATCAAGTGAATTAAAGTTCACTGTCCATTCAAAAGCACTCCAAAATCAAATAGGATACAAAGGGATGCCTTTTTTTTTTTTTTTCTCCGTACACAACCTTAAACCCCTCAAAATGACAGCAAAGTTTAACTCTAAAGGATCATGAAAAGCACATGAATTGATGAAATCCTAGAATGTTGGTGTATTCAATATACAAGGTTAGAACATGAGTGTCTAATAAGCATGACATATCAATGAATATTTAGGCCAAAAATCTGCTATCGATGCATTAACCATTTGAAGCCTACATTATTGATCCTTTTTCTCAATATATACAGAGTTGATCTATAACATATATTTATCACCCAACAAGGTTATATGTTGCACATTCGCAACTAGAAGCTCTTTGTATACGTTTGCTAAGGAGTTAGAGGAAGTCAGGGTATATAATTAGTTTTCAAGGAGGAAACATTAGGAACTTGATGCAGCATTTTCCTAGGAGAGGAAATAAATTTAATTCCTTGAGATGATTACTAACATCGTATGCAATAAGGCTCCTGTAGTAAATGATATTGGCCAATAAGCACAACATGATGCTCTTGCTGATAAGAATTGCTAGCAAGCACCATTGCAAGTTTTGGCTTATGGTCATGTTCTTGCTCATATGAAAGGTAGGATTGAGCACTTGACTGCTTGCTAGCCACAAAAGGCTATTGCATACATGAGTTTGCAAGATTTGGAGGAATATATTAAGAAGTAGGCAAACAAAGGAAGCTTTAAGAAGGAAATTGAGCCTAAAAGATGGAAATTGAGTCCTTCTATTTGTGAGATTGTAGAGGAGGTATTTCCCCTAAGTGTTCAACTACCCTAATTTGACACTTACAATGAAAAAAAGGATCCAAACAATCATCTCAATACCTTTTGTACGTTAAAAGAGCTATACTTGCTCTAGATGCCATTGCTTTCAAAGTATTTCCATCTACCCTAGGGAAATCGTCATACAATAGGTTCAATTCATTAAAAGCATCTTCCATTTCCTTATTTGATTAATTCACTGATGAGTTTTGGCAACACTTTTTAGCTAACAAGCCTCCAATGAAGGATTCTTCACTCATGACCTCTATTTGGTAGAAGCCTAAAGAAAGTATAAGAGATTACATGCATCAATTTAATCAATTAATGATTGAAATTATAAATTGTGATAAGAGTGTTTCTCTTCATGCCATTTGCTAGGGGATTAGAAAAGATTTCAACTTCTTCAAATCTTTAGCTAAGTACCCTCCTACCTCACTTGATGAATTTAACATAAGGTTAGAGAAGTTCATACACTAAGAGGATCAAATGCAAGCTTATAAGAAGCTCAAGAAGGAGAAATTCAAAAGGAGACTAGAGAAGAAATAAGATCAGTGAAAGATCGCTTAGGCAAGAAATTTGATATGTGAGATTGGCTAGAGAGACCTCAAGGAGATAACAAATGAGCTATTTTGACCTATGCTATGTGTAGACATCTCATTTTTATTAATTTTTTTTATTTCAATTAATTAAACTAGGTTAATAAATAAACAAAAAATAAAAATAAAAATAAAAACGAAAATTAAAAGAAAAATTAAAAAAATGAAAAAGGAAGAGTCTTGTCGTATCGTATTGAATAGAATTACATTATAACGAATCGAGACGAGTCAAATAATATCGAGTCAAGTTGTGTTAAATCAAGTCACATCGGATCATTTAAGATTAAATCGGATAACAGAATATGATTAATAAATTTTAAGTCATTGAAGAATTGAGTTTTATTAAAATAATTTTAGTCCAATCCAATATAAAATAGATTTTTATCTAAATTATATTGGATTAGCTTGAGCTTATAATTTATTAACTAGACTTTTTGATTAAGTAATTGGATCGGATTGGGTTTGAAAAAATTGAAAGCTCAAACTAATTAAAGTTTTTAAAAGTTAGAATAAATCTTAGAATAATCGTAATTATATCTTTTCTATCTTCAATATGAAAGATTCAATTTTTAGCTAATAAATACAAATGACATGAGGAGGAGTTTTGGGGATGATGGAAAGAATTTACGAAGTCTTGATGACTTCTAAGTTAGAATTTCCGAAATTCTATTTCCGAAAGCTAATATCTTGACGACTTCAATTTAGAATTTCCGAAATTCTATTTCCCAAAGCTCATATCCTGACGACCCATTTAGAATTTCGGAGAGTTGACATCCTGACTCTCCAATCCAAAGCCAACATTCACTGCCACGCCACATCACAATCCATAATCCAGCCGTCCACTACCAGGCCTTCAATCCAATATCCAGAAGCACCAAGGTCAAGCTTATACGTCCCTTATCCTGACGAAGACAACGCCACACGCTCCAAACGCTAATCTGACCAATGAAGCTCCACGTTGCCGCAACGCCAATGAATCCGAAGTCCAACTCCATGCAACCAGAATCCGTCCTCTCCTTCAACACTGCAACTCAACACGCAAGCAACTCGCCCTCTGATTGTTCATCCCAATTCCCATCCACCCTTCAAACGCAAGCAACGTGAAGTTGAAGACACGCTGGAACCTCCCTGACCAAACTGCCTAACGTCGCACGATTGAACAACTCCACGCCGATGTCCGCAAAGCCTTAAGCACAACCCGCAACACCACACACACAAATCGACTGAAATCTGATCTCCTCTCACGCATGACTAGGCGACTCTCGCGCAATGACAAGACAGCAATGAAAGAACAATCACAAATTCCGCGTTTCACTGCCTGACCAAACACGAACGCAATCCACCGCACCGCATTCTACTGAAGTTCACTTGCTCACATAACTATACGATCCACTTCACGATCACGAGTGATTCGATCATTTTTTTTTTTTATTTTAATATTAGTTATTTGTTTTATTAGTTTAGTTAAATTATTTTATTGACCTATTTTTTGTTTTAGTATAGGTTTTATTACTATTATTATTATTATTGCATGATATTTTTTAGATAATTCTAATGACATTTAGTTAAATTGAGTTTTTATTAAAATCAATTTTTTTTTAGAAAATAAAAGTAACTTCAACATATCTTGTAATTAAGATTTCAAAAAGATAAGTATCTAATTCAAATTTAGAAAGATACGTATCAAGATACGGATAGGGTTTAGAAAAGATATACATAAAGATACGTATCCAACCGTATCTTTAATATATTTGTAGTTAAGATTAAAAAAGATATTTTTGACACGTAGTTGTTTTAAAAAGAAAAAAAAATCTTAACTAGGGTTTTAGAAAAGATAAAGTTAGTTAAGATTTTCTTTAATTCGAAAAAATTAGATTTTTAGGCTTTTTTTAACAACAAATTGATAAAAAAACGTAAACTTAGCTCAGTTTTCAAAATAAAAATCAAGCCCTTAAATATTTTATAAAAAAAATAAGAGAATTACGGTTGGTTTGATTCTGACTAGTAAGTACGTAGGTAACTTTAAAGCAACCATATAAAAAATAAAAAAAAATTCCTCCTTTTTTTTTATAGAAATTCGTAATAAAAAAATAATATTAAGTCATTTTGGTCATCTTTCATATATTTAGGTATATTTTTAGCATTTTTAGAAAATTATAAAAATAAAAACCCATCGATTTTTTTAGTTTTCATATGGTGACTTAGTCTTAATATGTTAGCCCCCAAGTTTAACTTTCTAAAAATCAAATTTTTTTAGAATATCCGCAGAGTAATGGTCAAATTAGGATTTCTCCACCAGAAAACCCTAATTTCATTTTTTTACCAATTGAACCGATTGACGACTCCAATTTTAAAATTTTTTAAGAAAAGTATTAATGTCGAATAATTTATATTAAGCAGGTTGAGCTTAATATAGGTTAAACTAAAGAAATTGAAATAATGCTTGATATAATTGGTGACTCTACTAGGGAACAAACCTAAAATCTTTGGTTGGCGACTCCATTTTTTTAAAAAATAAAATTTTTTTCCTTAGTTTAATGTCGGGTAATTTATATTAAGTGAGTTGTGCTTAATATAGGTTAAACTAAGGAAATCAAAATAAAGCTCGATAGAATTGGTGACTCCATCGGGAAAGCTCAATGAGCTAGCCATATAAAAATTAAAAATTAATTAATGGGTTTTTGTATTTTTTTTTTAATTGTATTATAGTGGTACTGACTAAGTTTTTAGTGATGTAAGCCCTAATAAAAAAGCTCGGCCCAATGGGCCTATTGGGGAATTAGGGGGGCTTTCTTTTTATTTATTTTGTAATTATTATTTATATATTTAGATATGGTCAAACTTGGGCTACTTTAAGAACTTAGGATAGACTGCCATTGTATAACCCTCAAGTTGCTAGGGTCTTTACCTTCATCTAGTGGTGATAGGTGAGCTCACTTAAGCTTTAATGTAGCCTACTAAGCTTCTCTTCAAAAAGCCTTAGAGCTACAAAGCCTTAGAGCTACAAAGCCTAAGACTCGTAAACTCTACCTTCTTATATCATATTTTTCAAAAAATGGGTAGTTATTTTTAAAATTATAGGAAAAGACTGATTTAGTCTGTAGTTAGTTTATTGTCTATTTTCAATTAAAAAAATCAGTAACCCTTATATATAAGTATACATAAGTTTTTATTTTTATTAAATCTTATTTTGAATATACTTATATATAAAGGTACTCTTTGACCGCGGATTTGTGGTACTCCTTATAGTTTATTAATGACTAATCCTATTGCATTGCATGTATGTGTAGCATATTGCATCACATTTATTTTGCATAGTTGTTTGTATATGCTATCTTTTGTAATATATGTGTATCTTGTAGGTTTTATTCTATTTCATCAATAATAGGTTTGTAACATAACATTTAACATAAAATGCTCAAAATCATTAGTATCCCTCCTATGCTAATGTTAAAAAAAAAAAAAAAACTTCTATATCAATTTATAATTTTTATTTTAGGCATGTAATCATGGAAATTGACAATGATAAAGATTATTATGGAATTGTCATTTTTTTAAAAAACTTTCCAACATTCTTTTTTTTAAAAAAAAATAATAAATTTCAAAAGATATTTTATTATCAAAAACCAGTTTTATGATAATTATTTACTTAGTTAATTTTTTGTTATAATGCCCTACATGTACCATACCGTTAAGAACTAACAAAATAAAAAAAAAAGATTTAGTTAGTAGATTTCCATTGTGAATTATTTTCCATCTTAAGGTTATTAGTCTTGTAAATGTCTAAGTTCTCATTCTTCGTGTTTAGCCCTTAGGTTATTACGGTCTTAATAGAGTTTTCTCTATGAGTCATCACCCTTGTATCATTTATTCAATAAGTTTCTCATTATAAAATAATTTTTACTTCTCCATATCATCTTTATAATATTATCGTCATCCTATGTCCTTGGTCGTCAATCCCAATGTTTTCTTTATTTAGATTCATTGATGTCAGTATTAGGCTTATATGACATAAAATAAGCATTGATTTTCTAATAAAAGTTTCCAAAAAAAACAAAGAATGGTTTTTAAAACTAAAAACTCGATGCAGTGTTGTTAACAAGAAAGGATTCTTGCAGGCTTTGAAAGATTACTTTCAAAGTGATCTAGCCCAACTTGAAGCCTGTAATCACTCATTTTCAAAAATAAGATGTCTGAAGCTCTTGAACATAGAATAGCTACAGTAGAAGGAGTTCTAAGCAAACACGAGAAATAAGTCGAGGCCATAGCTTATATCCAAGCCTAAGAGCCTATTAACACACCATCTTAAGCATACGAGTCTAAAGAGTTGCAAATTTAAGGGCCTACTATCAACATGATACAAAGTTTTGAAAAGTTTTCAAAAGTGAATTTGGATGGTTAAGCCCCGAAAGGCATGTTACTACTAAGGTCTAGAAGAAAAGGTTGCTACCCTAGAAGAAAAGTTTGTGATATTAGAATAAAGGCTCACTAGCATGGAAATGGCAATAGGTTATGTACTCAAGCAACTTAAAAACCTACATCTTAATACGGATAGGAAGTTACAACCTAAGCATAAAGATGATTTAGTGAAAGAGAAATTAGGAGTGAATGTGCCAATTGGGAAAGCCCACAATCAGGATAAGCCCATTCATAACAAGAGGAGGTGATTTACATAGTTTAAGATTTCGATAGCCTAAGTGTTCAAACAAGTGAGAGACGTGGGATTACTGATATGTGAAAACCCAACAAGGAAATGTAAGCCAAGGGATCGTGACCCTAACAAATGGTGTGAATACCATGTGGGCTAAGTAGGCATTCCATTGAAGATTGTTAGAGATTAAAGCATAAGGTGGAAGATTTGATTGATGCCAAGATTATCCAACCAAGTTTTTTAGAGATTGATGAGTTGATTATCAATGGTATTCCTTCCCTAAGTTTTGAAGGGACATTAAATAAACAACCTCCAACATCAGGCATTAAAGATCTATTACTATCATCTCATTAAGTAGCTCACCACTTAAAGCAGTTGGGTATATCTTCAAGAGATCAATTCAATTAAATGGGCCGAGTTCGAAGAAGTGATAGAAATTTAGGGTGAAAAAAATAGGAAATAATTTTAGTTCCTGCATTTCCTTTCATTTTAACGCTTGTAATAGATACAAGTTATTGAATAAAGCAATTTTGTTTGCTATGAAGCTAGCTTAATTCAAATAGGAGCATTTCGAATGAGTGAAAGCGGATAAAGAAAATGTGAACTTGGAACTTAAAACTTTCTACCTAAGGTAATGATAACACATTACTTGAAAGGTTTAGGATGAAAAGAGGCAACCTATGTCCCAAATACTACCCTAGACACACATGAGAGAAGAGTGTCATTAAGGTGAATAATTGGGCTCATTCCTTAAAGGAGGCCTGTCTTGAACTTAGTATACGTGTGGCAAAATAATATTAGACAGTCGTTTCATCATCCCTAAATACAATTATCTCTTGCGAACCCATTTGAACCTTGAAGGGATTTTTCTTAAAATTAGCCCTACCAAGAACTACCCTAAACTAGGGCAATCAGGAGGTTAGGATCATTAATTTAGAAAAAAGGAGTAGACTAACTTATTCTTGCTTTAGTTGTGACAATTTACAAGCAAATATTATCATAGATAATTCAATTTCTTTAGAATGAAGAAAAGCTTCAAACCATATGCACTCACTTGGGCCTATACATTTAAACACCTTAAGCCTATGGACTTTTCCTAAACACTTCAAAGCCATAAACACTTCTCCCAAGCTTATACACCTTAAACCTACCTTTTGGTGCTTTAGATCCTATTAAGTGAAAACTCAACAATGGAAGGTGACCACCTTAACAAAAAAAGAAAAAAGAAAAAAAAAACAAGGGAAAAAAAGAAAAAGAAAAAGTGAAAAAAAGATTGAAGATAGTAGCAAGGTGATCACCTTTAAGAAAAAAAAAAAGACAAATAAAGCATGAAGTCTGAATTGGTGATGGTATCTCAAGTCTAAACATTATCAATTACTAAACCCAAAAGCAAAGTCCTCATTTTATGATCCAACCTACTATCCAACCTTAATGAAACTCTTTTGACTAAAGAAATCGACTTATCTTAAGCGAAATTTTCTCATGAAAATAGGGCAAGCTCATGTTTAGTTTCCCTTAAGTTTTTAGCTTGTAAACCTAAGACTGATTGCATATGATTCCTTCAAAATTGGCCAAGTATATTGATATTCATTTGCTCAAATCATTGACTAAAAGCCTTACATTGCAAACCTAGAAAAGACCTATTGATCAATCAGAATGTACCACTCATAAGCAGGCTACAATATTTGGAATTGATGCCAAGAGTAAAAACAAACTTATGAGAGTACAAAGAAGTCCAGTTTCACTAAACATTTCAAGTAATGATATTTATCCCTTTAGTACAAAATTGAAGAGTTGAGTGCTATTACAAGTTGGAAATCAGTACTTTTAAAAAGTTCAGAGATCATGAATTATACTTCAGGAAACAACATTGAAAGAATGAGTGATCAATGGGTAAGGGGTAAGCCAACCACTTATTGGTGATCTTTAAGAGTTTTTGAGACTTTCTTACTTGTTAGTAGTATAATTTTCTATCAAAGAGTGTTTTTTTTAAAAAAAAAAAGGAGAAAAAATAAAAGCTTTTCAAAAATTTTCAAGAAATCATCAAAATCCCTTAAACTTAAGTCATAGATCAATTTTTCAAAACTCATGAAAGTTTTCTTACTTCCTTGATCACTTGCTCAATAAAGTGCCATCTATCTCTTTCTAGGATCACTTGCTCATAGGAGTATTATCCTATCTAGTCTATTGCTAAGATCACTCCCTCAAAGGAGCGTTGTCCTACCTATTCCTTAGTTGGATTGCCTACTCAAAGAAGTGTTGCCTTTGTCCTTTATAGGATTTCTTACACATAGGAGCACTGTCCTATCTATTCTTTTGTAGAATCACTTGGATCGCTTGCTCAAAGGAGTGCTGTCTAGTCATTTAAAAGATCACCTGCTCATGAGAGCATTGTCTCATTTTGTGTTTAATAAAATGACATCTTATCTTGTCTTTGAAAGATCTATCCTTTTGAGCAATTCATCTTGAAGAGATCTATCCTCTTTGGACAAGTAAAAAAAAAATCTCAAAGAAATCTATCCTCTTCAGGTCATCAAAGTGGAATCAGTTTTGAAGAGATCTATCCTCTTCGGGTCACCAAAGTGAAATTAGTTTTGAAGAGATTTATCCTTTTCAAACAAATTAACCAAAATGAATCTCGAAGAAATATATCCTCTTCGAGTTACCAAAGTGAAATCAGTTTTCAAAGAGATCTATCCTCTTCAAATTAACTAAAATGAATCTCAAAGAGATCTATCATCTCCGAATTAACCAAGTCGAATCTTGAAGAGATCTATCATCTCTAGATTAACGAAATCAGTTTTTGAAGAGACATATCCTCTTTAGATTAACCAAAACTAATCTTAAAGAGATCTATCCTCTTCGTGTCATCCACTAACCGAAACAAAGCAATAATCTCAAAGAGGTTTATCCTCTTCGAATCACCAAAGTGAAATCAATTCTTGAAGAGATCTATCCTCTTCGAGTCACCTAAGTGAAATCAATTTTTGAAGAGATCTATCCTCTTCAAATCAAACCAAAAGAAATCTCGAAGTGATCTATCCTCTTCAGATCATCTACCAAACCAAAATAAGTTTTTTTGAAATCTTAAGGAGATCAGATCATCTATTAAACCAAATCAAGTTTTTTGAAATCTTGAAGAGATCTATCATCTTTAAATTATCCACCAAACCAAAACAAGTTAATTTTACCTTCAATGGCTCTTGCCCTATCCTTCCAAGATAGACACCATTATGCCCTATCCTTCTAAGATAGACACCATTAAGCCCTATCCTTCTAAGATAGGCCCCCCTTGAAATTTTGCTTTATCCTTCCAAGATAGACACTATAAAGCCCTATCCTTCTAAGATAGACCCCCTTTGAAATTTTGCTTTATCCTTCCAAGATAGATACCATTAAGCCTTATCCTTCCAAGATAGACCCTCTTGAAATTTTTACTTTATTTTTCCAAGATAGATACCATTAAGCCATATCCTTTCAAGATAGGCCCCCTAACCTTTTGCTATGTTTTTTTGAGATAGGTATTCATTTGCCTTATCCTTTTAAGATAGGCAATTTATTCTTTACATCGACATTTCAAGTTGATATCCTTCGTCAAAATAAAACACAGCTTAGTTGATTAGTTTAAAGTAGGGTTTGACAAAAATGAGTATCTCTTTTTATTTTTATAGTAAAGTTATAATCAAACTTCATTATAAAGAGAAGCAGCTATAGACACTTCATTTTTGCCAACTTTTTTATTTCAATGAATTGAGCTAGGTTTATAGATAAACAAAAAAATAAAAATAAAAATGAAAATTAAAAGAAAAAAAATGAAAATGAGAGAGTCGTGTTGTATCATATCATATAGAGTTGTGTTATAACGAATCAAGACGAGTCAAATCATATCGAGTCAAGTTGTGTTAAAAGGATCATTGAAGATTAAATTGGATAACAGAGTATGATTAATAAATTTTAAGTCGTTGAAGAATTAAGCTTTATTAAAATAATTTTGGTTCAGTCCGATATAAAATAGATTTTTATCTAAAATATATTGGGATAGATTGAGTTTATAATTTATTAAGTGGACTTTTTGATTAAGTCATTGGATCGGATTGAGCTTCGAAAAATTGAAAGCCCGAGCTAACTAGGGTTTCTAGAAGCTAGGGTAAATCTTGGAAGAATCGTAATCATATATTCCGTATCTTCAATACGAAAGATTCGATTTTTAGTTTATAAATAGCACGTAACATTAAGGGGAGTTTAGGGGATGATTCGGAGAATTTACGAAGTTTTGATGTCTTCAAGTTAGAATTTTTGAAATTTTATTTTCGAAAGCTAATATCTTGAGGACTTCAATTTATAATTTCCGAAATTCTATCTTCGAACGCTCATATCCTAACAACTAATTTAGAATTTTGGAAAGTTGACATCTTAATTCTCTAATCCTAATCCAATTTCCAATCCAAAGCCAACATTCACTCCCACGCCACATCACAATCCATAATCCAGTAGTCCACTGCCATGCCTTCAATCCATTTTCCAGAAGCCACTAAGGTCAAGCTTATACGTCCCTTATCCTGACGAAGACAACGCCGCACATTCCAAATGCTAATTTGACCAATGAAGCTCTACGTTGCTGCAACACCAACAAATCTAAAGTCTAACTCCAAGTAATCAAAATCCGTCCTCTCCTTCAACACTCTAAGTCAACAAGCAAGTAACATACACTCTAATCATTGATCCCAATTCTCATCCACCCTTCACACACAAACAACATGAAGTTGAAGATAAGCTAGAACATCCCTGATTGAATTGCCTGACGTCGTACGATTGAACAACTCTATGCTAACATCCACAAAGCTTAAAGCAAGACCCGTATCGACACACACACAAACCAACTGAAATCCGATCTCCTCTCATGCATGACTAGGCAACTTTCATGTACTAACGAGATAGCAACCGAAACAACAATCACAAATTCCATGTTCTACTACCAGGCTAAACATAAACGTAATCTACCACACCGCATTCTACTGAAGTTCACTTACACAAGTCATGGGACAATTTAGAAGGGCCTAAAATCATAAGGTTCGTTCAAGCCTAAAAAGAGATAATCTAAAATATTTTAGAAAATCTAGAAGGTTCTATAATAGGTGGTAGGTAAGGTAGGTAGATGCATTTGATGTAAAGGTAGGTGGGATTCATTTGTAACCATTAGATCAAATTGAGCTTGGCCCTCCATCTTGAGAGGCCTCTTGTATATATAGGGGAGATTCCCTTAGTATCATAAAGTTATTTTGAGTGAATACCATTTACATCAAAGCTTCTCTCTCTTTATTTTCTCTCTCTAAACATTGTAAGTTGTTATAGGTTGACTTAACCTTCCTTAGTATGGTTAAGAACACTAAGTGGCGCATAAGTTTAGGTAAGGGAATCTGCTTATGACAAGTGGTATTAGAGCTAGGTTAAGAGACCACGTATGGAGAAGATGTCGTTTGGAGGAGACAACAACACTTCGATGGTCGAAGAGTTAGGTAATTAAGATGACCGTAGAGTCACTAGACAGAGGGCTAGGTCTCGAGACTTGCTAAACTCCCTCCTTAATAAGATAGATAGAGCGGAGCTGAGCATTACTGAAGTGAAGGAACAATTTGATAAATCTCAAGGCAACCTTGAAGAGATCAAGGAAGAACTTCGAGGCAACTTGCAAGGGGCATTGAATCAAGCCATTGAGGAGCTGAAGAAGTGTGATGAGGTGATTGAAGGGAAGAATGAAGTACTCCAAGCTCGAGTTACAACTTTGGAAACTAAGGAGGGAGCTTATGAAGTTGAGATGGATGCTGTAATGGTGGCCATATGTTAGGAGATTGAAGAACTTAAGAACCAACTAGTAGCATGTCAGGTGGTAGTGGCAAATGGAGTGACCATCCAGTCTGCTCATAAGATTGATGTGCCCAAGCTTGAACCTTTCAATGGGATGTGATCCACTCGAGAGGTAGACAACTTCCTCTAGGGATTAGAGTAATATTTCAATGCTGTAAGAATCTTGGATGACCTCGAAAAGGTACGTACTGTTGCTATGTATTTTAAAGATTCTATTATGGTATGGTAGCATAGGAGAGCAAATGAAATCAATACTTGGGCTAGTTTTGTACATGAAATTAAGGGGCAATTCTCTCCTCAAAATGCTGCTAAAGAAGTAAAGGTGAAGTGAAGTTACGTCACCTAACTCATAAGGGTGACATCAAGCAATATGTGAAGGAATTCTCAAAACTGATGCTGGAGATCCCAGACCTTAACTAGGATGACGCTCTAGTAATGTTTTTAGATAGTCTAAAACCTTGGGCAAAGTTGGAGCTAGAGCGAAGAGGAATAGAAAATATCTTTAAGGCCATAGCAGTTGTTGAAGGCCTAATGGAGTTCAAGAAGAAAAAACATAAGACCCCAATGGAAAGGTAGAAAGGGGGAGTTGAGAAGGAAAGGAGTGGGAGTTCCTTAAGAGGGAAGCCTAAGATGGAAGAGAAAAATAATGATCGAGGAAGGACTCATGAAGGAAAAGATGGGGAACGATAGAAGCCCTAAGAATTGAAGTGCTATTTTTGCAATGGGCCCTATTATGCTAAGGAATGCCTAAAGAAAGATCGGTTGGCAGCAATTACGGTAGATGAGAGCTTCAATGAAGGGGACGAGGCTAAATTGGGTTCAGTATGACTGCTTAATGCTATGAAGATATAGAAGAAGCAAAAGGAGTTAATGTACACTGAAGTGATAGTTGTTAGCAAGAAGTTAAATGCTCTTATTGACACAGGGGCATCTCATATGTTCATCTTCAAGGTAGCAGCAAGTAAGATTGGAATGGAAGTAGAGAAGACCAAGACATGGCTCAAGGCGGTAAAAGAGGAAGTCCCTACTATTGGAGTCACCAGGGAGATAGAGCTCCATGTTGGAAGGTAGAAAGGGAAAGAAACCATTGATGTAGTACCTATGGAAGACTTTCAATTTGTGATTGGGATGAAATTCCTAAATCGTATTGGTGCACTTATTGTTCCTCGTACAAACTGCATATGTGTGCTTAAGATTAACTCTCAATGTGTAATGCTTATCACAAGAAAAGCTAGTCAAGCCACAAAATTCCTTTCCACTATGGAACTAGCGAAGGGCCTAAAAAAGAATGAAGTTACATATGTGGCTACATTGAAGGGGGAAGAAGAGATGGGAAGTCAAGAGGCAATTCCACATCAGATGGGGGAGTTGCTAGAAGAATTTAAAGACATCATGCCTAAAGAGTTACCAAAGAAGTTACCACTAAGAAAGGAAGTAGATCATGCGATTGAGCTAAAATTAGGTATAAAAGCCCCTACTGCAATTCCTTATTGCATGTCCCTAAAAGAATTAGAAGAATTAAGGTGACAATTGAAGGAGTTATAGGAAGCTGGATTCATTCGACCATTACAGGTACCTTTTGGAGCTCTAATTCTCTTCCAGAAGAAACGTGATGGGTCCCTCCGATTGTGTATTGACTATAGGGCCTTGAATAAGGTCCTTATAAAAAATAAGTACCCCATTCCTTTGGTATTAGACTTATTCGATCGATTGGGAGAGGCAAGATATTTTTCAAAACTGGATCTACGATCGGGATATCATCAAGTACGAATAGCAGATGGGGATGAGCCTAAAACCACTTGTGTCATAAGGTATGGTGCATTTGAGTTTCTTGTTATGCTATTTGGGCTTACGAACGCCCCAGCTACTTTTTGTAGTCTTATGAATAGGATATTAGCATCGTTCTTAGATCATTTTGTTGTGGTTTACTTAGACGATATCATGATTTATAGTAAGTCTATGGAAGAGTACCTAGAACATCTTCGTACAATTTTCCAAGCCTTAAGGGAAAATGATTTATATATAAAGCTGGAGAAATGTACCTTTTCAAAGGAAGAAGTGGCCTTCCTAAGGTACATAGTATTACAGGGGAAGATTAAAATGGACGAAGAGAAGATACGGGCCATTCGAGAATGGAAAGAACCCACTAAGCCCACCGAATTGAGGTCATTTCTTGGCTTAATAAATTATTACAAAAGGGTCATACGTGGATACTCTTGAATGGCTACCCCCTTAACGAATTTACTCAAGAAAGATGTTTCATGGGAATCGAAGGAAGATCGACAGAAGGCATTTGATACCCTGAAGGAAGTAGTCATTATAGAACCGATTCTTGTGCTCCTTAACTTTGGTAAAGTATTTGAAGTATGTACGAATGCTAGTGATTATACCATTGGTGGGGTTTTGATGTAGGAAAACCATCTAATAGCCTTTGAGAGCCGAAATTTGAATGAAATGGAGAGGCGATACCTAGTACATGAGAAGGAAATGACAGCTGTAGTACATTGCCTTCAAGTTTGGTGACACTACCTTCTCGGTACAAAGTTTGTGGTCAAGATCGACAATGTTGCTACTAGTTACTTCCAGAACCAAAAGAAGCTACCTCCTAAGTAAGCTCAGTGACAAATTTTTTTGGCAGAATTTGATTTCTACATGGAATACAAGGCAGGAAAGACGAATGTCATAGCAGATGCCCTAAGTTAGAGGGTGGAACTAGCTGCTATTAGTAGCCCTAAGAAAAACCTCCTAGAGAAGATTCGAGAAGGGATGGAGATCGACCAGTTGGCTAAGGCTTTACTAATCCAATGTAAAGGGGGTAAAACAAAGAGATTTTAGGAGGAAGATAGACTAATATACACAACGGGGTGATGGGTGTATGTCCCCAACTCCTCCCCTTTAAGGAAGGAAATATTGAAGGAATACTATGATTCAAAATTGGTAGGTCACCCAGGAATACACCGAACCCTAGCCTTGATTGAAGAAAGGTATTTTTGGCCACATCTAGAGAAGGATGTTGAGAATTATGTCAGAACTTGTCTCATATGTCAACAAGACAATGTGGAATAAAGACCAACACCTAGACTATTAGAGCTTCTGCCTATTTTAGAGCATCCTTAGGAAAGTGTCTCTATGGATTTTATTGTAAGCTTGTCTAAGTCAGAGGGATATGGTACTATTATGGTAGTAGTAGATAGATTCTCAAAATATGTAACCTTCATTCTAGCAACAAAGGAGTACCTTACCGATGAAGCACCTCGATTGTATCTCAAGTATATATTAAAGTACTGGGGTTTACCTAGAAACATTGCAAGTGATCGGGATGGTCATTTCACGGAGAAATTCTAAACAGAGCTGTTCAAGCTTCTTGGTTCTAAGCTAAACTTTTCTACTTGTCTTCATCCATAGACGGATGGATAGATGGAAAGAGTGAATGGATTAGTAGAGCTTTAATTAAGGTACTTTATAAGTGCAAGTCAGCAGGGTTGGTCTAAGTTGTTGGATGTCGCACGGTTCTCTTTTAATCTATAGAAGAATGAATCAATAGGGCATAGTCCATTTGAGATTGTCCTAGGGAGACAACCACTAACTCCCAATACGGTAACTACAGGATATACGTGGTCTAGCCCCCCAGCATATAAATTTGCAAAGAGTGGCAAGAGAACCAAGACTTAGCTCGGACTTACCTAGATAAGGCTATTAAGAGAATAAAGAAAGTTACAGATAAGAAGCATCGACCAATGGAGAATCAAGTAGGAGATCAAGTACTTATGAAGTTACACCTGATCTAGCGAACCAAGGGCCAATTGCACAAAGGACTAATGAGGCATTATGAAGGACCATTTCTCATCGTGAAACGAATGGGATGAGTATCTTATATGTTGGAGTTACCTCCAAGATTAAAATTCTATCCAGTATTTCATGTTAGTATACTTAAGCTATATCATAAGGATGAGGATGACCCTAGTAGAACAATAAAACAAAGGGCTCCAGTTAGAGTTCGAGAATCATATGAAAAAGAAGTTGGGGAAATTATTGTGAATAAATATGTAAGAAGACAGAGCCATTCCCCTAAGTACGAGTATATGGTTATTTGGAAAGAAAAGCTAGAAAGTGAGGCCAATTGGAAACCTATTGAAGCTCTATGGAAGTTTCCAAACAAAATTAAAAAGTTCCACGAAGAAAATATGACGAGGGCATCGCTAAAATGAGTGGGGCAGAATATCACGGGCTAATTTAAAAGGGCCTAAAATCATGAAGTTTGTTCAAGCCTAAGAGGAGATAATCTAGAATATTCTAGAAAATCTAAAAGGTTCTAGAATAGGTGGTAGGTAAGGTAGGTAGATGCATTTAATGTAAAGGTAGGTGGGATTCATTTGTAACTGTTAGATCGAATTGATCTTGGCCTTTCATCTTGAGAGGCCTCTTGTATATATAGGAGAGATCCCCTTAGTTGTATCGTAAAGTTATTTTAAGGGAATACTATTTATATCAGAGCTTCTCTCTCTAAATATTGTGAGTTATTACAGGCTGATTTAGTCTTTCTTGGTATGGTCAGGAATGCTAAATATCGTATGGGTTCGAGTAAGGGAATCTGCCCGTAACATACGCATAACTATACAATCCACTTCACGATCACCAGTGATTTGTCACGCAGGTAAAAATCATTATTTTTTAATTTTATTATTAGTTATTTGTTTTATTATTTTAGTTCAATTTTACTAACCTATTTTTTGTTTTAGTACAAGTTTTACTATTATTATTATTATTATTATTATTATTATTATTACATGATATTTTCTAGATAATTCTAATGACATTTAATTAAATTGAGTTTTTAGTAAAATTGTTTTTTTTTTTCTTTAGAAAATAAACATAACTTTAGCATATCTTATAATTAAGATTTGAAAAAGATACGTATAGAAATACATATCTTACAATTGTATTTCGATACGTATTGAGATACGCATTTTATGATTCAGATTTAGAAAGATACGTATCTTACGGATAGGATTCATAAAAGATATGCATGAAGATACGTATCCAATCGTATCTTTAACATATCTTATAGTTAGGATTTAGAAAAAATGTTTTTGATACGTAATGGTTTTAAAATAAAAAAAATCTTAACCAGGGGTTTCAAAAAGATAAAGTTAGTTAAAGTTTTCTTTAATTTAGGAAAACTAGATTTTTTAGACTTTTTTTAAATAACAAATTGATTAAAAAAAAACGTAAACTTAGCTCAAATTTTGAAATAAAAATCAACCCACTAAATATTTTTATAAAAATAAGAGAACTACGGCTGGTTTTATCCCAACTAGTGGATACGTAGGTACCTTCAGGGCAATCGTATAAAAAAATTTTCCCCTGTTTTTAGAAATTCGTAATTAAAAAAAATAAAAAATCATTTTGGTCATCTTTCATATATTTAGGTATATTTTTTGCATTTTCAGAAAATTATAAAAATAAAAGTCCACTGATTTTTTTAGTTTTCACATAGTGACATAGTTTTAGTAGGTTAGTCCCCGAACTCCGTTTTTTTATTCTAATTTTCTAAAAATTAAAATTTTTTAGAATATCCGTAGACCAATAATCAAATTAAGGTTTTTCGACCCGAAAGGCCTAATTTCATTTTTTTATTAGTTAAACCAGTTGACAACTCCAATTTTTAATTTTTTTAAGAAAAGTATTTCCTTAATTTAATGTGAAGTAATTTTCATTAAGCAGCTTGGTTTTATAAATAAGTTAAACTAAAAATTGAAATAAGGCTCGATACTGTGCATACACATTTGAACCAACCTATGTCAAATATTCTAATAGAAGTTCAAAATCAGGGATTTCTTGCTTTGTCAAAGAGGATGAGAAACAACCCTTTGAGGAAAAATTCTAACAAGTATTTTGATTTTCATAGTGATCACCGTTATAACACCGAGTGTATTCAATTGAAGAATACACTTAAAGATGCTATTTAAAAAGGGTGTTTTAGAAAATTTATTACTGATAAGGATGATAGGATGAAGTGTCCTATCCAAAGAAGAAGAATTGATCTACAATCTCGCAATAGCAAAGCCAAGAATGATAATCAAGAGTTAGTAGCTCAAGATAATGATGGGGTCAATAACTAAGCTCTTAGAGGGGAGATAAATGTGATTTTTAGAGGACTAAGAGGAGGAAGTATGTTAGCTACACCGAGCTCGGTTGATCCTCCATGAGATCATGTGCTATGTATTCGAGGTGAAAGACATAAGGTAGATGATATGATTATTTTTTCAAAATTTGATAAGGATTGGTAAATGCAATGTAGAGCAATAGTTGGACAAGGCTTTGTACTTGAAAGCCTTGAAAAGAGATCAATTATACCATATTGAGCAAAGATGAGCCATCATCTGGAGGTATGAGGTGAGCGAATAGAAGAAATATTATCCATCTAGTTAAGTGATGATCTCGAGCATACAACTAAAATTGGAGAAAGTATGGCCCTTAACCTCTAGGAATGTATGGTAAACTTCCTATGAGTTGATAGGGATGTCTTCACATGGTCCCCATCTGACAAGCCTGGTATCTTAGAGGAAGTGATCACTTATTAGCTCGACATTAACTCGAATGTCAAGGTAGTTCAGTAGAAGAAAAGACATTTTACTCCATAGAGGTAAGCCATGATTAAAGGGAAGATATAGAAATTGTTGAAAGCGAATTTTATCAGAGGATAGCCATACCTAACTTGGTTGGCCAGCTACATATTGGTCAAAAAAGCCAATGGAAAATGGTGGATGTGTATAGATTTTACCAACTCAACAAAGATTGATTGAAAAACTATTTTCCCTTACCCCAAATAGATCAACTGGATGGCTCTACTTTAAGGCATGCCTTACTGAGTTTTATAGATGCCTTTTTAGGATACAATCAGATTAAGATACATCTTCTAATCAAGTATACACTTCCCTTATCACCAAATTTGGATCATACTGTTATGAGGTCATGCCATTCTGTTTGAAGCATGTAGAAGCCACATATTGCAAGCTAATGATGACGATGTTAAGCTATAAATACATAGAAATATTGAAGTACATGCGAATGATATGGTTATAAAAAGCAAGACTAGTGATGACCATCTTTTCACCTCAAAGAAACCTTCAATACTCTAAGGCATCACAATATGAAGTCAAACCCTCAAAAGTATGTGTTTAGGGATTCATTAGGGAAATTTCTAAGATTCATGGTGACAAAGCGGGGGATAAAAGCTAACCTCAAGAAGATCCAACCTATTTTGGATATGAAATCCTCAAAGTCCATTAAGGAAGTCCAAAGGTTGATAGGAAAAGTTGCAGCCTTAAACCATTTTGTATTAAAAGGTGTTGAGAAGTATGTAAAGTTTTTTAGGTTCTAAGGAATCCTTTTGAGAATGGATGGAGAAGTGTGTCCAGACTCTGTAAATTTAACCTTCTAAACATAGTGTTGGACTCGAGTATCGTAAATATTTCCCTAAGTCAATAAGACCACATAAAATGAATACTAACTAAAATTTTAAACTCGGAATTTAAAATGAACTTGAAAGATCCAATTATACGATTTGGAAACCCTAATCATGCAAGAAAACCCCAATCCCTACATATACGTACTTTTAAAAATGTAAACCTAAACTTAACAGGAACTGTAAATATCAAATCATAAAAATTTTTAAAAGTCAATAAAATTATCTTAATGCTTGAAAAGCCATAAATCAATAAAATTTTCAATAATTTTGTAAAATCGTCTAAAACTGATAATGAACAAATCAAGGATTATTTCAAGTAGTAATAATCAACAAAACTAAACTAATTAAAGGAATAAATTAATAAATTTACAAAAATTATTTTTACTTGTGTACATAAGTAGCCCCATATATGTATATATATAAATATATTATTAAGCAATTTTCTTCTCTTTTCTTAATCTATCATATTATATATATATATATATATATATTGCATAATAAAGCGATATTCCTAAATAATTAAGTCAATTGAACCTTAAGCTCCTAAGTGTAAGTCAATTATTCTTGAGTTGGTGAAAAACCCTAAAATGTACATAATCTCACTTGAACTCTAAAACATACTTAAACTCACTCGAACCCAAAACCTTGGGATAATCAGGGACTTATGGCCTTAAATAAATAATTAAAAATATAATTTCAATAAATTTTATTCAACTCTAGAAAACTCTAAAATTTCTTAAGAAGCAAATAATAACCTACAAATTAATTTGAGAATCAAGCCCTAAAATTAACTTCATATAAAACAATTTCCTTATTTTCACTTATAAGCCATGTTATATATGGATAAGTTGTAAACCCTACTTTTTAACGTACTTGTGATTCAACTAAGAACACTACCTAAATATTCCCAAGGATAAACTAAGCTAAGAATTCAAGTTTACATTTAAAAATGAATCTAATTTTCCAATTTGAAACCCTATTATCGATAAAACTTAAATACAAGGACCATAGACTCTAAACGCAAAACCCTAAAACAATTAAGGACTTATAACCCTAAGCAGTAAGGAATTTTAACCCTAAGTAATTAATCGATAATTTAATTTGAATAATTTTATTCAACTTTAGAAAATTTCACAATTTTATAAAAATCAAATCATAAATTACAAAACAATACAAGATGAAAACCTAAAAACAATTTTCTATAAGACCATGCCCTTATCTTCATGTCCAAGCCTTACACTTCAATAAGTAGATCAACCAATCAGTTTAGATAACTTATCAATTGAGAGTTGGAATCATTTATCAATTGATAACTTATCAAAATCTAGTGATAAGACATTTTCCTTATCACGCCTTCACTTATACTATATATGGATAATTTTTCACAAGATTTCATATACTTAACTTCATTAAATGAGACAAGACCATTCCATGACCCAAAAGGACTTTAATGGTAGATTAAAAGAAGGAAGAAAGGAGGGCCATGCTCTTGTCTTTCAACCATTAATCACTTTCTCTTACACATCACTATTTACCCCTTAATGCTTACATCATCAATAGTTGCAATTGTTGACTTTTGTGTAAGCTACAAGACAATCAATTAAAGCTTCTTGCATACCCTTCTTTTCTCATTCAAAATCTGCCACTCTCTCCCTCTTTCACTCCCATTTGCACTTCCTCTTCTCTCACTTTAAACACAAATCAAAAGAAGAAATCTAACTCCACAAATTCCCAACATTACCGCCACCATTTTTACTTCCATACTCATGGCAATTTCTCCTCTTATTCTTGTTTCATTTTCTTTCACCATCTAAGATCTTTTAGAACTATTAAAACCTTTCACAAAGCCCATTCCAAATGATAAAACAACTCGGGTTTCCAAAAGGTGGCAAAAAGGAGGAAGCAAAGTTAAGAGCTTAAGTAGAACCTTAGTGGACAACCACCATACTTTACTTTAAAGGCGAGTAAGTGTTTCTTGTGATATGTGGGTTAGTATTTATGTTAGGAGACTTTGATTTCTTAAAGATATAAGTAAGGTTTAAGTTGTTATAACACCAAAAACCGTTTTAAGAAACAAACTCATGAAACCCTTACATGAAGTTGAAACATGAGCATGTAAAGTTGGTGTTTTGTAAAGATACTTATGTAACACTTTGAATAGAAGATTTTAAGTTGAGAAAATCTTTAAACAAGAACTTGAATGGAAGATGAACATGCTGGACGTAAGGGTTCAAAGGTCATGTGAATGTTGATTTTATTTTCGTTAAGTTAAACATGCTCAAATCTAGACTTAAGTTAAGGAAAAATCCATCACGTGAAGTTTTATGAAGAAACCAACTTTGTATGACATGAGCTATGATATGGAGCTTGTATTAAGTATAAGATCTTCTATTTCTTTGTGTGGAGCATGATTTAAAGAATCATCTTATGGAAGAAAAGTTAAGTTAAGATTTGGATACAAGTAGTTTAAGTGCATAATCTAACAGCTAAACTTAAGGAAATGATGAAACAAGTTGATGAAACAAGTTGAAAAACTAAGCGAGAACCCCTTGGAATCATAACGAACAGATCTGTAACATGGGAAAAAGATGCTTAAAAATATGATAAAAGTAAATGAACAAAGTGAAAAGATCAACCAAAGCAAGTAAGGTAAGTATACAAAACCTAAAACTCAAAACCGAGCCTAAAACTCTCAAAACTAGCCTAGAACTCTAAGTTAGGCCTTCAATAAAATTCTGACCAGTACTTTAAAACATTAAGAGAGGATGTTTTGAAGCCCATAAGAAATTCACTTAAGGCCCCATAAGCCCACCAAAGTCATTAACTTTAGTTGAACAAAAAACAAGCCTATTTGACAACCTAAGCCCACTAAAGGGCCCATGAAGTGGTTGTTAGCCTTAGGAATATAACTCAAAGTTGTAAATATGACCTGGAGTATTTTAAGCTTAGGATAAAATCTTAAGACCAAGCCCAAAGGATTTCTCAAGTTATAAAAAAGCTCATTTATCATACAAGGCGTAAAAGCACTCCAACACATGAGGAATGTTACTGTTCTAACCCATGGATAGAATTGTATGCCTCATTTTGAAAATCTAACCTCCCCACGTTCAAGTACACTCGAAAACAATGAAGATTTACTATAAGATCATAAAAATCAGATTTAAAACGAAAAAGTCATACGCGATTGAACTTTCAAGTAAAACCGGAAAAATTTATGAAACCAAGTCCAAAGTATAACTTAAAGGGTTTTAGCTTAATTTTCTAGGTTTTATTTCAAATCCTTATAGTATCGCATTTGCGATGTACAAGAGACTTGGTTTTAGGGAGATGACCTATCCCGGATTATTTTGATTGATCCGCATGGCTGAGTGAGTAAATTCCCGATGACTCTTTACTTGATTATGCTAGTAGAATAGATGTACCTAAACTTATATATATATATTTGGATGCTTGTAGGATATTAGAGATTCATGTGTATGGATTTATGGATGAATGTGATGACTTGTTAATTATATATATAATAATGGGAATTGTTTGTACTAATATATACATGTGAATTGTATGGAATGAAATTGTTTGATCACCTTGAAATCGAGTTAATCACTTATACGATTAAGAAATCAAAATGAATCATGCATTCCCTATATTGCATACGGATAACATCGACTGCCACTTTACGCAGAAGATGGGAAGGGACTTACAGGAATACGAGATTCCTGCAAGATTAGGTACTAGCTATGTCATCACATTTATTGAGTCTCTGTCCTAAGCTTATGGGCTTACTAGGCGCTAGGAGACGCCAACTGTCGGCTAGGGGCTAAGTCTCGTGGCTTCTATTTAGGGCATGTGTTTATGGATTGCGAAGGCTACCACACCGCTAGACTTGGGATTTTAAAAATATGATTTGTTATTCAGTAAAGAAAGTACACACACACACACACACATACATGTATATATATATATATAGCTTTGTTTTGGCTTAAGCACAATAGTGCAAATGAAATAAAACTCAAGGTCTAGAACCTGGATTTTGGTTTAGGTCGGTTAATTATCTCCAAACCCCAACTACAGGGGTTGTAATTCTCAGTCGTATATAGATCTTAGGCCACTGCATGCATTGTTCGGCATATTAATTGTTCATGCATTCATATAATTGTGCATTTAATAAATTTCTGTCATACGGTATTGATGAGGGTAATTATCTCACTAAGCATAAACTTACACTCCAATAGTTCTTTTCCTTACAGGTTGATTGATAGTTAGGAATGGGATAGGAATTGAGTGCAGAGTGCTACCATTGAATTAATATGATGAAAAGCTTATGTAGTTAATTCGGAATGCTCCAAAAAACGACTAATGTCTCAATTAAGTTTAATATCTTTAGTAAGTTTAGAATTTTCTAGAATTGTCTATCTTCTTTCACTATTTTGGTAGGGGATACTGATTCTCTGCGGTTCTGAAGAACTGTGGAAAAAAAAAATATGCATAATTATTTATATTATATAATGAGTCAATGAACTAAAATTGCAGACTTTAGCAAATAACTATTTAGAGTCTTGCAATCTCTGACTTGCAAGGCGATTTTCTTATCATAGGTGCATACGTGATATGGAAATTTTAAGCAATACTACTAGGCTCCTCTTAGGGTCACTACAATGTGAGAAAGCGTTTAGATCATTGAAGGAGTTCCTTACAATGCCTTCTATCCTCTTAAAGCCTATTGATGGTGAAGTTTTGTATTTATGTCTCTTAGTTAGTGATCAAGTTCTCTCATTTGTGCTAGTATGTGTAAAGGGGAGGATCCATTGTTTAGTTTATTATGCTATTCGCGTTTTACAAGGTTTAGAACTCCATTACATGAAATTAGAGAAGTTAGTATTTCCAATTGTTGTAGCAATAAGCAAGCTTCGACCTTGCTTTAAAGCATACCAAATTGTTGCTCTAATTGACCTGTTATTAAAGTAAGCACTACAAAAGCCTAGTGCTTTAAGTCAGATGGTGAAGAATGCCATAGATTTGATTGTCTTCAACATTCAATATCAGATAAGAGAGGCATATAAAGATTAGATCTTAACTGAATTTGTAGTAGAATTTACAAGAAGTAAAGAATCTATTATTCAAAATCAAGAACTGACTTGGATCCTATATGTTGATAGGTTGTCAACTTATGAAGGTAGTGGTGCTGGTCTAAATTTAAAAGGCCAATGAGAGCATGGATTTCGTATGCTAAAAAATTCAGGTTTTCTATTAGTAACAATGAGTTTGAGTATGAGGTACTCATAGTAGGAATGAAGTCGGCAAAAGAGATTGAAGCCAAATGATTGGACATATATTCAGACTCTTAACTGGTCATTAACCGAGAAAAAGGGGATAGTACTATAAGGGATGAAAACATGGGAAAATATCTACAGTTTATTAAGGAATTAATTGGATCATATTTTGAGTATTGGTACTTAATGAAGATTTGATGGGCACAATGCAGGGGAGCTTTCAAAGTTGGCTTCCATAGGTTTATTGAGCTAGGAAGAAAAGTTTCATAGAGTACCATCAGAAAAGGGCATGCATAGGCAATCTATAGAGTATTTGGAAGTGAAATCCAAAGAGCTAAAGCCTTGTTGGGTGGATCCTATCCTTGGATACTTAAAAGAAGGAATCCTACCTACAGATACCAAAGAAGCTTGGAGATTCATTTACAAAGTCGCCAACTTTACCATTATAGATGGAGAGCTATATAAGAGAGGATTAAGCATGTTGCACCTTAAGTGCCTGTATCCTATCAAAGCTAAATAGGTCTTATCTAACCTACAGTCGAGAGTATGTAATAATCACATCAAGGTTGGAGCTCTATATGTGAAACCTTTAAGGCTTAGCTATTAGTGGCCCATTATGAAGAAGGATGTCCTTAAGATGGTTGAAATTTATGATCACTATCAAAACAATGCTCTTAGAAAGGCTACTAAGTGCATATTTTATCCCACTCACTACTCAGCCTTTCAACTAATGGGGATTACATATTTTGGGCCCCTTTTCTAAGACCACCAAACAAAGGCAATATATCATTATAGTGGTAGACTATTTTACAAAGTGGGTTGAGGCTAAGGTTGTCGCAAGGATAATAGAATGGAGCACAGAAGCCTTGTTATTAGTAATATTTTGATTAGGTTCGGGATTCCTTATGCCCTCATTATAGATAATGGTCCTTAGTTTGATAATGATAGGTTCAAAGAGTTTTGTGAGGCATGTCACATTTGATTGTGTTATGCATATGTTGTACAACCTCAGAGCAATAGACAAATAGAGGTTGTCAATAAGGTTATCCGTCATAACCTATGAAAGAGGGTGAACTAAGCTATGAGTAAGTGGGCAAATGAGTTATCTAACATTTTGTGGGACTACCAGGCTAAACATAGGACCTCAATTGGTGAAACCCCTTATAATTTGGCTCTTGGATTTAAGGCGGTTCTACCAATTGAGCTCTAGTACAAGAGTTTGAACTTATGACCTTAAGTATAATGACATCAGCCTCTAAGCAAATCTCAACACCATCAATGAGATTATAACTCTAGCGAAGGTCGATTTAACTACTTACCAACAATGTGAAACTTGAAATGAATACAAATAAGTCAAGCATAAGTGTTTTCAACCTAGTGATTTCGTATGTAAGAAGACAGAAACTCTTAGAGTTAAGGAAAGTTTGGGGCAATTGACTCTAGCATGGGAAAACCCTATAAGGGCAAAAAAGGTCGTAGGGAAAGGGTTGATGGTCAACCTAATTCCAAAGATTAGAACACATATAATCTAAGGTCGTACTTCGAGTGATCAACCTCTTTAAGGTGAAAAATATATTTAGATTTGTAACTTGGAATTCATTGACCAATTGTGTTTCTTTTTAGATTAATTTTTGTTATTTTTCTTTATGAAGTTGTTTCATTGTTAATATTTATGTACGGAGTCATGTGTTAACATGTCTTTGTCTTTCATGTTTCATAAAGATGTTAACAATGGAATGTTTCATTTATATTATATTTATTGATATTATACCTTGTTTGATGTCTTCCTTTAGCATTAAAAGTTCAATATGGGATGAGGCTAATCTAAGGTCTATATTGTTATCCCACACCAACACGAATGGTTAACAGGTTCTATTTTGACTTCTCTTTAAACATAAGAAGTAAAATATCTCTAAACCCTACATACAACAGATGATAAGTAAATTATGCAATGCGCTATCCCTAAATCCTATAATGAACATTAGATGACAATAATAGGGCATCTAAAGTTCAAGATCGAAAAGATCCAGTTAAAATTCTCTAAGTCCTATGATAAATATGGATAATGAGTTATAAAAAGCCTTAAGCGATTAAGGAGTGATAAGCTTAAGCACTCTAAGTCCTAAGATAAGCACAGACAACAATTCATCTAAAATCTTAAGCTACTAAGTAGCAATGGGTTGTAACTCTAAGTCCTAAGTAAGGGCAATAAGGTACTAAAGGCCTTCTGTATTAACTATAGGCTAGAATCAGGAAGTGAGACAAGTAAGAAAATGCAATCCAAGCATAGAATGAATTAGAATTGATGCTATATTCAAGCCATGGAAAATAAAAATATAAACATTTGTATATGAAATGAAGGTTACCATTTCGATCTAAATGTGAGATGAGAGTTTTTGATAGAGAGAAAAAATAAAATAGAATAGAACAAAAGTAGTTCAATCTTTAACATTTGAATTATCAGGAGCTAGGGATGGATCAATAGGAGGGTTAGTAGCAGGAGCATCAGGGCTAGCATTTCGAATCTTACCTTAAGCAGTAGTGAAAGTAATATCATCTTCAACAAGTCGGTTGCCCTCTACTTCTTAATTGGAATCATTCTCTTTAGTTGTAGGAGTTTCCTCCTTCTGACCTCTAATTGCAAAATTCAAATGGTTGAAGTCATAATTTGGATGGTAAATTAAAATCTCCTCCCTAGCTAAGTTGATGCCATCCAACATTTTCTCTAAGAGCATGCTCATGTACTCTTTACTATCTTAAACCTCTTAAAGGACCCTCTCATAGCTATCCCCTTGATCAAATTTTTCTTTAAGGTTGGTGACCTTAATTTTCAACTCATCATGTGAGCTCTACAGGTATCAAACCTCTTCAACATGTTTATCCTTAAGATTGTTAAGCTCGTTTTAGGTCCCTTGCATGCTAGTGATGAATTGGTGCTCTTCTTTTGTTCCTCTATTAGGGCAACCTCCTTTTCTTACCATAACCTATCCTCCTTATTTAGCTTCCCCTTCAAGCTTTTCACCTCCTCATATAACTTAGTTTTCTCCTAGCCCCACTTTTGCCTATGTTTCATTTTCTTGACCTTAGCATGAGGCAACCTAATCCTTAGCCTCCTCTATAATATGAAGAGGAAAAAAAAAAGAAAGAAAGAAAGAAAAGAAAGGGTAAAGTAAGATGTACAAAGTAAGGGTAAGAAACCAAATAGGTGAAACCCTTATTACCTTCTTCTCCTCTACTATGGCATTGATGATCATAAGTAGATGTTGAGAATATTGAAAAATAAAGAATAAAGTTACAAAGAGAAATGCAAAAACACTAACTCTTGTAATAATCTATCAAATCCTTACATCATATATTTCAACAGCAACCAATTGTTGAAGATTGTTAACACCAGTAGTTGGCAACACTTAACATTCTTAGTGATTGTACTAATAACCTCAAGAAGACGGATCTCCCCTGATAACTCAAAAGTAATCTTACCATTACCAACTAATTAGATGATACAGTGTACTTATAAAAATGATAGATTTCAAGATACTTTAAAAATAGAGATTTTCAAAACAATATTGTCTTAGCCGATTAGTGTGTCAGATCATCTACAATAATAATACAAAACGGATTCAGTTAAGTGCCATATCCTAACTTGCTCCTCCAATCTAGGTGAATCAAAAAGAGAATTTAGAATTACAATTGGAATTGAAATATGAGCAAAAAGCAGCAATTAACACAAATAATACAAATGTGGGTTTGTGACATGTTTCTGATGTAGTGGTGAGGGTATGCCGTTAAGATATCAGGGAGTGCTTTTTAACTAAGTTTTAACAGAATTCACTTGTGCTTGATCTTAAGTAGAGCATCTCACTCAACCATGTAGTAGAGAATCTTCTCTCGGTTTCATTTCCCTATATGATCAGCTAAATACATAATTCTTGTCACGTATTAAATATTTTAGCTCTAGAAACTAGGGGGTCAATATCCTCATGATCTTATAACCTATCCGAATCCATGGTTTCATAGTTGTAAGAACCTGTTGTCAATACTTCACTAACTTAATGAATCATTTAGGGAATTACATAACTAATCTCCTGTCAGTCTCATAATTATGCAAACCCATTAACTCTCAAGGGCACTTCTTAAGACTATTCTCCTCTTAGTCTTATAATCATAAGGAAACTCATTGAAAATTTTGTTAGCAAGCACCTTAAGGAGTTGAAATGAAATACTAATCGTCAAAATCCCATCTAAATACACATATCCATATCAAAACTACAAAGTTACACCATCTACAATATCCATATTATCATAAACCCACTAAAAACTACTTAGCTACTCATAGTATTAACAATTATAGCAACAAAAGATGGAAAAATAGCATGAAACTCCATTGGAGAATAAGATAGCAAGATGATAATGAGGGAAAAAGTTATAAAATGAAAGGAAGATAGTAATGGCTCACTAAGCTAACTTAAATGTACATCAAAATCATAAAAACATTTACCAAATATCATAAACAAGTCAATAAGATAGTAAAATAGACAATAAACTCATAAATATAGACTTAACAATACTAATAACCTAATTGTGGTTGACATTCTTTGTTGTAAATGCAAGTATTTATAATTTTAGGCTACTAATTGATCGGTGAGACAAGTAGACACATATCAGCATTGGGTCATCTCTATGTTTTATGAAATGCTGAGTTTAAGGAAATTAGGGTTTTAGACAAAAAACCCTAACCCTAATTTCTCTTAATGGTGACATGAGTGAATCCTACCCTACACTTTCTGCTCACTATATCATCCTTTTCGTTGATTGATCACCTAAGGGGTCATTGTAACCTTGATTCTTCAAGGCATATTGATTAATCGATGGTAAGACTATTAATCGATTGGTCAGCCAAATTCACTAGAGCTCTTGATTTTAGCCTCCTTGATTAAATGATGGAGGCTACTAAGACCATGGTAGCCCCTGTGTACCTATACATAGGATATAGAATTAGTAAATTCATTTCAATTTAATCCTTTTATGCATTTTTAACAAATTTACGCAAGTTGCTTCTTAGATGTTTGCATGTAAAGGGTCATTTTGGTGATTCGGCCTTTAATCCAATTTAATCCCATGGACCGATTTTTTAGGATAATGATAGAGATTAAGGGATTAAGCCTAATTAAGGATGTTTTAAAGAAATCTGGTTTGATAGGCTTAGAATAAGGATCATCGAACTGGATTTTCCAATCCCTGCCTTGCTTAGTTATCTCATGTGCAAAAATTAGGCTTGAAAATGGTTCTTTTGAGCTCATTTGGGCATCATCCTTCATATCCATTACTATGAAATCAACTTAGAAGTCACATGGTCCAACATTAATAGGTATGAAGTGGAGTTCTCCTAAGGTTGTAGTGTAACCTCTATTGGTAGTTTGTATGTAATATGGGCTTTTCTTCGTAGAACTCTCCAATCCTAGTTCCTACATAGTTTTTCCTAACATAAAATTATTTGATGCACTTGTATCTAACAGTACTCTTGGGAAAAACTTATCTAGTATAATACGTGGCACTATGGATCTTCCTGGATCCTTCAATTTGTATGCAAATTGGAAACCATTAGCACCTTTTGATGGGAATCAAGCTATAAGGCCCCTAACTCGTAGCCAAGCTCGAGGACTAGAAAGGATAATATGATGAATCCTTATGTTCCAACCAACCCTTGCTGAGGTCGAGTACCTCTTTGCCAAGTCACCTTTAATGCCATGCCATATGATCGCCCATTATTGTGTGGCATGTCAAGTTAACGATTACTTTTTGTTGTTGAGTTGACCAATTACTCAGCCTCTTCCTTACCAAGAAGCCGAGAGAGAAAGACCGGACTGATTAGGCCATTTCTGCTCGAACAAACCCATGCGTCTATACTTTTTGTCAGCATCTACTAGTAACCTCACCAATGCAACATCGCTACGAGTACTGTATAATGTGTAGAATTTAAAGCACTAGTGATTGTTTTTCTTATATATTCATTTTTACCCTTTTATATCTTGTAACATTGCTTCTTTTACAAATGTCCTTTTTTTCTTTTCCGCTTTGAGCTAGTTGCCCTAGTTTACAGGTATATATACCCATGTACTTGTAGTTGTAAGAGATCAGATAATCTTCAATACACTTTTAAGTACTTTCCTCCCTACGTAAACACTGTTGCTTACTCTTGGCATCACTCTTGTCCTTTCCCTTAAGTAAGGTTAAGTAGTGAGTAAACTTATTGGACCAATTTATACGTCACATCGAATTGTACCGTAAGTCCTCAGAAGTTTCATAGGTGCGACATATCCTCTAGAGTTGTTTATGGGTCTTTCTTACTGTTTTCATCCTTGCTTTTACCCTTTTGTACCTTTCCCCGCTGACTCTTTTCAAGCTTTCTACAAGCTCAGACCCATTCAGTGACCGACTCATCTTGGTATTAGAGCAAAGGTTTTGTATGAGTTGTAGTTAGTTCTTCCTGAGTTCTGTCATACTCTGTTTTGTATGTGCAAAACAGAACAAGTTACTATATTTACTTAACTACTGTGTTGTTTACTGTTTATTCTCTAAAGTATTTGTTTGAATTTCAATTTGCGTGGAAAAATGATAGATCTAAGTATGAATATTAATGCTGGTGATGATAGTGGAGTTGTCTACCATAGACAACAATCTCAAGGAACTCCTAGAAGTACTGGTGAGAGACTTGATGAGCTAACTTACCTCTTGGTCGATCTGACTCGAGTTGTTCATGTACTGTCTTACTAACCCACTAAGGCCATGTAAAACACTCCACAAAGTTGCTCAACCTATTAAAGGTCAAAATCCAACTCAACCATTTTGAGGTGAAGGAGTTGGCAGATAAGTAAGGCGAAAGATTAACTTGAGAGAGCTAGATGAGGAAGAAGAAGAGTATTTTGAAGAGGAGTGTGTACATATCCCCAGAGCATCTGACCATGTGAAGCTTCAAATTCTAAGTTTTAATGGATCTAAGAATGTTGACGAGTATCTGGATTAGGAAGAAAAAGTGGAGCATGTGTTTGATTATTACCTGTCACGAATTGAGGATGGCCTAGTCATGGCAGATGTCATATACTGTACGAAGAACCCCTGATTGGTCACCCTTCCAATCAAGAACTCTTCACATAATATATAAGGCTCTACAACCACTAGTTTCCTAAGAACATATAGATTTACATAATATCATCACACCAACATATTTATATAAAATTTAAACTATAAAGCTTATAATATACAGTAATTGAGTACATCTAAGTCTAATATACTAGTAAAACAAAAGTACATGAGTAAGAGTTTACATAAACTATTCTCTCTCAATACACAGGATAGCTCGCACTTGCCTAAGTCCCTAAGCTAACCTATGGCATCCCTCAGCCAGCCTCTACGAACAAGCTATCATGCAGCAAAAGTCTAAAGGAGTGTAAGCCTAAGCTTAGTGAGCAAAACCCTCAGCCACACCATAAGCAAGTTATAAATACATTATATTCACACATATGAATGAATGATCAAGTAGAATGCCAAACAATATATATAATTAACTAGTTCATATACGTAACTCAGATTTAATGCCCTCTAAAGTCAAGGTTAGAGTATGCACGGCACCAATCAGATCTTGGTATTATACTAGAACTTACTTTATTACGAAACTCCATGCTCCATACTCAAATCAAATAATTCTTTTAGTTTCATAAAAACCAAGTTCTAATATAATTGTGAGTAGACCCCCACAGTCCATACTTACCCCTAAATAGAGGCCTTTAGAGTCAACCCTTAGCCAAGTGATTGGCACCTCTAAAGCCTAATGTGCCCACGAGCTAGGATAAGGTCATTTTGTACGAGTGCATCATACAGAACCAATAAATTAATAATAACAACCCCCAAATGGCCTCTCTTTACCTCCGTGTGATGTGATAGCCAGAATTGTATCTATGCGATGCATGTTAATGCATGTTCTAGTTTCTATTTATAAGCCGAGCATAGTTAAGTTCAAATTATGTTGTGACCATCCAATAGTACATACAATCATTTTCTATACTACCATGCAACAATCAAAATATTATCTGTACTTAAGGTAAATTCACAACTCAATACATAATATCATACACAAGTGTTTCCCAAACCCCACACTGTATTCAATTAACAATAATATTTAAGTTCACTATCTACAATCATAAACAAGCATGGAATCATAGGGTAAATACTCACTCAGCCATAGTGACTTGCCCTAATCGTAGTAATCGATCGAGAGATCCTCGCTCACCTCGGGATCACCTGATCATTATGATTTGATAAGGCTAGTAAGTAATTGAATTAACTAATAATTCTAAATATCTAGTTACTTGATTCTACTTAACTTACTATTAATTTTTATCCGGTTAAACCTTATTATTAATCGTATGTAACTTTTTTGTTCTATTTATGATATTTATGAATTTATAGTCGTTTCTCATCGTTTTTAGAAGTACGTTCACGTAGTGATGTCTGTTTTGGACATTAAGACCCGTGTTTTACGATATAGATTAAATTTGTAGAAATTTAACTATGGAAACTTAATTCTCTTATTACTTATATTTATATCTTTTGTTTATACTTAATGATTTAGTTAACCCTTAAATTCTTATACTTAGAGGATTTTACTTTACTATTACTAATTTATATACTTAATTAAGTATAATCCAATTTAGAAAGTGTATTAAGGCTTACTAATTTAGGTACCTAATTATTGTACACTCTTCTTATTTTCTTATTTTACAAACCTATGCTTATGTCATGACTTATGTCATCACTGACTTATGTCATCACTTGCTTATGTCATGGCTTATGTCATCTTTTGATTACCTCGTTGCTTATGTAATATCTAAATGTCTTATGTATACTTCACTTAACCTCTTATGTACATATACCTTTACTATACTTATATGTATACTAGCATACTTATACATATACTTATACTTATACCGTATTTATACTTATACATATACTCATATACCTATACGGTTATATACATATTTTTGTACAAATTTCGTATGCCTAATTTTTCTCTTAAGAAAATCTTCCTAATTTCATTCTTTTGTGTTGTTAAGTGTTTATTTAGTATAGTATAGGTATGTATAGTTAGGATTTGTCTTAATTTAGGTTATATACATGGTAAATACTCATGTACCAAGATCCCCATACTTGTATTCTTTTAGTATATCCTTATGTACACATACTTAAGAGCATATAGATACGTATTCCTTTCCTCTTCTTCATGATTCCTAACTTCTTATACTTAAAGATGGGAACTTTATGTCCTCTTCATTAAGATCACACTTAACACGTGTCTACTTATCTAATCTACCTAATTACCTAACTAATGAATAATATAAATTAATATAAAGTAACTCAATTACATACCTTAGTTTGTATTGGAATTATGGAGACAAAGTGGAAAGTGTTGAAAGTGAAATGGAAGAAGAAGGATCACGACATGGAAGGGCTTTTGCTTTGTACTTTTTTGTTTTGTTTTGATTATGGAAGAAAGGAAATAATGGGGTCTAGAAAGGGAAATGAATGGACGGCAATCAAAGGGAAGGGAAGAAAGAAAAACCAAAAGAAAAGAAAAGAAAAGAAATCATTAGATGCTAAGATATTTTTCCTTATGCATTAGTGTCTTTTGTTGACTTTTCCAATTGTTGACTTTAGTCAACTGTGTTGACTTAGTCAACCTTTTGACCTTGGTCAACATATGTTGACTTGGTCAACTTTCTTTAAGCATATGCCATTTTGTACACATAATGTAGTAATTAAGGAAAATTAAGGGAAAAATTAAGGAAATGAGGTATTTGGTGAATTGATTAGTAAAAGTAGTTGATGAGGTCTTACTTTAGGTATTTATAGCTTATATACATCATTTGGTAAACTACTTAGTGTAACTAGCATGAAAAGTACTAATTAGGGTATTAAGGTTCACTACATTTATCCTAATCTTCAACTATACCCCTAACTCTATGTAATATTATCTTAATCATATACTTAAGTGATAAATGTAATATATGATTCATTATCTTAGTTCCTAAAGGACCACTTGAGGATTCAAAACATATATGCATGATTGAAAGTTATCTCTAACCTTTTACTAATAATTTGGCAAAATACAAGGGTTATATTATCAATTAGGGTTTTAGGGTATATTATGCTGAATTAGTGTACATATGTCTTTAAGGTGATCCTTTTAGGGTTTCTATCACTTTTGAATGAAATATTTAGCATTTAGATACATTTAGGGTAGAAAAGTTTCTCACATGATTGGTTAATTCTTTTAAGCTTTTTACTTTCATTAGCCTTGTCAACTCCTAAATTATTTAACATAGTTGAGTCTATTTCAAAAGCTAAATCGAAAATTTAGGAGTTTATACTACCAATATGAGGATTATGAGAAAGTGAGGACTGTAACTATTGAATTTTCTAGGTATGCTGCCATGTAGTGGAAGAATTTTCAGGCCATAAGAAGAAGAGAGGAGTACCGAGATATTAATACTTGGGTCGAGATTAAGAGGGTACTCAAAAATAGATTTGTGCTGGAAACATATCTCCAGGATACTTTCACACGGCTTTAAGAGTTGAGACAAGTAAGCCGAACTATTGATGAATATGTTCAAGAATTCTAAATGCTTATGATAAGATGCAAAGTGGAGGAACCACTTGCCCGAACAGTTTCAAGGTTTGTCACTAAGTTGAGAGGAGACATGCGAGACATTGTGGAACTCCAACGATTTGACACAATAGATAAAGCTGTTAGGATTGCCCAGCAGGTAGAGAGGTAAAGAAGAAGCCAAGTAGCGACTAGAGTGTCGACTAGCCAACCCGGATAGGCAAGTAACCAAACACTGCCGAGTACCGAGCCAAGAAGTAGGATAGATGTTAGAGTCGAGTAGAAAAGCCAGCTCGAAGATCTAGTGCCAACCCAAACACATGAGAAAGGGCAAGTGTCTAGTAAGAACGTATGAGAAAGGGTAAGGGTTTAGTAGGAAGACTAGCCAGATGAAATCCTTTAAATGCTAGGGGTTCGCACATATGGCTGCTCAATGCTCGAACCAAAGGATAATGGTCATTAAGGGAGATACCCTGAAGTTAAATGTAGAGAGTACGAATGAGGAACCTAAGGAAGAGGAGGTTCCTACCAAGAAAGAGTTGATTCAGGAAGACGTGTATGTTGAGAACTTGGACCAGCTACTTATGGTTATCTGACGCATTATGAGTTTGGAACCTTCACGAGAGGAGGAGCAGAGGGAGAACTTGTTTCATATCACCTATAAGGTGAATGAATAGATGTGTGCCCTTATCGTGGACAGTGGGAGTTGCACCAATGTGGCGTCAATTGATCTTATCTCAAAACTAAGGTTACTAACTGTTGAACATCCGAAGCCGTATAAGTTGTAATAGTTAAGTGACAAGGGAGCATTATACGTCATTCAGCAAGTATTACTACTGCTCACTATTGGCAATTACTTCGACCAAATTATTTGTGACATACTACCCATATGCATATCCTACGTGTTGTAAGGAAGACTGTGGTTGTTTGATAGGAGAGTCATCCACAACGGTTACATGAATACCTACATGCTTGAGAAGGATGATCGGAAGATCACACTAAATCCAATGCCGTCGAGAAAAGTTCACAAGTTATAGATAAAACTTGCTCATGGATTGAAGAAGATTCTAGTGATGAGTAGAGCCGAGCTTCGAGAGGCCATTAATGCAAATGAGCCGACCCTCTTGTTGGTCATGCGACTATTGAAAATTAAAGAGCAAAATCATTTACCCCAAGAGGTAATGGAACTATTGGATGAATATGTCGACCTATTCCCAGAACAGTTACCAATAAGGTTGCCCCCAACTCAAGGCATAGAGCACTGCATTAACTTAGTACTCGGCATTGTATGGCCAAATAAGCCAGCTTATTGCATGAATCCTAAGTAGACTTTTTAGCTTCAATGTCAATTCAATGAGTTACTGAAAAGAGGATATATGAGAAAGAGTCTCAGTCCTTATACTGTACCTACACTTCTAGTACCAAAGAAGGATGGAACCTAGAAGATGTGCGTTAACAGTTGAGCCGTAAACAACATCACGATCAAATACAGGTATCAGATCTCGAGACTGGAAGACATGTTGGATGAACTGAGTGGAGCTAAAATTTTTTGTAAGATTGATCTCAAATTTGGCTACCATCAAATTTGCATGAGGTTAGGAGACGAGTGGAAGTATACGTTTGAAACTCGACATAGATTATATGAGTGGATGGTCATGCCCTTTGGCTTATCGAATGCTCCAAGCACCTTCATGAGACTTATAAACCATGTGTTGAGACATCTCATCAGAAAGTGTATTATAGTGTACTTTGATGACATCCTAATCTATAGTATCGACGTGTCGAGTTACCGTGAATACATTAGAACAGTCCTTGATATCCTTCATGCCGAGAGTCTATTCAACAATTTGAAGAAACGTTACTTCTGCTAGGAGAAAGTGGTATTCTTGGGCTATGTAGTTAGTGGAGAAGGCTTACAAGTCGATAATAAGAAGATCCAAGCAATTATTGAATGGCTGGCCCCTATTACTTGTGCCCACGTGAGAAGTTTCTATGGACTGGCTTCGTTTTACTGAAGCTTCATCAAGAACTTTAGCACCTTTGCTGCGCTAATAACTGAATTAATGAAGAAAACACCAACTTCTGATAAGGAGAAAGGGAGGAGAAGAGTTTTGCTAAGATTAAGAAGAGATTGACCTTCACCATGGTATTAGTGCTACTTAACTTCAACAGAATTTTTGAGCTAGAGTGCAATGCATCAAGCATTAGAATAGGTGTTGTCCTGATGCAGGAAAGCTAATCAATTGCCTTCCATAATGAGAAGCTCTGAGGACCCCAGCTAAATTACTCCGTGTATGACAAAGAGCTCTTGGCACTAATCTATGCACTGTAAGTATGGCAGCACTATCTACTTTCGAGAGAATTTGTCATATATACCAACCACGAGTCACTGCGATACCTTCTAAGTTAGACTAAGTTGTCCAAGTGGCAGGTGAGATGGGTTGAATTCCTTGAAGAGTTCAATTTTGTGATCAAATGGAAGCAAGGAAAGAGCAATGTTGTAGTTGCTCTTATCTTCTAGAGCTAATCATAGGTCCTTGAAGGATCAAATACTTATAGTTGTAAGAGATCGGATAATCTTCAATATACTTTTAAGTACCTTCTTCCCTACGTAAATACTGTTGCTTACTATCGGCATCACTCTTATCCTTTTCCTTAAGAAAGGTTAGGTGGTAAGTAATCTCATTGGACTAATTTGTACGTCACATTGAATTGTGTTGTGAGTCCTCATAAGTTCCATTGGTGCATCATATCCTCTAGAGCTATTTATGGGTCTTGCTTACTATTTTCATCCTTACTTTCACCCTTTTGTACCTTTCCTCATTGACTATTTTCGAGCTTTCTACAAGCTCAGACCCATTCAGCAACCGGCTTTGTCTATTCTTGGTTACGGTTTGCATCACCTTTCACCTCAAGTATAATGTCTATAATCTTGAACTTATCAATATTGTGTTTCTTCTCTAAACTCACATCAACCTCCTTTTTGGATTCAAATTTCTTGAGATTCTCCCCCTTAGATTCATCAACTTCTATGTCCTCACATTTACTATGATCTTCCTCAATTTCCTCTTCACTTGGATCCTCTTCCTCACTAATTTCTCTCATTCTATTTATCTTCAAATTGCATACATCGTCATCACTTGGTGCATCTTCTTTAATTTCTTCCACAAAATTTTCATCCAATTGATCATCAAGATTCCATTCAAGTTTAGCTATCAACTCCTCTTTTGATGGTGTAAACATTTCCTCATCACTAAGTTTAACTTAGTCCTCAATAAGGCCTTCTAGCTTCAAAGTATTCTCCTCTATACATTTGCTTTCCACTAAAACACAACTTTTTTTCTCTTACCTATCTTCTTTACCATTTTCACTTGATGTTCCAACTTGATCTTTTGGGTTTTGCTCGATATTGCTAGGTAATTGTCCTAAGATTTTATTATTCATGTCCATATAGCACTAAATTAACCATATATGCATTTCTTTTATGGTAGCCTCTTGTGCATTCATTTTCGAATCATATTTTTTAATAAAATTTCTCAATGACTACTCCAAAAATTCTCCCTTAAACTATGTGCAAGTTGAGGTGGAGATTAGCGTTAGCTACCTTATATCCTAGTTCTTTGAAAACCTCTATTAAATCCTCCTCCTAAGTTACCTTCTTATGATAAGTGAGGATGGTCTCTCCAACCTAAGTTGTAAGGATTTGAGTAAGGGTTGTAATTTCTTTATCCTAGATTGAAATTCCCTAATACATTAACTTATTCCTCTTGACTATCTATTGATGGGGTAAAGGGTTTCTAACTTAACAAGTTGTGTTTAAATGCCCTGCTCCACTACCTATACAACAATACTCATAGGGTTACTAGCTTCT
The DNA here is from genome assembly GCA_024138005.1 of Lumnitzera racemosa. Taxonomy (NCBI): domain Eukaryota; kingdom Viridiplantae; phylum Streptophyta; class Magnoliopsida; order Myrtales; family Combretaceae; genus Lumnitzera; species Lumnitzera racemosa. The sequence goes on from JAMXBC010000008.1 coordinate 77,639,529, forward strand.
ACTAGGGGGTGCTAACTTGTTTAGCTTTATCTATCTAAGCGAGTTAAGTGCTAAGTGAGGCAACTTAATCTATAAGTCAACTCAATTCTTTCTTTGCACTTGTACTTGCTATTACCTTGGTTGAGCTCTCTTTAAATGCTAACCATAGGCATGCAAAGCCATTCATTCAAACATTTAATATGCATTTTCAAAACTTTTGTTCATTATACTCCCCTTAGTAGCAAAATTGGCCATCATCCTCGATTGATTCCTAAGATGTAATACGTTAGAGTTTTAAGCCAATATAATAACCCTATGGTCTGAGGCTCTAAATTTAGAACATTAAGTAACTTTATCCGTTTTAATTTAAACTTCACAATAAGGTTAGAAAAGTAGAAGAAGTACCCTAATAAAGTCAATCTCTCAAAATAAGCTATCCAAAAGAATTAATTTGAGGAAAATATCAATTTATAGATAAAGCTAATAATTATTGAAAACATGAAATTTAAGCTTCAAGATATAGTAAGACATTAGAGATAAGAAATTTAACTTATAAAAATAATAAATAAAGTTGAATTATATATAATATACATGTATATACATGGAATATACTTTATATGTATTAAATATATACATATAACAATAATTAATTATAAAAATAAGGTAAATTAATATAAAATAATTGAAAATTAATTAAAAAATGAATTGATAAGTCATCAAATGAAATGGTAGCATAGGAAACAATGTAAAACATGACTCGCGATCAAAGAAGTGAGGAATTATTGCCTTAATATTAGAAATCCTAGGAAAATTACATAAGGAACCCTACATATTTTGACTTCTAGAAGTTTATAAAAATATTTGGAACACTAGATTTTCATCTTACACACATATTTGTTTATTTTCCCTAATTTTTTGTAATTTTGAGCTAAAATTGCTACTTTGGTAAAAATAGATAATATGTAAGTTTAGTTTAATTGATGGCCAATAATTAAACAACATTTTTTTGTGAGTCAATAGGATTTTTCACAGAATTAATCAGGCTTGTACACTATTTATTATGTATTTTCCTAATATAAGCTCATATATTAACCTAATATGTGAAATAGTGAATAATAGTATTAAGATATTTGTTAGGATAGTATGAGATTGGTAATTATCACATGTAATTGATGCTAGACATGGCTAGAAAGTATAAATTCTTAAGACTTCTAGTTTAGAATTAAAGCCTACTCGAGTTAATCATAAAGTACTAATACCATACGATCGAATTGATACTGAGAAAGGGTATTTTTGGACTTATAGCTATATTAATGGATCTTATTTCTTAACATATCTTCATAATACTTAAAATAGCAATTGCGGGGATGTAAAGTTTACTAAAATTAAAGAAGAATAGAGTAAGATACAATCAAATGAAGTTAAAAAATGCGATAGTAAAAGCTTATAAGAGCTCAGTTTCAACTCATAGTTGACTTAAAGACCATGTGTATTTTCCTAGGTATCATAAGTAGGGAAGGCCCATGATGTGAAGCCTAAGATTTTGTACTAATATAAAGCTTAGGTAAGTGGATATTTCTATTTTTGTGGAAGTAGACCTATGTTTACTTGACTTGAAGTAAGTTATATTACAAACTACAATTGTATGATTAATTGATTGAATATGTGACTTTGTTGAATATGCATTGATTCAGTGAAGTGCTTCCTTGTGTATGACCGATTTGCTAATACGTTTTATCATCTAGAAAAATTAGAAATTGATTTATCTTCAAGGTGTTCACCTAAGTGAACCCTATACGAAGGAATGAATTATAAAGTCAAGACATACAGTTGGCATTATGATAAGTGAGAGGTTTATGTTGTGGAATCTAAAATTTGTGCTTGACATTGGATTATTATATTAATTGCTGCACTTATGGCATGGTACAAAAGGACCTAGAGTCAAGTTTCTAAAAACTCAAATATTGCTAGGCTGGGTTTTGAGAATATATAATTGCATTGCTCAATCTATTTTGCCCACAAAGTGTGGTTTCAGCTAGGCCAATTAGATGCAACTCCTTATTGCATTAAGTTCCTAGACATTGTATCCAAATGCCTCAGTATGTCGACTAATTATATGAGTTAATTGGAAGAATTAGGCTGGATTAGGATATGGTAATGATGTATGTCATATGTATGAGCATAGCATGTGTCCCTTGTATCAATATCTTGCTTTGATAACTTTGAAATATTAAATTGAATGTTTTATGATATTAATATTTGTGAATATATGTCATGTTTGTTCTACACTTTGTTTTTATCCACTTTCACTTAGCTCATGGAGAGTTAAAGAGATACTTGTGTATCCTCAGGTTATGAAGAGAACTAACTAGACATCACCATCAATTGAGGAAAAGACTTTTGAGAGTACATAGGATAGAGTCATCCACTTTTAAAGAAGCCTTGTTATGTTTTGATCTTATTCCTATGAAGGATCTATACATATGTAATGAAAGAAAAAAAAAAGTATTGTGTTTTAGGTTTACTTAAGTTCAAATGATGTACTCATTTATATAAATAGATGTAAAGCTAAACTCTATTGTAGTCATCTTTTGTTATAATTAGTACTTTTGTTAAACAAAATAGGTGTTCTTATGTGATAATACATCTTATGTTAGGCTAGGATGTAACATCCTTTAGGTGGCCATAGAGCATAAATTAGGGACTATAGTACTAGACGCATGCGAGGTAGCTAAGTATCATATGAACTTAACTTGCTTAGTAGTGATCGCTATAAAGAAACTAACTATATTTGTTGTATTTGCTACTATCCAGAAAATGGTGAAAATATGTGTAAGTGGGGATCTGGGTTGATCATCTACTTAAAGGAGACCGATGAGGAACAATAACCTCAACCAAATCAAGCTTCGCCTATACAAGTGATGGATGTGGTACAATAACTTGCACCTACTTTAGTTAGGGTCAGTAGAGCGAATAGGGATAAGTTGGCTCGAGTGCAACGTATGGTGAAACTAATTGACAAGACAAAAGCCAATCCTTTAGTTGTAGAAGAGTGGGTTGATTTGTTAGAAAAAGGTTTTAAAGTGTATGAGGTGGAAAAAAATAGGAAAGTAGAGATTGTTGTTATTTTGTTGGATGGACTTGCGAATAAGTAGTGAAAGGGTAAGAAATAGTTGATGGCAAAACCTATGGTTGGGATGACTTTAAGAATGTATTTCTAGAGCAATATTTCCCCAAATGTGTGAAGGACCAATTGTGTTAAGAATATTACAATCTGAAGCAAGTAGGTAGACTATCGAAGAATATGAGTGAGAGTTTAATAGATTGTTGAAGTTTGCCTCGAAAGTGGTATAGAATAATGACATTGTCAAGGTTGGTAGATTTAGGGTTAGACTTGATCGTTATTTTCAAGCTAAGTTAAATAGGATAAAATTGGTGTGATATACTAATATTGTTAATGAGACTCATTTAATTAAGCAAACTAGTGACTTACAAAGAGCAATTGAGGAATTAGAAAGTAAGAAAAGGAAATTTGTGTGAAGTTCCAACAATAGCCATAAGATGATAAGAGGAAAAAGGGTCTATCAACCCCCTAACAATAATTAAAAGATGGGTGGAGCTATGCCATTTTGCTGGAAGTGTAATGGTAAGCCTTGAGCTATGTAGTATCCAAAACTACAAGGGAAATGCTTTAGGCATAAAGAAGCTAAGCATTTGGCTAGGTATTGTCAAAACTCGAACTTTAGAGATATATACTATCATTAATGTCACCAGACATGACATAACGCCACTTAGTGTACTATAGATCACCGGGCAAAACTAGATCAAACCCAAGCCAACGAGCTAGGATCTGTTGATAGAAATGACTGACCAAGAGAGATAGAAGCCATACTTAGAGTTTAAGGAAGGGGGTATTCGATCTAGGATAAGGAAGGTAAGGATGACAACATAGTTGCAGGTATGAGTCCAAAAGCCTATGACTTTTAGATATCTTTATATGGTCGTATGTTGTGTGTTTGCTTGAATCCTATACCCTAAGTAATGATATAATTGTGACTGTTATTTTAGGATTGGTTTGCTTAGAGGGTAACTATGCTCATACATTGTTCGATATGGGAGCAATACGTTCATATGTATCCAAGGAATATGTTGATAGGAATAGACCCCTATTAGAAACTCTAAGGTATGATTTGGTAGTGAGACCCCTTCTAAAGGAGAACAAATTGTGCAACAAAAGTTAAAGGGAAGTAATGTGTGTATAGATCTATATAAATTGTAAACCTCGCGAATTTAGCTTTCTAAGTATAGAAACAAACGTCCAAACTGTAGATGATTTCCTAAACTCAAAAGAGCCAATGAGATTTAAAACCAATTAAAATCTCAATCCAAAACCTAAAGTGGATACGAAAAACCTTAAATCATCAATTGAACCCCTAACCGCATACGAAGACCCTAAAACCTCGAACCACATCAACACCTTAAGATAACAATCGAAGATTTAATCGCGTAAGAATATATGAAATCCTAAATGTAGAAAAACATTAAAGATTGTGCCCTAAAGTAATAAAAACCCTAAAATTATAACTTTAAGGATACAAAAGCATTAATTCACCATAATTTACCTTAAAACCATAAGGGATAATATATCCTCTATATTTTTCCATTTCATCTGTAAACGACTAAAGATAACTCTTAATCATGCATAAACATTTAGAATACTTAAGTGACCCCTTAGAAACTAAGATATTGCATTCTAGATCACATTCATCTTCTAAGTATATAACTAGGTTAGTATTACATAGAGTTAAAGGTTTAGTTGAAGCTTAGGTTAAATGTAGTAAACCTTAATACCCTAAATGATAGTTTTCAATTTAATTATATTAAGTAGCTTACCAAATGGTGTATATAGGATATAAATACCTAATGGAAGATCTCATTATCTATTTTTATTAATCAATTCACTAAATTTCTTATTTCCTTTCATTTCCTTAATCTTTCTCCAAATTTTTCCTAATTAGTTCATTACGTACACAAAAGGGTCTTTATTTATTTATTTATTTTTAATTTGACCAAGTCAACACATGTTGACCAAGGTCAAAATGTTGACTAAAGTCAACAATTGAAAAGTCAACAAAAGTGTTCTTTTCATTTGAAGAAAATATCTTCTTCTCATGATTTCCTTTCTTTTCTTTTCCTTTAGCATTTCTTTTTCCTTCTCCTCCTAAATTGCCATCCATTCATCTCCCCTTCTAGACCCCACCATTCTCCTTCTTCCATAAGAAAAACAAATAAAAAGAAACAAAACAAAAAACAACTCCCTCTTACTGTGAGCTTCTTCTTCCTCTTTCACTTTCATAACTCGTCCTTTTGTTTCCATAATTCCAACACAACTAAAGGTGTGTACTTAAGTTACTTTATGTTTCTTTCTATTCTTTATTATTTAGTTAATTAGGTAGATTAGACAATTAGGCATGTGAAAAGTATGATCTTGAAGAAGAGGGTACAAAGTTTCCATCTTTAAGCATAGAATTCTAGCAATCATGAAGAAGAAGAAAGGAGAACATGAATATGTGCTTAAAGAATGTGTACATGAGGTAAATCGAAAAGAAGGGAAGCATGAGAAGTATGGTACATGAGTATTTTTCATGTACATAACCTAAAGTAAAACAAAACCTAACCATACATACTTATCCTACACTAATTACACACTTAAAAACACAAAAGAATGGAATTAGGAAACTTTTCTTAAGGAAAAGATTAGGCATATGAATTTTTGTATAAACCGTATAAGTATATGAATATGCATACACGTATAAATACAGTATAAGTCTAAGTATAGGTATAAGTATATGTATGTATAAGGTATATGTACATAAGTATAAGGGGAGAAGTGAAATGTACATAAGACATGTACATATGATATAAGCATGAGGTGAGGTTTATGTAAGCAAATGATGAAGTAAGTGATGAGGTAAGTACATGATGACATAAGCCATGACATAAGCCATGACATAAGCAAATAATGACAAAAGCAATGATACAAGTAATTGATGACATAAGCAATGATATAAGCATAAGCTCATAAAAGAGGAAAATAAGTATGTACATGTACTTAGGATCCAAAACCTTAAACCCTAATACCCTTCCTAAATTGAATCAAACTTAATTAAGGATATAGATTAGTAATACCAATGTAAAAGTCCCTAAGTATAAGCATAAATGGCTAATTAAATCATTAACTACTAAAATGAAACATAAAACTAGCCAATAGGAATAATTAAACTTTAATAAGATAAAATGTCAATAAATTTAGCTCATATCGTAAAACACGGGTCTTAACGTCCAAAACGGACATCACCATATGAACGTGTGTCCGAAAAGGATGAAAATCGACTATAAGTTCGCAAATATCGGAATCAGAATGAAAAAGTTACAAAATACATAAAGGAAGCCTCATACCTTACTAATATAAGAAAATAGTTACTATTAATCTCATGGAGCATGATAACCCTATACACACTATACCCGGGTTATATTGGAGGAAACTAGATAAACTAAAATAGACTTTTAGTTAACTAAGGAGTTTGAATTCTCAGAATACTTATAAGTTTTATCATTTTGATTTAGGCGTTCGATATCGAGTCCTGGAAACCCTAAAGGCTTGGAGAATGAGCAATAATCTAGGTGAGGGAGTTATGATAACCTGCTACTTGCTTGTGCGTGTTACTTGTATGATGTTTTGCTGTTTGCTGTTTTCTATTTGCTATTGTTTGTATGTTTGAATGACTGTTCTGCTTGTATGCTATCATCCGTATGATCACCTTTTTAAATTGATAAATATAAATATCTACCTAAATAACCGATTCTACTCATCGCATGTCTATGACTTGGTAAAGGTATGAATGGAGAGTGCTAGCCTTGCAAAAATCTTAAGAAAAGTATTTTTGGAAAAAGCTTTTCAATCTATAAACAAATTTTTACATGATCACTGTAAGGGCTTGAGGAGCCATAAAGAGTATTTTTAACGTTAAGGCAAAGCTAGCATGGGTTCTCCACTTGATAGCGAGAGGACTCGCTTTATTGTGCCTGTAAGGCCTTGGTTAAATTTTGATTGCGAGAGGACTCGCATGTTTATGCCCGAGGGGCCTTGGAGGGTGGATAGTCCTAGTTTGGACTCCCCCTATTTGGATTGAAACTCTTTTCTCGGCTAGAATAATAGTCGAGTTTTGCCTAGTAGGGTGGTGCCCCTAGGTAACCTCATGCGGGTAAGCTGAGGTATCCTGTACGGGTAAGTACAGGGGATAATCGAAGTGTAGACGATGTAATTCTACACCTTCTATAGTTCTGGACTCCTATGGATGTGTTGCTTCCATTCATCATGCCTGCATTCATTATATATGTGGATAGCTTGCTTGCATGTGTGATAATAATGTGTGAAAACTTGCTTGACTGGTAGTGGTGAGGAATGAACTCACTAAGTTGTTTTATGCTCATTCCCCCTTAGTTTCATTTGCAGGTTTATATACGATGGGATTGGGATATGTCTCAAGTGCTGAGTGCGAGATGAAGATATGTACATTAGTATTAAAAGCAGCTGAGTACTTTTTAGATAATACATAGACATCATTTGCAGAAAATATTTATTTACTAAACCTTACTCTAATGCTAGTATATCCTATCTTATTATTTGGTAAGGGATATCGATTCTCTGCGGTTCTGAGGAACTGTAAGATATCGGATACCCATAGTTATTTATATTTATATTTGTATTCTACAGTAAATTGATTACTTAGAAATCAGTAACCTTAGTGATTAATCATTTAGAGTCTTGCAATCTTTGACTTACAAGGCGGTTTTCATAGCATGGGTGCATACATATTGTGGAAATTTTAGGTAATCCTACTAGGCTCCCTTTAGAGTCCTGACAAAAATTACCTGTAAAATTAGTAGTATTGAATATGAAAGGGTTCAATGTTATATTGGGGATAGATTGGATATCTAAACATTGGGTAAATGTATATTATAAAGGAAAGATGGTGGTATCCAAGAAGCATGATGGGGAGAAATTTTATTTTGAAGGAAGCTTTAGAAAAGCAAACCCACAACAACCCCAACCCCTAGAATAGTCTCAATATGTAAAGCTTGGAAGTTGTTAAATAATGGTAATATTAGATTTTTAGCCTTAGTAGTGGATACTCAAGCTCAAGAAGTGAGATTAGAAGATATATTAGCAGAGTTTGAATATCTTAAGGATTTTCCTAGACTACCACTAGATAGGGAGGTTGAATTTAACATGAATCTTATATACAGTACTGTACCTATCTCTAAGATACCCTATCAAATGGCTCCTATTGAATTGATGGAACTAATGAAGCAACTATAGGAGCTACTGTACCTAGGATTTATAAGGATGAGTACTTCGCCATAGGATGGACCTGTGCTCTTTATTAAAAAGAAGGATGGAAGTTTGAGGTTATGTATTAATTATTAAGAATTGAACAACATAACGATAAAGAACAAATAGCCATTCCCTTAGATTAATGATCCATTTGATTAGCTAAAGAGATTTGTAATATTCTTGAAAATAGATTTACAATCCAGTTACCACCAATTGGAAATTAAGGAAGAAGATATAGCCAACACTTTCTTTAGGACTAGTAAGGGCATTACAAATTTCTAGTGATGCTGTTTGGTTTAATGAATTCTCCTATTGTATTCATAGACACAATGAAACGTATCTTTAAAAAGTACCTAGATAAGTTTGTAGTTATATTTATTGATGATATTTTAATATACTTAAGGAGTATATAGGAATACGTGGAACATTTAAGAATTGTGCTTCAAACTCTTAAGGACAATAAACTATATGCGAAGTTAAAAAAGTGTGAGTTTTGGTTAGATCAAGTAGGATTTCTTAGACATACGATATCTGGTGCATAAATTGCAGTTGACCTTAAAAAAGTGAAAGCAGTAATTGAATAGGCAAGGTTGAACACTGTAATGGAAGTGAAGAGTTTCTTGGGAATGACTAGTTATTATAGAAGATTTGTACAGGACTTTTCTAAAATAGCTATGCCATTGACTCAATTAACACAGAAAGGAATTAGATTTGAATGAAATGATAAGTGTCTAGAGAGTTTCCAAGAGCTTAAAAGAAGGCTAGTAACCGCTCTAGTGCTAATAATACTAGATGGATCTAGAGAATATGCGATCTATTATGATGTATCGAGGAGTGGATTAGGATGTATAAATCTCGTAAATATTTAAGTTTTAGATATAGAGTTAAACTTGAGTATTAATAGATATTTCCTAAGTTAACAAGATCGGACGCATTAAAATCAATAAAGTTTTAAATTAATACCTTAAAAGGAAGCATCAAATAATAAATGAAACCTTAGTTTAGTAAACTGACCTCGAATTATATGAAATGGCTCAAATTCACTATTAAATAATTAAAAGAATTTCTAAATAGTATTAATTAATTAAATTGAGTTGATTTAAGAACTAATTATTATAAAATTTCAAATTTGTAGTTATGAAATACATATACTATGCCATATTGGTATATATGTATGCATAAGATTTTCCTATATGTAAATTTATTTATTCAATATTTCATGTAACATCAATAGATTTAAATGAAGTTAAATTAAAGTAATAAATTATTTAAGTCACAACATTACTCTTAAACAATTTATGGTATGCTATATATATATATATGTATATGTATATATATAATCTCGTCTGCATATAACATAATATATATAATAATGGTGATTGATTAAACTGAGCCAATTAGCTAAAAAAACACTAAACTAATAAAAAAATTACATCTTTTTACTCCTACAATACCTATATAGTGCCACATTAAACTATAAATTATACCCTTTATATTACTAGAGTATTTTATACGATATGACCTAAATATAATGTATGCTCGATTCATTTGATTTTATTGGACTCCTAACCTGATCTAAGTCTACCAACCTAGAAACCTATAGCGTCACGTAAGAAACCCCAAGACAAGACAAGGGTTCTCCCCAATTCTATGCTTGAAAACCTGTTCACTAAGGTACAAGGACTCCTCCCCTGCTTTGACCCTAAGCTAATGGCTTTTCCTCTTTTCCCCTTTCTCCCGGACAAGAACCCCACTCCTTACTTTCCTTTTCTTCCTTTACTTTTCTTTCAATTGCTCTTACGAACGCATAACCAACCCTACCCTCTCCCTTTCTCTCGGATTATCTCCCAAACAAGACACCCTCTCTCATCGAATCTCTCTCAACACTCTGTGCTCCTTCAATCTGAAAACATGTGGGAAGATTGGACTTCAAATCTTTCATCCGTACGTTCCACTTCCCTTCTTCCATCTCAACAACTTCCAATAAGGTAAGAGAATGACTATCACTCCCTCCTTAATCCTCAATTCCCATCATCTCCATCTCACCGACTTGTCTCTTCCCCTTTTTGTGATTTACTTCTTTCTAGCTCTCCCCTCATCCGTGTCGCAACAGCCCTGGTTTCAAGGAGCCTAAAACAGTACTTTTTGTGTCCACTAAAGTACCCTCGACGAGAACTCCGGCAAGTGCCACAAAGGAGTCGCAACCCCTAACGGACAGGCTAGGTAAGCTCCAAACCCCATCGTAAACTCCATTTGTGTAAGTCAGATTTCGACAACAAAACTCCGGTGAGCAACGTAGCTCCAAAACTGTTATCTACCTGTATACGATTGAATAAGCCTAGGTAAGTCACCGTTTTTGTATGAGGATTCAAAATTTATATATGTGTGCTTGAGATCTACCTTTATTAGGTAATACAATCTAGATTTGTATATAATGATAATATATTGATATTACTTTTAACAAGATATGTTTACGCATATATCATGCTTGTCTATCTCCACCATTTTTGTTATGAGATTAGCTATATAAAAGACAACTATACTCAAATGATATAAATTGAATAGAGTATTAGTATTTATATGTTCACATGTGGTACGAATTTATAACAAAACACTGTAAAATATGTCAAGCCGTGGAATCTAGTAAGTCAGTCATTGAGTAATATATATTTACTTAAGTTCTACTATTTGACTATGAAATAACAAATATGATGTCCATTTTATATTATGTTTCTATGAGAAATTGTGTTCGATTAAAAAGAAAAAGAAAACCAACAAAAGTTATTGTTACAAGGCTTGTCTTATTTTCATATAAAAAAAAAATTACGATTTGATTATAGCCTAATACAAGATCCATCTATATTGACAAAGATTATTATAACTTTCTAATATATAATTATATGTTATTGATCTCAACCAAATTAATTACTGGATCACTTAGGACTAAGTTCAAACATGATTTTAATTTTCCTAAGATAGGGTAAATATTTGACTTTATCAAACTTACTTTATACATAGTAAAATATAAAATAGATGATGCATATAATCTTCAATTAATTGGGGATACTTGTGAAATAGGCAAACCTTACATAGTAATCTTTTTAAGCTAATTTGAGCTTTTTCTTTTAGAATTCTAGATATTTACTCTATTTTATTTATCATTAGGTAACGGTGAATACATTTTGGAGGCATTTAGCATTTACTGTGCTCATCTACCACTATGGATGAATGAGTACTCTTCTTGACTTTATACTTGTTTTGTGATTGTAATTAGTGTACATAAATTAAATATTAATAACTTGATATATGGAAGTTCGAGTTATGTATGTGTCTGATATTGATTAATTACTATACAAAATACTATTAAATGTAATAGTTGAAAATTTAGTTATATGATTGATTATTGCATAATTTGAATGATTTATTGATAATGTTTGATTATCTTATAAATTGGCTTAATCATATTTAACTCAATTAAAATTAAACGGATTATGCATAAAACATGAACATTGCATATAATGTTCATGCCATTACTTTACACTGTTAGTAATGAAGAGCTTTAGAGAGATAGATTCTCACGTGATTTGATTAATATAGTATAAGAGTATTGGTATAATAAGACTCTATCTTTAGTTCGTAAGTTTATTTGGCGTTGAAGACGCTAATCATGGATGGCTAGGGTTGCATTTAGAAACCATTTCTATAGAGTATAAGCGTAGATTGTGCAGGCTACCTTATTGCTAGACTTGGATATTTATATACTATTGATTGTTGAAAATAGAAATCTATTTATGAAATATGGAATTTTTATATATATTTCTATATGGTTAAAAAATTAGGTATTAGAGCCCGGTTATGATTGGTGTCAATATATCTCTAATCTTTATTTTGGAGGGTGTTAAATCCAACGTTATATATAGTATCAGTCAATTATATATATATATATATATATTGTTTGGTATACTGCTTATTCATACATTAATGTGTTTACTAATAAATTATTTGATAATTTGCTTGTTAATATATCATGAGTGATAACTCATTAAGCTCTTATAACTTATTCTCTAATAATTTTCTTTTGCAGGTTGTTAGATAATCGGATAAGTGTTAAGAGCTGAGTATTGAGTACTAGCGTCGTGATACATAGAAGTTAGAATTTAAGGATATACTGTATATTTGGTTTAAATTATTGTATATATAATTATTAATATTATATATAGATTTTATGGTTTTTATAAGTTTAAGTTCTAGAACTTTACTATCTTATCTTAGTATTTGGTAGGAAATATCGACTTTCTGCAATTTTTGTGAAATGTAGAATATCAGATATCAATAATCACTTATATATGATAGTAAGTTAATTAAATTAAAAATAAAAATTTTTAATGACTAATTGCTTAGAGTTTTGTAATATTTGACTTGTAAGGTGATTTTTAAATCATAACTGTATACATAATATAAAAATTTTAGATAATCTTACTAGGCTCTCTTTGGGATTATGATAAGATGTGTGTTAATGTAAAATGATAAAGTAATTGCTTACGTTTCAAAACAACTTAAATTGTACGAGTAAAATTATTTTACTCATGATTTGGAGCTTATAGTTGTAATATTTGCTTTAAAAATTTGGAAGCATTACCTATATGGTGAGATATGTAAGGTGTAAACTAATCACAAGAGCTTGAAGTATATCTTTACATAGAAGCAATTTAATTTAAGAAAAAGGCAGTAATTAGAATTACTAAAGGGTTGTAATCTTTCGATTCATTATTATCTTAGGAAGGCTAATGTAGTGGCAAAGGCATTAAGTAGAAAGAAGTTGGTAATATGGCTATACATTATGAACCAATAAGAGTTGATTAAGGTGGTGAAGAAATTGTAGAATCTGTAAATTTAACTTTCTAAATATAGTATCGGACTCGAGTATCATAAATATTTCCCTAAGTCGATAAGACCACATAAAATGAAAACCGACTAAAATTTTAAACTCGGAATTTAAAATGAACTTGAAAGACCTAATTATACGATTTGAAAACTTTAATTATGCAAAAAAACCCCAATCCCTATATAAACGTACTTTTAAAAATATAAATCTAAACTTAACAAGAACTGTAAATATCAAATTATAAAAATTTTTAAAACTCAATAAAATTATCTTAATACTTGAAAATCCATAAATCAATAAAATTATCAATAATTTTATAAAATCATATAAAACTGATAATGAACAAATTAGGGATTATTTCAAGTAATATTAAAAAACAAAAATAAAGTAATTAAAAAATAAATTAATAAATTTACAAAAATTATTTTTACTTGTGTACATAAGTAACCCCGCAATATATATATATATATAAATCTATTATTAAGCAATTTCCTTCTCTTTTCTTAATCTATTATATGATATATATATATATGTTGCATAATAAAGCGATATTTCTAAATAATTAAACCAATTGAACCTTAAACTCCTAAGTATAAATCAATTATTCCCGAGTTGGTGAAAAATCCTAAAACGTATATAATCTCACTCGAACTCTAAAACATACTTAAACTCACTTGAACTCAAAACCTTGGGATAATTAAGGACTTATAGCCCTAAATAAATAATTACAAATTAATTTCAATAAATTTTATTTAACTCTAGAAAACTCTAAAATTTCTTAAGAAGCAAATGATAACCTACAAATTAATTTGAGAATCGAGCCCTAAAAAGAACTTCATATAAAACAATTTCCTTATTTTCACTTATAAGCCATGTTATATATGGATAAGTTGTAAACCCTACTTTTTAGCGGACTTGTGATTCAACTAAGAACACTTCCCAAATATTCCCAAGGATAAACTAAGCTAAGAATTCAAGTTTATATTTAAAAAGGAATTTAATTTTACAATTTGAAACCCTATTATCGATAAAACTTGAATACGAGAACCATAGACTCTAAACCCAAAACCCTAAAACAATTAAGGACTTGTAACCCTAAGCAGCTAATTAAGAATTTAATTTGATTAATTTTATTCAACACTAGAAATTTTTATAATTTTATAAGAATTAAATCATAACTTACAAATCAATGTAAGAGATAAACTCCAAAAGAATTTTATATAGGACAATCTCTTTATCTTCATCCATAAGATTTGTGCATATGAATAAGTAAACCAACCAATCATCTCAAATAACTTATCAATTGATAAATATAAACCTTACTTTTAGTGGGCCTAAGATTGGATTAAGAGTACTTTTCGAACATTTCCAAGAATCAACTAAACTAAAAACTTAAGCTTATTTTTAGAAACGAATCAAAATTTTCCAATTCAAAAACCAATTATCGATAAAACCCAAGCTTGAAGAACTGCAAGCTCTAAAGTCATTTAAAACCCTAAACCTTAAAACCATTAAGGAATTTTGACCCTAAGTAATTAATCAATAATTTAATTTGAATAATTTCATTCAACTTTAGAAAATTTCGCAATTTTAGAAAAATCAAATCATAAATTACAAAACAATGCAAGATAAAAACCTAAAAACAATTTTCTATAAGACCATGTCCTTATCTTCATGTCCAAGCCTTACACTTCAATAAGTAGATCAACCAATTGAGAGTTAGAATCATTTATCAATTGATAACTTATCAAAATCTAGTGATAAGACATTTTCCTTATTACCCCTTCATTTATATTATATATGGACAATTTTTCACAAGATTTTACATGTTTAACTTCATTAAATGAGATAGGACGATTCCATGTCCCAAAAGGACTTTTAATGGTAGATTTAAACAAGAAAGAAGGGGGGCGGGGTCATGCTTTTGTCTTTCAACCATCAATCACTTTCTCTTATACATCACTATTCACCCCTTAATACTTACATCATCAATAGTTGCAATTGTTGACTTTTGTGTAAGTTACAAGACAACACTTTCAAGACATTTTAATTACTCATTCTCTCTCAATTCTAACCGGACACTTTCTCCATTATTTCTCTCACTTTCAATTTCGCTTTTACATCTACTTTCTCTCATTTGAAAAAAACATAAAAAGGAGAAACAACTTTACCTTATAAAATCAACTTTGCCCCCATTTTTCAAGCCTCTCTCACGGTATTTTCTTCTCTTTTTCTTATGTCACTTTCTTCCAACATCTAAGCTCTTCTAAAACCATTAGAATCTTTCACAAACCTCATTCCAAAAGATCAAACAACTCGGGTTCCCAAAAGGTGGCAAAAGGAGGAAGTAAAGTTAAGAGCTTAAGTGGAACCTTAGTGCACAATCACCACATTTTGCTTTAAGAACGAGTAAGTATTTCTTGTGATTAGTGGGTTAGTGTTTATATTAGGAGAATTTGATTTCTTGAAGATATAAGTAAGGTTTAAGTTGTTATAACACCAAAAACCGTTTTAAGAAACAAACTCATAAGACCCTTACATGAAGTTGAAACATAAGCATGTAAAGTTGGTGTTTTGTAAAGATACTTGTGTAATAATTTGAATGGAAGATTTTAAGTTGAGAAAATCTTGAAACAAGAACTTGAATGGAAGATGAACATGCTAGATGTGAGGATTCAAAAGTCCTTTGAATGTTGATCTTATTTCCGTTAAGTTAAACATGTTCAAATCTAAACTTAAGTTAAGGAAAAACCATCATATGAAGTTTTATGAAGAAACTAACTTTGTATGCCATGAGTTATGATATGGAAGTTTTATTAAGTATAAGATCTTCTATTTCTTTATGTGGAATTATCTTATGGAAGAAAAGTTAAGTTAAGATTTGGCTACAAGCAGTTTAAGTGCATAATTTAACACCTAAACTTAAAGAAATGATGAAACAAGTTGAAAAACCAAGCGAGAACTCATTGGAATCATCACGACTAGATCTAGAACGTGAGAAAAAGATGCTTAAAAATATGATAATAGTAAATGAACAAAGTGAAAAGATCAACCAAAGCAAGTATGGTAAGTATACAAAGTCTAAAACTCAAAACCGAACCTAAAACTTTCAAAACCAGCTTAGAACTCTATGTTAAGCCTTCATTAAAATTCTAACCAGCACTTTAAAATATTAAGAAAAGTTGTTTTGAAGCCTAAAAGAAGTCCACCTAAGACTCCGTAAGCCCAATAAAGTCATTAATTTTAGTTTGAACAAAAAAACAAGCCCATTTGACAATTTAAGCCCACTAAAGAGCCCATGAAGTGGTTGTTAGCTTTAGGAATATAAATCAAAGTTGTAAATGTAATCTCAAGGAGTATTTTGAGCTTATGATAAAATCTTAAGACCAAGCCTAAAGAATTTCTCAAGTTATCAAAAAGTCCATTTACCATACAAGGCCTAAAAGCACTCTAATATGTGAGGAATGCTGCTGCTCTGACCCATGGACAGAATTGTATGCCTCATTTTGAAAATATAATCTCACACGTTAAAGTACACTCGAAAACGATAAAGATTGACTATAAGATTATAAAAATTGGATTTAAAACGAAAAAGCTATACGCGATTGAACTTTTAAGTAAAATCAGAAAAAAATTATGAACCAAAGTCCAAAGTATAACTTAAAAGGTTTTAGCTTAGTTTTCTAGGTTTTATTTCAAATCCTTCTAGTATCGTATTTGCGATGTCTAGGGGACCTGGATTTGGGGAGATGACCTATCCTGGATTATTTTGATTGATCCGCATGGCTGAGTGAGTAAATTCCTGATGACTCTTTACTTGATTTTGCTTGTAGAATAAATGCACCCAAACTTATATATATATAAATTTGGATGCTTGTAGTATATGGGAGATGCATGTGTATGGGTTTATGGATGTATGTGATGACTTATTAATTATATATATAATAATGGGAATTGTTTGTACTAATATATACATGTGAATTGTATGGAATGAAATTATCTAATCACCTTGAAAATTGAGTTAATCACTTATATGATTAAGAAATCAAAATGAATCATACATTCTCCATATTGCATACGAATAACACTGACTGCTATTTCACCCAGAAGATGGGAAGGGACTCACAGGAATATAAGTTTCCTATAGGATTAGGCACTAGCTATATTATCATATATATTGAGTTTCTATCCTAAGTTGATGGGCTTACTAGGTGCTGGGAGACGCCAACTGTTGGCGAGGGGCCGAGTCTTGTGGCTTCTACTTAGGGCGTGTGTTTGTGGATTGCGGAGGCCACCATACTGCTAGACTTAGGATTTTAAAAATATAATTTGTTATTCGGTAAAGAAAGTATATACACATACACACACACACGTGTATATATATATATATATATATATAGTTTTGTCTTTTGCTTGAGCACAATAGTGCAAATGAAATAAAACTCAAGGTTTAGAACCCGGATTTTGGTTTGGGTCTGTTGATTATCTCCAAACCCCGACTATAGGGGGCATAATTCTGAGTCGTATGCAGTTCCTAGGCCACTGCATGCGTTGTTTGGCATACTGATTGTTCATACATTCATATGATTGTGCATTCAATAAATTTTTGTCATGCGGTATTGATGAGGGTAATTATCTCATTAAGTATAAGCTTACACTTTAACAGTTCTTTTCTTTGCAGGTTGATCGATAGTTGGGAATGGGAAAGGAATCGAGTGCAAAGTGCTACCATTGAATCAGTATAGACTCTGTAGATTTAACCTTCTAAACATGGTGTCGAATTTGAGTATCGTAAATATTTCCCTAAGTCGATAAGACCACATAAAATGAAAACCGACTAAAATTTTAAACTCGGAACCTAAAGCGAACTTGAAAGACACTATTATACGATTTGAAAACCCTAATCATGTAAGAAAACCCCAATCCCTACATACGCGTACTTTTAAAAATGTAAACCTAAACTTAACGAGAACTATAAATATCAAATCATAAAAATTTTTAAAACTCAATAAAATCATCTTAATGCTTAAAAAGCCATAAATCAATAAAATTATCAATAATTTTGTAAAATCGTATAAAACTGATAATGAACGAATCAGGGATTATTTCAAGTAATAATAAACAACAAAACTAAACTAATTAAAGGAATAAATTAATAAATTTACAAAAAATATTTTTACTTATGTACATAAGTAGCCCCATAATATGTATATATATAAATATATTATTAAGCAATTTTCTTCTTTTTTCTTAATCTATCATATGATACATATATATGTTGTATAATAAAGCGATATTCTTAAATAATTAAACCAATTGAACCTTAAACTCCTAAGTATAAATCAATTATTCCCGAGTTGGTGAAAAATCCTAAAACGTATATAATCTCACTCGGATCCTAAAACTTAGGATGATTAAGGACTTACGATCCCAAATGAATAATTAAAAATATAATTTGAATAAATTTTATTCAACTCTAGAAAACTCTAAAATTTCTTAAGAAGCAAATGATAACCTACAAATTAATTTGAGAATCGAGCCCTAAAAAGAACTTCATATAAAACAATTTCCTTATTTTCACTTATAAGCCATGTTATATATGGATAAGTTATAAACCCTACTTTTTAGCGGACTTGTGATTCAACTAAGAACACTTCCCAAATATTCCCAAGGATAAACTAAGCTAAGAATTCAAGTTTATATTTAAAAAGGAATTTAATTTTACAATTTGAAACCCTATTATCGATAAAACTTGAATACGAGAACCATAGACTCTAAACCCAAAACCCTAAAACAATTAAGGACTTGTAACCCTAAGCAGCTAATTAAGAATTTAATTTGATTAATTTTATTCAACACTAGAAATTTTTATAATTTTATAAGAATTAAATCATAACTTACAAATCAATGTAAGAGATAAACTCCAAAAGAATTTTATATAGGACAATCTCTTTATCTTCATCCATAAGATTTGTGCATATGAATAAGTAAACCAACCAATCATCTCAAATAACTTATCAATTGATAAATATAAACCTTACTTTTAGTGGGCCTAAGATTGGATTAAGAGTACTTTTCGAACATTTCCAAGAATCAACTAAACTAAAAACTTAAGCTTATATTTAGAAACGAATCAAAATTGTCCAATTCAAAAACCAATTATCGATAAAACCCAAGCTTGAAGAACTGCAAGCTCTAAAGTCATTTAAAACCCTAAACCTTAAAACCCTAAACCTTAAAACCATTAAGGAATTTTGACCCTAAGTAATTAATCGATAATTTAATTTGAATAATTTCATTCAACTTTAGAAAATTTCACAATTTTATAAAAATTAAATCATAAATTACAAAACAATGCAAGATGAAAACATAAAAATAATTTTCTATAGGACCATGCCCTTATTTTTATGTCCAAGCCTTACACTTCAATAAGTAGATCAACCAATCACTTTAGATAACTTATCAATTGAGAGTTAGAATCATTTATTAATTGATAACTTATCAAAATCTAGTGATAAGATATTTTCCTTATCACCCCTTTACTTATACTATATATGGACAAATTTTCATAAGATTTTACATGCTTCACTTCATTAAATGAGACAAGATCATTCCATGACCCAAAAGGACTTTAAATGGCAGATTTAAACAAGAAAGAAAGGGGGGTCATGCTCTTGTATTTCAACCATCAATCACTTTCTTTTACACATCACTATTCACCCCTTAATGCTTACATCATCAATAGTTGCAATTGTTAACTTTTGTATAAGCTACAAGACAATTAATTGAAGCTTTTTGCACACACTTCTTTTCTCATTCAAAATCTGCCACTCTCTCCCTCTTTCACTCTCATTTTCACTTCTTTTTCTTTCACTTTAAACACAAATCAAAAGTAGATATCTAATTTTACAAATTCCCAACATTGCTACCACCATTTTTGCTTCCATACTCATGACACCAAGCTTTATTTTGTGCCCTCTATTTGTTAACTTCAAAAACCACTTTTACAAACTTTAAAATATCCTCAAAGCCCCACTTCAAAGATCAAGACTCTAGTTCTAAAGGAGCTTACAAGAAGGAGGAAAAACAAGGAACATAAGAGGGTACTTAGTTGCACAACCACCGTTTCTATGCTTTTAGAATGAGTAAGTTGTTTCTTTGTGTTAGTGGTTTAGTGTTATATGTTAGGGGGCCATGTTTTCATGAAGATATGAGCATAATAATAAGATGATAAATTAACTAGACCACCTTAAGAAGTATGCTTGTGAACCCCTTTACATGAAAGTTGAATTATGAGCATGTTAACTTGGTGTTATAAAAAGATATATGTTTAATACTTAGAATGGAAGGTTTTAAGTTAAGAAAATCATGAAATGTGTACATGAATGAGGAGACATCATGCTGGACGTAGAGTACATGTGAGCCATTTAGATGTTATTTCCATTTCTATTAAGTTAAAGATGCTCAAACCTAGTCTTAGGTAAAGAAAAACCCATTACATGAAGCTTTTATGAAGAAATCAACTTTGTATGACATGAGCTATGATATGGAAGTTGTAATAAGTGTAAGATCTTTTATTTCTTTGTGTGAAGCATGAGTTAAAGAATCATCTTACAGAAGAAAAATTAAGTTAAGATTTAGATATATGTAATTTAAGTACATGATCCAACACCTAAACTTAAGGAAATGATAAAACAAGTTGAAAAACCAAGTGAGAACCCATTGGATTCATCACGGCCAGATCTGAAACCTAACTAAAAGCCACTTCAAAATATAATAAAACCAAGTGAACAAAGTGAAAAGATCAACCAAAGCAAGTATGGTAAGTATACAAAACTTAAAACTCAAAACCGAGCTTAAAACTCTTAAAACGAGCCTAGAACTCTAAGTTGGGCCTTCAATAAAATTCTGACCAGCACTTTAAAACATTAAGAAAGGTTATTTTGAAGCTCATAAGAAATCCACCTAAGGCTCCATAAGCCCACTAAAGTTACTAACTTTAGTTTGAACAAAAAACAAGCCCATTTGACAACTTAAGCCCACTAAGAGGCCCATAAAGTGGTTGTTAGCCTTAGGAATATAAATCAAAGTTGTAAATCTGATCTCAAGGAGTATTTTAAGCCTAAGATAAAATCTTAAAACCAAGCCCAAAGGATTTCTCAAGTTATTAAAAAGCCCATTTACCATATAAAGCCAAAAAGCACTTCAAAACATGAGGATCGCTACTGTTCTGACCTATGGACAATTTTGCATGCCTTATCATGAAAATATAACCTCACACCATTAAAGTACACTCGAAAACGATGAAGATTGACTATAAGATCATAAAAATTGGATTTAAAACGAGAAAGTTATACGCGATTAAACTTTTAAGTAAAACCAGAAAAAAAAAATTGTGAAACCAAGTCTAAAGTATAACTTAAAAGGTTTTAGCTTAGTTTTCTAGGTTTTATTTCAAATCCTTATAGTATTATATTTGCGATGTCTAGGGGACTCGGCTTTAGAGAGACGACCTATCCTGGATTATTTTGAATGATCAGCATGGTTGAGTGAGTAAATTCTCAATGACTCTTTACTTCATTTTGCTTGTAGAATAGATGCACCTAAACTTATATATATAAATTTGGATGCTTGTGGGATATGGGAAACACATGTGTTTGAATTTGTGGATGAATTCGATATTTTTAATTATATATATTAATTGGAATTATTTGTACTGATATATACATGTGAATCGTATGGAACGAAATTGTCTAATTACCTTGAAAATCGAGTTAATCACTTATACGATTAAGAAATTAAAATGAATCATGCATTCCCTATATTGCATATAGATAATACTGACTACCGCTTCACGCAGAAGATGGGAAGGGACTCACAGGAAGTTTCCTGCAGGATTGGGCACTAGCTATGTTCTCATATATATTGAGTCTCTGTCCTAAGATGATAGGCTTACTAGGTGTTGGGAGACGCCAACCGTCGGCGAGGGGTCGAGTCTTGTAGCTTTTACTTAGGACATGTGTTTGTGAATTGCAGAGGCCACCACACCGCTAGACTTGAGATTTTAAAAATATGATTTGTTATTCGGTAAAGAAAGTATACACATACACACACGTGTATATATATATATATATATAGTTTTGTTTTTGCTTAAGCACAATAGTGCAAATGAAATAAAACCCAAGGTCTAGAACCCGAATTTTGGTTTAGATCGGTTAAGTATCTTCAAACCTTGACTACAAGGGGCATAATTCTAAGTCGCATACAGTTCCTAGGCCACTGCATGCGTTGTTTAGCATACTGATTATTCATGCATTCATATGATTGTGCATTTAATAAATTTCTATCATACGGTATTGATGAGGGTAATTATCTCACTAAGCGTAAGCTTACACCCTAATAGTTCTTTTCCTTACAGGTTGATCAATAGTTGGGAATGAGATCGGAATTGAGTGTAGAGTGCTACCATTGAATCAATATGTTGAAAAGCTTGTGTAGTTAATTCGGAATGCTCTGAAAAATGACTAATGTCTTAGTTAAGTTTAGTATCTTTAGCAAGTTTAGAATTTTCTAAAATTGTCTATCTTATTTCATTATTTTGGTAGGGGATACTGATTCTCTGTGGTTTTGAGGAATTGTGGAAAAATAGATATCCATAATTATTTATATTATATAATGAGTAAATGAACTAAAATTGAAGACTTTAGCAAATAACTATTTAGAATCTTCCAATTTCTAACTTGCAAGGTGTTTTTCTTATCATAGGTGCACACGTAATATGAAAATTTTAGGCAATATTTACTAGGCCTCTCTTAAGGTCGCTATAATTAGTATGATGAAAAGCTTTTGTAGATAATTCGGAATGCTCCAAAAAATGACTAATATCTCACCTAAGTTTTGTATCTTTAGTAAGTTTAGAATTGTCGATCTTATTTCATTATTTTGGTAAGGGATGCCGATTATCTACGGTTCTAAGGAACTGTGGAAAAATGGATATCCATAATTATTTATATTATATAATGAGTCAATGAACTAAAATTGAAGATTCTAGCAAATAACTATTTAAATCTTGCAATCTCTGACTTGTAAGGTGATTTTCTTACCATGGGTGCACACGTGATATGGAAATTTTAGGTAATACTATTAGGCCCTTCCTAGGGTCATTATAGAAATTGAGTTTGGAAGTTGTAACAAGAGAAGAGTGTCATATTTTGGCTCATTTGAAGGTCGAGCCTACATTACTTGAACACATCAAGGAAGCTTAGAAGGGAGATATATACTAGTAAAAGTTTAAAGATAATATTGAGCAATACCCTAACGTCAGAATTGATGATGCAGGAATATTGAGGTTTAAAGAAAAACTTTTCATACCAAAGGATTTGAAAGTTAAGAAGGTGATTTTGGAAGAAGCACCTCGTGTGAGATATTCCCTATAATCTAAAAATAATAAGATGTACAAAGGCTTGAAATAGAAATTTTGGTGGATGAGAATGAAAAGAGATGTGGTACAGTATATATCATATTATGTGACTTACCAAAGGGTAAAGGTTGAACATCAAAGACTGAGAAGATTGTTATAGTCTTTACTTATACCTGAATGGAAGTAAAAGTATACAACAGTAGATTTTATTAGTAGTTTATTAAAGACAAGGAAACAACATGATATGATATGACAAATAGTGGATAGACTTACGAAATTAACACATTTTATAACCATGAGGAAAATGGCTATGTTTTCTAACTAGCAGAAGTTTATGTCAAGGAAATAGTTCTTTTGCATGGTCTTCTAATGTTTATAATATCCGACTGTAATTGTCACTTTATGTCCAAGTTTTGGTAATCCTTAAAAGAGGAAATGGGAACTAAGCTAAACTTTAGTACTGCTTATCATCTCTAGAGTGATGGACAATTAGAGTGAACAATCTAAACTTCAGAAGATACGCTAAGAGCATGTGTGATGGATTTTGGAAGCAATTGAGATGATCATTTGCCATTAGTAGAATTCACCTATAATAATAGTTATCATAGTATTATCTAGATAACTTCTTATGAAGCACTATATGGATATAAATGTAGATCTCCTATCTATTGGGATGAAGTGGGGAACAAGCAAGTTATTGGGTTATTGATGTTATAAGATCTTAAGGAGAGGTACAAATAATTAGGGAACGTACGTAAACTACTTAGAGCCGATAGAAAAGTTATGTAGATGTTAGAACAAAGCCCTTAGAATTCTAAGTAGGTGATTAGGTATTCTTGAAGATATCACCAATGAAGGGAGTAAGGCGATCAGGTATTAAAGGAAAGTTAAGTCTTTAGTATGTTAGGCCATATCAAATTAAGAAAAGGATTGGGAAAGTTGCTTATGAACTTAAATTACCCAATAAGATGGCAAGAATTTATAGCGTATTTCACGTTTTGACATTGAGGAAATTTATAAGTGATCTTGCGACGATGTTAGATATACCTCTAGTAGAGTGAAAAGAAAACCTTTTGTGAACATCTAGTTCACATTTGGATACAAAGATTCAAATATTAAGAAATCAAGACATTGAATATGTGAAGGTCCTATGAAGCAGACATACCGGTAAAGAAGCAACATGGGAGTCTACTAAGTCAATGAGAACTCAATACCCCAAACTATCCATGTAAGGCCAGTAACGCTGTCATTGAGTATTCTTTTTCTAAAATAAGGTTAAGAATATATGCCTTTCGACTCACAGTTAATTTTGAGGATTGAACTTTCTATAAGGGGTATAGGATGTAATACCTTAAGGTTTTGAGTTAATATGATAACTTGAGAATTTGAGCCCCTAAATTTAGGGCATTAGGTAATGTTATCTATTTTAGTCCAAACTTTACAATAAGGCTAAAAAAAAGTCAAAAGTACCTTAGTAAAGTTAATTTTTCAAAATAAGCTATATAAATGAATTAATTTGAGAAAAACTTTAATTTATCAATAAAGCTGATAATTATTGAAAGCATGAAATTCGAGTGTTAAGATTTAGAAATAAGTTATAAAAATAATAAGTGAAGTTAAATTATATATAATATACATATATTTGCATAGAATATACTATATACATATAATAATTAATCATAAAATAAGGTAAATTAATATAAAATAATTAAAAATTAATTAAGAAATGATTTGGTGAGTCACCAAATGAAATATAACAAACAATGGAAAACATCACTCGTCATTAAAGAAATAAGGAATTGTCACCTTGAGCTTAGAAATCCTTGGAAAACGATACATGTAAGGTACATGCTAAATTTTTATTCAAATCAAACCAACCCTAAATCTATAAATAGGTCTTCCACAGATCAAATAGAACATTTTGGAATCTAGAAACACAAGAAAATCACATCAAGAAAATTGGGAAAAAATTAGAAAAAAAAAAAGAAAAACTGAGCAAAAATAAGGATGTAACCTGGTCTAACTAGTTTAATAGGTTATGGGAGTGCTTTAAGAGTAGCTGTTTGGGATTAAAGAAATGACCACTAAGAGAGGTGTTTTAACAAGTATTGGTGCCGGAGTCGGTCAGTTTAGGTAAACTAATTTTTCACTTGTAACTTTCTTAATTTTCTGAAAATATCAAATCGCCTTATTTAATTTAAAAATTTGTTTCCTAGGATTATTTTAAGTATAGTTTAATGTACGGATTTTATTCTAATTAAATATTAATTGAAAATATAGGGTCCTTTAGAAAATTTTTCAATTTGGGGCATATTTTAAATCAATTTTTAGAAATATTAAATGATGTTATCTGAAGCTGAATTTTTGGGTATAATATGCTTAATATATAAATTTAATTATGGAAACAAGAATTTTTGAAAAGAAATATGGATACTATTTATTATATTTATTTTGAGTAAAACTAACATCTTTGCTAAATTATCGAAATAAATAGTTTTTGATAAAATCAATGAAAAAACTCTACATATTTTGACTTTTGGAGCTAAAATTGCTACTTTGGTAAAAATATATAATATGCAAGTCTACTATAATTAATAGTTAAATATTAAACAACATATTTTTATGAGGCTATAGAATTTTTCACATAATTAATTGGGCTTGTATATTATTTATTAAGTATTTTCCAAATATAAGCCTATATTTTAGCCTAATATGTGAAATTGTGAATAATTGTAATAAGATATTTGTTAGGATAATGTGACATTGGTAATTATGACATGTAATTGATCTTTGACATGGTTGGAATGTGTAAATTCTTAGGACTCTTAGTTTAGAATTAAAGCCTACTTAAGTTAATCACGAAGTCTCGATACCGTATGATCAAATTGATAGCTAGAAATGGTATTTTTAGACTTTTAGCTATATTGATATGTTTTTTTCTTAGGATATCTTCATACTACTTAAAATAACAATGGTGAGGACATAAAGTTTATTAAAATTAGATAAGAATAGAGAAAGATATGATCAAATGAAGTTTAAAAATGTGATAGTAAGAGCTTAGTTTCAACTCGTAGTTAACTTAAAGGTTGTATGTATTTTCCTAGGCATCATAGGTAAGGAAGGATCATGTTGTCAAGCCTAGGATATTTTATTGTTATTAAGCTTAGGTAAGTGGGTATTTTTGTTTTTGTACAAGCAGATCAGTGTTTACTTGAGTTGGAGTCAATTATATTGCAACTTCGTTCAAATTTAGGATATAGTATTCCTATAAGGCTTGGTTATTTCCATTCCCATTTCCATTTTCAGTATGTACATTATTTCCATTCCCATTAATTTCATTTCCATCTCCTCCCTCAAAGGGCCATTGCAAAATTTCCATTTCTCTTAATTCTTTTCTCCTTCTCATCTTAATTATATGGTGAAATGTTCGATTAACTTTGGGGTCAAATTCCTCTACTAATTCTCTTAACCTTCTTTACATACAAATCAACAATTCTTATTCTACTCCTTACCAATCTAACTGAACTACTAAACTACAACCTACAAGTTTTGATGCAAGAATACAAATAGCACTTTTCCTAACTCCACACAAATCTGCTAAGGACAAATTGAACACCTTTCCAACAAATTCAATAATAAAGTGACGAACTTTGTCCTCAATGCAACTTAAATTAACAAGAAAGTAATAGGATCAACTCAATTGAACAATAAACTTAATAATGATCAAAACTTTAATAACTAAACCACTCAAAATTGATGAAAATTAAACTAAGTTACTAACTACACTATAACTACACTTCCTTGGTTTATTTGGTATTAACTTAATTGCATTTTACCTAACAACAGTGCTAAAAACTAATAGGACGATAAGGTTCACTAATAAAAATGATAGATTTCATGATACTTTATAAATGGAGATTTTCAAAATTGTGTTGTCTTAATCGACTAGTGTATGTTAGATCCTTTGCAGTAATAATATTAATGAGCATTCATCAGGACAAATTCATCAAGAAAATGGATTCTGTTAAGTACTAGATCTTAAACTAAAACTCCAATCTAGGTTAATTGTAAAAAGAATTTAGAATTACAATTGGAATTAAAACATAAGTGAAAAGCAACAATTAACATGAATAATAATGACATGGGCTTTTAACATATTTCTGAAGTAGTAGTGAAGGTATGTTATTAAGATATTAGAAATGGTTTTCAACTAGGTTTTGTTAAATTCACTTAAGCTTGATCTTAAGTAGGGCATTTCACTCAACTATGTAGTAGAAAATCTCCTCTCAGTTTTTTTTCCCTGTATAATCAGCTAAATATATACTTCTTGTCACGAATAAAATATTCTAGCTGTAGAGACTAAGGGGTCAATTTTCTCTCGATCTCATAACCAATCCTAATCTACTATAACCCCATAATGTAATGTGAATTCAACAAAGCACCTAATCTTCTATCGATCTCATAGCTATAAGAATTGATGGGAATAAAGCTACGGGGCTCCTAACCCGTAGCCGAGCTTAAAGATAGAGGGATTAGTACGACGAATTCTTATGTTCTAACCAACCTTGACTAAGGCCGAGGCCAAGTACTTTCTTACCAAGTCACCACTAATGTCATGTTGTATGACCACCTACTATTGTGTGGTATATTGAGTTAGTGATTATTCTCTATTGTTGAGTCAACCAATTACTCAACCCCTTCCTTGCCGAGAAGCGGAGAAAAAGAGACCTGACCGATCAGGCCATCCTTGTTTGGACAAACTCATCTGTCCGTATTTTTTGTTTACATCTCTTAACAACCTTACTAATGTTGCCCCGCCGTGTGTATAGTATCACATGTAGAATCTGTAATGCCAATAATTATTTTCTTTGTATATTCATTTTTGCTGTTTGTAACATATACATTGCTCCTTTAGGAAATGTCCTTTCTGTAGTTTGTGGATATAGATATCCTTGTACTTATTGTAAACACCTAAATTTTTCGACTTAATATCTGAAGTAGATTTAAGTGTGTTAGATATTCCTAACTAGTGAAAGTGAAAAATCTAAAATAACTAATTAATCATGTATAAAATTTTTCTACCCTAAACATATGTAAAGATTAAGGATTTTATCTGAAAGTGATAAAAACCCTAAAGCTATAACTTTAAGAATGTAAAAATACTAATTCATCATAATCTGCCTTAAAACCTTAATTGATAATATAACCTTAGTATTATACTAAATCATTACTAAAAGATTAAAGATAACTTTCAATTATTCATAAATACTTATAATATTAAAGTAATCCCTTAGAAACTAAGATATTACATCATAGATCACATTCATCTTCTATGTATATAATTAGGTTAGTATTATATAGAGTTAAGAGTTTAATTGATGTTTATGTTACATATAGTAAGTATTAATATTTTAAATGACACTTTTTATGATAATTAAATTAAGTGGCCTACCAAATGATTTATATAAGATATAAATACATAAAGGAAGATCTCATTACCTATCTTTACTAATCATTTCACTAAACCCTATGTTTCCTCTCATTTCCTTAGTTTTCTTCCTAATTCCTCCTAATTCTTTCATCATGTACACTTAGATTATATGTAAATTTGAAAGGTTGACTAAGTCAAAGGTTGATCAAGTCAAAGGTTAACTAAGTCAACATATTAAAAATTCAACAAAATATCATTGTCATCTAGAGGATTCTTTCCTTTCTCTTTAGCTTTTTATTCATTTTTCTTTTCCAATTTCACCCCTTCTTTTTACTATCCACTAATTTCCTTACTTAGACCTTACTTGTCTTCATCTTTTCAAATATAAAACAATACAAAACCAAGTCCTTTTCTCCATCCCCAAACTGTGACCTTCCCCTTTGCTTTGTCACTTCAACTTTTCTAATTTCATTTTCATAACTCACTTACCAACACAAACCAATAACACATATATATTAGCTTTCCTTTTCATATTACAAGTAGGAGAAATGTACGTTATTATGTAATTTCTTGTTTTATTTAGTAGTTAGATATATAGGTTAGGTTACTGTAGGAAGATTATGTGATATGTACATATATGTTGTTGAAAGAATAAAGTTCCAATTTTTATGCTTAGAAGTGTAGGAGAGTCTTAGTAAATGGAAGAAGAACATGTGTACATAGGCTTAAGTATGTATATATAAGAGTACACTTGATAAATACATGTGGAAAGACCCTTGTACATAAGTATGTATTATGTACATAACCTAAAAAGAGGTATATACTAACTATATATACATATACCTTGTTAAATACACCCTTAAAATGCAAAAATCTGAAATTTGTAAGGTTTTCTTAAGAAGGAACATTAGGCATACGAAAATACATATAAAACTACGTATGTAACCGTTTATGTATATGGGTATGTGTATTAGTATACGTATAAGTACACAAGTGTATATACTAGTACGTTAGAAGTATAAATATATATATATATATATAACATATAGATGATGATGTAAGTAATGACCTAATTAAATAATGATGTAAGCAATGATGTAATCAAGTGATGACATAAGCCTCTAAGATAATAAACCATAAGGTCATTTAAGTGTAAGAATTAATGGCTAATGAAACTATTAACTACTAAAATAGAATATAAAACTAGCTAATAAGAATAGTTAAGCTTCAATAGTTAGAATTTCAATAAATTTAGTCTATATCGTAAAACATGAGTTTTAACATCCAAAACAGATATCACCGTGTGAATGTATGTCCAAAAATGATGAAAAATGATTATAAATTTGTAAATATAAAAAATAGAATGAAAAAGTTACATACTGTTAATGATAAAGTTTAATCGGATAAAAAAATGATAGTAATCTAAGTAGAATTAAGCAAATAGATATCTAGAATTAATAGTTAATTCAATTTCTTACTATCGTTATTATATCGTAATGATTTGGTGATCTCGAAGCGGGTAAAGATCTCCCGATTGATTACTATGATTAGAGTGAGTCGTCATGGCCGAGTGAGTATTTACCCAATGATTCTATGCTTATATGTGATTGTAGATAATGGACTTAAATGATATTATTAATTGATTGTTGTATGGGGTTGGAAAATGCTTGTGTATGTTATTATGTATTGAGTTGTGAATTTATCTTAAGTACAAATAATACTTTCTTGTTGCATAGTAATATAGATAATGATTGTGTGTATTATTGGATGGTCACATCATAAATGAACTTAACTATACTCGGCTCATAAGAAGAAACCGGTACAAGCATTAACATGCATTGCACAGACATAATTTTGGCTGTCACATCACATGGAGGTAGAGAGAGGCCATTCGGGGGTTGTTATTATAAATTTATTGATTATGTATGATGCATTCGTATAAAGTGACATTACCATAGCTTGTGGGAATACTAGGCATGGGAGGTGTTAATCGTTTAGTTAAATGTCGAGTTTAGAGGCATCTGTTTAGGGGTGAGTGTGGACTGCAAGGGCCTACTTACGATTATACTAGAACTTGGTTTTATGAAAATAAAAGACTTGTTTGATTTAAGTATGGAACATGGAGTTCCATAGCAAAGTAAGTTTTAGTATAATACTTGAATTTGATTGGTGCTGTGTATACTCCAACGCTGACTTTGGAGGGCGTTAAATCTGAGTTACGTATATGGACTAGTTAACTATATGTATTGTTTGGAATTTTATTTGTTCATTTATTTATATGCGTGAATATAATATATTTATAATTTGCTTGTGGTGTGGTTGAGGGTTTTACTCACTAAGTTTAGGCTTACACCCTCTTAGGTTTTTGTTGCAGGATGGCTTATTCGTTGAGAGTGGCTAGGGGATGCCACAGGTTAGCTTAGGGACTTAGGTAAGAGCGAGCCATCTAGTGTGTTAAGAAAACTAATTATGTAAACTTTTACTTATGTACTTTTTTTTTATCAGTAATATAGCTTTAGATGTACAAAATTACTACTGATTGTAAACTTTGTAGTTTAAATTTTATATAAATATATTTATGTGATTATATCCCATGGATCTATATATTCTTGGGAAGCCAGTGGTTGTAGAGTTTTGTATATTGTGTGAAGAGTTCATGATTGGAAGGATAACCAATCAGGAGTTCTTCATACAGTATACGGCGTCTACCATAACTAAGCCATCTTTAGTTTGTGACACTTGTAGTTGTAAGATTATCAAATTACCTTCCATACACTTGAGTACCTTCTTCCCTGCATAAACACTGCTTGTTTACTCTCGGTATCACTCTTATCCTTTTTCTTAAGTAAGGTTAGGTGGTGAATAATCTCATTAGATCAATTCGTGTGTTATATCGAATTGTGTCGTTAGTCTTTAGAAGTTTTTTTGGTATATCATATCCTCTGGAGCTGTTTGTGGGTTTTTGCTTACTATTTCATTTATCATATTATCCCTTTCCTCATTAACCCTTCTCGAGCTTTCTACAAGCTTAGATCCATCTAGTGATCAGCTTTTTCTGTTTTTTATCACGGTTTGCATCATCTTCGTATGAGAGCAGAGGTTTTCTGTAAGCTATAGTTAGTTTTTCTTGAATTTTGTTATGCTTTGTTTTGTGTGTTCGAAACAGAGCAAGTTACTGTGTTTATTTAACTAATGTGTTGTTAGTTGTTCACTTTATGAAGTGTTTGTTTGAATTTAAATCTATGAGGAAAAATGACAGATTCAAGTATGAATGTTAAACCCATTGAGGTTGCACAAAACACTTCACAAGTTGTTCAACCTGTTAGAGGTCAGACCTTAGTTAGATTAGTTCAAGGTGGAGGAGTTAGCAGACGAGTATGGCGAATGATAGATCTAAGAGAGCTAGATGAGGAAGAAGAAGAACAATACTTTGAAGAGGAGTATGTATGAGTCCCTAGAGCATCCAATCATGTGAAGCTTCGGATTCCAAGTTTCAGTGAATCTGAGAATGTTGATGAGTA
Organism: Lumnitzera racemosa; assembly: GCA_024138005.1. Classification (NCBI taxonomy): domain Eukaryota; kingdom Viridiplantae; phylum Streptophyta; class Magnoliopsida; order Myrtales; family Combretaceae; genus Lumnitzera; species Lumnitzera racemosa. The sequence continues at coordinate 77,672,163 of JAMXBC010000008.1, forward strand.
TCTGGATTGGGAAGAAAAGGTGAAGCGTGTATTTGATTACTATCAATTTGAGGATTATGAGAAAGTGAGGATTACGGCTATTGAATTCTCTGGATATACCGCCATATAGTGGAAGAATTTTTAGACCATAAGAAGAAAAGATAGGTATTGAGAGATTAACACCTAAGCCAAGATGAAAATAGTGCTTAGAAACCGATTTGTGCTGGAAACTTATCTTTAAGATGCATTCACTCGGCTTCAAGAGCTGAGACAAGGAGGTCAGACTGTTAATGAATATATTCAAGAATTCTAAATACTTATGATAAAATGCAAAGTGGAGAAACCACTTGCCTGAACAGTCTTAAGGTTAGTCACTGCGTTAAGAGGGGACATTTAAGACATTGTGGAGCTTCAACGATTTGATACAATGGATGAAATTGTTAGGATTGCCCAATGAGTAGAGAGGTAGAGAAGGAGCCAACTAATGACTAGAATGTTGACTAGCCGACCTGGACAAGTAAGTCATTGGACTTTGTCGAGTACCGAACCAAGCAAAATGGTTGATGTCTGAACCGAGCAGAAAAGCTGACCTGAAGATGTAGTGCGGACCTGAATGTATGTGAAAGGGCAAGGGTTTGGCAGGAATACCAGCTAGATCAAGTGCTTCAAGTGTCAAGGGTTTGAACATATGGCTGCTTAGTGCCTGAATCGAAGGACAATGGTCATCAAAGGATACGTCCCAAGGTTAGATGTAGAGAGCATGGATGAGGAGCCTGAGGAGGAGGTACCAAACGAGAATGAGAATGTTGAGAAAGATTTGATTGAGGAAGACATATATGCTAAGGACTTGAACCAGCTACTTGTGATTGTCTAACATACTATGAGTGTAGAACCCTCACGAGAGGAGGAGCAGAGAAAAAACTTATTTCATATCACTTGCAAGGTAAATGATCAGACGTACGCCTTCATCGTGGATAGTAGGAGCTACACTAATGTAGCGTCAATCGACCTCATTTCAAAACTGTACACCTAAAGCTGCATAAGTTGCATTGGTTGAGTGAGAAGAAGGGAGCCTTACACGTCACTCGGCAAATATTACTACTAATCACTATCGGCAATTATTTCAACCAGATTCTTTGCGACGTACTGCCCATGTGTGCGTCCCGTGTGTTATTAGGAAGACCATGGTTGTTTGATAGGAGAGTTATCCACGATGGTTACATAAATACCTATATGCTCGACAAGAATGATCGGAAGATCATGCTAAATCCGATGCTATCGAGAGAAGTTCACAAGTTACAGACAAAACTTGCTCGTAGATCGAAAAAAGCTTTAGTGATGAGTAAAGCCGAACTCCGAGAGGCCATTAATACTTATAAGCCAACCCTCCTATTGGTTAGGTAACTACTAGAAATGAAGAAGCGAAATGATTTACCTCAAGAGGTGAAGGAACTGTTGGATGAATATATCGACCTGTTCCTAGAATAGTTGCTAGAAGGGTTGACTCGAAGCATAGAGCACTGTATTGACCTAGTACCCAGCATTACATTACCAAATAAGCCAGCTTATTGTATGAATCTTGAGCAGGTTGTTGAGCTTCATTGTTAAGTTAATGAGTTGCCAGAAAGAGGATATGTGAGAGAGAGTCTCAGCCCTTGTGCTGTGCCTACACTTCTAGTGTTGAAGAAGGATGGAACCTAGCGGATGTGTGTTAACTGCTAAGTTGTAAACAAAATCACAATCAAATATAGGTATTTAATCCTGAGGGTAGAAGACATGTTGGATGAACTGAGTAGAGCCAAAATTTTTAACAAGATTGATCTTAAGTTTGGCTACCATCAAATTCACATAAGGTTAGGAGACGAGTAGAAGACTACATTTAAGACTCGACATGGACTTTATGAGTGGATGGTCATGCCCTTCAGCTTGTCGAATGCTCCGAGCACCTAGATGAGACTTATTAACTAGGTGCTTCGATGACATCTTGATTTATAGTGCCGATATGCTGAGTCATTGTGAACACATCAGAATAGTCCTAAATATTATTCGTGATGAGAGACTATTTGGCAATTTGAAGAAATGTTGCTTCTACTAGGAGGAAGTGGTATTCTTAGGCTATGTAGTTAGTAGAAGAGGCTTGCGAGTTGAAGATGAGAAGATTTGAGCAATTGTTGAATGGCAAACCCCTACTCTATGTTGACGTGAGAAGTTTCCATGGACTGGCTTCGTTTTATCGAAGGTTCATTAGGAACTTCAGTACCTTCGCTGTGCCACTTACTAAATTAATAAAGAAAAACACCGACTTCTGATGGAGAGAAAGGGAGGAGAGGAGTTTTGTTGAGATTAAGAAGAGATTGACCTCCGCCATGGTGTTACTGTTACTTGACTTCGATAAAATTTTTGAGCTAAAGTACGACGTATTAGGCATTGGAATAGGCGTTATCCTAATGCAGGAAGGCTAATCAATTGCCTTCCATAGTGAGAAGCTCCAAGGATCACAGTTAGATTACTTCGTATACGATAAAGAGCTCTTGGCACTAATCTACGCACTGCAAATATGGCAACACTTTCTACTACCGAGAGAATTTGTTATATATACTGACTACGTGTCATGCGGTACCTCTAAAGTCAGACCAAGTTATCCAAGCGGTAGGTGAGATCGGTTGAATTCCTTGAAGGATTTAATTTTGTGATCAAATATAAGTAAGGAAAAAGCAAATAGTTGCAGATACTCTTTCAAGGAGGCATACGCTTTTGTCAGAATTGTAGACCAGACTGTTTAGTTTTGGAGTATCAAAGAATAGTACTGCAAGGATCCATACTTTGCACTAATAATTTTGAGTTACGTGGATGAGAGAACAGTAGATGAATATTATGTATAAGATAGCTATCTGTTCTGAGGAGAAAAATTATGTGTGTCAACTTATTCCCTATGGGAATTACTAATTAAGGAGGCTCATAGCAGAGGACTCTTTGGGCACTTTAGTGAGAGAATGACCTGTAAACTATTGAATGGTAAATTCTTTTAGCCGAGAATGCGAAGAGATGTATACTGAGTGGTAAAAAAATTGTGCTATGTCAAAAAGGCTAAGTGTCGAGTCGAACAAGGGAAAACAATGCCCTTACCTATTCTGATGAGGCTATGGACTGAACTAAGTATAGGCTTTGTTCTAGGACTGTTGAAAACTACCCGATGAAAAGATTCTATAATGGTTGTTGTCAATTGGTTTAATAAGATGTCATACTTCATACCCTATACCAAAACTAACAACGCTTTGGCTATTGTTTCTCTTTTCTTATAGGAGGTTGTGCAGATAAACTATATACTGAGAAGTGTAGTCTCCAATAGAGATCCAAAGTTCTTGAGCCATTTTTGGAGAACCTTTTAGCATTGGTTGGGAACTAAGTTACTCTTCAATACCTCATGTCACCCCCACATTGACGACCAAACAAAGGTGGTTAATCATATTTTAGGTTCACTGTTTTGAGTTACAGTAGGTAAGAACTTGGCTGAATGGGACATCTACCTACCAATAGTCGAGTTTGCTTATTATCGAACCGTACATGACACCACTAAGTAGACCCCCTTCAAAGTGGTCTATGGACTCGATCCCGAGTTGCTTCTTCACCATGCCCTTATACTTGTACCTATGCAAGAGGAACTTGATGCCTCAACCAGAGTATAATCCCTTTAGAACATTTATGACAAGGTTACTTAACACACCGACCAAGCTACCAGAAGAATGCGTGAAAAGACCAAGGGTCGATCGGTCGGTTAGTCAAACAATTTCAGCTGGTTGACTTGGTATGACTATACCTTAGTAAGGAATGGTTCCCAAATAAAAGGAAAAACAAATTATCTACAAGAGTAGAAGGACTTTAGAATCCTCCAGAAAATCAGCGACAATGCCTACAAGTTGGAACTGCTTGAGGACTATGAGGTTTCTGGCGCCTTCAACATCACCAACCTCAGTCCATATCACCTTGACGAAGAACCGAGCGAACACCATTTGGATTTGATCCTAAATCCAAAACAACCCAAAGGGAATGATAGGAATGAAGTTACGGGTCTCTTGACTCACAGTCGAGCTCGAGAACTAGAGGGGTTAGCATGACAAATTCTTATATTTCAACCAACCCTTGGCGAAACCGAGTACCTTCTTCATGAGTCATTACTAATGTTGTGCTGTATGACAACCCATTATTGTGTAGTATGTCAAGTCGACGATTACTCTCTATTGTCGAGTCCACCAATTACTTAGCCTCTTCCTTCTCGAGAAGCCAAGAGAAAGAGATCGGACTGATTAGGCCACCCCTGCTCGAACAAACCTATCTATCCATATTTTTCGTTCACATCTCCTAACGTCCTCGCCAATGCCGCCTTGTTACCTATACAGTATTACATGTAGAATTCATAGCACCAATGATTATTTTTCTTATATATTCATTTTTGCCATTTGTAACATTTACATTGCCTCTTTAGGAAATGTCCTTTTCGTCTTTTCCCCTTTGAGTAAGTTGCTTTAGTTTGCGGGTATAAATACCTCAGTACTTGTAGTTGTAAGATTATTAGATTACTTTCAATACACTTGAGTATCTTCTTCCTTACGTAAACATTGCTTGTTTACTCTCGACATTACTCTTATCTTTTCCCCTAAATAAGGTTAGGTGGCAACTAACCTCATTAAACCAATTCGTATGTTATATTGAATTGTGCCATGAGTCCTCAAAAGTTCCTTTGGTGCATCATATCCTCTGGAATTGTTCATGGGTTTTTGCTTACTATTTCATTTGTCATTTTACCCCTTTCGTAGCTTTCCCCATTAATCCTTATTGAGTTTCTACAAGCTTGGACCCATCCAACAATCAGCCTTATCCGTTCTTAGTTACGGTTCGCATCAATAACCCATTATTAATACTAAATAATGTAATGTGAATACAACAAAACACTTAATCTCCTCTCAGTCTCATAGTTGTAAGAACCCATTATTAATATTTTACCGACTCAATGACTCAATTAGGGAATTATATAACTAATCTCCTCTTGATCACATAATTGTGGAAAACCATTAACACTCAAGGGCACTTCCTAAGACTAATCTGCTCTTAGTCTTATAATCACTAGGAAGCTCATTGAAAATTTCATTAGCAAGAAGCTCAAAGAGTTCAAATGAAATACCAATAATCAAAATCCCATCTAAATAGACAGATCCATATCAAAACTACAAAGTTATACCATCTATAACATCTGCGTTATTATAAACCTACTAAAAACTACTTAGCTACTCATAGTATTAATAATAACAGAAATAAAAGATGGAAAAATAATAGGAAACTCTATTAGAGAGCAAGACAATAAGAGAACAAGTGATTAAATGAAAGGAAGATAGTAAAGTCTCATTAAACTAACTTAAATATGCATCAAAGTTATAAAAATATTCACTAAATATCATAAATAAGCCAATAAGATAGTAAAACAGTCAATAAACTTGCAAATCTAGACTAAATAATAAGAAAAACCTAATTGTGGCTTACATTCTTTGTTGCTAATGCAAGTATATTTAATCGTAGGCTACCGATTGAAATTAATGAGAAGTTTTATCAATTGATCAATAGACATGTGTTAGCATTAGGTCATCTCTGCGTTTTATAAAAAATGGCGTTTAATGCGATTAGGGTCTTAGACGAATAACCCTAACCCTAATTTCTTTTACCAATTGATCAATGAAGATGGTATTGATCAATTGACATGAATGAATCTACCCTTATATCTTCTGTTTACTATTCCTTCCTCTCAATTGATCCATCGCTTAAGGAGTCGCTATAACCTTAATGCTTTAAGGCATACTAATTGGTTGGTAGTAAAGCTACTAATCGATCGGTAGGCTAAGTTCACTAACGCTCTTGATTCTAGACTCCATAATTAAACGATAGAGGCTATTAAGACCATGGAAACCCTCGTACACCTATACATAGTATGTAAAATTAGTAAAATTCATTTCAATTTGATCCTTTTGTATGAGTTTTATGCAAGTTGGTTCATTTTGCATATAAATTTCAATTTCATATAAAATTAATAAGTTGTTGGTAAATTTATGTATAAATGTAAGTCCTAAAATTGAGAAAAATTGTGTATGTTGAATAGCGATCACTAAGTGAATAATTACTTGTTTTGACCTACAAGAGAGGGAAAAATTGATATATTTCCTTATTCTCCTTCTTGGATGGAGACATGTGAACTGGAATTGCGACTAGATTTAGTAATTTATCAGGTTAGGTAACATCTTTCTTGTCACGTTTCCCCTAAACTTCCTCTAAAGCTTTCCCCTTAGCAGGATCACGAACAAGGGGTCCCTGAGGCTTGACATTAGGCTACTTTCACGGTAGATTAGCCTCTACGGCCTTTCTTTTATGAGTAACTCTACCCTTAGGAGCTTATACCTCCTCTTGAGCCTTTTTTGTTGTCTTGGGTGAAACTTTCTTTGAACATCCATCATTCTTAAGAGTAATTTTGGCCTTTAAACTGGCAAACAAGCTATCAAAATTTAGGTTCTTAAGCTACATGTTTGCATAAAATTCAAGTGAAAGTCTAGTTAGAAAAATGGAAACTTACAAATGCTGTACTGAGTACAAGTAAGGTAGACTACCTAGTCTCTAAAGTAGTTAGTTGAGGTCTCTCTATTAGCAAGCCCCAATTAGTACAATAAATCGCGATCAATTTGTACCTTCCTGGTCACAACTATACCTTCATTTGCACCATCCACAATATTCTCATTACCTTAAACTGCACTTGCACCTTCTAAGGCCTCGGCCTCATCTTTAAGAAAGATTCGAGCTTTGTAGTAATAATTGTCAATGATCATGTCTGTATCCTAAAGGAACCAACGCTTATTATATACCTTAATTATTGTGTCATAGGTAGTTTAGTCATTTACAAGTAGCTTCTTTATGTTAATTAGCCTTATTTGCTAGGAAAAGAATGTAGGAACGTTGAGATCAATCTCCAACCTAACTACAACCTACTTTTTCCTCTAACCTGAATAAAAGATTTAAGCCTGATCAAAATTTTCCTCTTAGGTTAGGCATAAATATAGAACTACCTCTTACCTTGTTTAAGCATAAAAAAGTAGCAAAATAAGGTTGGAGTAGTGCTATCCTCCAGGTCCTCACAAATACGCTCAAAGGCTATCATTAATCTATAGGAGTTGGGGTCAACATGCTTAAATAGATATGATGATAGGTGAAAAAGGACCTTTCAAAAACAAAAAAAAAAAAAAAGGGAAATTGAAGACTAACCTTGAAACACTTCTCGAAAAGTACATACTCATGCTCTCTAAGGGATGTTATGTGCTCATAGACTTGAGGTTGTTTGATTCGCTAGTGATGAGGAGCGAATAGAAGTACAGTTACGTGTCATTAAACCCTACTATTAGCATACTTGAGACTCTATTAGAGTTTAAATCATGCTCAACACTTGTGTACAAGGGGATAGCTAAAAGGTTACCTTCATTATTGAATTGATAGTCGTTAAATGGAATTTTACGGTTTAGCCAAGCTGTGAAAGTACGAATACTTGCCTATCCAGTGTAGCTAGACAAATCCCAATGGCAATTATTTTCTACATTGTTTGTACAAGTGGCTTACTTTGGAAAAGAAACAATAGCTACTTCAGGGGTTAAGAGTAACTCTTCACTTCCATTGTAAGTGTTTATCAGATCAATAGATTGACTATTGTTGGAAGCAATATCGGGCATCTTTACCCTAAGAGACTAAAATGAACAAAAAATGAAGAAAAAGAAGAGGGATTTCTTTTGCAAAGATGTGAATGGAAAGTTAAAATTTATTAAGGAAGACAGAATTTAGTCGGTCGAAGTAATAAAGTAGTAGAGGAAGAAGAAAGAGAAAGGAAAAAGTAAGGAAAATATTGAGGTAATAAGTGGAAACAAACCTCTGGATCAATAGTAATTACCCATAGTTTTTGGTCTTAATATAAAGTCCCTTTGTAGAAATTGGATGGTCATAATTAAAACTCATAACCAAAAACATGCATGATAACTATCATGTCCACACAAGTTTTAATGTGTAAAATACAAAATGTCATGAATTCGACATGAATCTTCTCCTACAAGCAAACTAAGAATTGGTCAATACCGATAAGGATCAACTGTTATTGTCAGTATAAGGTTGAGATAACAAGCTTAGAATAAATACAGGTCAAATAGCCCTGCTCTATACTATGATGGCTTAGAGAGCCATAACATGGAAAGTATCATGATATACCATATTACTGTTCTTAATGTCACCACTAACGAGAGTCAGGGGGTAATTGTTGATAGAGATTTTTATCTTAAGGTATTAAAGTCCTTTGATGACTTTAAGGAGCTAATATCTAACCTCCTAAAATTAGTATCTAACCTCCTTTGTTATCCTCACAACCAAGTGATTGATAGTTTAGGAAACAAATGAGCTTAGATTAGAGCCATAAGCATGAAGAAGAGATCAGACTAGCCTTAAGTAGCTCGATTAAAGGAGTAAAGAGCTTAAGAAGACTTGGCCTAACACTTAGGAGTCAAATTTAAACATAGGCAAGAGTGGTTTAGGATCATTACATAAATAACTCACTAACAATTGACCCATGTTCTAGGAATTTAGGGAGTGGTCTGTAATTCAAATTATACACATAGCGATTTTGGAGGCACCAATTGCATGGCAGCTACCAATCAAACTCTATAAATAAAGGTTGGCACTTTATAGTAGGCTTCTTCTAACTACTTGAATCTTAATCAATTTACTTCCCTCTCCATTCTCTTCACATTTTACCACCAAAGCCTTACTTAGGCATTAAAGTGGCCATGTTAAAGTTACCCCGACAACCCTATAACCTTTTTTTTTTTCTTTTCTTGTAGGGTTGAAATTCATTAAGCAAACTAGGTTCGCCTTCATCCAAATTTCACTATTAATAGTTTTACGATTTTTTTTTATTTTATATTTTCATTTTCCCTTTCCCTCCAAATACTGGTAAGGTAACATTTTATTATCTTTAAGACTACATCATTGCAACACATCACCAAACGTGTTGGAATTTTTTACTTTTTCCTTCTTATTCATTCTTTCATTATCAATTTAATTTCTTTTTCAAAAGAAGGAAAAAGAGTTTGAGATCCATGAGTTTCAATATTTAAAGATTTCTCTCATCCTGTTCAAATATAAAAATTGATGTAACTTAATTTATGCATAATTGTTTAATCTCAAATTATCGGTGGTTATGATAAGAAAATTTTGGTGAATTTAATTTACAAAAGACAAAGAGTTAAACTAAGTAGTGTTAAAATTGCTACTATTTTTATTTCCTATATAACTTTTCAATGTCAAATTTTATACCTAAAACATGAGTTTATTAACTACTATTTTCTAATTAAACTTTTATTTATCAAATTTACTAATTTTATAAAATGGCATGGTAAATATTTACCAATTAAAAAGCACAAATTAAAATAAGATAGTAAATTTAACAAGAAAAACTTCAATCAAATAGGAAATTTAACAGTTTTAAACTTTATTCTATCAACTAAGTTCATCTAAAATGTAGTACTAAATTTAAAAAACATAAACTGCTAAGTATTGGTGAATGACCACTTTAGGTATATGCTGTACGTGGTATTGTTAACTTTCCCCTCCAAATATTGATAGGGTAACATTTTATTATCTTTCAAACTACATTATTGGACCACATCACCAAACGTTTTTCACTTTTTTCTTTTTCAATCTTTCATTATTAATATTTTTTTTTCTTAAAAGAAGGGGAAAAAAGGTTCATAATTCATAAGTTTCAATATTTAAGGATTTCTCTCATCTTATTCAAATATAAAAATTGACATAACTTAATTTATGTATAGTTGTCAAATTAGAAATTATTGGTGGTTATAATATGAACATTTTGTATTTGGAAAATATGAAAAGAACATTTTGTATTTGGAAAATATGAAAAGAACATTTTGTATTGTGGAGTTGCTGTAAATGGTTGATAATGTGCAAGTTGTGTGTTGGTTATCATGCCTTGAAATTGTAGATAACTCGTTTTTGCTATTATTTTCATTTCAATTTTGTTAGGTTTACAAAAAACACAAAAAGATTAAGAAAATGAAAAAAAAATTGAAAAATAAGAAACAAAAAATAAAGAAAAAAGTGTCAAAAGTATCAAAGTTAGGTCAACGGTCTTTTAGGAGTGAGAAGACAATTTTATAATTAATAATATATGTGCAAATTGATAGTTTCCAAGCTTTAATAGAATATTGGATTTTATTAAAAATATTTTTTTTTTGGTAAAGTCCAATTTAAATAATCTTGGAGTCATGTAGTATGGTCCAATTCAAATGTGGCTTTGATTGAGCTTAAAGTGATTATTTGAACTTTCGAGTGAATTGCACAAATTAGAACTAAAAAATTATCAAAGTAAATTTAGATCAACATACTCCTTATTGATGTATGTTTTTCTATTTTTTTTTATTTTAATTACCTTATGGGTATTTTGATTTACTAATAGAGCAAGTGAATCAAATCAGTTTTAAGCCCAAAATGGATGTGGCCTAGAAAACGGTTCAATAAGGATTAAAAGCTAGCAATTATGATTGAGAATTAGGTTTAGTTGAGTGTTTAAGGTATACATGACAAACCAGTAGAATGTAGGTTTAAATCCATGTATACATACGTGTTTTTTTTTTTTTTTAAATTACTCCTAGTGAATCATATGCCTTGCACATGTGACTTTGTCTTCTCCAATCAACATGGTTGGAATAGGACTAAGACACAAGGAACATTTGATAAAGTGATCACGACTCAAAATGCACAATTTTTTTAGCCTAAAAACGAGCATTTGTGCGTAATTTCTTGCAAAGTTAAGTTAATTTTTTATGCAATTGGAGTTTATGCACAAAATTGACTAACTTGTGCAAAATTGTTAAAAATACATGGAAGAATGTTGTTTTTAAATGAATTTAATGCATTTTATATCATATTTATAGGTATACGAGGGCTGCTATGGTCTTGGCAACCCTCGCCGTTCGACCAAGGAGGCTAAAGTGAAGGACACTGATAAATTTAGCCTATCGATCGATTGGTATGCCTTAAAGTATCAGGGATGAGGTGACCTATTGAGCGATCGATTGTTGGCAAGCCTAGTATCATGAATAGAATGTGTAGGGATGGATTCGCCCATACTGACCGATCGATAGCTTTAGCATCAATCGATCGATAGAAGAAACTAGGATTATGATTTTTCAACTAAAATCGTAATCCTCTTGAATGTCTCATTTAATTAAACATAGAGATAGCCTGGAGTGGACATGTGTCTACCAATTGATTGGTAGACCTTCCATGCATTTTTAGTTAGAAATGCTAGTTGCAATTAGGTTTTAGATATTTCCTAGTATAGATTTGCAAGCTCCTTGCTTGATTTGTTGTTTCATTACTTTGTTTATGACATTTAGTCATTATTTTTATGATTTTGATGCACATTTATGTTAGTTTAATGAACATTAACTAAAGTTTCTTCATATAATCTCTTGTTCATTAGTTTACATTATCTTTACTTATTCATTCATGGAGTTTTTTGCTATTTTCCCATCTGTTATTGCCATTGTTGATATTATGAGTGGCTAAGTTAGTTTTAGTAGGTTTGTGAATATGAAGATATTGTAAATGGTGTAACCTTATAGTTATCATATGGGTATGTATGTTTGATTAGGATTTTGATGATTGGTATTGCATTTAGACTCTTTGAGGTGCTTTTTAATGAAAATTTCAATGTGTTTTCTTGTGATTATGAGACTGAGAGGAGATTAGTCTTAGGAAGTACCCTTGAGAGTTTATGGGGTTGCATGATTATGAGATCGAGAGGAGATTAGTTATGTAATTCCCAATTTGAGTTATTGAATTGGTGAAATATTGGTAATGGGTTCTTGCGCTTATAAGACTGAGAGATGATTAGGTGTTCCTCATTGAATTCATAATGCATTATGAGATCTTAGTGAGTTAGAACCGGTTATGAGACCGAGAGGAGATTGATACCCTAATTCGAAGGACTAGATTACCAAACTCGTAACAAGAATTAAGTAATTTAGTTGATCGAGTAGGAAAATAAAATCAAGAGGACATTTTCCACTATGTAGTTAAGTGAGGTGCCCTACTTGGGATTGAACACAAGTAAGTTCCATCAAAACCCAATTAAAACCCATCCTTAATATCCTAACGGCATACCTTCACTACTACTTCGAAAACATATCATATACCCATGTCTTTAGAATTTGTGTTTATTGTTAAATTTTATTTTCTTTTAGTTGCTTTTACTTTCAACTCACTTCCTCTTATTCAGTTAGCCATGATTAGAGTTGCAAGCTAGAGTCTAGTACTTAGCCAAACCCTTTTCCTTGAAGAAATGACTTAGCGAATACTCATTGGCTTTGTTATTGTAGACAATTTGACACATTAGTCGGTCAAGAGAATGACATTATTTGTAAAAAATTTCTATTTATTAAGTGTCTTCAATTCAATCAATTTTTATTCAATGTTTGTGTCGTCTTGTCACAAAGCTACATCCATCTATGTTAATATCAAATCATTTTCATTTTTTGATGGATTTCAATGAAAATTTAAAGAAATTTATCAAAGAATTGAAATAATTAATAGATTTTCATTGATAAAAATAAATTAAAGATTTGACAAAGATTAACCAAAGTTTAAGCTTTATCTTCCTTACTGGCCATGGTGATTTAACTTTATCTTAAGCCCTAAACTTGATTCGAATTGCAATATTATAAATATTAGAGTTTGGGTAACAGAACTACACCTTTAATTTCATCAGAAATCTACTCAAAATCACTTGATCATCACCTTCTCTCTTTAGCTTTCCTCTATAGCTACTCACTTTTTCTCTCTACTCATACTCATCCTATAAGCTAAACTAATACAAAACAACAACTCCTTTGCATTTTTGGAGCTTTTTTACATAAAATTGCATTTCATTTTTCATAAAGTTTTATTCTTGAAGCATTTTAGGGTTTTATTTAGAAAAATGTTTTATCACATAGTTGGTTTTTCAAAAAAAAAAAAAACCTTAATGCTCTTTTTTCCCTTAAAATTAGGCTTTTTAGGTTTTTTTTTTCCAAAACACTGGAATAAAATTAGCTTTTTTTTTAGTTTTTTTCTTAAATAAAAATAAATTGGAGAAAAACCATAAACTTGGATTGTTTTCATAAACAAAATAAATTCAAATACTAAAATTTTACAAAAACAAGGAAACTATGTTAGTTTTATTCTAACTAACGGGTATGTAAACACCTAAGGGACAACTGTTATAAAAACAAAGAAAAAGACATTTTGCTTTTCTAAAAAAATCATAACTAAAATATTAATAAGAAAATCTTTTATTTTTTCATTTTTCATGTTTTTGTTATTTTTTATTTCCTTAAAAGAAATAAAGGCCTTTCAATTAATTTTTCTTTTATTTTTATATGGTGACCTTGGTTATAATAAGTTAGCCCTTAAGTCTAGTCTTTCTCTAGTTCAAATTTTCCTTTGAAAATTCATAAGCTAGTGTCCTAATTAAGGTTTTCCCACTTGTTAATGATAATAATTTTTTTTACTAGTTTTAGCTTACTAGCGACTCTAAATCATTATCCAAAAATATTTTTTAAAACATTTTTCTAAGAATTTTATTTTAATTTTTTGTTGAGTGACTTATATTAGGTAAGTTGGTCTTAATATGAGCTAAATTAAGGAAAAATTCAAAATAAGGTTCGAAAAAATTAGTGACTCTACTAATGACCCTAAAATTCCTAAGTGGGTTAGTCATATAGAATTTTTGTAAAAAAATTAATTAAATGGTCTTTATTTTGATTTCTATAATTATGTAAATAATTCTACTAATGGGTTTTTAGTTGTATAGGTTGAATAAAGAAAGAAATTAGCCCAATGGACAAAGGTTTAGGTTTTTTTTTTTTTTTTTTTTTTAGATTGGGAGAGGGTATGGAGAATGATCTCAAACGTGTACATAGATATGGCCAAACTCAAGCCATCTTAGGAAACTCAAATTGGCCACCATTATGGAATCCTTAAGTCATTAGGAGTCTTTATCTCATATCTAGTAGTGATAAGCAAGCTCACTCTTATTTCAATATAGTTCATGACTCATTTCTTTCAAAATGTATGAGGCTACAAAGCTTGAGGACCTATAAAACTCACCTTTTCATATTCATTTTTATGGGCCATCAAATGAATATAATAGTAGCATGTTTTCAAATATAAGGTTGTAACTTTATTAATATTCCTATATATTACATTACATAGTATAAATTATATCTTATGGACCCTCATCTTAAAAAAATCCCATGTATAAAAACTTGTTATGTAGTTTTCTATATAATTTCTTTCTAATAAATCTATTTTGTAAAATACTTTTCTTCATGATTTCTAGAAAGTGTAGGCCCATTAAGGACCCTAGCTTGTTTGATATTCAATTAATGTAACCTTAGAATTTTGATAAATTTACAGCTTGAGACATTTTACCAAAATAATAAAGTCATTGCATTATTATTCACTCATTGGCTCTTACACCTACATCTATGTGCTTATATTTATGTATTGCTTATTTATTTGTATAATAGTATATATGTATATAAAATAAATAAAAGAAGAATATTCAAAAAGATCCATCGGTTTGCATACATTTGTTTGTTGTGAATAACTACCACTTGTTGTGTAGCCATTTTCAAGTTGTTACCCTCCTATTATCCCAAGTGTTAGCTTTGTAAAATTATCTTCCGTGATTCATTAATAGTCATCTTTAAATCCCTTCATTCATGTAACTTTTATGGTTTCTTTTTCCTCTTCATGTTTGTAGTTATTTTCCTCCATTCTTTTGGTAATTTTAGCAATATGGTTAGTCCTAACACAAAACCCCTTTAACATTCAATTTCACAAAAAAAAAAAAAAAAACTTTTGTGGTTTGTAAATGGTTGTTTTCCTTTAACTGTCACCCTTAGGTTATTACCTTTTCTAGTGTCACATTCGTAAAATAATCACTTAATTCATCATCAATCGATCTCATTATCTATGTTGTCTTTACAGTTGTCGCTTTGTCATCCCACTTTTGCAATAAACTTCTTATATTCTTTAAGAGATGTTAATAATCTTGTTGTCTATGACATAAATTGTATTTTGACTCTCACTAATAAGAGCTTTCAAAAAATGTTAACAAAAAAAAAAAAAGAAATTTTCCAGAAAAACAAGTGGGTTTTGCTAACCAATGGGGAGTTTCATGAAGCTCTTGAAAATTCCATATAAGCAACCAGACCTAAGCCTAATCCTAGAAGTCATTCATTATGAGCCCATGATACAATGTAGCCTATGAATTAAAGCCAATATCGAGAACAAATGTTGTGGGGGAGGGCGAGGGCGTAGGGGGAATAGGCAAAGAACATTGGAAATGGATACATGAAAATAGTGGGGATATAACCCCATCTTCCCATCCCCAAACTAAACATGACTTTCACTCAGGAAAGGGCTTAAGCCAAACACAAATCTTAAATCAAGAAAACCCAAGAAGCATAGCTCTAGACCTATTCAAAAACCTATAGCACAAAAGCCTAACCACAAACACCAAACCTTCCCATCTATTTCAACCTAATTCAAGTTAGTGAGAACCTAAACACATGGGTTATGGACTTTACTTAGAGTTTTACCTACCTACATCAACCCTTTCCAAGCCTAAAAGTTACTAAACACAATACCTACTCACCCCACATAACTAGCCTACCCGTTCCAACCTTGAAACCAAACACCTATCTCTACCATGAATTATTTTTCCAATAATCTCAATAAGCTTGAGTGGAGGCAATAAATGGTGCAAGTAGAAGACCTGTCTATTTAATTGAGTCTAAAGGGACAATCATTTCTGAAGAAATAATAGGGCATTCAAAGAATTAGCCCATCTAAGTAGGTTTAAGGATAATTTTCAAAAGGGTCAAATTAAGATGTAATCGTTAGACTAAACCAAGGAGCAAAAGGGGCAAATGGAAAGTCTTAAATTGGCCAATTAGAGTTAAACGTTTTGAAAACCAACATGAAAAGGGAAATGTTAAAATATGAAGCCCTACCATCAAGTTGGGGCAAACAAAAATTAAGAGAAGCAAATTTGACCTAATAAAAAAATGGGTTTTTTCCCTAGGGAAAGTTGATCCAATTACTAGAAAAGTTTAAGATGCAAAGAGGCAAATCATATCCTAAACACTAATCTTAAACATACATAAGAGATGAGTGACACAATGGGAGCATTGAGGGCTCATTCTTTAAAGAGAACTGTCTTGAACTTTGTACACTGGTCAAAATGAAGTTAGGCATTCATTTCATTTTACTCAAACATAGTTATCCCTTGAAAACTCATTTGAGCCTTCCAGGGATCTTTCTAAATTAACCCTATCAAGAATAACCCCACCTAAGGTAATTAGGAGGTTAAGGTTAATGCTTGCCATATATAATTTCAATTTTTTGGATTGAGAGAAGCATCAAACCCATACACATTTCACCTAAGCTCATATAACTTGAACCTACGGTTTTAGGGCTTTAATCTCTACAAATGAAAACATAGATATGGATAATGCTCACGTTGACTAAAAAATATGAAAAAATGAACAAAAAAAGAAGAAAGAAGAAAGAGGAAAATAAAAGGGAAAAAAATTAGTAAGGCGATCATCTCAAAAAATAAGCCCAAATTGCCAATAAGCCTAAGGTCTAAATTTTTTATGGAATCTCAAGATAAAAACCCATAAGTTTCCAAGGGTAGTCAAAGACTAAACACTTCAAATTTTTAAGCCTAAAGGAAAGCCCTAATTTTGTGGCCCTACCTACCAAGCCATCCTTAAGAAGCTCTTTTAACTAAAGAAATGGATTTATCTTGAACAATGTTTTCTCATGAAACTAGGGCAATCCTATTTTTGGATCTTCCTTAGTTCTTATCTTGTAAACTTAAGATGACCATTGCATTAGTATCCCTTTACTCAAACCTTCAATTGAGAACCTGACATTATGGTCCTGAGAAAGACTTAGCTAATGGACTATGGTATATCATTCACAAGATAGAATAGAATTTTTGGAATTAAGTCCAAAAGTGAAAACAAGCCTATGAGAGATATGAGGAAGTCCTCTTAGACTAAGCATTTCAAGTAATAAAATTTAATCCCTTAGAGGTAAATCTAAGGATCATTAAGTGCTTTACCAAGGAGATAAATGGTCATTTACCCCTAAGCTTGAAGCTAATGCTTCCAAAGAGGTTAGAAATCATAAAATACGCTCCAAGAATCATGATTTGGACAAGAATGAGTTATTATCAAACAATGGCATAAGCTTAGACCTTAGATGTGATCTTCAAAACCTATGAGATTCCCTTACATGTTGGCAATGCAATTTTCCAACAAAAAGTGTGCATTTTCTTCAAAATTTTTTTATAAATACCCTTTTAGAAGAGAAATGAAAAGTTATTAAGAGAGATTTTTTTTAAAAGCTAAAATTTTCAAAGCGTCATCAAAATCCCTAAAAGTTTAAGTGTTTATTAATTTGTTGTTTTGATACTTCTTTCAAAACTCATTAAAGTCCTTGAAATTCCTAGTTTGCATGCTCATTAGAGTGTCATCCAGTTCTTTCTAGGATCACTTGCTCATAAAAGTATCATCCTATCCTTTATTAAATTGCTTGTTTATTAGAGCATCATCAGAATGTCATTAAAGCGTCAAGCAATCGATTTGGTTCAATTCAAAATGGTTCAATCAGGTTTTCTTTTCCAAACTAAACCATAAACCATTTATATATAACCGTAATGAATTGAGAATTGAACTGTTTAAAAAAAAATAAAAAAAGAATGATGTTTTGGTTTAGCTCATGGTTTGATTTATGACTTGTAGTTTTTTTGTATAGCCCTAATGGATATAGCCTAGGAAATAGTTCAATAAGGATTACAAGTTAGTAGCTATGTTTGAGAATTAGTTTTAGCTAAGTGCTTAAGTTATGTGTGATAAACCAATAGGTTGTAGGTTCAAATCCATGTACACATGCATGGTGTTTTCCCTTTTTTTTTTCTTTGTTTTTTTGCTCCTAACAAGTCATGTTCCTTGCATATAACTTTGTCTTCTCTTATCAACATGGCTAAATAGGATAGGGACATTAGGAACATCTAATAAAGCTACATCCATTAATATCTATATCAAATCTTTTTAGCTTTTTAATGGGTTTAGGATGAAAAATTAATGAAATTTATTAAGGTTTAAAATTGTTGACAATCAGTTTTTGCTTCACTTATACTCGTCCTTTCATCGACCAAGATGCCAGGCAATCGATTCTCTCAGCATTCGCACTCTATAAAAGATGTACAATACTTATGCCGAATACAAGAAATGCTCCTGGTTTGAATTCAAATTTATGGCGCGAACAGTTATCATAAGCATAATTATATTTTACAATTGCTTGCTATCCCTACATATTAGGGGAGATGTTAAGTCAAGGTCTCCACGTATCTTAATAGTTACATCGACAACTACCTTAGACACAACAACTGTCTTTAAATATCGAAAAGAAACTCTATGAGAACTCTCGGACACTTCTTATTCATATACTTACTATACTAAATCACCATTTTAACTTAGTCATCGGAGTGGCCGTACCGGATTGGCCTTGATACCAAGTATTTTACTATCTTTTGCAGGACTATTTCCTCACCCTAAAATTCTCTAACAACATTTGGTACCAGTTTTTTTTCTCTAAACACGACTACATGGATAGAACTAGGATGATACGAAGTACATGTGATGGTACTTTCTCCCAACACCCTGAATGAGGGAGTTGGCATGCCGATGACAACAATTGGCTCAACTCGAGCAACTTTGTCTTGATTTAGCTAAAGAAAATTTCGAGTTAAACAAAAAATGCGAACAAATCCTTGACCTTCTCCATAAAATTTTTCACTCAAATTAGGGAAAAGAGCAAGGTGATCATGATGCCAACAATATCGATGATTCCATTTATTCACCTGAATTTCCAAAAAAGCAAGCTGAGGTTCTAGTACGACCTATAGCTCCTGCTTTCAAAAAGATTGATAAGAGTAATCAACTGTAGCATGTGCATCATGTAGGATCCTCGCATGTCAGCACCCTTGTTTCAGTGATCAAACAG
This sequence comes from Lumnitzera racemosa, assembly GCA_024138005.1. Classification (NCBI taxonomy): domain Eukaryota; kingdom Viridiplantae; phylum Streptophyta; class Magnoliopsida; order Myrtales; family Combretaceae; genus Lumnitzera; species Lumnitzera racemosa. Next base: position 77,691,357 of record JAMXBC010000008.1, read on the forward strand.
TTTCAAATCAAGAAAAGTCCTTTTGTCTTAGAGATTTTGGAAGAAGTAATACCTCGACACATTAAGCTACCTCAATTCTAAACATATGATAGGATGAAGGACCCCGAAAACCACTTAGAGTACTACCGAACACTAGCCAAGTTACATGGTTTAAGTACGTAGTAACCTGTTAAGCCTTTCCTTTAACCTTGAGAAATGCAGCCATCACATGGTTTAAACACTTGAAGCTAAATACTATTTCATATTTTAATGAATTAGCAAAAGTATTTCTTCAACACTTACTTGCTAGCAAACTTCCTGTTAAGGATTCTTCAATCTTAAACACCATCAAATAAAGGTCCAATGAGTCAATTAGAGACTATTTGGCTAGATTTTTTGCCAAGATGGTTTAAGTCCCAAAATTGGATATGAGTGTAGCCCTCAACTTTGTAATCGATGGAGTTAAGCCTTATGGAGACTTTTTCAAGTCTCTCACAAAGAACAAGCCAAAAACTTTCGCTGAGTTTAAGGCTAAAGCCACCTCATACATTCGATAAGAAGACAACATAAAGGCACGACTAGAGATTGATCAAAGCGGAGGAGATGGAAAGAAAGACAAATGGAAAAATGCTAAGGATAAACTTGACGTAGACAACGACAACAGTTTAGATGCCGAAAGGAAGAGATAGAGGATCTTGATATTCTCATGCCATACGCCTGTCAATCGTCCAATCTCAGATATTTTGATAGAGGTCTATAGGTAGAGAGGTGTCCTCCAATAGCTAAAAAAAATGCAAGGGAATCCTTCAAGAAGAAATTTGAATAAGTACTATGACTTCCAACATGACAAGGGTCATAGTATGGATGAATGCATTCAACTTAAGAATGCAATACAACATGGGTACCTGCAAAAATTTCTAGTGCATGATGCCGAAAGAATCGAAAGATCGTCTCAGAGGAGAAGAGAGGAACGTGAGGATGACATTTGGCTAGCAATGGCTGTGAGAGATGCAAGGGATGTAAACCCCAACAGAGCACCTAATGAAGTAATTAATACAATTATCACTGGACCTAGTATAGGCTAATCGAGTTCTTCAAACTCGGTTAATGCCAGGAATTACGTTTGCAATATTCATGGAAAGAAGTTCAAGATTGACAATATAATATCTTTTGGGGAAGAGGATTTTGAAGGCATATGGAGGTTATATGATGATGCACTTGTCATCAATGCAAGAGTTGCCAACTTTAAGGTCAATAAGGTTCTTGTTGATACAGGACGTTTGGCTAATATCATTTTTCAGCGTGCCTTCTATCAAATGAGGCCTAAGATCAAAGTGTAGCTACAGTCTTACAAGTATGACCTTTATGCTTTCAATAATCAACCCATGCAAGTAGCCAGTGTTATCTCATTGCCGATACAGATTGGCGATGACGAGCATGTTGCAGAGGACAAAGTGGATTTTCTTGTTATCAAATGTTGGTCCCCTTATAACAAGATAATGGGACGGCTATGCCAACATTTATTCAGCATTATCCCTTCAACGGCACATCTAAAAGCCAAGTTTTCCACTCCCATGGGAGTTGGTGTGTGTAAAGGGGTTAGTAATTGGCACACTCCTTATATATAAGGGCTTTGAGGTGAGAAGAAGTGTTTTAAGTCGAGACCTGCCTAGAAGGGAAGTTAGTTGGCATAAAGAATGTCGAGAATGACATAGAGGAACTTCTTTTGGGAAATGATCTCAAGAAGACAACAAGGATAGGAAAACCTATGTCAGTAGATTTCCGGCAAAGTTTGATTGACTTCCTACAAGCCAATGCTGACGTGCTCGCATGCTGACGTAGCTTTTAACCATGTAGTCATAGGTTTGATTCAGCTAATATGCTTGTAAGACTTATTTATGACAATTATATATTTGAAGTCTCATTGTGATTTGGTTATAATTATCGAATGAACGAGTTCTAGGCTGCACGACAAACGAATTAATCTAAGTTTTAGCTTAACGCGGTAAAAGAACTATATAAATTAACTATATGGCTGAGTAATGCGATTAGTCCATACCTCAAACGGTTAACAGATATTATAAAACAATGGGCTTGTGAAATAAAACTTGTCAATGAGTCCACACCTTAAATGGTTAATGAATTGTATAAAACTTGTTGATGAACGATGGGTGTGTGAAATAAAACATGTTGATGAATGATGGGCATGCGAAATAAAACATGCTGATGAACGATGGACGTGTGAAATAAAACATGCTAAAAAACAATGGGTGTGTGAAATAAAACATGCTTAGAAGCTATTGGCTTGTGAAACGAAATAGGCCAAAAGTTAATAGGGCACGTGAAATAAAACATGCATAGAAGTGATGGGTTTATGAAATGAAATAAGTTGAAAGATAGTAGGGCATGTGAAATAAAACATGCCAAGAAACAAATGGAGTGAATTAAAGCGTATCGATGAATGAGTGCATGAAACAACATGTATAAACCATACAAATTGTGAAAGCATAGTTACGTAAAAAGGCATAAGCACTCGGCATTGTCTTGATTATATTCTAATTATTAATTATACGAGAGTGTAATACACTAATACAATAAATCTTACAGCCTATTCTCAAATTTAGTAGAAGTAATTTTTAAATCTTTGGCTGGGGCTTCTTTGGCACCTGGGTTCTCGGAGCGGTCAACTTCCTCAGCAACTGGGTTCTCGGAGCAGTTAACTTCCTTGGCATCAGCTTCATTGTCACTATCATTCACTTTCGGCACCTGTCTTGTCGCCTTCATCTTCGTCTGCACTATTAACTTAATCGTCGACATTGGCAAAATCAAGATACGAGAAATCATAATCAGGATGAAGCTTCAACACCTCCTCCTTTGCTACTTGAAGCCCCCTCCAACAATTTTTTGCATAGAAGCCTCTCGTATTGCCAACTGGGAGTGACTATATCGAGAGCCTCTTCAATTGAAGGTCTCTTCTATCAAGACCCTAAAAGGGGCCTAGTAGGATTACCCAAAATTATCATAACATGTGTACAACTATGATATGAAAACTGCTTTATAAATTAAAGATTATAAGACTCTAAATGATTAATTTCTAAGGATGTTGAATTGTTAATTAATTGACATATTATAGGAAATTAATAATTATGGATATCCAATATTCCGCAGTTCTTCAGAACTATGGAAAATCGGTATCCCCTATCAAATGATATGATTAAAGAGAACAAACTTAAAATTCAAACTTATTGAAGTTACTAAATCTAAATATATAAGTAATGTTTACATTTAAAGTTTCATATGAACTAGATAATCTCTCTTTAATTCTAACCTCTAAAACATCTCAGCACTTGCACTCAACGTTCGGCTCTTAACCCATGTCCGATTATCAATCAACCTACAAAAGAAAAACTATTAGGGAGTAAGCTACACAAGCTTAGTGAGCTATCTCTTATACTATACTGGAAAACAAGTTATCAAATAAATTATTACAATCATATGAATGCATGCACAAACAATATGACAAACAATATATACAGTTGACCGGTGCTGCATATAATATCAGACTTTAATGTCCTCCGAGATAAGGGTTGGAGATATATCGGTACCAATCACGACCAGCCTTTAGCACCTAAGTTTTTACCCATAACTTTGAATTCTGTATTTCACAAAAGATATTTTCATTTATGAAAATCTAGTAGTACATAAAATCCCAGGCCTAGTGGTGAGGCAGTCCCCACAGTCTATACTTACACCCTATAATAGAGATTTTTAGACTCGACCCTCAGCCATACGATTGGTGTCTCCATCGCCTAGTAAGCCTATAGGTTTGGATAAGGTCATGTTGTACGAGTGCATTGTACAGAAACACTTCAATATATATAAATAACCCCTGCAAGGCCTCTTTTTACCTCTATGTGAAGTAACGGCCAGAATAAGTAATGCAATGCATGGATAATGCATGACCTTTATAATTTAAGATAAGCAAAATATATTTAAGTCAAATTATGAGGCAATCAATTAACATCAACAAACCATCTAAGTCATGTAACAATCAATCATACAATCAAATCATCAATTATCTTATTTAACAATATTTCTCACAGTAATCAATCAATATCAAGCACATGCATATCCTAAAACCCTATGCATCAGGTTATTCATATTCAATTTAAGTGCACTAACTACAAGCACATACAAGTATAGAGTCATCAAGAGTACTCACTTGACTATGCCGAATTGCTCTAGTCGTTATAATCCTACGAAAGATCCTTGCTCTTGTTGGGATCACCTAATCATTATGAGATAACAGGGATAATAAGTAATTAAATTAAATAGTAGTTCTAGATATCTATCTACCTACTATAAGTTTTTTATTTGATTAAACCTAATCGCTAATCGTATGTAACTTTTTCATTCTATTTTCGATATTTATGAATTTATAGTTGTTTTCCATTGTTTTTGGATGCATGTTCACATAGTGATGTCTGTTTTGGATGTTAAGACCCATGTTTTGTGATATAGACTAAATTTATTAAAAATTCTAACTATTGAAGCTTAATTATACCTATTGGCTAGTTTTATGTTTTATTTTAGTAGTTAATGATTTCATTAGCCATTAATTCTTACACTTAAATAATCTTATGGTTTATTATTTTAGAGGTTCATGTCATTGCTTATATCATCATTTGATTAGGTCATTACTTACATCATCATTACATATGTATAGTTATCCTTATGTATTTATAAACTTTACACATATGTTATATATATACTTATACTTCTAACATACTACTATGTATACTTGTGTATTTATACGTATACTAGTATATATACCCATATACACGTATGGTGACATTCGGCAATTTTATACGCATTTTCGTATGCCTCGAGTACCCTCTCAAGAAAACTTCACCAAACCCATATTTTTGCACTTTAAGGGTGCATTTAGCAAGGTATATGTATATATAGTTAGTATACTCTTTCGTTTTGGTTATGTACATAAAGGGGACTTATGTATAAGAGTATCCATACATGTGTTCATCAAGTGTATTCTTGTATACACATACTTATACATATGTATATGTTCTCCTTCTCCAATTATCTAAGGATTTCTTACACTTGTGCTAAGTATTTACCAAACCTTTACACAAACACCTCATATGCATTTACTTGTTGTAGGTACATAGGTATTTCTACATGTACACTTAAGTATTTCTATACTTCTAAACATAGTATAAGGATTCCTATCTTCCACAACACATGTATACATATTACATAAGCTTTCTACACCAACATAAGATTGATACTAACTAACTATTAAATTAGATGATCAAAGGAAGTCATACCTTTCTCTCCTTTGTAATTTGAAAAGGAAAGCAAGTAGGTATGGTAAATTGGTCTGTGGTGATAGTTAAAATTAGGAAAGCGAAATTTTCGAAAAGTTGAAGATGACAAAGCGAAGGGGAGTTTACGGTTTGAAATGGAAGGGGAAAAGGAGTTGTTCTTATTTTAATTTATATTTTATAATTGAGAAAAGTGAAGTCTAGAAGAGGGAGAAGAGTGGACGGCAACAAAGGAAAATTGGACATAAAAAAATGTGTAGAAAGTTAAAGAGAAAGAAAGAAGGCTTTAGATGACAATGACATGTTTGTTGACTTAGTCAACCATTAACTAGGTTAACATTTGACTTGGTTAACTCTTTGAAATTAAGTGAAATTTTTGTGTACATAATGGAGTTATTAATTAAAATTTAGGAGAAAAAATTAAGGAATTAAAGGAAAATATGGAGTTTATTGAAATGATTAGTAAGAATGGTTAATGAAATCTTCCTCTAAGTATTTATATCCTATATACATTATTTAGTATGGTACTTAGTGTAACTATCATGAAATATGTCATTTAGGGTACTAACACTTATTATATCTAACATAAGCATCAACTAAACTCTTAACTCTATATAATATTAACCTAGTTATATACTTTGAAGACAGATATGATCTATAATGCAATATACTAGTTTCTAAAGGCTTAGTTTAGTATTATAAGTATTTAATCTCTTACTAATGATTTAGTATAATACTAAGGTTATATTATTAATTAGGGTTTTATGGTAAATTATGGTGGATTAGTACTTTCATATCCTTAAAGTTGTAGTTCTAGGGTTTTATCACTTTCGGGCACAATCTTTAGTATTTATATACATTTAAGGTCTAAAAATTTTCTACACGATTGAATCTTCAGTTATTATTTTAAGGTTTTTATCTTAACTAGCCTTGTTAACTCTTAGAGTCTTTAAGCACACTAAGGTCCACTTTGGGTGTTAGGTTGAAAATTTTGGGGGTTTACACCTTCCTCATAGCCTCTTGCAATTCGGCCATATGGTTCTATAAGTTTAAGTTGTTAGTCTCTAGTTTCTTTGTCTGCATCTTGAGCCTATCTTTAGCATTGCTCATTATATAGATAGTCCGGCCGAGGCCCCCACACTATTCCTTCTTCTTCTGTAGCTCGTCTTTCAGGCTTTTGGACTTTTTGTACTCTTCTTCCATTTTAGACTTTATGCTAGAGCTTTCATTGGTGGTAAGGTCATGTACCAATATTTTGATAGTAAGCTCTTCGCTAAGGTTTCTTGCCTCCATCTTAACCCTAATCCTTGCATTCTTGATAGCAGCAATTTAGGCCCTTGATGCATTGTACGCATCCTCAACTTTCTGCAGCTAATTCATTTATTATAATCAAGAGTGATTGGATATTACACAGATATAACTGAAGATATTACCATCTTTGTCTCTCTGTTAGCCTTATCTAAAGCTTTAAGAATGTGGTTGCTCATCTAGAAAAAGAATGTGCTAATTACTTAGGTAGGCTCGATAATTAAAAGTAATGTTTATAGATACTTATATCATTCAATTTGGCTGCTACATGGGAATTATTGTAATCGCCGACCCTATCGACATACTTCTTAGTGATATCTTTGCCTTTTGGAAGAATGACCCCTTCCATTAAAGCTAAAGATTTCATCCTATCTCCTAAGGTTGATTCAGTGTCCAAAATCTAATGGCTCCGGCAAGGGATGAAGTACTTGCTGACCTCTTTGCTTAGCAAGAATTTGGCACTAGTGATGCCAAGAGCTTTAGAACATATTGCCTCCTTTGCCTTTTCATCCAAGTCCTTTTGACTTCTTGATAGATGGTTGGCTGGCAAGTTCCTTCCTTAGTCTTTTTTCACCACTTAGAGCCACTACAATCACTTATGATGAGCCTTCTATGGTAATAGCATTTTCATCCTCCTCGTCAGGGTATATCTTTTGATGTTTGCTATTCCTCGGCTTGATGGAAGTTTGAATAATCATGACCGGAGGCTCATTAGAATGAACCTTGGTCGGCTGTATATTTTCGTTCTCCTTCACTTTCTCAGTAGGATGAGAGATCTGTACAGTTATCTGCTTTGTTGCAGCTTCTTTTGTTGGTCTCTTTACGACAGCAGGCCGTATGGTAGCTGCTAAGGTGGTCCTCCTCCTATCTGTAGCTGCTAAGGTGGTCCCCCTCCTATCTGCCTTGGACTTCTTAGCCTTAGCCTGGGCAAATATCTTTGCGGGATTCACTTCTCCGGTACCCATATCTATAAGACGTGTATATCAATTAAATATAAATAGGAAAAAATGTGAACTTACATTTTCCATGTCGAGCAAGGCTTAATGGTCACTATGCTCCCCCAAAGTCTTGAGAACGGCTTTCATCGTAGCTATACTTGATATGGTGGTAACATATTAGCGTACCTTCTTTTTTAGAAAATATTGGTTTGCAATTTTCATAATGTCGTATAATTCTCTCGGCATCCTAGAAGAACATTTTATTTTTCTGTCTCTCCTGAATCTTCTTTACTGCTGTTGCATCACTTAGCATTAGATCAACATCTTTTGTATCTATTGACTAAATCCATTGGGCCTAGAAGTTCAAGTTCTCATCAGATACTATTGACATGAACTTATCATGCCACTTGTGAATCTTGGATTCTAACTTGTGCATGAACTTACACCCATGCCTTGCAGTAGTGAAGTACTGCTTGTCAGGCTACTTATGGATAGTGAAGAAAAATCTAAATAGCTGAGGTGTTGCCCTAACCTCAACCTCTTCACATACTATCTCAAAAGCTACCAGAAGTCGATATGTATTGGGTAAGAACATACTTGGCATGACTCTGAAGTAGTTGAAGAAGCCTCGAACAAAAGCCTCGAAAGGGAAGTGCAACCTAAAATCTTGATACTTTAGGTAAATATGGAACTTGTGCTCCTGTAGAAAATATACTCTCTCCCCATCTCTTGGCTTCCTTAAGTTCCATGTTCCAGGAAGATCTCGCCAGTACTGATTGTACTTTGTGACGAGAACTCTATCGATAGAATTGGCAGTCTCATCAGGAAAATCGCGAAAGTAGGCTATTTGTTGTACCGTTATTTTGCTGAAGACCTCCCTTCCTTATCTTTAAGATAATTATCTACAGGAAGCTCATTAATCTGAGTAAGTTTATCCTACCTTGCCTCCATACTATTGGCCGAACCGCCTAAAGAACACGTCGCCTTGCTCTTATTTTGGTAGGAAAGAGTGGCTTTAATTTCCATTGCTTCGGAATCGGATAAAATAAGTTGACAAGCAACTTTGCAAATCATACCTAGATGATTAAATGAAATGAAATAACAGAAGTCGACGAATGAGATTTTGGAGATTGGAAAACGAAAAAAAATTTTAAGTGCTACTAGAGAAGTGAAATCTGATTATGAACAGTACCTTATATATGGATGATTCGTTCTTGTAGCTGCAAATTTTTTTATTTTTTATTTTTTTTTTTACAATATTGATGTGCTAATATGATAGTCTCATTGATTGTTGATGCATGTCCTGTGATAGAAATCTAACGGTTGAAAACTTTCTGATAGTTATTAGGTCTATAACAAAATGATGACTTAGGTGACAGATGTTGTGCTTACAACTTTTTAGTTTCTCAAATGGGTGAGAATTTTGAAATGGTGATGTTTCAGCTGGGATACGATCCTTCTTACTTCCCATGTTACCCGGCATAAATGCAAAGAGTCTCCCCCTACTCGGTCTCTATCGCAATATATATATATATATATATATGTATATATATATATATATAACTCCCTTTGTTGTCTATTCTAACACGGGAGTTAGGGGGCAAATGTTGATAGTCAGTTATCGCTCAACTTACATTCGTCCTTTCATTGGCCGAGAAGCTGGGTAATCGAATCTCTCGGCATTCGCACTCTGTAGAAGATACTCGACACTTATGCTGAGTAGAAGAAACGCTCCTGGTTTAAATTCAAATCTATAGCATGAAAAATTATTATAAGCATGGTTATATTTACAATTGCTTGCTATCCCTACATATTAAGGGAGATGTCAAGTCAAGAGCTCTCCATGTGTCTTAATAGTTACATCAACAATTGCCTTAAACACAACAATCATCTATAAATACCAGAAAGAAACTATGTAAGAACTCTCGAACACTTCTTATTCTCATACTTACTATACTAAATCACTATTCTAACTTAGGTATTGGAGTGGCCACATCGGACTGGCTTCGGTACCAAATATTTTATTCTCTTTTGCAAGACTATTTCCTCACCCCAAATTCACCAACAAAAAAAATAATTAATAATTTTTTGTCGATAACAATAAATCAAAGATTTGACAAAGATTAACCAAAGTTTGAGCTTTATCTTCTTCATTGGCCATGGTGATTCAACTCTATCCCAAGGCTTAAACTTTATTCGAATTGCAATATTATAAATACCAAAGCTCGAGTAACACGACCACACCTTCAATTTTATCAAAAATTTGCTCAAAATCCCTTAACTATCTCCTTCCCTCTTTAGCTTGCTTGAATAGTTGCTTACTTTCTCTCTCTACACATACTCATCCTATAAGCCAAAGCAATGCAAACCAACAACTCCTTTATGTTTTCTAGAGCTTTTTAGTCCTAAAAAAAAAAAAGATTCTTTTTCAATTGATTCTACTTAAAATCGAATTTCCTTTGCCTCATCTTCATCGCCATGGATAACAAATCCAAATGAAAGCTACAAACAAGATTTTGGAAGTGTCAAGCACTATAAAGTAATAGACTTGCTATTCAATTCTTATTAAATTACTTGAATCAAAGAACCAAAATTGTTACTCCCTATCATCTTCAAACCACTACCATACGTATGAACTAGACTCAAATCGACACTTTGAGTGTGTTCCTCCATTTAGAAAAGCCTAGGGCAACACATTTGTTAACTTTAACCACAGTTGGGAATGCCTTGATCAAAGCTCAATCATTACTACTCTTCTTCCAGCATGCCATATGCACAACACATGCATACTCAACCTATACTCGTTTCTTCACTTTAACCTGAGTGCTCCTTAGTATGCTTGGTAGGATTCTTTTTTATTTTTAGTGCTTTATTTTTTATTAGTTTAGGTCTTAAAAAGAAAGAAAAAATCAAAAACTGGAAAGAAAAAGAAAAATTGAAAAAAAAAATATTAAGTATTTTTTTTCTTATTATTCACTAACCTTATTTGTTTCTTCTACAGGTTCAATTTATAGTGTTAATTATCATAATCAACATGTTTAGATTAGAAAATTTGTGTGCACGGTTAGATAGAAGTTTATATGATGGTATGATTAATTGCCACATTAGCATGATTAGTATATTGTTATTTGATATGTTAATTTGATGGGTATTAAATGTGTTCAGATATTGCATCATATTTAATGTGTTAATTAAACTAATTACATTGGTTAAATTTGGTTGTTGCATGATCAACTCTAGGCATGTTAGCATATTGTTACCTTATTTGCTCTTCTTACTAACCATGCTTGCAAGTGTCAAGTTTGTGTTTCAAAAATGGTGGTTCTCATAACACTTGCAATTTTTCTCTAGAAAAGGGCATTCTTATCATTTTTTGCATAAAATTACATTTTGTTTTTCAAAAATTTTTATTCTTGAAGCATTTTAGGGTTTTATTTAGAAAAATGTTTTATCACATAGTTGGTTTTTCAGAAAATAAAAATTGTAATCCTTTTTTTTATACCAAAATTAGGTTTTTATTGGTTTTTTCAAAATATGGGAGTAAAATTAAGTTTTCTAGGTTCTTTTTAAATAAAAATAAACAAGAGAAAAAATATAATGCTGGCTTATTCTCATAAATAAAGTAAACCTACGCACTAAAATTTTATTAAAATAAGAGAACTACGTTGATTTGATCTCTACTAATGGGTATGTAAGCACTTCTATGGCAATCTTTTAAAAAAGTTAAAAATGATTTTTCTTTAACTTGTAGTTAAAAATAATAATAAATAATTTTTTTTTCATTTTTTTATTTCCTTGGAAAAAAATGAAAATAAGTCTTTTAATTAGTTTTTTTTTTTTTACATGGTGACCTTGGTTTTAATAAGTTTGCCCTCGAACCTAGTTTTTGTCTAATAAAATTTTTTCTAAATTTTGTTTTTAGAAAATTCACAAGCTAATGGCTTGATTAAGGTTTTTCCACCCATTAACCCCTATCATTTCTTTTTACTAGCTTTAGCTTATTGGTGACTCTAAATTATTTTCCTAAAATATCTTTTTTAAGGAAAATGTTTTTTTCTTAATTTTATGTCAAGTAACTTATATTAGGCGGAATGGACTTAATATAAGTCAAATTAAGAAAAAATTCAAAATTAGGCTCGATAGAAACCTAAAGGGAGTGACACTCACTACTTGTCATACATTAAGTCTTGTAGTACACTAAACCATATTAGTCAATCATTATCTAATATTAATATTTGGAAAATGTTCATTAGTTTTTAGGGAACTTTGTTAAATTGGTAAATAAACTCCTTAAACATTGATTTTAGTATTAAAATATTCTTATATACTTATTAAAGTGTACTTTAAGACCATTGAACTTTGATCATAGTGTATCTTTTGTTATAAAAGAAAACATCATTTATATTGTCCATTTATCAAAGTTTAGGATGTTAATTTGCAATATTTAGAAGTTTATGGGTTAAATTTACATATACGTTAAAGTTTAGGGAGTTATTTGTAATTTTTTTGTCTTAGTTTTATTTGAAGAAGATATTTTGTAAAAAGGTCTAAAGATTACAAGGTCTATAATTTACAACTATAGTTACTAAGTATATTAGATAACTAGATCCATTCTGTGAGAGTACATGTGATGTGCCTATCTCCAAGGGATTACAAATGGCGTTGGTAATGTGAATATGTAACAATATAAAGCAAGTTAAAAATATAAATATTTCGTAGGTTTTTGTATTTAATTTGTAAAATGAGAGTGTGAGCATGAATGAAGTTAGATTTTACTCACTAACAATAAACATAAGTTGAGTTTTTACTCTATAGTGTTTGATATTACACATAAACACTAAACCGATCACTCAGTTCTAATAGAAAGATAGATATTACATACTATCCCCTAAAAGATGGTTCATCATAATCAAGTTACTTATTGATAAGAAGATGAAAATGATTAAAGAGTTGATGTCGCTTAATAATCCCAAAATAGTAACCTAATAGAAGGATCTGAGTAATAAGTCATCTACCACTATTACAAGTAAGGTAGTTACATACTAAACCTTAGTAGCAATTTTTCAAATGTAACAAATGTGCTAAACCTTAATAGTGGCCTAAAAGGGCAATTAAGTAAATAACTACTCTATTTACAAAACTATGCATTCTAGCTGAGGTTAGAATAGGAAATAAGGCAAACATGGATAGGTGGACATACTCTTAGTAGTACCTAAGCATGCTTAAGTTCATTAGTTGAGTAGCCCCATCAAGACAAATCATAGTCGAGCTACTGCATGGGACTAAGCTTAGAAAGAGATATATCAAAAGGTAGCCGAGCTAAACATATATGAAATGTTCACTTGGGGGAAATGGAATTTTCATTCCCCCTTTATTACTTAATACTTTGTTTACTTGTAAAATGGTACGCAGAATCCTAATTCCAAAGAATTTGAATTCCTTAAAATCACTAAATTGAGATTCTTTATTGTAACCATTGAATTTTGATTCCAAAGCCCTTCCCTTTTTTATTCTAAAAATTATCCCTTCAAAATAAAAAGTTAGGACAATCAAAAAGAGAGAGAGAGACAAAACCCATCTACCATGTAAACCTAATCTCCATAAAAAAAAAATAGAAGTAATGGTGATGGTTGTATGTGAAGAGGATGATGGAAGGAAGTTCTAATCTTCTATTGATGGTACTTTATAGTGGTTTTCAACTAAAAGCAAACACCTTTAAGATGTTTGGAGGGTAAAGAATTTGTTTATGGTAGTAGAATTGCTTGAAGTTGAATGTTTTGTGCCAATAACTTAGAGAGAGAAAGGGTGTTTGTGGTAGTTCAAAGAAGGAGAAAGTTGAGAGTGAGGAATTTATCTCTAATGATTGATTCAATGTAAAGGAGAGAGAGTAAACTTGTTGGATTTTGCAAAGATTATAGGTAAAAGTTGTTGAGTTTGGTGGAGAGAAGAGAAGGTGGAGATACGAGGGAAAGAGAGAGAGAACTTGAAAGATGAAAGGGAAAAAGAAGATGCAGATTAGAGAGAGAAAGAGTTAAATAAAAAGAAAAAAAGGAAGAAGCCAAAGGGTAAATATGTCTTTTGATTTCTATTATAGATTTATTCTTCTTATGGTTTTCTACCTAGTAAACAATGTAAAATCTATTCCCCCTTCATTCTATTCCTAATGAATTTGAATTACATTACCCCTTTATTACATTCAATGAACTAAACGTATTGATAGTGGTTGACTTGATCTTTGGGTAAATTCTTAGCCCAAAAAAAAAACAAAAGAAAGATGCGAGACATGAGTTTCTACTAGGAATTAAGCCCAAATGTTGACCGCTAGAACTCAAGCCCTTGCTAAAAATAAAGTCCCTTACACTCAAGACCATAGAATCCTTCATTTCCCAAAGTGTAACCCATCAACCATTCTCAAGGATGTAGTTGAATCATCTACACTCATTTTATTTATTTTTTTAACAGTTAACTTGTTTCTAATCCTTCCAATCTGCACCCAATGTCGTAGAATAGTTCAATATACTTGATTTACTAGCCTACAGCCCCTCAAAGGCCTTTCTAGCAACTTTTCCAACATGTTTCCTTAAAGACGGGCTTATTTCATTAACTCACTTCTAATTCAACCATTTCTCATATGTACTTGAAAAGTACTAAGTTCTTTGCTAACACTTATCTCCTAACATTAACAATGGCCAAAGATATTCCTTATTTATTTTGTCATTTTTGTTTTTCCTAGTAGGATACTAAAATATACATTTTATCCCTTTTAGAGTTATAATTTGCTGTCATATCTTTGTCCTAATTTTACTCTAGAAAGCTTGCTACAAATGGCCTTTCTCATGTAATAGCCGGAGTAGTCATCATATTATCTTAAAATTTTCAGCTTTGTTCTTGTTAATTTACTCTCATGTTCAATTTTACTCTTATCAATTCTCTTCAGCAAGGAATTACGACAAGTGACCCTAACTTACTATTTTTATATCATATAAAGTAAGATTTTAGGTTATATTGAGCTTATTTGGTGTATAATATCCATACAAGTAGCTCACGATTTATTAAATCCTCACTAAAACCCTTATTCCTTTCCTTTTATAGTTAGAAGGATCCATTACCAATTCAAGTTTGGATTGATGTCCTCTTAGTTGATTCTCAAGGCATATCATCTTTCAGTGTCAAAGCTCTTGGTTGTGACAAGGGAAGTGTGCTAGTTTGGAGTTTGTTTGAGTGTAGGTGAAATTGTGTTAGTGAGTGTTGTTATAGTGTTGAAAGTATTATGCATTTGAAATTGTTACTAGCTATTATTGTAGCGGTGTGTTCGTAAGTGAAATTATAGTGGTTGTGTTGTCGTGTTCGCAAGTTAGATTATTGCTCTTTGAAGTTATTGGTAGTTATTAGTAAGTCATACTTAATGTTGTTCTTAAAGTGTTGCCATTTATGTAGGCTGTTGTTTATAGTGTCATTGTCAAAGATGTCAAACCCTGGTATACAAGGTGGTGTTGGAGATGTTGAGAGTAATGTAAAATAAATACTACTCAATCCCTAGACTACTGATGAGTAGATACAAACTTAATAACTGTAGTAGCCAATCTTGCTATCATGATGTAGAGATTAGTAGAGGTTGAACCACTCAATGTTATTCCTATAATTGAGCAATTTGAAATGAGTGATATGATGATTGTTGATAGTTAGTTTTTGCTAAACTCACACTCGTCCTTTCATCGGCCGAGAAGTTGGGTAATCAAATCTCTCGGAATTCGCACTCTGAAGAAGACACTCGACACTTATGCCGAGTAGAAGAAACGCTCCTAGTTTGAATTCATATTCATAGCGTGAATAGTTATTATAAGCACAGTTATATTTTACAACTGCTTGCTATCCCTACATATTAAGGGAGATGTCAAGTTAAGAGCACTCCACATGTTTTAACAGTTTCCTCAACAATTGCCGTAGATACGACAATCGTCTATAAATACCAAAAAGAAACTCTGTAACAACTCTTGAACACTTCTTATTCTCATACTTACTATACTAAATCACCATTCTAACTTAAGCATCGAAGTGGCCGCACCGAACTGGCTTTGGTACCAAGTATTTTATCTATTTTGCAAGACTATTTCCTAACCCCAAAATTCACTAACAACATTTGGCGTTATCTATTTTTCTCTAAACATGACTACATAGGTAGAATTAGGATGACATTAAGTGTAGGTGCTGGTACTTCTTCCCAATAGCATGAAGGAGGGAGTCAGCCTACTGATGAACAATAATTGGCTTGACTCGAGCAACTTTGTCTCAATTTAGCCAAAGAAAATTCTAAGTTAAATAAAAAGCATGAACAAATCCTTGACCTTTTTCATAAAAATTTTCACCCGAATTCGGACAATGAACATGGCGATCATGATGCCAATAGTACTGATGATTCCATTTATTCCCCTGAATTAACAAAAGAGTAAGTTGAGGTTTAAGCATGACCTACAGCTCCTGCTTTCAAGAAGGTTGATAAGGGTAAGCAACTGTAGCCCATACATCATGCGGGACCCTCGCATGTCAATACCCTTGTTGTAGCGACCAAATAGTTTTGAATCAAGAAAAGTCCCTTCGTCCTAGAGGTTTTGAAAGAAGTAATACTTTGGCACATTAAGCTGCCTCAGTTTGAAACATATGGTGGGACAAAGGACCCCAAAGACCACTTGGAGTACTACCATACACTGGCCAAGTTGCATGGTTTAAACGACGCGGTGGCCTGTTAAGCCTTTCCCTCAACCTTGAGGAATGCAACCAGTATATGGTTTAAACACCTTAAGCTTAATACCATTTCATGTTTTGATGAACCAGCAGAAGTGTTCCTTCAACACTTCCTTGCTAGCAAGCTTCTTGTCAAGGACTCTTCAATCTTGAAAACCATTAAACAAAAGTCCAATGAGTTAATTCGGGATTATTTAGCTAGATTCATGGCCGAGATGGTCTAAATCCCAGAACTAGATATGAGTGTGGCCCTTAACGTCGTAATTGATGGAGTTAAGCCTTATGGAGATTTTTTCAAGTCTCTCATAAAGAACAAGCTAAAAACTTTTGTTGAGTTTAACGCTAAAGCTACCTCATATATCCGATAAGAAGACAATATAAAGGGACGGTAAGAGGTTGATCAAAGTGGAGGAGATGGAAAAAATGACGAACGGAAAAATGCTAAGGATAGACTTGTCACTAACAATGACATTTGCTCAGATGCCGAGAGGAAGAGACCAAGGATCCCAACATTCTCATCTCACATGCCGGTTAATCATCCAATCTTGGATATTTTAATAGAGGTCCGTAGGGAGAGAGGTGTCCTCCAATGGCTGGAAAGAATGCGAGGAAATCCCTTAAGAAGAAATTCGAACAAGTACTGTGACTTCCATCGTAACAAGGGTTACAATACGGATGAGTGCATTTAACTCAAGAATATAATTGAAGATGCAATATAATATGGGCACCTATGCAAATTTCTAGCACATGATGTCGAGGGAATCAAAAGACCATCTTAGAGGAGAAGAGAAGAACACGAGGCTGACACTCGGCCAGCAATGGCCATGAGAGATGCAAGGGATGTTAATCCCAATAGAGCACCCAATGAAGTAATTAATACAATTGTTGGCGGACATAGTATAAGCCAATTAAGTTCTTCAAACTCGGTTAATGCCAAGAATTACATTTGCAATATTCATGGAAAGAAGGTTAAGATTAATAATATAATATCTTTCGAGGAAGAGGATTTTGAGGGCATACAAATGCTGCATGATGATGCACTTGTCATCAACGCGAGAGTTGCCAAATTTGAAGTCAAGAAGATTCTCGTCGACACAGGAAGTTTAGCTGATATCATTTTTCAATATGCTTTCGATCAAATGAGGCCTAAGATCAAAGCACAACTGTAGTCTTACAAGTATGACCTCTATTCCTTCAACAATCAACCCGTCCAAGTAGCCAGAGTTATCTCTTTGCTAATACAGATCAGCAATGACGAGCATGTTGTAGAGGACAAAGTGGATTTTCTTGTCATCAAATGTTGGTCCCCTTATAACATGATAATGGGACGGCCATGCCAACATTTATTTGGCATCATCCCTCTAACGACACATCTAAAAGCTAAGTTTTCCACTTCTACGGGGGTCGATGTATGTGAGAGGGGATCAACAATTGGTACGCTCTTTATATATAAGGGCTTTGAGGTAAGAGGAAGTATTTAAAGTCAAGACTTGCCAGAAGGCAGTTCAGTTGGTATAAAGAATGCCGACAATGAAATAGAGGAAATTCCTTTGGGAAATGATCTTGAGAAGATGATAAGGATAAGAAAACCAATGTCAGCTAATGTTTAGTAAAGTTTGATTGACTTCTTGTAAGCCAATATTGATGTATTCGCATGGTCACCATTGGACATGCTCGGTATTTTGACGGACATTATGGTGCATAAGCTCCAGATTGACCCGAATGTAAAGGTGGTCCAATAGAAAAAGAGACATTTTGCACCGAAGAGACAAGCGACAATAGAAGAAGAGGTCCAAAAATTGTTGATGGTAGGATTCATCTGGAAAGAGCCTTATCCAACCTGGTTAACAAATTGTGTGCTAATGAAGAAGTCTAATGGCAAATGGCAAATGTGCATAGATTTTACGAATCTCAATAAGGCCTATCTGAAGGATTGTTTCCCACTACCAAAAATTGATCAAATGGTAGATGCAACCGCAGGATATGTGTTGCTTTCTTTTGTGGATGCTTTCTCTGGTTACAATCAAATCAAGATGGATATGGTCGATGAAGTCCACACATCTTTCGTTACTAATTTTGAAATGTACTGTTATACGGTGATGCCCTTTGGGTTGAAGAATGCTGGTGCTACATACTAGAGATTAGTAACGAAGATGTTCAAATTTTAGATCCATAGGAATGTCGAAGTATATGTGGATGACATGATTGTGAAGAGCATGAAGGAAAATCATCATCTCGCTAATCTAGATGAGACGTTTGCTACATTGAGGAGATATAGCATGAAACTTAACCCATAGAAGTATGTTTTTGGCACAACATTAGGAAAATTTCTTAGGTATATGGTCACACTTCGCGACATCAAGGCCAATTCGAGAAAGATTGAAGCTATAAAGAAAATGAAGTCACCTTGTATGATCATGGAGGTGTAGGAACTCACTGAGCGAATTGCCACCCTTAATAGATTCATGTTGAGAAGTATGCATAGGTGTGCAAAATTCTTCAAAAATTTGAAGAATCCAAAGGAATTCAACTGGATTGAAGATTTTGAAAGAGCTTTCGACGAGTACAAGGAATTTCTTGTGTTGCCTTTGATACTCTCGAAACTTATTCCTGGAGAAAATTTATACCTATATTTGTCAGTTAGCTGTCGAGCACTTTCCTCTATGTTGGTCCTAATTGACAACAAAGATCATCGACCCATTTATTACTTAAGTCATGTTATGCAATGGCTAGAACTTCGGTACATAAAGATAGAAAAATTTGTATTGGTAGTTGCTCTCTTAGTAAGAAAATTGAAGCCGTACTTTGAAGCTCACCAGATTATTATCCTCACCGATAAACCATTGTGGTAAGCATTGTAGGGACCCAATTCTTCGAGGAGGAGGATGAAATATGCTTTGGAGCTTAATGCCCATGGTGTACAATATAAACCTAGATTGGCACTAAAGGCCTAAGTATTGGTGGATTTTCTAGCTGAATTCACAAGGGATGAAGTCTGTATGGAGATTGACGAGAAACCTATCTAGTTTCTTTATGTCGATGGTTCTTCGACACGAGAAGGGTATAGTGCAGGCTTGGTTCTCCAAGGCCCCCATAATGTTAAAGTTTATTACACTCTAAAATTTGGATTCCTAGCTAGTAACAATAAAGTAGAGTATGAAGCTCTAATTGACGTATTGAAACTAGCTAAAGAAATTGGTGCTGAGAAACTCAAAGTGTTCTTTGATTCCCAGCTAGTGGTAAATTTGATCACTGGAAGTTACGTGGCAAGAGAAGATGAGATGAGCAAGTACTTATTGGTGGTATAAACGTTTGGAGAAGAATTCTTATCTTACTTGATTCACAAAATTCTAAGAAGTAAGAATATTGCTGTCAACAAGCTATCAAAGTTAGGTAGTATGGCATTCCCTGAGCTGAATGAAAAACTTTTCGTCAAATTTCTCCCTCAGAAAAGCTTGTCTAATCTCTCATATAGCTGTAAAGTTAGCTCCCTGCCTAAAAAAAGAATCATGGATCGATCCCCTAGTAAGTTATCTAAAGGAAGGTTTTGTCCCTGACAACAAAAAGGAAGCATGAAGATTGAGTTACTAAGCTGCAAACTAGACATTGATTGATGGTCAGCTGTAGAAGTGTAGCATATCCTAACCCTACCTTTGATGCCTTTCCCTAAGGGATGCCCAGAGGGTATTATCTAAACTTCATGGTAGCATATGCATCAATCATGTGAAGGCATAAATATTGTATATTCGAGCACTATGACTCGGCTATTATTGGCCGACTATGAAAGAAGATGCAAAGGACGTTGTCTAGTAGTGTCCTCAATGCCAAAAGCATGAGTTACCGAGTAAAGCACCTACAATTGAATTATGTAGCCTAATCAGTCCTCAGCCTTTTGCCCAATAGGGGTTAGATATTCTCGGATCCTTTCCCAAGTGTACCGCCCAATGACAATTTGTCATTTTTTTCTTAGACTACTTTACCAAATGGGTTGAGGCCAAGGCTGTGGCAAAAATCATTGAGCAGAAAGTGGAAGCTTTCATCTTCAACTCCATCATATCTAGATTTAGAGTTCCTTATACGTTAATTACAAATAACGGCCCGTAATTTGACAACAACAAGTTCTAAACATTTTGCCAAAACCACGGCATTCGGTTGAATTATACATCTGTACCGTACCCTTAGACAAATGGACAAGTTGAAGCCATAAACAAGATCATATTGCATAGCCTAAAGCGAAAAGTGGATCAAGTCAGGGTGAAGTGGGCCGACGAACTACCGAATATCCTATGGGGATATAGAACTACTCATAGAACCTCAACAGGAGAGATACCATTTAAGTTAGCCTACAACACTGAAGTCATATTACCAATTGAGTTGGACTTGCCTAATCTTCATATACATAATTTTGATGTTACGCTTAATCAAGTTAGAATGATAGTGAATCTGGACACTATTGAGGAAATCTGAGACATTGCAAAAGCCAGGGTTGTAGCATACTTGCATAGAGCAGCAAGATACTATAATTAGAAAGTAAAGCATAAGGTTTTCTAACCTATAGATTTGGTTTGTTGTAAGATGGAAGCATTAGGCGTGTGAGTAAATCAAGGAAAGATCAACGTGAATTGGGAAGATCTTGTCAGGATCAGGGAAGTTGTTAGTGAAAGGACCTATAGACTAGAAAGGTTGGATGGATCCATCATCCCGCGAGCTTGGAATGTCAATAATCTGAAATTTTATTTCAATTAATGTCGGATGATTTATGCCATCACTCATTTGATGGAAACCAACGTGTTTGTAAGATTTATTTATGACAATTATATATTTGATGTCATTGTTATTTGGTTATAATTGTTGAATGAAAGAGTTTTAGGCTTCACAGTAAACGAATTGATTTAAGTTCTATCCTAATATGGTAAAAGAACTATACAAATTAACTATACGGCTGAGTAATGTGGCTAGTCTACACCTCATACGGTTAACGGATGGTACAAAAATAGGCATGTGAAATAAAACATGTCGAGGAAAAATGGGCATATCGAGAAACAGATGGCGGGTGAAATAAAACATGCCTAGAAACGATAGACTTGTGAAATGAAACAGGTCGACAGATAGCAAGGCATGTGAATTAAAACATGCTAAGATACAAATAAAGTGAATTAAAGCATGCTAACGAATCATAGTATGCGAAACAACATGCATAAACCAAATAAACCGTGAAAGCTCAATTACGAGAAAGTCACATACACTTAGCATTGCCTTGATTATATTCCAATGATTAATTATAGGAGAATGCAATATGCTAATACAACAAGTCCTACGACCTATTCTTAGATTCAATAGAAGCGATTCTTAAATCTTTTGTTAAGGCTTCCTTAGTAGCTGGTTTCTTTGAGCTGGAAACTTTTTTGGCTTGAGCTTCATTATCACTTTGATTGATACTCTTGGCACTCGTCTCGTCACCTTCATCTTCGTTAGCACTACTAACTTTATTGTCAGTGTTAGTAAAGTCAAGACACAAGAGCTCATAGTCGGGATGAAGCTTCAATACCCCTTCTCTTACCACTTGAACTCCCTCCAACAACTTTTTACATGAAAGCTTCTTGTATTGCTGACTTGGAGTGACTATATCAACAGTCTCTTCAACAGATGGCCCCCTCCTCACAATCTCCTCCAACTTAGTGATACAGCTCCACAAGTTTGAGTTAGTGGTCTCTAACTCCTTTATCTACATCCTGAGTTTATCTTCATCGTCACTCATCGTGCAAATAGTTCGGCCCAAGCCCCAGCACCCTTCCCTTTTCTTCTATAGTTCCTCCTTTAAGCATTCGGACTCTTTGTACTGTTGTTCCATTTTGGCCTTCAAGCTAGAGATTTCATTAGTAGCGAGATCTTGTGCCAATTTCTCAATAGTAAGTTCTTCCTTAAGCTTTCTTGCCTTAATCTCAACCTTAATCCTTGCATTCATGGCCACAGCAGTTTGTACCTTTAATGCATTATACGCATCTTCAACTTTCTGTAGTAAATTCAATTATTATAATTAAGAACGATTAGATATTACACAGATCTAGTAGAGGATATTACCTTCTTTGCCTCTCTGTTGGCTTCGTCCAAAGCTATAAGAATGTGGCTTCTTATCTAGAAAAAGAAAATGTGTTAATTTTCCAAAGGTATTGGAGAAAGAAAATATTTATGGATACTCTTATCATACAATTTGGCCATGACATGCACCTTATTGCAACCGCTGACCCTGTTGACATACTTCTTCATGATATCTTTGTCTTTCAGAAGAATGACCCCTTCCATTAAAGCCAAAGATTTCATCCTATCTCTCAAAGCTAAGTTAATGTCCAAAATCTGATGGCTCCAGCAAGGAATGAAGTACTTATCGACCTCTTTGTTTGGAAAGAATTTGGTGCTAGTGATGCCAAGAGATTTAGAATGCATTGCCTCCTTCATCCTTTCATCCAAGCCTTTGGACTTCTTGATTGGTAATTGGCCAGCAAGTTCCTTCCCTAATCTTTTTTCACTACTTAGAGCCATCGTAATTAGCTGTGATGAGCCTTTTGCGACAATTACGTTTTCATCTTGCTCGTCGAGTTATGTCTCTCGATGCTCACTATTCCTTAGCTTAACGGAAGTTTGAATAATCACGATTGAAGGCTCATCAGAATGAACCTCGGTCAGCAGTATATTCTCATTCTCCTTCACTCTCTCGATAGGACGAAAGATTTACGCAGCTGCATGCTTTGCTGCAGCCTCCTTTGCTGGTCTCGTTACGATAGTTAGCCGTATGTTAGTTGCAAAGGTGGTCCCCTTCCTATTAGCCTCAGACTTCTTAGCCATGGCCTAAGTAAGTAGCTTTGCAGGATCGACCTCTCTAGTACCTATATCTACAAGACAAGTAAATCAATTAATATAAACAGGGAAAAAATATGAACTTACATTTTCCCTATCAATCAAGGCTTAAAGGTTACTATTCTCCCCTAAAGTCTCGAGAACGGCTTTCCTCATGGCTATGCTTAGCACGGTGGCAACACATCAGCATACCTTCTTTTTCAAAAAATATTGGTTTGCCATTTTTATAACGTTGTATAATTCTCTCGGTGTCCCAAAAGAACATTTTGTTTCTCCTTCTCTCCTAAATCTTTTTCGCTACTACTACATCATTCGGCATTAAATCTACATCCTTTGTATGTATCTGCTCAGTCCATTAGGTCCAGAAGTCCAAGTCCTCATCAGATACAATTGACACGAACTTATCATGCTGCTTGTAAATCTTAGATTCTAACTCGTCCATAAACTTATGCCCATGCCTTACAGCCGCGAAGTACCACCCATTAGGCTGCCTATGAATAATGAAGAAAAATCTAAATAACTGAGGTGTAGCCTTGACCTCAACGTCTTCACATACTATCTCAAAAGCTGCTAGAAGCTGATATGTGTTGGGTGAGAACATATTCGGTATAACTTTGAAGTAGTTGAAGAAGCTCCAAATAAAAGCCGAGAAAGGGAAGTGTAACCCAAAATGCAGATACTTCAAGGATATATGGAACTCGCGCTCCCATGGAAAGCATACTCTCTCCCCGTCTTTCAGCCTCCTCAAGTTCCATGTTCCAAGAGGATCTCGCCAGTACTGATTGTACTTTGTGATGAGAACTTTGTCGAAAGAACTGGTGGTTCCTTTAAGAGAATCATAAAAGTAAGCTATTGTGTTGTACAGATATCATACTGAAGACCTCTCTTCCTTTTCCTTAGGAGAAGCTTGATAATTAGAGCAAGTTTATCATACCTTGCCTCCATATTATCAGCCGAATCATTCGAAGAACACGCCGCCTCGATCCTATTTTAGGGGAGAGGGAAGAGTGGCCTTAGTTTCTATTGCCTCGGAATCGGATAAAACAAGTCGATGAGCAACTTTGTGAACCATACCTGGATGGTTGTATGAAATGAAATAACAGAAGTCAAAGAGTGAGATTTTGAAGATTTGAAAATGAACAAAAATTTTAGGTGCAACCAAAGGGGTAAAATTTGATTATGAACAATGCCTTATATATGGATGATCCGTTCTCGTAATTGAAAATCTGCTTTTGAAAGTATTGATGTGCTGAAATGATATTCTCATGGATTGTTGATGCGTGTTTCATGACAGAAATCTAATAGCTAAAAACTTTTTGACAATTATTAGGCTTGCAACAAAATGATGACCTAGGTGACAAATGTCATGCCTACAACATTTTAGTTTCTTAAATAGGTGAGAGATTTAAAATGGCGACGTTTCGATTGGGATATGATTCGTCTTACTTCCCATGTTACTCAGCATAAATCTAAAGAGTCTCCCCCCTCTCAGTCTCTACTATATATATATATATAACTCCCTTTGTTGTTTATTCCAATACGGGGGTTGGGGGGCAAATGTTGATAGTCAGTTTTTGCTCAACTTACACTCGTCCTTTTGTCGGCCGAGAAGCTGGGTAAGTGAATCTCTTGGCATTCGCACTCTGTAGAAGATACTCAGCGCTTATGGCAAGTAGAAGAAACGCTCTTGGTTTGAATACAAATCTATAGTGCGAATAGTTATCATAAGTATGGTTATATTTTAAAACTGCTTGCTACCTACATATTAGGCGAGATGTCAAGTCAAGAGCTTTCCACGTGTCTTAACAGTTGCCTAGACAATTGCCTTAGACACAACAACCATCTATAAATACTAAAAAGAAACTCTGTAAGAACTCTTGAACACTTCTTCTTCTCATACTTACTATACTAAAGCACCATTCTAACTTAGACATCGGAGTGACCACACCAGACTGGCCCCATTACCAAGTATTTTACTCTCTTTTGCAGGACTATTTTCTGATCCCAAAATTCACCAATGACAATGATGCTAGATGAGATTAGAGAGCCCAAAGGAGAATTGAGTTAAAAGAGATCGATGAGAAAGCCAGTGATCACTTTGATGAGTATGAAGGAAGGGGAGTTGAAATATAAGGGGCCTAAAGAATGTGAAGATGTAAATTTCAACCTTGGCTAGGAATGGAGATGTAACTAATTACTTGGATTAGGAAGATAAGGTTAATAAATTATATGAGTGTCATAGCTTTGATGAGGTGGTAAAAATACGTTTGGTTGCCCTTGAATTTATAGGGTATGCCATATTGTGGCGGAAGAGCTTACTAAGCACTAGAAGATTAGATGGTGATATGGAGGTTTGAACTTAAAATAAGATGAAAAGGGTCGTTAAAAGAAGGTTTATGCCTGACTACAACTTGTAAGATGCATTTAACAAATTACAAGCCTTGAAACCAAGTAAAATGAATGTTGACAAATATGTTGAGAAGTTCCAAATGCTAATGGTTAGGTGTAAAGTCAAAAAGCCTAAAGCTTGGAATGTATCTAGATTTGTTAGTTGTCTGAAGTACGAGATTAGGAGCATTATAGAAGTTTAATGAGTTGATACTTAATGAGTGTAACTTTATACTCATTTCCTGTATGATTTTTATAGTTATTTTGAGACATTTCATTATGATTTTGATGATTTTACTACTGAATTAAGTCATTATTGATTTCAACGCTTTGATGGAGTAATAAGATGAAAAAGATGGAATTCATGTTTTTGAGGTGAATTCCACCAATTTTAAAGAATGACTTAAAGATAGCAATCATTGGAAGAGGATTTTGTTAAGAAGTTAGAGCTAGAGAAGACCATGGGTACATTTTATGGCCATTCCTTGGTCATAGATCCCTTGTCCTCAATTTCCATTTAATTTAAAGAATTTTAGACAAAGTGCAAGATAATACCCACTCTACGGACATGATCTTAGGCCTTAATCCCTTTGTAAATCAATTTAGGTCAAATTTTTTTTTAAGAAACATTGCAAGGAGAAGTTCACACTCCAACTCTACAATCATGTTCTCTACCTACAAACATGTTGTAATTTCTAAAACTTGCCATTTAAAGGCTATTTTCTCATATTCATGTAAATAGAGGCCAAACATACACAACAGAGAGGAAGAGACGCAGAGAGAAGAATAGAAGCACCCCATAGCATTCCTTAGGGATTTTTACAATTTCCTTATGAAAGTTCTTATCTTTATCATGTCTATAGAGTATATTTGTAGATATCTAGACCTAAAAACCCTGAGGTAACATGTAGCATTTTCAATTTCGTGTATTCTAATGAAATTATTTGTTTCTTCTTAGTTCAATTTTGTGTTTTGTATTGATCAAGTTGTTATTTCTAGGGTTTTATCTTAATTATTAGATTTTATGTATTTAAGTTGTAAGACCCAATATAAATAAATTTAATACACTTGAAGGGAATTGCTATAAGCTTTGCAATAAGCTAGAGATTTTTTCTAAAATTATTCTATGATATTATTAGTTTAAGGAATTCCTATTCTTGATGTTGTTCTAATTTGTTATGTTGCAAAAGCAATTCGAGTAGAGTATAATTGGGATTAGGAATTAAAAAGGAAGTGATTTCTATTGATTTATTAATTAAATTCCTTTGGTTAATAAGAACATGGAATACATTAGAAATCTTAAGATTACTACATTTTAATCTCTTATTAATTAGAGTCTATATATCATTTATGGTTATTTAAAGTTCTTATTTGTTGATTCATATATAGGTGGAATACTAAATATGAAAACACTTGAAGAGGCTTAAACACTAATTGAAAGATCAGTCATGAACATCTATCATTGGGAAAGTGTTAGACCTAATAAAAAAAGTCCTAGCATGGTAGTTGTAGACATTACCATAACCTTAGTAGCTAAGCAAGATGCAATAAATTGGATGTTAGAAAATTGTCCCATACTGTCATTATATCTTATGATGATACCGAATCCAATTAACCCAAAGAGATATATGGGATAATGTTACCTAATGCTAATAGGCAATTTTATGAATTAATGAGGATCTCAATGTATACCTTATAACGATCATAAAGAATGGCGCATAGATTGGTTCACATATCTAGGCGATTATCCATATGTGACTCAACCAAGGAATATGAATATTCCTCATAGATTTCAAGGTCCTCTTCAACAAGAGAAGAAGTCAAAATTGGAAGATATGTTGATAGGGTACATACAAAGTAGTGATTTTAGATTGACAAGCACTGAAAAACAAATAGATTAGCTTGCAAAGATTGTAATTGAAAATCAACAAGAACCTTCTCCATAAGCTCAAGCAAAAGCTTTAGCTCTTCGAAGTGGTATGGAATTGCAAGCTACTAAGCAACCTGAAAAGAACCAAGTCAATCCAAAACTAGTGATAGAAGAACCAAAAGACAAAGTCACAAAACACCGAAACCACCTAGGGAAGAATCAAAACCCTAAAGGGTCAAAGAGTATAGACTGTTAATTCCATATCCTTAGAGGTTATAGAAAAAAATGCTCAAATGAGTGATACAGTAAGTTTTTAGATTTTTTAAAATAATTGCATATTAATTTACCATTTGTGGAAGCATTGTAATAGATGCCCAAATACATAAAATTCTTGAAGGAGTTGCTCTCCAATAAGAGGAAATTAGACAAACTCTTAATAGTTACAGTAAGTTAGGAGTCTTAAGTAATCCTTCAAAACAAGCTTCTAAAGAAATTAAAGGATCTAAAGAGTTTTACTATCCCTTGTTTAATTGGAGATATATCAATCAAAAGTGCATTACTTGATTTAGGAGCTAATATAAATTTAATGCCTTATAAATTATTTAAGCAACTAAGCTAGGAGAACCAAAATCAACATGAATTGAAGATGTACAAGTAAAGATAGATATATTCATTTTTCCTATAGATTTTGTGATTTTAGACATAAATGAAGATATGAAAGTATCACTCATTTTAAGGAGACTCCTTTTTGCTATAGTTAAGGCTATAATTAATGTTAGCAATGGTAAGCTCGCATTAAGGGCAAGAGAAGAGAAGATGGTATTTAAAATAAAAGAGACAATGAAGAAATGTGTCGAACAGGATGATACTTGTTTTTATCTTGGTGTTGCTAATGCCTCTTTGTCTAGTGTTTTTTAGGAACTGTTAACTAAGGATCCTTCAAATTTTTGGTTGAAACAGGGGAATTAGGAAGAGTCATCTAGCCATCTAGTTATTGCCGATATATTAGTACAATTGGAAGCTAATCCTCCATCTATGGAAAGAAGAGGGTTTGAGAGGATTGAGCAAGCAAAATAAGTGAAATTGAAGCCCTCTATTGAGGACCTACTTGAGTTAGAATTAAAGCAACTACTAGACTATCTAGAGTATGCTTCTCTAAAAGAGAATTCAAAATTGCTTATTATAGTATCCTTTGAATTAACCAAGAAACAAAAGGCAAAACTTTTATATTCACTGAGGAATCACAAGAGCGCAATCGCTTGGAAGATTTTTGACATTAATGGAATTAAGTCATCGTTTTGCACCCAAAAAATTTTGCTGGAAGGTCATAAACTGGTAATACAACTATAGAGACATTTGAACTTTAATATGAAAGAAGTATTTAAAGCCATAGCAATCAAACTTTTGGATGCGTGTATGATTTATCCTATTTCTAATAGCTCTTGGGTTAGTCTTGTACAAGTTGTACCTAAAAAGTAAGGAACAATGGTGGTCCCCAACAAGTGAACTAAGCTGATCCCTAAGCAAGCAGTCATAGGCTAGAGAGTTCATATTAACTATTGAAAGCTTAATGACACCACAAGGAAGGATCGTTTTCCTCTACCTTTTGTTGATTAGATGTTGAAGCACTTATCATATTATATGTATTATTGTCTTTTAGATGGTCGATTAGGTTATTTTCAAATTCCAATTTCCCTATCCAGTTGTCCTAGAGGACTAAGAGAAAACTACATTTATGTGTCCCTATGGCACTTTTGCTTATAGGAGGTCATTTGGCCTCTCTAACATACCCATGACAATGTAGTGGTGCATGATGGCAATTTTCAATGAATTTGTTCAAGATATAATGGAAGTATTGATAGATGGTTTCTTAGTTTTTGGGAATTCATTCAATCATTATCTTAGGAATCTATAAAAAGTATTGGTAAGATGTGAGGAAACAAACTTAGTATTAAATTGAGAAAAATGTCACTTTATGATACAAGAGGGTATAATAATAGGACACTAGGTGTCCTAAAGAGGTATTAAGGTGGACAATGCAAAAATTGATAAAATTACCCCCTCCCACATTAATTAGAGCCATACGTAATTTCTTAGATTATGTTAGGTTTCTTAGAAGGTTTATTAAAAATTAAAAAAAAAGCTAAACCACTAACTCGGTTGTTCAAAAAGGAGACTCACTTTGTATTTTCATAAGTTGTCTAAAAGCATTTAATACTTTGAAAGATAAACTAACACCTGCCCTTATAATGGTAGCACTTGATTGGAGCTTACCATATGAACTAAATGTGCAATGAGACTGATTATGCTATAGGGCAGTTTTAGGCCAAAGGTGAGAAAAGCACTTCTAACCAATTTATTAGGCAAGTAAGACCCTTACTAAAGATTAGGAGAATTACACTACCACAGAAAAGGAGCTATTAGTAGTGGTCTTTGCGTTTGACAAATTTAAGTCATATCTAATGCTTTCTAAAGTTATTATTTATACTAACCATTATGCCTTGCATTATTTGTTGAATAAGACATATGTTAAGTTAAGATTGATCAAATGGATATTATTGCTTCAAGAATTTGACTTGAAGATTAAATATAAGAAAGGAGTAGATATTTTGGTAGTAGACCATCTCTCACGATTGGAGAAACCATCACTAGAAAAACTGAATGAGTAAGACATTAATGATGAGTTTTTAAAAGAAAAAGTGTACCAAGTAAGTCTATGGGAAACCCATTGATTTGTTAATATAACAAATAATTTGGTGGCTACAATTCTTCCTAAGAGGCTTGATTACAGGCAAAGGAAGAATTTTTTCCATGATGTTAGAAGTTAATTTTGAAACAACCCCTATTTGTTTAAAATTTGTGCAAATCAAATTATTTGTAGATGTGTATCTCACTTGGAAGGTTGGAAAATTTTAGAATACTATCATGCAGGCCCAAGTGGAGGACATGTTAGTGTAAATAAAACAACTTATACAATCCTTGAGTCCAATTTTTATTGGCTGACATTGTTCAAGGATTCCTAAAAATCTGTAGAGTTATGTGATAGATGTCAAAGAGTAGAGAATATATCCAAGAGAGATGAAATACCATAAAACCAAATACTAATATATGAAGTCTTTGATATATATAGGGAATTGACTTAATGGGACTGTTTTTGAATTTGAATGGAAACAAATACATCATATTGGTCGTGGTATACGTATCCAAATGGGCAGGCTCAAGCTTTACCTAATAATCCTCCTAAGTTTTGTAGGTTGCAAACACTTAAGAAGGAGTTAAACTTGCTAAGGAGAAGAAGTTAAGGATAATGAGCATGAACTGGGGCATAATGCCTAAGGAATCAAAGAGGTAAAAAGGGGTTAAGGAGAACCATGGTCTAAGATCATGCCCGTGATCCCAACCATGGACCTCTCATAAAAATTTTTAACTTGAACTGTAAAGAGTGGTCAAAGGGAACCATGGGCAAGGATTACACTCGTGATCCTATCCATAGGCTTCTCATCATAAGTTACACTTCAATTGAAATTCAAAGAGCAAATTTAGGGAAGAATTATGGCCAAAGATCAAGGCTGTGATATTGACCGTAGTCATGCAATATTGATCTAACTTAGTTATGTTTGCATCTTCCTTGCTTATTTTGTTTCAAGCCATCCTAATTTAGATTCCCTTTGTTAAAGAATCACTTTCCTTTTGTCTAATAACTTACATCTTTAAGCTTTTATGAAAATTGAAAGAAATCTCACTAACTTGGCTATTACCTAAATTGAGATTGTACACTTACCATACTTAACTAAAAGCAATTTTCTATTTAAGGGACAATAACATAACAAGTATGTTTTATTTATATCAATCTTTATTGTTGTCTATATCATCATGCTCCTAACACAAACACTATCACTCTAATAGCCAAAAGAGCTAAGTGTGGGGAAAACCTCCCATTCATAATCCATGGCTCTTACTCAACCAAAAACCACCTATTGTACCACTAAAAGGGCCTCTTCCTAACTCATCTTGAAAGATGAGCCACTAGTAACGTTACCATCACATCCTAAATGCATGTTGGAATTCAATAATCTCGACTATCAAGCTAGATTTGAAATCTTAAGCAAAAAGAGCTTTTCTAGATCCAACCTCATTAACTTGGAAATTTTGAAACTAGCCAACATGTAAAATAAGAGCTAAGGTAGAGAAGGGAAGATATGATAGATTGGTAAGCATCTAAGAACTAGTCTACAAGGAGCTCAACTTAGAGTTCCTCACTATCCTTTCCATGGAGCATGGCCAAATTCCATGTGGGACTCTAAGCACATTATCCTTCAAATTGGAAAAATCGAATTCAACCTCTTTATTGTTGAATTTAAGGTATTCATAGGGCTCTATGATAAGGACTATATGCAATCACTTGAGTTTTGCACCCTACCATGTGAACTCCTTTGTAGAGTCACCCTTGTAAGCTACTAGTAGAAACTAAGTGGAGAGAAAGCCTATAACCCTAAATTTGTGAGAGGATTCCATCTCAAAAATCACCTACACTGGATCCTTTACTGATTGCTTACCTATACTATTAGTGGGAGAGGAAAGAGCATAGGGTCATTGCTATGCATAAGGTCTTCTACTCTATAGCCTTGCGGAGGGTTACCTGACCAACTTGGTAGTTGCTTTAGCTTTTTATATAACGTTGATGTCTCTTTCAACATTCTAGTAGATGGGATTTCTTGCTAACAACATTAGGAAAACACCTTTGACGAGGAAAGAAATTGAAAATTCCATTAACTAAGAGAGCTTGGTTCAAGAGGTAAAGAAGTTAAAGAATGAAGTACACAAGTTAGTAACTTCACATGAGCTCTTTGAACAATCCTTGAAGCTATTATTCCATTGCCAGACTAAGATGATGGAATTTTGTAGTATCCCTGCTAATCAAGTTTAGATAAAAAATTTTCCACTAATTGATGCGGAATCAATTGATGTGGCGAGAAGGATGGATTTAGGGGATGAGGAAGAAGAAGATGCTAAGGAGGATAATGAAAAGGACACCATTAATTTAGAGTCAGAAGATGAGAATGATGAAGATGACTTAAATTTCTTTTAGGTTTTCTTGTATTGAATTATTTTGTTGAGTTGTTAATTTCCAATTTTTTATGTTTTATTTTCTGTTATTAGTTCTAGATAATTTTAGGTTTAGGTTGCAACTTTTAATTTCCTAATTTATGTTCAATTTCCTTTCATTAATAAAATAATAAAAGCTTTGCTTGTTTTGCATATGCTTTTCTCTTTCTTCTTAATTTACATTTTAGATCTCTCTTACGCTAATTAATTGACAACATCCATGACACTCGTTGCCATAAACTTTCACACGTAAGTAATACTCGTCTAAGAGAGTATTGTCTCTCCAATATTCTCTTCTCCATTACATTTAATTATATTTTCTTTATATAAATAATTAATATTCTTTATGATGAGCACATTGGGGATAATGTACTAAATTAAATGTAAGGAAGGGGTATGAAAGAAAATAGTATAAAATTTTTCCTAAGACACTATTGCCCGTTTTACACATTACTGGAATTAAATAGTGAAATTCTTATAGGGCAAAGTTACATGTTATTTAGCTTGGGATTCAAAGGTAATAATTCAATAAAATTGTGATTGATCATTAATCATATGCTACTCCTAGAGTTAGATGTTTGCTTATTCATCTTTGATTTTTAGAGCCTCATAATCTTGGGTAAATAAGTAAATAAAACTTGTCTCTTGTAATTTTTCTTGAAAATTTTGTATTTGTAAGGGTGTAATTAAGAATAAAATGATGAAAAAGCAATTGGTCTGGGCGATCATGGTTTCTTAGAAGAGCGAGATTCTTTCCCATTGCCAATTTGTTGAAAAAAGAGAAAGAGAGAGAAAGAGAATCGATATGGATCAACGTTGGTCTCTCACAAGAGTAAGGCTCTTTCCTGCTATCAATATTAAAATTAAAAAGGGTTAAATTAGTAAGGATTAGCCTTAGTCCCTCAAAAGAGTAAGATATTTTCTCAATGCTAATAAGCTTCAATAAATGATTCAATTAAAAAGCCTATCAATAAAAATGTTTATTGGGGGAATGATCAAGGGATGAGTAAATAAAAAATATATTTACCCTTGATTATAGTTTTTGGCGAGTTTGAGGAGAGATTTGTATACATCTTAACTAAGTATAAGTAGGTCAAATATGGTTCTTTCTCCATAGTATAAAATGGAACTAATTTAGGAGAGAATCCTTAGTTAATCTACATAAGTAAACCTTTATTTACATGAATTAACTACTGAATTCTAGTATTTGTGTCTTTGTTGCATTAACAGATGGAAAAGGAGAAAATTATACAAGTTACTAATAATGTTTGATAAAAGCTTTACAAGGGTGCATGGACTTTATTTGTATGTCAAGGTTAATATAATTTTTTCAGTAGGAAGACTCAATGATCTTGTCTTGGTTTCTTAATCCTTGTTATGGATTAATTAATTTGCTTGGGGACAAGCAAATATTTAAGTGTGGAAAGATTTGATAAGTGTAATTTTATACTCATTTTTTGTTGTATTTTTATGGTTATTTTGAGATATTTTATTGTGATTTTGATATTAAATTAAGTCAATTGTTGGTTTTAGGGCTTTGATGGAGTAATAAGGTGAAAGGAATGGAATTCATGCGCTTTTAGAGGAGAATTTCACTAATTTTAAAGAATAACTAAAGGATAGCAAGCATCGAAAGAAGATTTTATCAAGAATCAAGAGCTAGAGAAAACTACGGTATGCTCCATGACCGTGTTCCTTGGTCGTAGATTCTTCATCCTTAATTTCCATTTAATTCGAAGGATTTTGGACCAAGTGCCACACTCCATAGTCGTGATCCCTAATCATGATCCCCTCATAAATCTATTTAAGTCAATTTTTCCAAAGAAATATTATAGGGAGAAGCTTATGCCCTAACTCTATAGCCGTGTTCTCTGCCTGTAAACATGCTGTAATTTCTGAAACTTACCATTTGAAGGCTATTTTGTTGGATTTATATAAATAGATGCCATACATGTGCAAAAGAGAGGCTAGAGACAAGAGAAGAAGAGCTTCTTAGGTATTGGTTAAGTTGTTACTTATAGGGTTTCAACTTCGCTATTAGATTTTATGTATTGAGGTTACGAGATGCAATATATAAATAGATCTATTGCAATTAAAGGGAATTGCTATAAGCTTTCCGATAAGGTATAGATGTCTTCTAGAGTTATTTTATCATGTTATTTGTTTAAGGAATTCCTATTCTTGGTGTTGTTCTAATTTGTTCTATTATAAAAGCAAATGGATAGAATATAATTAGGATTAAGAATTAATAGAAAAGCAATTCCTATTGATTTATTGATTGAATTTCTTTGATTAATAAGAATAGGTAATGCATTAAAAATCTTAGGATTGCTACATATTAATCTCTTAGTGATTAGAGTCTAGACATCATTTACGATTAATTAGGGTTTTTATTTGTTCTTATTAGTTAATGTTAATTGTTATTGATTTCTATTTCTTTTAATTAACTTAATCAATTATTTTATCATTGCTACTGACATCTTCATTTAAATAGAATAATTGAGTATAAATAAGTGTACTTAACAAATGTACTCGCCTAATATCACCCCACATGAGTCCCATCAGTACTCTCGATAAAGCCATTGAAGTTGCATAGAGGGTTAAGCGATAAAGGTGAAATAATCCTTGCTAAACTTAACTAAGCTGAGCTATGCCACTTAGTCAACCTATTCAGTCTGATGCCCAAAGATAGATGAGGTCAGAATCGAATAGAGGAGATGGGGCAATAGTCCTAAGGGAAGAGCAAAGAGTAGAATTAAAGGGGTAAGACTGTGGAAAATTAAGGATTGCGAAGGTTTGAAAGGTGTCATAAATCAAGTTGAAAAGACTATTGAGATTAAGTGCTCTAAATGTCTTGGGTTTAGAGACATTGCCTCCCATTGCCCAAATAGAAGTATTTTTTTGTATCACTTGATGAAGATTGCATTTTCTGCTTGACCATGTTCCTAGAAAAAAGATACTTTTGAGAAACAACAATGGTGTTGAAGGAAGAGGGACCTGTCATAGTAGTAGAAAGTGTCAATGAAGATGAGGTAGTGGCGAAAGCTACGAAAGAGGATATACCTAAAGAGCTATGTAAAGGAGAAGAGAAAGTTATCTTTGCTAATTAAGGGGTATTTCATAGTTTAGTTCTAAGGAGAAAGCTGAGCATTGCATTGAGCTCCAGCAACAAGCAACGTGAGAACTTGTTTTACACTATTTGTAAGGTGAAGGGACATTTGTATGCACTTATACTGGATAGAAGGAGTTATACTAAAGTTGCTACGACATCTTTAGTATAACAATTGAAGCTATTGATGTGTGAGCACTGAAACCCTTATAAGTTGCATTGGTTGAACGAGAAGGTGCCTTATATGTCACCTAGTAGGGAAAAGTATCTATTACTATTGGTGACAAGTACAAGGATAGGATCCTTTATGATGTCATAGCCATGTGTGCAAAGCACATCTTGCTAGGACATCCCTAGCTATTTAATTACAAAGTAATCTATGACGAGTATAAAAGTACATATTCCTTTATAGATGATAGGACAAAGGTTGTGCTATATCCTATGAACCTTCAATAAGTTAGTGAAACTTAGTTGTAATTTGCTTAAGCTTAGAAGAAGAAGTCCTTAATTTTGACCCGAAGTGAGCTAATCTAGACCTTAAGGTTCGATAAATGCTTATTCTTTCTAATGAAATGATTATAAGAGGTAAGGAACTTAGATTTACTACCTGAGGAGATGCAACAATTAATTGAGGAGTTTAAGGATCTATTTGATAAAGTGTTACCCGAGATAATACAAATTGTTGAGGAAGGATTAAGTTCTAAGCAGATCAAGTTGGGGTGGGATGCTCAGCAGCTTAGATATTCCAAATTGAGGAAGGATTGGTCTAGAGGGTAACCCATTGTTTGGTTAGCCTTGATTAGCTAACTTGAGATCGAAGCACCTTAGCCTCAATGATGCATTAGGTCAACATCAAGTAGGTTTAGTGTTTGACCTTAGACTAATGTATTGTGAAAGGGTCGGTTAGGCAATAGGTCAGGTACTTCTTTAATGAAATGGAGAGTAGAATAATACGATAGGTTTAATAAAGGCATATTATACTTATATTTTAGTGTTTGAATTAGGTTAAATTATTATTGATTTTATAAAAATCATTAAGAAATGGCACTTAAGTATTTTCATTTGGATATTTCAGGTCTCGAAGGATTCAGAGTGAAAATATGAGAGATTTGGAGGAGTTTTATGCAAATGAAGGAAGCTTGAATTAATTTGATGCACTAGAGAATTGAAGGCAGCTAACCTTAGGTTAACCTACATTCAAGGCCACTAGCTTATACTTTTACATTGCTGGCTTACAATTCTACACCATTGGCCTCCATGGCTAGCCTTTAGGAAAAAAAAAATCAAGTCGAGAGCTAGCCTTATTTTCTCTATAAATAGGCATGTGATTGATATTTGAGAGGAACCTTTTCATCTTCTTTTTACCTAGAAAGTCTTAAAAGAAGTTAGAAGATAGTTTTAAAGACTTTTTCTTTTGATATTTTGTGGATCATTGAGAAAACTTTGCTATTGCTGTGGAGATCATCCTTGGAGTTTGCAATTGAAGTTTTAATTCATCATAATTATAGAATTGGTGATTTTTATTCTATTTCTATTTATGCAATTCTATGATCTGTTCCTATTTCTAATCACGAACTTCTTTGCAAATTCGATTGTTATATGTGCTTTTATTTTAATTTCCATGGCTAGCAAGGTTTTAACAGTGTGAAATTGATGAAACCCTAGATAATTGAGATGATAATTGTAATCATGTTATAGGGTTAATAGATGTACAGATAATTCATGATTGCAATTTCTATAATTTCAATTGTGATTCTTTATTGGTTATAATTGTTAGAAACACTATTGATATGAGAGTTGATATAGGGTTTGTTAGAAATTCTTGATTAAATTGATTAGCTAATGTGGGAGCGATATTAATTAGATTAGTTAGAAATTATCCAGAGGTTCATGCGATGTCTCAAGTTAATTATTCATTAAGACATTAGGGATAACTAATTTAGACCATTAGTCAATCATAGCATTAGGAGATGTATGATTGTGATTTGAAGTCCTTTATTAGTTAGAGATACAAAAAGTTGACCGATTAATTAGAGGTTAAGTCCTTAAGCTTTAAGGCATGATAATTTCACTTGAATGACCGTATAGTTATTAATCTATATAACATGATGGCAATTTGATTTTGCACAACTAGGGTGGATTCTGTTTTTCACACATTCTCAATTGATTGTTTCATTTTAGATATATTTACGTAATTTTCTTTTTGATACTTTTAGAGTAATTATTAGATTAGTTAATTTACAATTCAAATTTCAATTGCTTAAATATTGATAAGAGCGATCATAGGTTTAGTAATTTCATAGTCCTTAAGGGATCAACTATCTTACTCACTCTTTATTACTTGATTTCGACCCAGTATACTTGTTGGAGTATTCGCTATAATTTTATATATCTATTTTAAGCGGATCAGGTTTTTGGCACCACTGTATAAGATTAGAGATATTAAACCTTTTAGTTCTATTGGCAATTTAGGCACACTTGATGACGTGTGTTATTTCTTGTTCTCTTGGCAGGTGTTTTATGTGTAGGAGCAGAAGTATTGAACTTCTACCAATAAATTTTGTAATAGAGAATACTTTACATTAGTTAAGAAGAGAGAACAGAAGAAGGAGAGAAGTAGAAGAAGTCAAGGTAGCAGGCAACAACGATAATAATTAGATACAGGGAGTCCCTAGAGCACTTCGGGACTATACAATACCTATTGTTATAGGGTTTGCCATAAGGAAGCTTACCATTCAGGCCAACAACTTTAAGTTGAAAGCATCCCTCATTTAGATGGTTCAAACAAATCAATTCGAAGGATATCCAAATGAAAGTCCTAATGGGCATATTGTAGGACTCCTCCAATACTCCAATACAGTGAAGATGAACAATGTTACAGATGATGTTATTAGATTATAGCTCTTTTCCTTTTCATTGAGGTATAAAGCTAGAGCTTAGTTCCATTTACTGTCACAAAAGTCTATCATCACCTAGGTTGACCTCTCATCGAAGTTTTTAAGGAGATTTTTTCCACTAGCTAGGACTATAAAACTAAGGAACAATATCACCAACTTTACCAAGTTTAGTAGTGAGTCACTTTATGAGAAGCAAGTCAAGGAGTCGATCAGAAAATGCCCACATTATGGCTTATTAGATAATCTCCTGATTGAGAGTTTCCATCTCAGTTTGGATGAGACATTAAGGTCTTTAGTAGATGCTGTAGTAGGAGGTACTCTAATGGGCAAAACTTTTGATGAAGTAAGTGCACTGATAGAAGAGATGGCCTTTAGTACACATAATTGGAAAAACAAGAGAAGCAAGTCAAGAGTGGCATCAGTTAATGACAATGACACTATGTCTCAATTAACATCTCAAATTTTAGCTCTCACTACCTATATAAGTAAACCCACCTCAGCACAGTCTTTTAATTCTAATCACATTGCTTTTTGTGAGTTATGTTTAAGACTACATTTGACTCTAAGTGCCTATCTAGGAATCCTTTATCTTCATCTAGTGGATAGCAGGCGAACTTTGCCAATAATTTCCAATGGGGTAATCAAGGACCATATTTTAATACATACAATCTAAGGTGGTGCAATCATCCAAACTTCTCATGGAGAAATGATAATAATGCATTTAAACCACCACCTAGATTCTAGAAGCAAGGTCTTGCACAGAATGCCCCACCTCAATAGAATCAATCTAGAATGGAAGAGCTTTTGTTGAGCTATATACAAAAGACTGACACCATGTTACAGAATTAGCAAGCTACTGTTAAAAAATTGGAGAATCAAATTAATCAAATCTCTCAATAGTTGAGTAATAGACCATTAGGGTCTTTACCTAGAAATATTGAAGAGAATCCTAAAGGTGTCAATGCTATAATGTTGAGGAGTGGTAAGGAAGTTGAAATGGTTGATAGATAAGTTGAAGAAAAGAAGGAGAACCCAAAGAAAGGA
This sequence comes from Lumnitzera racemosa, assembly GCA_024138005.1. Classification (NCBI taxonomy): domain Eukaryota; kingdom Viridiplantae; phylum Streptophyta; class Magnoliopsida; order Myrtales; family Combretaceae; genus Lumnitzera; species Lumnitzera racemosa. The sequence continues at coordinate 77,730,935 of JAMXBC010000008.1, forward strand.
AGAGGGAAGCAGGTAGTAGAGGAATGAAGGCAGAAGTCATCATAAGTGAAATTGTATGTTCCTCTTGTCCCTCTTCTGTGAAGATTGAAGCAATAGTAGGCTAGACGCCCCGTTCTCTAAATTCCTAGATGTTTTTAAGAAGTTGTAGATCAACATTCTATTTATAGAGGCACTTCAGCAAATGCCTTTATATGCCAAATTTATGAAGGATTTACTTACCAAGAAGAGAAAGATTGATGGGAACGAACTGTAATGCTTATAGGGGAGTGTTCTATGATCCTCTAGAAAAATTTATCCAGCCTATCAAAAAAATAAAGAGATTAGGGGAGTTTTACTATTCCTTGCACTGTAAGAAATTTTCATTTTGATAAATTTAATGCCTTTGTCTATTTTCAAGAAGTTAGGACTTGGAGGTTGCAAGGAGACTCATGTTACCTTGCAACTTATTGATAGGATTATCAAATACCTAAGGGGCATTGTAGAGAATGTCTTAGTAAAGGTAGACAAATTTATCTTCCTAATTAACTTCGTAGTCTTGGAAATAGAGGAGGACAAAGAGGTATCCATGATCCTTGGTAGACTATTTCTTGCAACAGGTAAGGCATTGACAATCGTAGAATGGGGTAAGCTTGCTTTAAGAGTTATGGATAATCAAGTAACTTTTAATGTTTATAAAGCTATAAAACAATTTGATGATTGCAAATCCTATTACACTATTAATGTTTTTGATGAGATTACCTATGAGTCTATAGAAGAGAAAGGAGGAATGGATACTATGGAATTAGTTCTTAGGGATCTAGATGATTGATGCGATGACGACAAGACTAAGGAAGAATCCATGGAACAGGTGTTAGAAATTAAAGCTCGATATTATGAAGAGTTAGGCACCAATGATAAGTAGCTAGTACCATCATTGATACAACCCCAGGTGCTTGACCTTAAAAACCGCTACGTAGTTATTTAAGATATGCTTATCTTAGAACAGATGATACTTTGCCAATAATTATCTCCTCTTTGTTGACAGGTGATTAAGAGGAACAACTTCTAGGAGTTTTGAGAGAGTATAAAGAAGCCATTAGGTAGACCATTGCTTATATTAAGGGGATTAGTCCCTTAATGTACACTCATAGGATATTGCTAGAGGCTGAGTACAAACCTACAATATAACCATAGGGATAACTTAACCTAACTCTCAAGGAGATAGTAAAGAAAGAGGTTCTCACATTGCTAGATATAGGTATTATCTACCCCATCACAGATAGCAAGTCGGTTAGTCCCGTTTAGGTAGTACCAAAAAAAGGTAGTAAGATTGTGGTTAGAAATGAGGCTAACGAGTTAATCCTTACTCGCATTGTGATTGGGTGGAGAGTTTGTATAGATTATAGAAAACTTAATGATGCCACCCGTAAAGACCACTTCTCCCTCCCTATCATAGATCAGATGTTAGAAAAACTTTCAAGGCATGACTATTATTGTTTTTTAGATGGTTATTCTGGTTATAATAAAATTCATATAGCATTTGAGGATTAGGAGAAAACTACCTTTACTTTTCCTAATAGCACTTTTTCCTTTAGGAGAATGCCCTTTGGTCTCTATAATGCACCCACTACTTATCAAACATGCATGATGTTTATATTTTTTGACATGTTAGAAGATTTTATTAAATTATTTATGGATGGCTTCTTGGTCTTTGAGAAGTCATTTGACTCATGTTTGACTAACTTAGGCTGTATAATTAAAAGGTGTAAGAAGACTAATCAACTTCTTAATTGGAAAAAATGCCATTTTATGGTAAGGGAGGGAATAGTCTTAGGTTACAAAGTGTCGAAAAAGGGGATTGAAGTTGACTGACCAAAAGTGGAGATAATAGAGGAATTACTACCACCCACTTCAGTCAAAGGAGTCAAGAGCTTCCTAGGACATGTTGGCTTTTACAGAAGATTTATCAGGGATTTCTCTAAAATCTCTAGACCTCTTTTGTAATTTACTTGAAAAATATTCTGCCTTTGTTTTTATGAAAGTTATTTGTAGGCATTCAATCTATTAAAGGAGAAGCTTACTTTGGCACTAGTGATCATTGCACTTGATTAGGAGCTTCCTTTCGAGTTGATGTGTGATGCTAGTGACTATGCTATAGGAGCAGTACTAAGGCAGAGGTGAGGTAAGTTATTTTATGTAATATACTATGCCAATAGAACTTTGAATGAGGCTTAAAGAAGTTATGCTACAGCAGAAAAAAAAGCTTTTAACAGTCTTATTTGCATATGACAAGTTTAGGTCTTATCTAATAGGTTCTAAGATCATAGTGTACACAGACCATGTTGCTTTGAAATATTTGGTTGCTGAAGCTGATGCTAAACCTAGGTTATTTCTAGGATGAACCGTATCTATTTAAATGTTGTGTTGACAAAGTAATTAGTGCCAGAAACTGAATAGCTTAGCATAATTCAACACTATTATTCTAAGGAACTAGGAGGCTACTTTCGTATGGAAAGAACTATCGCTAAGATTTTATCTTATGGATTTTACTAGCCCAGTTTGCTTAGTGATTACAAGAATTATGTTATGTCTTGTGATCAATGCTAAAGGACCAGAAATATATCTAGGAGACATGAATCACCATAAAATAGTATTTTGATAATTAAGCTTTTTGATGTATCAGGAATAGACTTCATGGGTCCTTTTCCTTTATCTTTTTAATAATATATATATACTTCTAGCTATAGATTATGTATCAAAATAGGTAGAATTAGTTGCTTTATAAACTAATGATGCCAAGGCTGTAATTAAATTTTTGAAAAAGAACATATTTTCCAAATTTAAGGTACCCAGAGCCATTATAAGTGATAGGGTACCGCATTTTTGTAATCGATAGTTTGAAAAATTATTATCAAAATATGGAGTCACACATAAAATTTCCACTCCTTATCATCCATAAACTTGTAGATAGGTTGAGATGTCCAATAGGGAAATAAAGCGTATCCTAGAGAAGACTATCAATGCATCTAAGAAGGATTGGTCTTTAAAACTTGATGCATTGTGGGCTTATAAGATAGCTTTTAAAACCCCTATAGAAATGTCCTCATACAAAATTGTTTTTAGTAAATCATGTCACTTACCTATAGAGCTTGAGTACAAAACATACTAGGCCATAAAATACCTTAACTTTGATTTACAAGCTGTAGGTGAAAAGAGGTTGCTCCAACTGAACCAATTGGATGAGATTAGAGAAGAAGCATATGAAAATGCTAGGATATATCAGGAGAGAGCTAAGCGATGGCATGATTGGAACATCTAACAGCTGGAGTTTGTGCTTAGTCAAAAAGTTTTATTATACAACTATTGACTTAAGTTATTCCTAGGTAAATGGCCCAGACCATCAAGATTTTAACTTACCTAGGAATAACTTTAGTCAAGAGTTGTATAATAAAATTTTTTTACTAGGCACTTTTAAGGTAAATGGTCATCTTCTCAAACACTATTTTGAAGGGGAAAACATAGATAGTGATGCCACTATTGTAGCTAACGAGAACCTATTGTAAGAATTGGAAAAGTCGAGTTAGCGACTTTAAACTAAGTACTTTATGGGAAGCAACCTATGTCCTACTAAATTAATTTTTAATTCTCACTTTTATTTTTATTTTTATTTTATTTCAAAAAACAATTTAAAGGTCGGCCATTACTAACATAAGGCCGTCGACCTTATAGATGGGTGAAAAGAAAAATGCGCCCAATTTTCAATTGAAGGCTAGCCATTTGAATTCAAGGCCGCTGACCTTCCTATTTACGTCGGCCATGTATGTCGCCGGTGTTCAAGTGTAGATGGCCGACGTACGTATTGTGATATAAGGCATGACGATTTAATTTTCTCTCTCTTCTCTTCATTTCCTCACCTAATTTCTCACTCTTCCTTTCCTCTCTCTCTAAATTTCTCTCATATGACCTTTCCCTCTCCCTTACTCCTTCACATACACTTTCACTCTCATCTTCTACTCTCACCTTAGTCTCCTACATTCAAATCTAACCCCCAACTCCACCATGCCACCTAAGAAGCTCCAACCACAAAAGAAGAGGCAAAAGATGGCTACCACTTCATCTTCACGTAGCTCAGGTAGAGATTTGTTGTCAAACCATGAGTATGCCAAGGAGTGAAAAAAGAAACTATAAAGTATGACATTCATAAACCATCAATACTTGAATTAGGCTCTATTGCACAAATATGGGATGGATGATAGGATTTAGCAGATTATCCCAAACAAGACTTAGCTTAGACTGTTTGAGATCAGGGAAGCCACATTCAAAAATATCACAATTGAGTTTTTATCTATGTTACAGTTGGAGAGAGATGGGAAAATGTCCACTATTACCTTCTAGGCATATGGGGATATTCATGTGATCGAACTCAATCAAATTGGTTGTTTTTTGGGATTATATGATGAGGAAGAGGTGGATCTACCCAATTCTTGGCTACTAATATGATTGTTGAAAGATTTTGGTACTAGCTAATTCAACCAAGGCAGGATGACTTTGTACCTTCTAAGTCTCTTGCCACTACTTTTATAGTAGTGGAGCACAAGCTACTCTACAACATTCTTGCCCGTATTATCAGCTATAAGAAAACCAGTCATAACAAGGTAACTGCTTCTAGATCTCTACACTTTACCCCAGCACCTTTAGAGTCTACACTACCAGCCTTCATGAAGAAAGAACTATTCAAAAGCTAACCTTAGTATTCTTTATAAATAGACATGTGTTTCATAGTTTAGAAGAACTTTTACATCTTCTTTTGAATTAGAGAGTCTTAGAGCAATAGTAGATAGTTTTGAAGGGATTATTCTTTAGAATTTCTTGGATCATTGAGAAGACTTTACTTTTGTAGAGGAGATCAACCTTGGAGTACAATTGAAGTTTACTCATTATAATTACAAAATTAGTGATCTCTATTCTATTTATGTTTATGCAATTTTATAATTTATTATTACTTTTAATCATGAAATTCTTTGCGAATTCAATTATTATCTATGCTTTTGTTTTAATTTCCAAGATTGTAGGTGCTGGCACTTCTTCCCAAAACCTTAAGGGGGGGAGGGGGGGAGGGGGGGAGTTAGCATATTGATGAGCAACGACTGACTAGACCTAACCAAATTTGCCTCGATTTAGCTAAGGAAAATTCGAAGTTAAACAAAAAACAGGAACAGATCCTTAACCTCCTCCATAATAATATTCACCCAAATAAAAAAAAAAAAAGAAGATGGAGACCATGATGCCGAGAATATCGTTGATTCAATTTATTCACTTAAGTTGCCGAAAAAGCAAGCCAAAGTTTTGATGGGACCATTGGCTCCTGCATTCAAAAGAATGACAAAGGTAAGCAATCGTAGTAGGTGTACCATGCAAGACCCTCATATGTTAATACCTCAACAAAGATCAGATGAGTCAATAAGAGACTATCTAGCTAGGTTTATAGCTGAGATGGTTCAAATCCCAGAATTGGATATGAGTATGCCCTTCAATGCCGTAATCGATGGAGTTAAGCCCCATGGAGACTTCTTTAAGTCTCTCACAAACAACAAACTAAAAAATTTTAGTATGTTCAAGGCCAAAGCCACCTCATACATTCAATAGGAGGATAACATAAAGGCTTGATGAGAGGCTAATTAGAATAGAGGAGATAGAAAAAATGACAAGAGTAAAAGTGCAAAGGATAGACTTGGCACATATAATGAACAAAGTTTGAATGTCGAAAGAAAGAGACTAAGGATTCCAACATTTTCATCCCATATGCCCATCAACCATCCATTTTTGGACGTATTGATGGAGGTACATAAGCAAAGAGGCATTCTACAGTTGGCGAAAAGAATGAGAGGAAATCCTTCAAGGAGAAATTCCAGTAAGTATTGTAACTTCCACTTCAACAAGGGTCATAACACAAATGAGTGCATCCAGCTCAAGAATGCAATTAAAGATGTGATTCAACATGGGCATTTGAGAAAATTCTTAGCGCATGATGCTAAAAATATTGAGAGACTGTCCCAGAAGAGACATGAGGAATAAGAGAATGACATTTCGCTAACTGTGGCTAGGAGAGATGCAAGGGATGCGAATTCCAATAGAACACCTAATGGAGGGATCAACACATTGTTGGCGGACCTACTATTGGCCAGTTAAGCTCTTCAAGCCTAACTAATGTAAAAAATTATGTTTGTAACATCTAAGGAAAGAAGGTCATGATTGATAACACAATTTCTTTCGTGGAGGAAACCTTTGAGGGCATATAGAGGCTATATGATGACAGACTTGTTATCAATGCAAGAGTTGCCAACTTTGAGGTCAAGAAAATTTTTGTTGACACAAGAAGTTAGGTAGATATCATTTTTCAACATACGTCCGACCAGATGAGACCTAAGATCAAAGTGCAACTAAGATCTTATAAGTATGATCTATATGTTTTCGATAATTAACCTGTCTAAATAGTCAGAGTAATTTCTTTTTAGATCTAGATCAATGATGACAAGCATGTCATAGAGGATAAAGTGGTCTTCCTTGTCGTCAAATGTTGGTCCCTATATAACATGATAATGGGACGGCCGTGTCAGTACTTGTTTGGTATTGTCCCTTTAAATGCACATCTTAAAGCTAAGTTCCCTACTTCCATGGGAGTTAACATGTGTAAAAGGGATCAGCAACTGGCAAGGTCCTTACGTATGAGGGCCTTAAGACTAGAATAGGTATTTCAAGTAGAAATCTATTTAGAAGGCAAGTTGGTCAGCATAGAGAATGCCGAAAGTGATATTAAGGACATTTCTTTTGGAGATGACCCTGGGAAAACAACAAGGATAGGGAAACCCATGTTAGTTGATATTCGGCAAAGTTTGATTAACTTCTTACAAGCCAACGTTGACGTGTTTGCATGGTCCCCTTCAGACATGCTAGGTATCTTGAGAGAAGTTATGGTACATAAGCTCCAGATCAATCTAAGTGTGATGATGGTCCAACAAAAGAAAAGACACCTTGTGTTAGAGAGATAAGTAGTAATAAAAGAAGAAATCCATAAATCGTTGAAGGAAGGATTTATCTAGGAAGAGCCTTATCTAACTTAGCTAGCCAATTGTATGTTAGTTAAGAAGTTTAATGATAAGTGGTGAATGTGCATAGACTTCACAGATCTCCACAAGGCCTATCCCAAGGATTGTTTCCTACTATTGAAAATTGATCAGATGGTAAATTCAACCGCTGGACACATATTACTTTATATTATGGATGCGTTCTCTGGTTAAAACTAGAGCAAGATGGATAAGGAAGATGAAGTCTATACATCTTTTGTTACCAATTTTGGAACATATTGTTATACAGTAATGCCCTTTAGGCTGAAAAATGCTGATGCAACGTACCAAAGACTTGTCACCAAGATGTTTAAACCCCAGATTCATAGAAATGTCGAAGTGTATGTCGACGACATAATTGTGAAGAGTATGAAGGAGGATCGACATCTAACTGATCTTGAGGAGACATTTGCCATACTAAGGAGATATAGCATGAAACTCAACCTACAGAGGTGTATCTTTGGTGCAATGTTAGGAAAATTTTTATGATACATGGTCACTCAGCATGACATAGAGGCTAACCTAAGAAAGAGTGAGGCGATAAGAAATATGAAATCCCCTCGTAAGCTAAGGAAGTGCATCAACTCACCGGACAAATAATTGCCCTTAACAAGTTTATATCAAGAAGTTCGGATAAGAGCGTTAAATTCTCTAAAATCTTAAAAAATCCGAAAGAATTCAACTGTTCCAATGATTGTGAAAGAGCTTTTAACGATCTCAAAGAATTCATCGCATCACCACCAACACTCTCAACACCCATCTTTGGAGAGAGTCTAAATTTATATATGTCGATCAGCTACTGAGCTCTTTCTTCTGTATTGGTCTAGATTGATAGTAAAGAGCATCAATCCGTTTATTACATAAGTCATGTTTTGCAAGGACTAGAGCTTTGGTATATGAAAATTGAGAAATTCATTTTAGCAATAGTTCTCTAAGCAAGGAAGTTGAAGCCATAATATGAAGCTCATGTCATTGATCAACCATTGCAACGGCTTGACTCCTTTAGGAAGATGATGAAATATGCCCTAGAGCTAAGTACCCATGGTGTACAATACAAACCCAAAATGGCATTGAAGGCTTAAGTGCTAATAGATTTTATAATTGAATTCACTAATGAGGAAGATTATGAGGATGTTGCCAAGAAACCTATCTGGTTCCTTTATGTAAATGGCTCTTCGATGAAAGAAGGAAGTGGTGCAAGCCTTGCTCTTCAAGGTCCCTACAATGTCAAAGTTCATTGCACTTTAAAATTTGAACTCCTAGCCAACAACAATGATGCAGAGTATGAAGCTTTGATTGCTAAACTGAAACTAGCAAAAGAGATAGGCACCAAGAAACTTGAAGTGTTCTTTGATTCATAATTGGTGGTAAATCAGGTAACAGGAAGTTATATGGCAAGGGAAGAAGAGATGAGCAAGCACCTATTGGTGGTATGAACGTTCACAGAAGAATTTCAATCTTTTTTCATCTACAAGATTCCAAGAAACAAGAACATGGCAGTCGATAAGTTGTCAAAGTTAGCTAGTATAGCATTCCTTGATTTGAGCAATAAAATTTTTGTTAAATTTCTTCTATAAAAAAGTTTATCCTCTCTTTCGCAGAGCAATGAGTTGGCTCCTTACATGAAAGAAGATTCTTAGATGGTACCCTAATAGATTATTTGAGAGATGATACTCTTCCTGATGACAAGAAAGGAATGCAAAGATTAACTACCAAATTGTGAATTACATGTTGATTGATGGTTAGCTATATAAACACATCATATCAGAACCCTATCTCCAATGCCTTCCTTCAAGAGATGCCCAAATAGTGTTATTTGAATTGCATAGTGGTGTATGCAATAACCATGTAAAAGTACAAATATTGCATGTTCCTGCACTTCAACTCGGCTATTATTGGCCAACCACGAGAGAAGATACAAAGGAAGTTCTCTAGCATTGTCCTTAGTGCCAGAAGTACGAGTCATCAAGTCATGCACCTACAATTGAGTTATATAGCCTATCCAGTCATTAGCTTTTCGCCTAGTGGGGGTTACATATTCTCACACCCTTTCCAAAATCTACTACCCAGTGACAATTCGTTATTGTTGTCGTAGATTACTTTACCAAATGGACAGAGGCCAAGGTAGTGCTAAAGATCATTGAGTAGAGAGTGGAAGTATTTGTTTTCAGTTCCATAATATCAAGATTTGGAGTTCCTTAATGATAATCATAGATAATGGCCTATAGTTTGACAATAATAGGTTCAAAGCATTTTACAAGAAGTTTGGAATTCGCCTTAACTATATATCTATAGCATACCCTTAAATGAATGGACAAAGTTGAAGTCATAAACAGGATCATCTTGTAAGGCCTAGGAAGGAAAGTAGATCAAGTTAGAGAGAAATGGGTCAATGAACTACCAAATGTCTTATCGGGGTACTAAACCACCCGTAGAACTATGACATGGGAGACTCCCTTCTAGTTAGCATACAGTACAAAAGCTGCGTTGCTAATTAAGTTGGATTTGCTTAATCTGTGGACGTAGAACTTTGACTTGATGGCTAATCAAGTTAGATTAACGGCAAATTTACATACCATTAACGAAATTAGAAATATTGCAAGAGTTAAGGTTTTAGCATACCAGCATAGACCGGCAAGGTATTACAATAAAAAAGTGAAGCACAAGGTTTTTCAACTTGGAAATCTGATTTGCTGAAAGATGGAAGCAACTAATACGTGAGTGAGTCAAAGGAAGCTCAACATGAATTGGGAGGGTCCTATTAGAGTTCAGGAAGTCATTGGCGAAGGAGCCTATCAACTAGAAAGGTTAGATGGATCAATCATTCCTCAAGCATGGAACACCGAAAATCTAAAATTATATTTCAATTAATTATTCGGATGCTGTTCATCTCCACTTATTTATAAGGCGATAGCTTACTTGCTTGGAAGACTACTTTTTTATGAGAATTGTTTAAAGTGTTATGTTTCTTGATCTTTTTACGATTGTTCAGTTAATAAGTTCTAGATTACACGGTAAATGAACTAACGTAAGTTTTAGCCTATCGCAATTAACAAATTGCATAATTAATCTTACAGCTGAGCAATGCGGCTAGTCTACATCTCAAACGGCTAATGAACAATGTCTATATAGACGCACGAATTAGGTGTGTGAAATAAAATATGCCAAGAAATCATTGGGTGTATAAAATAAAAACATGCCAAGCAATAATTAGGAATGTGAAATAAAACAAGCCAAAAAATACTTATCGTGTGAAATAAAACATGCTAATGAATAAGAACATATGAAATAAAATATGTATATCATACATGCTAAGAAAACGCGTTATGCGAGATAAAACGTATTAAAAATAGTTATATAAAAGATATTTCATTCATCTATGTAGTTATCGATATTTAGCCTATTATATGAAAGATATTTCATTCAATAGTTGCATTAAAGAATGAAAGGTACAAAGAATACAAAGAAAATCCTATGGCCTATCCTTAGAGTCAATAGAAGTAATTTTTGGATTTAAGGCTGGGGCTTTCTCCGAGTAAGCTTCTTTCTCGGTGCCTAAGGTCTTGGAGCTGGTAGATTTCTCTTTTTGCTCATAGGGGACTAATTTTGATAGACATTTTTTGTCTTCCCTTGGATCCTCGACATGAGCTTCATTATCACCCTTAGCAACAATCTCAGCACTTGACTCATCCTCATCATCCTTATCGGTGTTGCTGACTTTGTCATCAATGTCAGCAAAGTCAAGGCAAGAGAGATCGTAATCAGAGTAAAGCTTTAGGATCTCCTCTCTCGCTGCTTAGACCCCTTCCAAAAACTTCTTCCATAGAAGTCTCTCATATTGCTGAATAGGAGTGATTATATCAAGTACCTCTTCAATAAAGGGTCATCTTTTCACAGTATCCTCTAGTTCAACAATACGGCTTTGTAAGTTTCAATTGTTGACCTTTAACTCTTTTATTTGCATTCTGAGCCTATCTTCCTCATCACTCATTATACAAAGAGTTCGACTCAACTCCCAACACTCTTCTTTCTTCTTCTATAGCTCTTCCTTTAAGCCTTTAGACTCCTTGTATTCCTTTTCAATTTTGACCTTTAGGCTTGAGACTTTATCAGTAGTAAGGGTATGTACCAACTTTTTGGCAGCAAGGTCTTCTTAAAGCTTTCTCTAATGGGAATTAGGCTATCGGACATCTAACTTGCAACCGAACTCGAGGACTAAAGGGGCTACTATGATGAATCCTTCTATTCTAACCAACTTCTATCAAGGTTAAGTACTTCCTTGCCAAGTTACCCTTTATGCCATACCATAGACTGTCCATTTTTCTATAGTATGTTGAGTTGATGATTACTCTCTACCACCACACCGACTAATTACTCGGTATCTTCCTTGCCAAGAAGTTGAAAGAGAGAGTCTAGATTGACTAAGCTATCCCTGCGTGAACAAGCCTATCTATTTATACTTTTTGTCCGTATTTTCTAACAACCTTACCTATATAGCATTGCTACGTATACAATATCATGTGTAGAATCTGTTGCACCAATGATTACTTTTCTTATATATTTTGTTTTACCTTTTTGTGTCTTTTACATTACTTCCTTAGGAAACGCCCTTTTTGTCTTTTCCTTTTTAAGCAGGTTGCCCTAACTTATGGATATAAATACCCTTATACTTGTAACTGTGGACATCAGATCATTCTTATTACACTCTTTGAGTACTTTTTCTTCTTTGCATAAATACTATTTGTTTACTCTTAGCATCACTCTTATCATTTCCCTTAAGCAAAGTTAGGTGGCGAGTAACCTCACTAGACCAATTCTATGTCATATTGAATTATGCCGTGAGTCTTCAAAAATTCCTTTAGTGCATCATATCCTCTAGAGCTGTTTGTAGGTTTTGCTTACTATTTCAGTCTTCATTTTACCCTTTCATACTTTCCCCATTAATCCTTTTTTGAGCTTTCTACAAGCTCAAACCTATCTAACAACCATCCTTGTCTATTCTTGTTCATGGTTCGCAACATCTTAGTATCAGAGTAGAGGTTTTGTGTAAACTATAGTTAGTTCTCCTTGAAGTTTTATTATATTCTATTTTGCGTGTGTGAAATAGAGCAAGTTACTGTATTCATTTGACTACTTTGTTGTTAGCTATTCACTTTTTGAAGTGTTTGTTTAAGTTTTGAATCTATGAGCAAAAATGATAGACCCAAGTATGATTGTTGATGCTAATGATGATAGTGGAGTTGTCCACCATAGACGACAGTCTTAAAGAACACCTAAAAGTACTAATGAGAGGCTTGATGAGGTAGCTAACCTCTTAGTAAATCTGACCTGAGTTGTTCATGCATTGTCTTGCTGACCCATTGAGGTAGCGCAAAATACCTCTCAAGTTGCTCAACTTATTAAAGGTCATAACCCAACTCGATCTATTCAAGGTGGAGGAGTTAGTGGACGAGTAAGGCGAAGGATAGACCTAAGAGAGCTTGATGAAGAGGAAGAGGAGTATTTTGAAGAAGAACGAGTAAGAGTCCTTAAAGCATTCGACCATGTGAAGCTTCGAATTCCGAGTTTCAATAGATTAGGGAATGCTAATGAATATCTAAGTGGGAAGAGAAGGTAGAGTATATGTTTGATTATTATTAGTACAAGGATTATGAGAAGCTGAAAACCGTTACTGTTGAGTTCTCTAGATATGTCGCCATATGGTGGAAGAATTTTCAGGCCATGAGGAAACGAGAAGGGTATCGAGAGATTAATACTTGGGCAGAGATGAAGAGAATACTTAAAAATAGATTTGTACCGAAAACTTATCTCCAAGACACTTTTATTCGACTTTAAGAGTTGAGACAAGGAGGCCGAAGAGTTGATGAGTATGTTTAAAACTTTCAAATGCTTATGATATGTTACAAAGTGGAGGAGCCACCAGCTCGAACAGTCTCAAGATTCATTACTGGGTTGAAAGGAGACATCTGGGATATTATGGAGCTCCAATGATTTGATACTGTAGATGAGGCTATTAAGATTGCCTAACAAGTAGAGAGGCAAAGAAGTAGCTAAGCACTAGCAAGGATGCCGACTAGCCGATTAGGACAAGCAAGTCACTAAACATTGCCAAGTATCGAACCGAGAAGGAAGGTTAGTGTAAGAGTTGAACAGAAAGGCTGACTAGATGATGAATTGTTGACTCGAACGTATGAGAATGGGTAAGGGTCTAATAAGAAGACTAGTCAAATCAAGTGCTTCAAGTGTTAAGGATTCGGACATATGGTTGTTCAGTGCCCGAATAGACGAACGATGGTCATTGAAGGAGAAATCCCAAAGTTAGAAGTAGAGAGTATGGATGAGGAACCCGAAGAAGAGGAGGTTCCTATCAAGAAAGAGCTAATTCAGGAAGGCATGTTTCCTGAGGACTTAGATCAGTTACTCATGGTTGTCCAATGCATTATGAATGTGGAACCCTCGTGAGAGGAGGAATAAAGAGAGAATTTATTCCATACCACCTATTAGGTGAATGATCAGATAAGCGCCCTCATCGTCAATAGTGGAAGCTACAGCAATGTAGCATCAGTTGATCTTGTTCAAAACTGAAGTTACCAACTATTGCACATCCAAGGTTGTACAAGTTGTATTAGTTGAGTGAGAAAGGAGCATTACATTTCATTTAGCAAATATTACTACTGATCACTATAGGGAATTATTCCGACCAGATTCTCTGTGACGTACTACCCATGTGTGCTTCCTACATGTTACTAGGAAGACCATGGTTGTTTAACAGGAGAGTTATGCATGACTGCTATAGGAACACTTATATGTTTAAGAAGGACGACCATAAGATCAGATTGAACCCAATGCCGCCGAGAGAAGTTCATAAGTTACAGGTGAAACTTACTCGTAGATCAAAGAAGGCTTTGGTGATGAGTAGAGCTAAGCTACGAGATGCCATCAATGTTAATGAGCCAACCCTCATGTTGGTTAAGTAACTACTAGAAATGAAGGAGTGAGATGAGTTACCCTAAGAGGTCAAGGAGTTGTTAGAAGATTATGCTGACCGGTTTCCAAAATAGTTACCTGAGGTGTTGTCTCTAACTTGAGGCATATAGCATTGTATTAACTTAGTGCTTAACATTGCATTGCTAAAGAAGCCAACTTATCGGATGAATCTTGAGCAAGCTTCTAAACTCCAACGTTAAGTTAATGAGTTGTTAGAGAGAGGCTATGTGAGAGAGAGTCTCAATCCTTGTACTTTGTTTATGCTTTTAATGCTAAAGAAGGATGGAACCTAGTGGATGTTTATAAACAACTGAGTTGTGAACAAAATCATGATTAAATACAGGTATTTGATTCCGAGGCTAAAAGACATGTTAGATGAGCTAAGTAGAGCTAAGATTTTCAGCAAGATAGACCTTAAATTTGGCTACCATCAAATTTGCATGAGACCAGGTGACGAATGGAAGATTGCGTTCAAGACTCAACATAGGCTTTACAAATGGATGGTTATGCCCTTTGGCTTATTGAATGCCCCGAGCACTTTCATGAGACTAATGAACAATGTATTGGGACATCTCATAGGGAAATGTGTTGTAACATACTTTGACAACATCTTGATCTACAGTGCCAACATGTTGAGTCACTGTAAACACATTAAAGCAATCCTAGATATTCTCTATGTTAAGAGATTATTTGGCAATTTAAAGAAATATTGCTTTTGCCCAAAGGAAGTGGTATTTTTGGGCTATATAGTCAATAGAGGAGGCCTGCAAGTTGATGATGAGAAGATCTGAGCAATTATTGAGTGGTCGACCCCCACTACTTGTGCCGATGTAAGAAGCTTCCACAGATTAGCCTCATTCTATAGGCGATTTATCAAAATTTCAGCACCATCATCACGTCCCTTACTGAACTAATAAAAAAAAAAACAATGACTTTCGATGGGGAGAAAGGGAGGAGAGGAGCTTTGCCGAGGTAAAAGAAAGGTTGACCTCCACCCCTATGTTAGTACTACCTGACTTTGAAAAAAAAATTTAGTTGGAATGTAATACATTAGGCATTGGAATAGGTGATGTCCTAATATAGGAAGGTCAACCAATTGCTTTCTACAGTGAGAAGCTCTGAGGACTACAACTGAAGTACTCCGTATATGACAAGGAACTTTTAGCACTGATCCAAGCAATGCAAGTATGGCAACATTATTTACTGTCGAGAGAATTTTTCATATATACTAACCATAAATCACTGAGGTACCTCGAAAGTTAAAAGCAATTATTGAACCGGTAGGTGAGATGGGTTGAATTCCTTAAGGAATTCAATTCTGTAATTAATTACAAGTAGGGAAAGAGAAACATAGTTACTGATACTCTTTAAATGAGTCATTTGCTTTTATCAGAATTATAGGTCAGGTAGTAATACCCTATGATTTCGAGTGAGTTCAATAACCTTAGGATCCAAGTCCCTAAATTTAGAGCGTTAGACTAAGTTATCACTTTTATTTCAAACTTTACAGTAAAGTTAGAAAAGTTAGATGAAGTAATTCAAGTATAGTCAATTTCTCAAAATAAGCTATATAAAAATATTAATTTGAGCAAAAACGTCAATTTATTACTAAAAGCCGATAATTATAAAAAATGAGAAATTCAAGATTTTAGATATAGCGAGATTTAGTGATAAGTTAATTAACTTACAAAAATAATAAATGAAGTTGAATTATACGTAATATACATGTATTAACATAGAATATGCATTATTTGTATTAAATAGACATATATAATAAGAAATTATTATTAAAATAAGGTAAATGAATATAAAAAATTGGAATTAATAAAAAAAATGCATGGATGAGTTATCCCATGATGTGGTAGCTAAGGATTAAATTAGATTGATGAATCAAAAGGCAAATAATAACAAAATGACACCTCATGCTAAGAAAATGACATATGTAAGCCACATGTCCAATTTTCACAAATTCTTATCCGATTAGAAAATATAAATAGGCTTTGTACACTTTGAAAACAACATTTTGGAAGACTGAAAAAAAATAAAAAATCACTCAAAAATATTTCAAAACAAATTAGAAGAAAAATAAGAAAATTAGATCAAAAATAGGGTACAGAATCTTATTAGGCCAATTCAATAGGCGATTGGTGTCTTGTTGTGATAGCCTTTTATAGTCAACGAAAGTACCACTAGAGGGGGTGTTTTGATAAGTTTGGGTGGCCGAAGGTGGCTGGTTCAGGTGAACCAAATTTCCAACTGAAACTTTATAATTTTTCTAAAAATATCAAATGATGCTATTTAATTATGGAAATTGGTTTTCTAGTTTGCTTAAGAAATTGCTTTATTTGGATGAAAATTGAATTAAATTTTGGAAAGAGTAAATAATGTTCTTTCAACTTGAAAATTTGTACATGATATACTTAATATATGTATTTAATTGTGATAACAAAAAAATTTTAAAATAATTATGTTTACTATTTATTGTAATTATTTTGGATAGAATTGGGAATTTTGCTGTTTTACAAAATTAATTGGTTTTTAACGAAATCATAGAATGAGCCTTATGTATTATGATTCCTAGAAGTTCATAATGATGTTTAGGACATTTGAATTTTATCTTGTTATTAAATTCACTTATTCACTTAATTTTCGCTAATTTTGAGTTAAAATCGCTATTTTCATAAAAGTATATAATAGTTAGTTTAGTATAATTCATGGTCAATAATTAAAGTACATATTTTTGTAAGTCTGTAGGATTTTTCATGGAATTAATCGGCCTCGTATACTATTTATTATGTATTTCCTTAATATAAACCTATATATTAGTCTAATATATGATATATTAATTAGTACTAATATGATACTCGTTAAACGTGTAAAGGATTTGTATTTTTGAGTACATAATGAATGATGACCATCTCAGGTAATGAGAAATTTTATGACTTTTAATTTATATTGAGAATTTATTTGAGTTAATTACAATGTAATAATAACGTATGGTTGAATCGGTAATGATAAGGTATTTTTTAGGTTTTTGAAAATATTGATTAGTTTTGATTCTTAAGATATATCAATAGTATTTGAAATAACGATTGTCACGATATAAAGTTTATTGAAATTAGATAATAAATGAGTAAGATATGGTCAAACAAAGTTTAAAAACACGGGAATGAAAACTTATAATAGTTCGGATTCGACCTATACTTGATTTGAAGACCGTATCATATTTTCATAGGTATGATGAGTAAGGAAGGACCGTGTCATGAAGTTTAGGATTTTGCACTATTTTTAAGTGCAGGTAAAAGGATATAATCCATGCTTGGAGTAGCACTCTGTGCTGTTTGATATTGTGTTGATTGAATATAAGTATATCATGGGTCAATGGATATGCTACTATAGTAGATGATGATGTGTTGATTTTGAATGATAGCAACTACATTTTAGTTAAACTGTTATGTTGTCATATTGGTGATGATTTGTTCTTACGAATTATTGTTTTAACCAAGGAAGTTGAATGATTGCTAACTCAATCTTCCAGGTATTCATCTAAGTAAACCCTAAGTAAGATACTAGAATTTTGCTAAGAAGAGTTTGAAAACTAGAATTGGATCATTGGGTTGAATAAAACTTAAAGATTGATTGTATTGATTAATATTCTTGAGTTGTTATTACATATCATAGCACATTATGGCATAAAAATGGACCTAGGGGTCAAAAATTTCAGAATGAGGCTTCTAAGTGATTATGGAAAAAGTATGGCGTTATGAACTCAGTTTTTGGAAGCATATAGATTACATTGCTTGAACATTGTGACTATTTTGATAGTCAAATTTGGTAGACTACAGTGTGTGGTCTAATTGGGCAGTATTGCCATTTTGATTTG
Organism: Lumnitzera racemosa; assembly: GCA_024138005.1. NCBI lineage: Eukaryota > Viridiplantae > Streptophyta > Magnoliopsida > Myrtales > Combretaceae > Lumnitzera > Lumnitzera racemosa. The sequence goes on from JAMXBC010000008.1 coordinate 77,748,908, forward strand.
TTAGACTATAGTGTGTGGTCTAATTTGGTAGTATTGCCACTTTGATTTGGTGAACTACAGAGTGTAGTCTAATTTTGTAAAGTAATGCCGGGGGTCCTATTCTCAAGTAGCTCTTTGTTACCTTTTTTGAAAATGGTAAACTGCAATATATAGTCCAATTTGGTGGGGGTCTTACTCCCAAGTAGCTCCTTGTTGCTTTAGGTTTCTGGACATTGTATACAGATGCATGGCCATATCGTCTAATTGGAAGAAGTTTGGAGGGCATAGGATATTGATACCGATACATGCTACATGCATGAGCATAGCATGTTGCATTGTTGGCAGTAAGTGCTCAATTGGGCGAATGCATATGTGAAGTTGAACTTGTGAGTTATGATTAAAATGTTTCAGTTTTTTGATATACAGTATTGTTTATCATATCGTCTATATTAAGTTGTTTGTGATCCACTCTTCTTTAGTAGCTGAGGGGATAAAATGTTTTATCCTTAGGTTAACTATATCGTGAAGGGCCCAATACTCAAGGGGGATATGTTTACTAAGAGTATGAGCTGGAGTCAGTAACTATTGTATGGAACTTGTATTAGGTTAGAGATCCTATTACTATAAAGACGATAAAGGAAAAAAGTTGGTTCATATTTTGATGTAAATATTATGTTATACACATAAGTTGTAATAGAATATTCAGCTGAACTCTGATATAGCAACCCTATTATTATGTAAACAAAGTTATCTTTTGATGAATGACCAGGTTGAGTTAAGTTTTCAGCAGGCGTTCTTATGTGATGGTACATCATGTGCTATGCCGAGATGTGATACAGACTATTTGGATTTACAAGTATAAAAAAATAGTACTCCAAGGATCCATACTTTAGACCCATAATTTCACGATGCATTGACGGGAGGATAATAGACAAGTACTATGTAGATCATGGCTACTAGTTCCAAGGCGGAAAATTATGCGTGCTGACTTGTTCACTGAGGGAGCTACTAGTTGGGGATGCCTACAATGGAGGTCTCTTTAGACATTTTGGGGAAAAGAAGACCTATGAACTGATAAATGGCCAATTCTTTTGGTCAAGAATAAGGAAAGATGTGCACCAAGTTATTAAAAGTTGTGTCGTATGCAAGAAGGCCAAGTGTCAAGATGAGCAAGGGAAAATAATGCCCTTACCTATTTTGACGAGGCTGTAGACTAAATTGAGCATAGACTTTGTTTTCAAATTGCTGCAAATTTCCTGAGGCAAATATTTTGTAATAGTCTTTATGGATCGATTTAGTAAGATGGCACACTTCATGCCCTGTACCAAGACTAACGATGCTTCAGCTATTGCTTCTCTTTTCTTATAGGAGATTGTACGGATACATGGAATGTTGAGAAGTATAGTTTCTAATAGAAACTTGAAGTTATTGAGCCATTTCTAGAGAACCCTATGGCGTTGGCTAGGAACCAATTTACTCTTCAGTACCTCATGTTACCCCTAAACTGATGGCCAAATAGAGTGGTTAATCACACTTTAAGATCATTACTCCGAGTGGTAGTGGGCAAGAACTTAGCTTATTAGGATGTTTGCTTACCATTGTTAAGTTTACCTACAATTGAATAGTACATGACACCAGTAAGTAGACTCCCTTCGAGGTAGTTTATGATTTCATTCTCGAGTTATCCCTCAACTACGTCCCTATACCAGTACCCATGCAAGAAGACCCTGATGCATTGGCTAGAGCATAATTCCTTTAGCACATCTATGACAAGGTCACTTGGCACATCGATTAAGCTACTAGAAGAATGCTAGAAAGGACAAAGAGTAGGTTAGCCAAACAATTTTAATTAGGATACTTTGTATGGTTGCACCTCAACAAAGAACGGTTCCTAAACAAGAGGAGAAACAAATAATCTACAAGAGCGGAAGGACCTTTTAAAATCCTCTAGAAAATCAATGACAATGCCTACAAGTTGGAATCGCTTGAGGACTATGGGGTTTTTGATGCCTTTAACATTACCAACCTTAGTCTGTATCACCTTGATGGAGAACTGAGTGAAGATCATTCAGATTTGATCCCAAATCCAAAATAACTTAGAGGAAACGATGGGAATTAGGCTATCGAACCTTTAACCCATAGCCAAGCTTTAGGATTAGAGGGGTTGGCACAGTAAATCCTTCTATTCCAACCAACTTCTGCTAAGGCTGAGAACTTCCTTGTTAAGTTACCCTTTATGCCATGTCGTATGACTACCCATTTTTCTATAGTATGCTAAGTTGATGATTACTCGTAATGCCAAGTCAACTAAGTATTCGGCATCTTCCTTGTTGAGAAGTTGAGAGAGAGAGTTTAGACTAACTAAGCCATCCTTACTTAGACAAGCCCATCTGTCTGTACTTTTTGTCTGCATCTTCTAATGACCTTGCCAATGTAGCATTGCTACGTATATAGTATTATGTACAGAATCCGTTGTACCAATGATTGTTTTTCTTGTATATTATTTTTTACTCTTTTGTATCTTGTACATTACTTCCTTAGGAAATTCCCATTTTGTCTTTTCCTTTTTAAGAAGGTTGCCTTAACTTATGGGTATAAATACCCTTGTACTTATAACTGTGGACATTAGATCAGTCTTAATACTCTTTGAGTACTTTTTCTTTCTTACGTAAACACTATTTGCTTACTCTCGACATCACTCTTATCCTTTTTCCCTAAGCAAGGTTAGGTGGTAAGTAAACTCACCAGACTAATTCATGCATCATATCAAATTGTACTGTGAGTCTTTGGAAGTTTCATTAGTGCGTCATATCCTTTAGAGCTATTTATGGGTTTTGCTTACTATTTCATTCTTCATTTTGCTCTTTCACAATTTCCCTATTAATGCTTTTTCAAGCTTTTTATAAGCTGGACCCATCCAGTGACTGGCCTTTTCTATTCTTAGTCATGATTTGCAACATTTCTTACCTCCATCTCAACCCTTATCCTTCCATTCTCAACAACAGTAATCTAGGCTTTAGAGGCATTATATGCATCTTCGATTTTTTGCAACAATTACTCAATATGATAAGTAATGGAAGTGACTCAATAGAATACATAGACTGCTATGGATATTACCTTCTTAGTGTAGTTATCAACCTTATCCAAAGTCGTTAGAATGTGGTTGCTTATCTAAAAAAAGACAAGGAATATTAGAAACTAAGTAAATTCAACAGTTAAAGGATAGATATGAATACTCATGTCATATAACTTGGCTACGATATGGACCTTATTGTAATTGCTGACCTTATTGACATCCTTTTTGACAATCTCTCTATCCTTCAAAAGAATAATTCCTACCATTAAGGCTAAAGATTTTGTCTAGTTTCTCAATGTTGAGTTAGTATCCAAAACGTTGTGGCTCCAACACTAAACAAAGTATTCGCTAACCCCTTTGTTAGAGATGAAATTAGCACTGCTAATGTTGAGAGCTTTGGACCACATTGCCTCCTTCGTCCTTGCATCTAATCCCTTAGATCTTTTGGTAGGTGGTTGGCCTGTGAGTTCCTTCTTCGGCCTCTTATCAGCACTCTATACTACCTCCAGCACCAACGATAACCCTTTGGTAGCAATAGCTTCTTTAGCCTCATTGCGAGGTTAGGTCTCTTGGTTGCCCTTTCTCGACTTGGCAGTAGGTTGAATACTTTCGACTGGAGGCTTACCAGAATGAGTGACCTAGGCCGGCATTGTTTGCTTACCTTCCTTCTACCTTTAGGCCGGTTAAGAGGTTTTCTTTTATGTAGCCGTCTTCTTTGATGCATCCTCCTTTGCTGTCCTCTTCACAACAATAAGTCGAGTGGTTATAGTTGCTATGGCCACTCTCTTATCAACTTTAGATTTTTTGGCTTTGGCTTTGGCCAGTAGATTGGCAAGATTTACCTTGCAAACACTCATATCTACAACATGAGCAAACAAGTTAATATTAACTTAGGGGAAAAGAATAAACTTACATTATTCATGTCGAGCAATGCTCAATGGCAACAATTCTCCCCTTAGGTCATGAGAATGGCTTCCATCTTGCAGCTATACTTGGTACGGTGGTAATTCAATAGCATACCTTCTTTTTAAGAAAAGATTGGCTCTTCACTTTCATAACAATGTGTAATTCTCTTGACATCCTAGAAGAACATTTTGTTCATCCTCCTTTCTTGAATTTTCTTCAATGCCACTGCATTATTCGGTATCAGTTCAATATCATTTGTACCATTTGTCTTAATCCATTGAGTCTAGAAGTCTAACTCCTTATCAAACACTATTAACACAAATTTGTTATGTTACTTGTGGATCTTGGACTTTAACCCATCCATGAACTTACATCCATGCCTTGTAGTGGTAAAGTACCACTCATCAGGCTCCCTCCTAATCATGAAGAAATACCAAAATAGTTGAGGCGTAGCCCTAATTTTGACTTCTTCACAAACTACTTCTAAAGCCACTAGAGGCCGGTATGTGTTTAGTGAGAACATACTTGACGTAACTCTAAAATAGTTGAAGAAGCCCTTCACAAATGCCGAGAAATGGAAGCACAACCTAAAATCCAAATATTTTAGGTATATGTAGAATTCATACTCCCTTAGGAAGCATACCCTCTCCTTCCCTCTCAGCCTCCTAAGTTTTCATGTTCCAAGAAGGTCTTGCTAATACTAGTTTTATTTCATGACAATAACTTTGACGACAGAACTAGCAATTCCATTTGGAGAGTTATGAAAGTAAGCTATGTTGTTGTATAGATATTTCACTGAAGATCTCTCTTCTTTGTCTTTAGGATAATCATCCATTGCAAGAATGTTTATCCGAGTGACTTTATCCTCCCTTTCCTTAACACTATCAGCTGAGCTACCCGAGGAATATGCCATCTCACTCCTTATTTGGGTGGGAGAAGTAGCCTCAGTTTCCATTGCTTCAGAGTTTGAGAGTATAAGTCAATAGACTACATTGCGAACCATACCTGAATGGCTATAAGTAATGATATCACAGGAGTTGAAGAATGTGAGATTGAATACGAGAAAGCAAGTGAAAGTTTGAGATGCAACTGGCAAAATGTATTTTGATTGTGAACAATCCTTTAAATACAGACAATTCACCCTTGTAACTGCAAATTTGTTTCTAACAGTAATGATGTATTGATTTGACAATGGTGCGAATTGTTGATGCATGTTTCAAGATAGAAATCTGATGGTTGACAACTTTCTGACAGTTGTTAGGCTTATAACGTAATGATAACTATGGCGATAGGTGTTATACCTCTTACTTTTTGGTTTCTTGAACGAGTGGAAATTTGAAAGTTGCAACTTTTTTATTAGGATGTGAATCGTCTTGCTTCCCACCTTGCTTAGCATCTAAAGAACTGCTCCCTACTCAGCCTCTATCGTATTATATTAGTCCCTTTATGGAATTCTCAAACATAGGAGTTAAGGGGAAAGTGTTGATAGTTAGTTTTTGTTCACTTGGTTTGACAAGCATTGATATAACTTCACTTACTCAATCCACTTGGCTACTAATAGGCTGAGGGATCTATATTCTCAACATCTCATCAAGTAATTGACACTCTCGACATTTTGCCAAGTAACACAAATCTGTTGTTGATTTGAATTCAAGTTCATGGCAAGAATAATTATCACAAGCGTGATTATATTACATAACTGCCTGCTCGCTTTACATTTTAAGGAAGGTATCTAATCAAGAAACTTCCATGTGTCTTGATAGTTATTCTGATAACTACTCCTTTAAACATGACAATCTCCTATAAATATGGGAAAGAAACCTTATAAGGGATATCTGATAACTCCTAATCACTTACTTTACTTTCCTCATTTTTGCTTACTAACTTAGGCATTAGAGTTACCGCATCGGATTGGCTACGGCACGAAGCAATTTTATTCTTTATAGGACATTTCCAACTCCCAAAATTCACTAACAACAATTAGTTTTGGAACAAGACATGAAGTGCGCCATCTTACTAAATTAGTCTACAATTGCCACAATGGAGTCCTTCCTTTAGGATGCCCTCATCACTCTTAACATAAAGTCCATACTTAGCTCAAACTATAGTTTGGTCGGGATCGGCAAAGGTAAATAGTGCCCTTGCTCGATTCGACTCTTTGCCCTTCTGTATGTAACATATCTTTCCAGTTCAACTTGAACATATCTCATCATCCTTGGCTAAAAGTATCTAGAATATAGTACCTCATGTGTTTGGTGCTTGCCAAAATGTTCAAATAATCATTTACCATACCTCACACACTAGCAATTCTCACATAGAATAGGTTAGGTTACATAATCTCCTTTTTCTAAACTAGTATACGTCTTCCTTATGATAATCATCAAGTGTTCAACCTTCTTCACATCTAGCATAGATTGGACCAAAATGTGGATCCTCAGCATACAAATCCTTAATCACAGAGAAACCAACTAACTTGGTTTACAACTCGGTCAAGAGGGAATGTCACCTTGATAAGGCATTGGCTACTACATTCTTCTTATCGTTCTTATGCTTTACAACATAAGAAAACCCCTTTATAAATTCTACCTAATTGGCTTATCTTTAGGATAACTTTGGCTAGCTCTTCAGATATCTCAAATATTCATGATTAGTATAGATCATAAATTCTTTGGGTAATAGGTAATGTTACCAAACATGTAAAGCTTGAATCTAGGAGTAGAACTCCTTGTCATATACAAAGTAATTGAGTGTATCTCTTCCAAGCTTTTAATTGAGTAGGTAATAGATCATCTCTCTTGCATTAGCACGGCTCCTATGCTTAGTCCAAATGCATCATACTCTATTTTAAATATCTTATCAAAGCTCGATAGAGCTAAGATAGGGGTGGTAGTCAACTTTTCCTTCACCTCTTCAAAATTCCTCTATTCCTTCTCTCTCCATTTGAACTCAACATTTTTCTTTGACAGCCCGGTGAGTAAGGCCACAATAGTATTGAAATTCCTTATAAATTGATTATAAAATGATGCTAGGCTATGCAAGCTTTGGACATCAGCTGAGCAAGTCGGTACAAGCCATTCGATAATTGATCTTACCTTCTCATCATCAACTTATATACCACCACTACTTACAACAAATCCTGAAAAGATTATTTCAAGTCAGTAGAAGTCACATTTCTTCAGATTGGCATATAACTTCTTAGCTTAGAGTTTTGAGAAAACTACTCAAAGATGCTCACAATGAGTCTTTAAGTTAAGGCTATAGACTAGAATGTCATCAAAATATATTACCACAAATTTCCTTATCAGTTCTTAAAGTACGTAGTTCATTAATCTCATAAATGTGCTTAGTGTATTTAATGGTCTAAAAGGCATTACAAGCCATTTGTATAATCCATTGTAGGTTTTGAACGTGTTTTCCAATCATCTCCTTCTCGCATTCAAATTTGATGGTATCCAGATTGGAGGCCAATCTCGGAGATTATTCTTATGCCATTTAGTTCATTAAGCATGTCATCAACCTTGGTACCTATAATTGATGGTAATGCGATTGATTATTTGGCTACCAACATACATCCTTCATGTCTTATCCTTCTTTAACACCAACAAAGCTGGTATAGAACATGGGCTTAAGGACTCTCATAAATATCCTCTTTTAATCAGCTCATTTACTTACTTCTATGACTTAGTAGCTTGTTTAAGGTTCAGCCTATAAGTAGGTTTGTTTGGCAGAACAACTCTTGGTTGCAAGTCTATCACATGTTTAATGCCTCGAATAGGAGGCAAACCCTTCTAGTAGTTCACTTGGGAACTAATTGACAAACTCATCTAACAAGAACTTTCAGTAGGTAGCATTTCCTTCTTTGATCCTCTCATTTTAAGCAACCTTCTAACTAGCAGATAAGTCGACACTTTGAGCTTCATTTCTCTTTTCAACTCAACTTGGGTCATCAGCAAAGCCTCTTTCTTCATAACTTAACTCAATTGAGTTTGCTTATTTTTAACTTGTTCAGCAATCATTGGGTTTAGCTTTACCTTCCTACCTTCATGCTTCTTCCTTCCATTGAATACTACATTCCCATCAAACATCTATTGTTGTCTAAGAAGAATATGGGATCCATTCATGAGTTACACATCATAGAGTATTTCATCTTAATAGTTTCCAATACTGATCAACATAGTCACTTGTTTATTTACTTATAAGGCTCTTTTGTCACTAAGCTAGTGTAGTTTATAAGGCTCAAGGTAGGGTTTGGTTAGCAACTTAAGCCATTGGACCATGCATGTGGATGCTACATTGGTGTAATTACCATTATCAACAATCAATGCATACAACGACCCATTCACCTTGTAGCTAATGTGGAATAAATTCTCTCATTTTTCATCTTTTAACATAAGACTCATACCCATAGATCTCCTCAATACCATGGTTATGGGCATAAAATTACCCTCCTCACTATAAATGATCTCTTCCTTCTCAGACAGCTCAGATTGTCTAGTCTTTTTTAGCTTTTCTACCTCTTCATCGATACTATCTACCTCATTAGCCAGCATTTCCCCTCGAAGCACCATAGTTCTTCTATTTGAACATTGGGCAACCATGTGTCTAAACCCTTGACACTTGAAGCACTTGATTTCACTTGTCTTTCTTCTTAAGCTTTGGTTTTTCTCAAACTTCCTCAAGATCTCTTTCTCTTTTACTTAGGTAGTTTGAGTAGGTCAAATCTTAGCAACTTTGCTTGATTCCGATCGTACAAGTCTGCTCAAAATAGGTTAGCTAGTGATAGGTCGACCAACAAGAGCTCAGAATCTTCCTGATCGACATCTCTTGATCCTTTAGGTAACTTAGATAGCCTTATCAAGTGAACTAATATCCATTGTTTCTAGAATGTCTCCATTTTCATACCTCAGGCCACTAATGAATAGGGATATAGTTCGATCTTCAAGCTCAAAAACTTTACATCGAATCATTGGAATTCCTTCACATATGCATCAACACTCAATCCTCCTTGCATCAATTCTTATAATCTCTTGAACATGTCTTACAAATAATAGTGTGGGAAAAATCTTCTTCTCATGACTTGATGAACTGTCGACCAGCGGTCCTATTACTCACGCACGGCTCCAAGGACTACAATCCCTCACCAAAAGAATTCTCTCTCGATAACCTTCTGATGATGAGAAAGTTTACATTAAAGGAAGGTAGCTTAACTCCTTGAGCTCCCTGCATTGTCATACTATGATTTATGCTCTTGGTAGTGATGATGCTGACCATTCCTTGATCAAAGACCCTGTGTTGAATAATCTGACTAACTATAGCCGAGAGGTTCTTACCGAGTGACGAGATACTCACTTATCAGCTGAGTAGTTTTCTCTCGGTATGCTACCATCTCTCTCATCTTAGCCTCTTTATTGCTGCAATATCTTGATCTCTCTCGCTTGCTATTTTTAGAGAATATTCGTACGAGACCAATGTTGCACTACTAGCTGTCCACCTCATCTTACATTGTACCACTTTTCCATTTTTTTTCTTTTGTCCTTTTTACCCTTTTTTGTAGTACTAAGAATCCCCTTTTTATATATACTTATAATTTCTTTAGTTGAAATGTTGTTGTCAGGAACTTAAAAGGGGCCTAGTAGGATTGCTTAAAATTTTCCTATCATGTGTGTACCCATGATATGAAAATCACCTTGCAAGTCAAAAATTGTAAGACTCTAAATGATTAATCGTTAAGGTTATTGATTTTCTTTTTAGTAATTAATTTACTGTAGAATATAAATATAAATAACTACGGATGTTTGATATCTCATAGTTTCTTAGAACCATAGAGAATCAGTATCCCTTACCAAATAATAAGACAGGATATACCAACATTAGAAAACTGCAAGAAAATTTAAATTATATTAAATCTAACATATAAATATTATCTACAAAGGATGTTTATGTATCACCTATAAAGGTTGTTTATGTATCACCTATAAAGGTCTTAGCTAATTCTAATACTAATATACATATCTTCATCTTGCACTCGGCACTTGAGTTTTATCCCAATCACATCGCAAGTAAACCTACACTAGAAACTAAGGAGAAATGAGCATATAACAGCTCAATGAATTCATCCCTCACCATTACCATTCAAGCAAGTTATCAAACATTATTCACATACATGCAAGCTATCTATATACAAAATGAATTCAGGCATGATGAATGCAAGCAACACATGCATAGGAGCTTGGAACTTTGAATGGTGTAGAATTACGTTGTATACACTTCGATTATCCCCTATACTTATCCGTATAGGGCACCTCAGCTTTTCCGCATGAGGTTACCTAAGGGCACTACCCTTCTAGGTAACACTCGACTATTACCCTAATTGAGAAAAGAGTTCCAATCCAAATAGGTGGATCCCAAACTAAGACTATCCACCATCCAAGTCCCCTCAAGCACAAACATGCAAGTCCTCTTGCAACCAAAATTATCCAAGGCCTTATAGCTACAATAAAAAGAGTCCTCTCGCTATCAATTGGAGATCCCATGCTATCTTTGCCTTAGTGATAAAATTATTATTTTCAGATCTACAAATCCTTATCAAAATCGTACAAAATATGTTTAATATTAGAAAAGTTGTTTTCCACAAAATACTTTCCTCAAAGTTTTGCAAAGTTAGCATTCTTCATCCATACATTTACTAAGTTATAGACATGAGATGAATAGAATCGGTTATTCTAGTCAAATATCTATATTTATCAATTTAAAAAAGATAATCACATAGATGATGGCATACAAGCAAAATAGTCATTCAAACATTCAGGCAACAATAAGTAGCAAAGCATTATACAAGTAATATGCACAAACGAGTAGCAGGTTATTAGAACTCCCTCACCTGGATTATTGCTCATTCTCTAACCTTTGAGGTTTCTAGAACTTGATATTGAAACGCCTAAAAGATAGTAAAATTTACAAGTATTTTGAGAAGTTAGATTCTTTAGTTAACTAAAAGTCTATTGTAGTTTCTCTAGTTCCCCTAATATAACCCAAGTATGATGTGATAAGGTTTACCACACTCAATGAGATTAATAGTAACTATTTCCCTATATTTGTAAATTACGATACTTCCTTTATGTATTTAGTAACATTTTTTATTCTAATTCCGATATTTATGAACTTATAGTTATTTTTCATCATTTTTGGACGCACATTCACACGATGATGTCCGTTTTTAACGTTAAGACCCGTGTTTTACAATATAGATTAAATTTATTGAAATTTTAATTATTGAAGCTTGAATATTCTTATTGCCTATTTTTTATATCTTATTTTATTACTTTATGATTTAATTACTTACCATAGTCTTACATTTTTATAATTTTATACTATTATTGTTATTACATGTATTTACATACGGTTAATATAAGTTGATATATGTATTATGGGTCCATTATAAGTTTCGGCCCATACTTGCATATATATGTACATTGTATATTATTACTTTATTATATTATATTATATTATAGTATATTAGATATTTATGTTATAATTCATATATGTGGTAACCTTAAACTTTTACACTAATACCTCTTATACATATGTTATGTGTACGTATACCTCTAGCATACTTGTACATATACATGTATACATACCCGTATATACATACGGTGGTATAAGTATTTTTATATGTATTTTCGTATGTTCCCAATACACCCTTAAGAAACCTTTACATAATTCCTATTTTTACATATTATGGGTTCAATTTGTAAGCTACATGTATGTACACGTAGTATTTTCCTTATTTTTGGTTATGTAAATAAGGAATACTCATGTATAGGGATGTCCATACTTATGTATGTAGGTTTTTCCTATTCTTACCTATATATATATATATATATATATATATGCTTATACTATGTATTTCACCAAAATCCATACATAAACACTTCACATGTATCCATATGTCATATGGGTATAGGTTTTTTTTTTCCTACTCATATACTTAGGTATTTCTACACTTATATGTATGAGTATAGAGATTCTTATTTATACTAACATATATGTACATATTATATAAAAATTATAAAGCTAATATAACATAAGCAACTATTCATTTATTTAAAATAGGAGATCATATGAAAACATACCTCTTCCACTTTTGTTATATGTAAGAAGAAAGCAAGTATAATAGTATAGTAGTTTGTGGGTGAGGTGTTGGAATTATGGAAGTGAAATTGAAAAATGAAGAAAAAGGGAAGAGAGAAGAGGGGCTACGGTTTTGGAGAAGGGGGACAAAGTGTGTTTTATTGTCTTTTAAATGTGTAAGAAAAGACAAGGAGAGGGGATTCTAGAAGGAATAAGTGGACGGCAATAAGAGAGAAGAGGGGAAAAGAAAAAAAAAATCAAAGGAAAAGAAAAGAAATCACTAGAAAATGAGAGGGAATTCAAGATTGAAAATGACATGTGTTGCCTTTAGTCAACACTTTGACTTGGTCAACATTTGACTTAGTCAACTTTCTCAAATTACATGTAATTAGTGCACATAAGGATGGAATTAAGGATAATTAGAAGAAAAATTAAGGATATGAAAGGAAAGATGGAATTAAATGAAATAATTAGTAAAAATAATCATTGAAACGTTTTTCTAAACATTTATATCCCTATATAAAATTTAGTATCATGCTTTATATAATTAGCATAAAAAGGACAATTTATAATACTAACACTAAGTATATGTAGTATAAATATTAACTGCACACTGAAACTTACATAATATTAGCTTATTTATATAATCATAAAATTAATATTATGTATAATGTAATATTATAATTTCTAATAAATTAATTCAACATGTATACATTTATGAGCAATTGGAAGTTATCTTTGTTCATTTGTTAATGATTTTATATAATTTGTCATGTTACTAAGAATATATTATCAATTACGGTTTTAGAGTAAATTATAGTGAATTAGCACTTTTATATCCTTAAAGTTATAGTTTTAGGGTTTTATCACTTTCGGGTGTAATCTTTAGTGTTTTTACGCATTTAAGGTTTAATGTGTTTATATACGATTAAGTTTTCGATTATTATCTTAGGGTTTTCATCTTATCTAGTCTAGTTAAATCTTATAGTCTTCTAGTACATTTGAATCTAATCTATCATTTAAGTCAGAAATGTTAGGGGTTTACAGTTGCCCTATAGACTTACTATAAATAGTCCCTTGCTCTTGTAAGCTAGATATAACTTACATTTTAATACTAAATATTTTGTTCTTGTGAAACTACCTTCTCCAAGTCCACCATTTCATACACTTTTATATAATCTTGCCGAGTAGCTCAGGATTAATAGTGGGTAGACCTTGATATCAACTTGTGCATCATATCAAGTAAGGTATCAAGTTTTGTTATGTTCGTTTGTGAGTTACATCCTCTGAGTAGCTTCACGTCAGCTACTCTTGTTCGTTTGTGGACCATTTCCCTCTCATTTTTCTTCTTTATTTCGAAGGACCCATTTTAGTCACATTTGCCACAGTAAGCCCTTGTGATAACTAAGCTCCTAGGCATACCATATAATTTCCTAATATCAAAGCTTGAGATTGAGACTGAAAGTTGTATAGTGATAGTCAATTATCAATATATTTGTATGTGTGTTGAAAGCATTTTAAGTGAAGTGTCTTTATTGAAGCTTTGTGTTGAGAATGTCGAACCCTAGTGTACAGGGAAATATTGACAATGTCGAAGGTGATGCTCATGGTTGTGGTCAAGTTACCCAATAAACACTACGTATTAGTGATGAGCAGATATAAGATCAAGCTACTATTGTGGCCAACTTGGCTATCTTCGTAAATAGGGTTAAGTTTAGAGCAAGATCTAGGAGCTTGAGATCTGAAGAGACTAAGGTCAAAGTTCATGGAGGAACCAGAGAAATCAAATGTTTTAAATCCATTGGTTATAGATACATCGCTAGTTAATGTCCAAACCAACGAGATATGACCATAAAGGGAGACAAGCTCTAGTTTGAAGTAGAAAGTATGAGTGAAGGAGAGGAAGAAGTGGCAACCGATTAGATGCTGGAAGAATTTGAGGAAGATCCTAATGCTAAGATAGTTCTTAAGAGTGTAGCCGAGTATTGCTTTGTAGTTCAATAATCTCTCAGTACTTTTGTAGCTAATGAGAATAGGTAAAGAGAAAACCTCTTTCATATGAATTGTTAGGTGCATTGTAAGCTATGCGCCGTAATCATTGATGGAGGGAGCTCTACCAACGTCATCGCGTAAGGGTAGTTAAGGCCATGAAATTACCAACCCTTCAATAGCCTAAGCTATACAAGATTCATTGGCTGAATGAGAAAAGAGGACTACACATCTCTAAGCAAGTCAGAATGTCGATTACCATTCGTGATAGGTACAGGGACGAGGTGCTATGTGATGTCCTTCCCATGTATGCATCTTCCAATTACTCGGTCAACCATGGCTATTTGACTCAAGAGTGTTATATGATGGGTATAGAAACCCCTACATGTTTCAAAAGGATGGGAAGAAAATTATATTGACACCTATGAGTCCTATAGAAGTGCTAGAAGCCCCAGAAAAGGTTACTAGGTCTTTGCAGTAGAAGTTCTTGGTGATTTCCCGAGTTCAGTTTGCATGAGAGGTCAAGGTCGAAGATTATGTGCTCCTTTTAGTTAGGAGATTCTTAGAGTTTAAAGAGGCTATGAAGTTAGCTACTAAAGTGTAGTAGTTACTTTAGGAATTTGTTAACCTTTTCCTTGATAAGATGTCGAAAAGTTTACCTCCCTTGAGAGGAATTGAGCATTGCATCGACCTCCAACCAGGGGCTACCTTACCAAATTGACCGACTTATAAACTTAATCTCGAGCAGGTAGCTGAACTGAAGAAGTAGGTAAATCGCAAATATGTTCATGAGAGCATGAGTACTTATATTGTACCTGCTATACTCATGCTGAAAAAGGATGGAACATGGCAAATGTACATTAACAGTCGAGCTATCAATAAGATCACTGTCAAATACCTATACCCAATCCCACAGCTTGATGATATGCTTGAAGAGTTATACAGTGCTTGCATCTTTTCTAAGATTGATCTAAAGAACGGCTATCACCAAATACAAATTAAACTTGGGGATGAATGGAAAACGGCCTTCAAGACAAGGGATAACCTGTTCAAATGGTTGGTGATGCCATTCGGATTAACTAATGCGCTAAGTACATTTATGCGACTGATGAATCATGCACTAAGATCATTGATTGGAAAATGTTTTGTGGGTTATTTTGATGATATTTTGGTCTACAGTACTAAGCTCCTAGTTCATGTCAAACATTTGAGATTGGTGTTTAACATACTTCTAGCTAAGAAATTATTCAGCAACCTGAAGAAACGTGCATTCTGTTAAAGTGAGGTTATTTTCCTTGGATATGTCATTTCAGGGAGTGGAGTTTGTGTTTATTAGTAAAAAGTTAGAGCTATTAATGAGTAGCCTATGCCAACTAGTGTTTTCGAAGTCAGGAGCTTCCATAGCTTAACCTAGTTTTATTGAAGATTTGTCTAGAATTTCAACTCCATTACTACGCCGTTAACTGAATTGACCAAGAAGAACATTGAGTTTAAATGGATAAAAAGGCTCTAAGGAGTTTTGAAGATGTGAAGTCTAAGTTGATGTTTGCTCTAGTACTCATCCTACTAGATTTCGAGAAGGTTTTTAAGGTTGAATATAATGCGTCTAATGTCAACATTGGTGCTAACCTTATGCAGGAGTGTCAACCCATTGCCTACTTCAGGGAAAAAATTTGAGGTACTACCCTGAATTACTCAACCTACAATAAGGAATTCCATGCCCTTGTCCATATACTCTAGAACTAGCAGCATTATCAATTGCCGAGAGAATTCATCATCTATTTGGATCATGAATCTCTCAAGCATCTTCGCGAGCAATAGAAGCTGGTCGAATTCTTGGAAACCTTTTGCTTTGTTATTAGACATAAGAAGGGAAGTACCAATACGGTGGCTGATGTACTTTCTTATCGTCACACCCTTAGTGCAACATTACAAGCTAAGGTGCTTGGATTCGACACTTTACCTGATCAATATGAGCATGACCCACATTTTGGACCCTTAGTAACTAGGTGCAATGCTAAAGGAGTTATGGAAGGATTCTACTTGAATGAGGGGTTCTTGATGAAGGGTAAGTAGATTTGCATGTCGAGTGGTTCTGTAACGGAGTTATTGGTTCGAGAAGCTCATGCGAGGAGTCTGGTCGGCCATTTTGAGAAAAGAAGATGATTGAGATATTGAAGGAGCACTTTTACTGGCCCAAAATGATGAAGGATGGGTGCTGAATACTAGAGACGTGCAAGGTGTATAAGTATGTAAAAGGAAGAGAGAGCCCTATGGAGAATATACACCCCTACCAATTCTCAAGTGGCCGTAGACCAATCTAAGCATAGATTTCATGCTCAGCCTTCCCTAGACGTTGAGATGACATAATTCGATCATGGTGGTGGTCGATCGATTTAGCAAGATAGGCTACTTCATTCCTTGCTACAGAACTAATGATGGTTTATTCATCGCAAACCTCTTCTTGTAAGAAATTGTGCAACTACATGGAGTGTCAAGAAATATTATCTCCAATCGTGATTCGAAATTCATAAATTTCTTTTAGAAGACCTTATGGAGGAAACTTAACACTAAGCTCCTATTCAGCACCTCTTGCTACACTCAGAAAGACAGCAAAAATGAAATTATTAATAAAACCGTCGGTAATCTCTTGCAAGCTACTATTGGAAAGAACTCTCATGATTAGGATTTATGCTTGCCCATCATTGAATTTTCCTACAATCGCTCAACTCACAGCTTAACCAAAACATCACCATTTGAGGTTATTTATAGACTTAACTTAAACCTATCCTTGAATTTAATTAATATCTTGACTACACAAGGGGAAAGTAAATCCGGCCTACAACATGCTAAGGAGTTCCAAAAGGTTACATTGGAAGATTGCTAAGCAATTGGCCAAAACTATAGCCCGACAAAAGGAAGTGGGAAACCGCAGAAGGAGGCGAGTCGTTTATACCCCTAAGGATCTTTTTTGGGTCCATCTTAGTAAGGAACACTTTCCTAGCAGAAGGACGAATAAACTATCTCCCAAAACAGATGGATCCTATAGGATCCTGAGGTGTATTAATGATAACACCTATAAGATTGAGCTATCCAAAGGTTTCGACGTGTTTACCTCCTTCAACATCATCAATTTGAATCCTTATGTACCTGATGATGATGAAGACCAAGATTTGAGGGCAAATCTTCAACAACCCCATGGAAGTGATGAATTTCCAATCAATGGTCTCATTACTCTCGCACGACTTCAAGGAGTGCAATCCTTCACTGGGAGAATTCTCTCTCGGCAACTTGCTAATGACGAGAAAGTTTACAATGAAGGAAGGTGGTTGAACTCCTTAATCTCCTTGCATTGTTATATTATGATCTATGCTCTCAGTTGTGTTGATGCCAACCATTCCTTAGTCGAGGACCATGTATTGAGTAATCCAACTAGCTATTACCAAGAGGTTCTTGTTGAGTGACGAGAGACTCACTTATCAACTGAGTAGTTTTCTCTTGGTATGCTACTGTCTCTCTCGTCCCAACCCCTTTATTGCCGCAACATCTTAATCCCTTTTGCCTGCTATGCTTAGAGAATATTCGTACGAGACTAATGTTGCACCACCACCTATCCACGTCATCTTACATTATACCACTTTTCCATTTTTGTCTTTTATCCTTTTTACCCTTTTTCGTATGTACTAGGAATCCTCTTTTGTATATACTTTCTTGTAATTTCTTTATTTGTAATGTTGCCTTAAGGACTTGCTACAAATAGTCCCTTTCTCTTGTATGCCAGATATAACTTACATTTTAATACTAAATATTTTATTCTTGTGAAACTACCCTATCCAAGTCCATCTTTTCATACACTTTTATCTAATCTTGTTGAGTAGCTCGGGATTAGTAGCGGGTAGACCTTAACATCAACTTGTGCGTCATATCAAGTAAGGTATCAAGTTGTGTTATGTTCGTTGGTGAGTCACATCCTCCGAGTAGCTTCTCGTCAGCTACTCTTGTTTATTTGTGGACCATTTCCCTCTCATTTTTCTTCGTTATTTCGGAGGACCCATTTTAGTCAGATTTACCACAGTAAGCCTTAGTGATAACTAAGCTCCTAGGCATACCAAAGCTCATTTCATTTTACCCTAATGCCAAACTTCATGTTCCCCTTCTCTTCTAAGGGTTGCTTATAGATTCTTCCACCATAAGGTAGCATAGCTAATAAACTCCAACACGGTAAGTTTGAAATTAAAATTATTAGGTACCTCATGACATTTTAACTACTCCTCAATCTTATTTGCCCAGTCTAAGTAATCCTCAACATCACCACTTCTCTAGTTCATAATGCTCTTTTGCTTCATCACCTATTTCCTCATCCTCTTCTTCAATCTCATCTATCACTAGTCTACGTCCAGCAACTTTATCTACTCCATTAGTTCAACGTGATTGAACAGGGGCATTAACTTGGTTATATCGACCATTGCCTCTCTTGGGCTACTCATTGGCTTGCCCTTTGTAGGGATCATTTTTGGCTTGATGTCTATCTTCATGTATGATAGTCACTAGACCAGCTACGAGGTCAATAAGTTTATCTAATTGATTATAAATTGAGGTGTGAAACTCCCTTATTGGCCTTGGTCATTTTGAGCACCACCCTCATGGTTACTTAAGGTTCCTTGAATACTAGAATCGAACATTACTATCTATTACTAGAGATTAATAGTTGAAACATAATTCAAATTTTCCTCCCATAAACTATAGCAAAACAACACCTAACATACCAAAAACCAATACAACCATTACATGAAAAACCACTATAACACTTAACACTTTGCTTTGTGAACAATAAATAAGGGAAAATAGAGCACGAAATACTTTTCAAACACTTATAACAATGATAAATAGCTTTCACGACGTCCTGTAACAATTTACTGAGAGTACGATGTAAAAGAAACTTTTTCTAATTTAACCAAGCTCTGATACCAAAATAATATGGATTGCTTAGAAGATTGACATAAGGCTACCGATATCACATGAGCCTAAAAGGTGTATTTGAACCACAAGATGGTCCGAAGGATAAATAGAAATCAAAATTTGAGCAAGGGCCCTAGTGTACCGATGGTTGATATGACTCACCAATGCTTCATACAAGCTCGAACTATACTTAATGTGATGTACAAGTATAGTGTGAGGTTACTCACTACTAGTCCATGCTCAATAGCCTAGATAAGAGACCTTCAAGGTCTTAGTCCTCGTCAAGTAAATATAAGCTTAATAAGAAGGAATGGTAAATGCATGAAGTTTAGTCTTACTATTCTAATGATATGTTTATTACAAATTCAAGTATTTGTATGCCCCAATTAGGGCAAGTCTTAAGTATGTATAATTTACAAAAAGGATTCCTATTGGAAAAAGAAAAATACAAAGTCTACAAGGGCAAAGTTGTAAATAGGAAAAAAGGATATTTGGTTATAAGAAAGACAGTATGGTTGTCAGAAAATGGGGTATGTATTAACTGTCCATTCTATGGTTCTAATGATGTTGTTTGTTGAGCAAAACAGGTTTTGAACACATTAAGTCAAGGTTGGATGCTCAGTAGCTCAAACGTTCCAAACTAAGGAAGGATTGGTCTAGGGGGTAGCCCATTATCTAATCGGCCTTGGTTGATTAGCTTAGGATTAAGCCAGCTTAGGCTAGTTAATGTATCAGGTCAACAGTAGGACGTTTTAATGCTTGACTTTAGACTGATGTATTGTGAAGGAGTTGGCTCGGCAACACATCAGGCACCTCCAAAATCTCTTTAATGAAATGGAGTTCAGAGTAATTTAATAGATTGGACTGGAGAATGCATTATTTTTTAGAGTTCGACTCTCCTCGGATAGCTTGGTGAACCATAAGGGTGAGTCTTTGTGCTCAAGATTGAGTGATTAGTTTATGATCCCTATCATTAGGGGCTACCCTTGTTCTGAATATTGAGCACTGTAATGATTTACAAACCAAAACTACCCTACCTAACAAGTTAGCTTATAAGCTAAATCTTTAATCGACTGCCAAGCTTAAGAGGTAAGTAGACAAGCTGATAAAGGATAGGTATGTGAGGAGAAGTTTGAGTCTATGTATAGTACTTGCTCTACTTATTCCTAAGAAGGATGGTTAATGGTGAGTATGTATCAACAACTGTGCTATTAACAAGATCACCATTAAGTATTAATATCTAATACTAAGGCTCATTGAAGCAATGGATGAGCTTCATAGTGTACAGATCTTTTCAAAGATTGAACTGAAGAGAGAATACATTCAAGAAATAGTATGGTCTTTGAAAGTGGATGGTTATGCCCTTCGGCATAACAAATGTGCTAAGCATGTTTAAGAGACTAATGAATCCATATGTTAAGATTATTGATTTGGAGGTACATCATCATGTAGTTCGATCATATACTATTATACAATGCTGAATTACATGACCATATCAAGCACATGAAATCTATCTTTAGCATAGTCTAAGTTGAACAATTGCTTAGCAATCCCAAGAAGTGTACATTCTATCGGTGTGAAGTGTTTTTCCTAAGATATTTTGGTCTGCAAAAGGAGTGAAAGCCTAATAGAAAAAGGTTGAAGCTATACTTGAATGGCTAACCCCAATGAGTGCTACTAACGTAAGAAACTTTCATGGCTTAACTTCATTCTAAAAATGCTTTATACAAAACTTTAGTACTATTGTAACACCTTTAATCGAACTCATAAGAGAAAGATGTGGAGTTTAAATAGGGCAAATGAGCATAGAGTAGTTTTGATGAGATTAAGGAAAAGCTAACCACAACATTTGTGTTGGCCTTACTTGATTTGAAAAAATTTTTTCAACTAAAGTATGATACATCAACAGTAAGCATCGAAACTATGCTAATGTGAAAAGGCTGATCAATTGCCTACTAGAAAGAGAAGTTTGGAGGAGCTGCCCTTAACTACTCAATATTTGATAAGGAGTTCCATTACTTTACCGAAGCTTTCATAATCTGGCAACACCATTCATTACCTTAAGAATTCATCATCTACACCAATCATAGAAGACATCTACAGAGTTACTCAAAACTATTTGTATAAATCCAATTTTTGTCCCCTTTCATAGTGCTAATTTTTTTTTTTAATAGGGTCCTAATTCAACATTAAAAAAATAAATAATAAAGAATAAATTAAAAAATTGGAAAATAATAAAAATAAAAAAAATGAAACAAAAGAAAAGTTATAATGATTTTTTTTTTGTAGGAAAATAGATTTTTAGAAAGAAAAACTGATTAGGGTCAATGGATTTAGTTTTAGCTTAGTTCAAATAGTTTTAAAAAGTCACATAGTTTGAATATAATTTAATTGTACTAAATATTAAGATATAGTCCAATAGCTTAATGGATAAGCATTTGAGCATTAGTATTGGGTTAGCTTAAGGTCACGGGGTTTGAATCTCACTAAGTACACATATGCCTTTATTTTATCTTTCATTTACGAAAATCGATTGAGCGTATGGGATTTAAATCTAATTTGATTTTTATCAAATCGAATATGAATTGATATAAAAGATTCAAATATATTAAGATTGATATGATCTAAAGATTTGTTTCCGAGCTTTATAAATACCAATCGCACAGCATCAAAGAAGGACAATGACACACTCACCAAAAGGACCCACTTTCGACTAGCCCAATCATCACTCTACTATTAGACTCCACAACCTACAGCCTATAAATCAACCCCCTAAAATCCATGTCTAACATAAGTCTATATGCAGCATACAACATCCTCTTCATACAGCAACATATGCTAAGTACACAATACTATCCACATCAACTCTCTTTCACACATATTATCTCGACATACACCCCATTGCACTACAATCTTGATCTACATAGCACTACATTACATACAATCTATGTACAAGCTTCCTATAATCTCCAACACAAATCCTATAACACTGATCTCCACGTTCGGCCCTCCACTAAGCTTCACTAAACCAACCATCTCTACAACTCAACTAACAAGTCCATGCCCACAACTGACAGCAGCATGCAATTACTATAAGCAAACAGAACACCTTTACACAAGCTACAACTCTAACTACAGTAGCACCAATCAACACTCCATCAGTAATACAGCAACAAAAGTCACATGACCACTCAATCCCCACGAACACTACATACACTTTGCTAATTGACAATGTCTGTGTTACACTTTCTCCATCTACAAACACCAGCTACAGTAGTTGATCACCCTCACAACCAGTTTCGTACACATGTACGCCCGAGTACGCCATACTGCTACATACTTCATGGCCATACTCCAATGTATAGCGTACGCTGTACTCACTCACTATATGTAGATGTAGATTCAATCTCCATTGTAGACCAAATACGCACAGGGACAACTTATACCTTACTCACTTATAACCACATTACACATCATATATCGAGCAAGCACACATCCACGATTAGGCTCCCATGAATCCATGCTCGTCCATCACCGTCCAACATCTAACATCACACTATCTTCATGTAACATTGATGCTACATACCCATCGACCAATGTTGAATACCATCACAGCAACTGTACAGCATATTAGGTTCGATTCTTCTATTATTATTATTATTATTACTATCATATTTATTAGATCTTTAGTTATTTATGTTGAAAGCATAATATATTAGTAGGTATGTATAAATGAGCTTAGGAGATTTTTTTTTGTAGTAGTTTTTTATATATTAAGTATATTATATAAATAGTTGTTTAATAGTAATAATATATATAGATATCTTATCTTAAGAATTTTTATGATTAATTTTTTTTAGAATTCCTCACAGAGAAAATTGTTTTAAATAAATTAATAAAAGACCCTTCTAAAAAGAAAATAGGACTTTTAGAGAGTTTTTTTTTTATAAAATGAAAACACTCAAGAATTAAGACCCCTTTGGATTTTTTTTTTCTTTTTGAAAAAACTAAATTGATAAACAACGTAAACTCAATCAATTTTCAAAAATTAAAATAAATTAACACATTAAAGTTTTCAAAAAGAAATACGGTCTTTTGATACTGACTAGCAAGCACGTAGGCACCTTTAGGGTGATGTTAAAATTTATAAAAAATTAAGTTTTTTATTTATTTTATTTTATTTTCTTAAAAGTATCAAAAAAAGGATAATTTAGAATAATAAACCTAATTTTGAAAAATCTATAGTGGTACCAATTAGGATTTAATAGGTTAATTACTGAATTTGGAACCCTTTAGTTTTTATCAAATTAAAATTAAAGACCGATAACGAAATCATAATCAATGCACCTAATTGATTGCGATTTCTTTCTTTTTTTTCCCTGACTCTAGTTGGCTGGCAACTTCAAAAGTTCTTTTAAAGAACTAGAATTTCTCAATTTCTCTAATATAGGATTAATACTAAATGGGTTAGGGTTTAGTATTAATCAGAAAGTGACGAATTGGATAACGTCATGCATTGGTATTTACTTGTATATGCATTGCATCTAACTAACTTAGTTGAAAACACTGCTTGTGATGTCCTATGTGCATACTTCTGTCTCCAGCCCATTATTGAGAAAGTTGTCACTTATCCCTTATAGTTTGTTTTACAGGTCTCAAATGGATTATAAGTGCTTTCCCAGCACCAAAACACTAATAAACTAGGACAACGACCGAGATGCAACAAGTAATGGTTGATTATTGCCCTTAGTATTAACTTTTTATTTTTTCAAAAAAAATTACACAAGACTCCTAAAAGAGCTTGGTAGTTTTCAACATTTTGGTCTGTTTGTGAAATGACAAGTACCTATGGGACTTATCACCACTCTATTATAAGGTCAAATTACCAAATTTATTTTTAATAAATTATTTCAAAAGATTACTCTACAGGTTTATATCAAATAGGTATCGAATTGGATGCTTAAAGGAGTAGAGTCGAATACGCCTAGTGTGAACTAGGTCTAAGATAACAGCTGTAAGGACAGTTTCTATGTTAAGATGGTTTAATTGGTGGGACTGTTACGACTTCACTTTTTCGGCGCATGACAGTTCTGAGATGGTATAAGAGAATTATTCTTAAGAATTCACTTTGAAGTATAATTCTTAAGAATATGCTTTGAAGTGTCTTAAATAAAATGACTTAGACATTTTAAGAAACATTAAGAGTGGATAGTAAAAAGGGATTTAAACTACGAGTAAATATATAACCATAATATTTATATACTTATAGTAAATTTAAGGTTATAATAAATAATATCGACTTTGGAACCAATATTTAACTACTTTTGATGACTATAGAGAAGTATCCCTTAATCTCTTGATCGACCCTTAAGTAGAGTTGTATGGAATTGCTTATAAGATATAGAATACTATTTCTCGAGATTATTACTAGATGTGAATAACTAAGTAATATTGGAATAATATAAAAAAGTTGTGGCAGACCTAACTTAGAAATCAGAACTTTCCATGCTCATGTCTTAGATTTCTTGAAAGAGTTCTTTAGACTAATTAACTAATTACCACATCACTTATTTCTTATAATTATTGAATCAGATAACAATTTAGTCTAAAATAGTTAGTAGAATTTAGAGAAGTGAATTAGACAAACATATTCACAAGAGGTATTATAGAACCTGATTCATGGAATGAAGTAGAGAGTTGTAAGATTAACTTAAGGGATCAAACTAATGAAGGTGATAGGGTTAAACTTAAAGTGATAATTTAAGACAACAATAAGGTAGACAGGATACAGTATAAGGGCTATGAACTTGTACTAATAGATAGAAGAAATGGTATGTTTATACTCAATGATGACATTAAACCCTTGTTTTGACCTTAAACAAAGTTTAGGATTTGTATCTTCTTATCCATTGTGAATACTAGTGATTTGAGATTGTAAAGTTAAATTGTATAATGATAGATAGATGTCGAGCATGTATGATGTATATAAGACTAGGTGATCTTATAAAAATTAGAACTTGACTATAGGATACTTGTAAATAAAAAAGGACTTTTTGCTAATAAACTAGATTTGCATAAGTATATTAATAAAAGCTAAAAATGCATATCAATGAATTATGGAAATTATTACAAATATAATCTCATGTAAGAATTGAGAGCTAATACCTAATCATTCAATTTGAAATGTGAAGTAATGCAAAAATGTAATATTGTAATTTCAATTTTGAGTTGCTGTTTCATGAGTATGGTATGCTATGTACATTAGCTATGTTATATATTTAAGTGTTGGCTGGCTTCTATTATGAGTTTTATAATGTCGTTATATTTTCTATCATGGAAATGTATAAATAAAATCATGTGTTACATTCTGAAGTAAGTATTATTGATAAAGGTACATGCATACTGTAGTCATTATTTACAAGTTAGAATTAATTCGTAAGAATGGTTTATGCAATATTAGATAATAACCTAAAACTTGAATAGGAGATGCTATTCTTATTGCCTACAAAACTAGTGAAGCAAGAAAACTCAATTCGTAACTTAATAGTAGTTTATAACAAAAGACATTAGGGTTAATCCCATAATACTCTAGTAGTAAAGAAAGCCATACTAAGAGAGTGATGTCGAAGGTAATCCTAAAAATAGTAACCCTATATGTAAACTGAAAAATAAAATATTAATGTAGCTTAAAAGCATTCTGCTAAGACTATAGATTATTATGGATTAAACCCCTAGTATGGTATAAATTGTCTAGTATCATAGCAAACCCCCAACATAAGAATTCCAGTTAGAGATCTTAAAGAAATATTGATGACCTCAACAAATGGAACCAATGGGTACTGCAGACTAGTCCTATCACATACTTTACATCTAACATAAGAAATTAATCTGAAAATAAGAGAATTAAAGAGAAGCTTCAAACTTTACTCAATAATCCCTACTAGAAGAGGAAGATTGATAGATGTAAACTAAAATATAACTAAAATATTAGGAAAGCATACACTTCATATTTGCAATGGTAATGGGTAATCAAGAAGAGAATGGAAAATCTATGATCATCAAGTCTCTTCCTTGTTAAGTCTCTTGGTCTCATCAAAATACTTCACCTTTGGTCATGTTTTGTTAGGCCATGAGTTCATATCGGTATAATTGTGAATCTATTGATCGAGAGTCATGTTAGTTTCTATTGAGTAGAGTCAAGTCATGACGATTTAAAATTGTCGACCATCTCATTTGAATTCGAGGTAGAGAAAAGTCTAGATTTGCTAAGCTCAATCTTGCTGACATTCAAACTGCACTATATGAAAGAAGGAATTAATAACTGTAGCATTAACTTAGTCATTTTAATATAGAAGATATGGATGGAAAAAAGAGGAATAATACTTAGGGCATATGATGGGTCTTTGTTGTTATTGATCTTAACTACAACCTAAAAAAATTTGTGATATAGATGATACAATAGAAGATATATCAATAAGATAACACTTAAATAAATGAAATGGAAGGTTACAGATTAGAAAAGTATAATATGAATAAAAAAAATTCAGTGATGATCTTAGCAACTAATTAGCATCAAATGTGGGATACAAGAGATTGAGGGAAAAAAATAGAAGGTGGATAGGAGATGAATTAGAAGTTTAAATGGAGTAAGATTAAACAAATATGGAACAGAGGCACTCTAGAGAAATGAAGCTCTTGGAAAGAAAGGCCATCCCTTTGGTTCTCTTAAGTAATAAAATAGCAACCCTTATAAATCATAAATATAAGATTGATAACAAATTTATGAATCTACGTAACTTTTTCCACGAAAAGATTTGACATATGTTAGTTTTGAGGAAAAAACTATTTGTAAGGGGTGTGGGACATAATATCCCATAAATTAGCAATAAAGACATAAGCACTTGAGTATTAGGACAAAGCCTTATCCTTATACAATTAGGGTCAATAGTTGATCTAGGGCATCGGAAAAGTAAATCGATTAAGATAGAAACTTAGGACAAACTTGATAACCCTAGTCAAAGAATTCTCGTATGTTTGGAAATCCATAATATAATAAGAATATCAAGAATACAATCAAAATAGTATAAATTTACTTTATATGAAACCTTAAAGTCGAATTTAAGGCAATCGTACATAAATTTAGGGTTTTCGGAAAAAGTTATCTGATTGAGCCCAAATTTTATCACTAAGTTAGAAAAGTTAGTTGAAATAACCTAATAAGGTTAGATTTAAAAAATAATTATCAAAAATCCCAATTTTAGCCTTAGAAGTGTCATTTATTATTATAGTGTAAAACTGATCAAAACCTTTGAAACTGAGCTTACAATATAACAAAGACTTAGAGATAAGTTAATTAGGTAATAAAAGAAAATAATATAGCATAATATACTATATAAGTATATACGTATTTTTATGAGTATACCCAATATATATAATAAATATACCCGTAAATTAACTTAAAACTATATAATTATACATAATAAGCGTTAAATGTGCAAAAAATTAAATAGGAAAATATCTTAAAAATAAAAGACATACTAGAAACATGGTTATATGCATATAATTACTCATTATATGTGTTACATATATAATGTATATATATGTATGTTAATATAATAATTATATATACTTAAATTATTCAAACTTCACACTAAAAGTAAACCAAAACTTATCCAAATGATGTGGGAATAGCTGGAATCTATGCAACACTTCAACAACAGCTGGAAATGATGACTCAAAAGTAAATCATCAACCATTTGCCACCTCATACTTTTTATTTTTCAGGAAAAATATTAAAATAAATTATTTAACAATTAAGAAAAAATTCAACTAACCCTAAATACTATAAATAAGACTCCCTTACAATAGATATAAGTTTAGGAACCCAAATTATAGAAAGGAAAAGTTAGAGAAAAAATCAAAGGAAAATAGAAAAAATTAGAACAAAACAGAGCATGGACCAAGCTAGGATAGTTCTTAGACCATTTGACGACCTGACATGGAGCCTCACAGCCACCTAGTAGAGCCACCACCACTTAGGCCTACCAACAGCCCCTCTTCGACCAACGGTTGCAGGAGCTCTTATGAACTTAGGTTCTGAGTTTCTATCCTGTTTTTCATTATTTTTGAAAAATTATTAAATTAATTAGGAAAATATGAAAAAGAATAATTTATAGGTTATTTAGATGTAATTTCAGTTCGTAAATTTATTTTAACAAAATTAGAAATATTTAATGTACTTGCTTAATGTAAGCCCTAAAGCTAAGCCAATTGACCGTAGGATTGAACTTAGAACTTAAGTTTTGGACGATCAGTTAAGGAATCTGATCAACCCCCAACTTATAAACTATTGAGAGAAATATTAGTAAAAATGACCCCATAAATTTGAATTTAAGAAAATAAGTAATAAAATAAAAAACTAAAAATTTCAAATTTTAAGTATATAACACGTCATTTATCGAAAATACATAAAATGTATTTCAATAATTGACGAATCATTAGAGATAAATTATATTTATACTAAAAATCATAAAATGGCCTAAATAATATTTATGAATACTTATTTTTACTATATATGAATTTACATGTACGTATAAATACGTATAGATACATAAAATACGCGAAATGTGCTAAAATAATACTAAATACTTAAAGAAAATTCATAATTAATTAAGGAAAAATAAAGAAAAAATAGGAAAAATCATAAATGATCCAGAATTAGGTCATGGCAGCTAAGAAAAATAAGAAAAAATTTGGCCAATTAAATTAAGACGACACAAAAGCCAAAAATTAAGGGATAAGGCAATTGTCTTATCCCATTTAATGTACAATAAATCCCCTAAATCCCTATAAATAGCAGGAAAAATCACAGAGCTCATTTGGGTAGTTTGGAAAGTAAGAAAAATAGAGAGAGGCAAAAATTGAGAGAAAAATTCGAGTTAAAAAAAAATAAGAAAAACTGTACAGTTAGGGCTTTTAAAGGGAACCCCCACCAGACGAGCAGCTGGAAGTGGACGGCCACCACCACCACACATTGGTGGCAGCGCCCAGGCCAGCCAACAATGCCACGACGGCCGGCGATGGCCAGAGCCACCCAAACCGGTAAGTCCGATTTCTAGTCCGATTCTTGTGTAATTTTGTAAAAATAGTAAATATTATTATAAAATCATTAATTTTGTTATTCTAAGATATTTTTGTATCTAGTTTGTAGGAAAAATATTATTTTGTTGAAAACATGCCCCGTAATATATGGTCTTTAAGAAATCATGCAAAACCGAGCATGTTTCGGTATAGAAATAAATGACCTTAAGAGTGTAGTTTCAAGCCCAAAATTTTTGTGTAGATTACTTAGATGATATAGAATAGTACTATGAATCCCATTTTCAAAAATTAATTTTCAAAATTTTTAGATAATTTTTAGGCATTAAAATGAGGCATAAAATGGGTAATTTAAGGTTAATTAAGTAATTAAATTATTAATTACTGACTTAGTGAATAAGTAGATGTTTAGGGATGTTGAAATCTGATGGAGAATGATACTTGTAGCATTTAAGGTGTTAGATGTAATTATTAGGTTAATTATGTAGTAAATAAGTAATATGGAAAAATAGTACATTTTAAGTTATTTTGCAAATTAGGGTAATTAGGAGTAAAATCTGATGTAGGATGAATTTAGACATTTTGAAATGATCATTGATGTTTAGAGATGATAATTAGAGTGATATAAATATTAGAAGTATAATATATACATAAAATGTAATAATACATAATAGGTAATTATTGAAAATATAATAAATAGGAAATATTATAATAAAAATTGATATTGTGATAATAATAAAAATGTACAATAAATCTGATAGAAAATTTGAATTTATGTAATTATATGAAAAATGTAAAAATTTCTCATAATAGGAGTGAAATCAGTACACTAATAAGGATATAAGTGTACCGGGTAAAATAAAATACTGACTAAGGGTAATGATAATATTTAGGAGATCGGGAAATAATGTGATTAATTTCACATTATGGGTTGAAACGAATTTCTAGGGTTAGAATATAAAATGCTACTTAGAAAATCGAACTAGAACCTAATTTAGAAATCGATGTAGAAACCGAACCTGAACCTAATCCTAAACCTAAAATAATTGTAAAAGACTTAAGACCTAGATAAGTAAGTATCCTAAACCCTAAATAAAACATAACGATAAGCGTTATAGGATAAAACGAACCTATAATAGTTATATGAAAAACTAAAACCACGTTTGTGTTATAGGGATGATCGGCGATGGCCTGAGCAAATCGGACCTCGAGTGAGTGAGCGAAGAGTCGAGGTAAGTTGGGATTAATATGATGCTGTATTTTGGAGGCTTAAGATTATGCTTGGTTGTGCTTGTTAGATAGTTAGATGTGTGCATGTGCTTGATTATGGGTGATGCTATGATTCTATTTGTTGCTCTAGCATGTATTGTATGATTTGCATGAAATGATTGAACACCCTAAACTGGACTTAAGCAAAGATATGACCAGTAATCATAACCGGACATGCATGGCAACCCATTAGGGGAATTTAGGATTCTCCAGCCAAATACTGACCCCTTCGAAAGGGATAGCGCAGGATTGCAAAATGGTCCCTTCTTTATCCTTAGTCGAACTAAGTGACAGGAGAGGAGGTCGCGGCGAGGGTGAAGACAGTGGTTCGAAGGTAGTCGCGGGAGGAGTAAGGCTTCCATTACACAAGTCTGGGTTTGGTCATGAGCTGTTGCATTAACGGCAACTCCTCAACCCGGATTAGAGAGGGCGCAATTTCTTTAATCTCACGACTGGCCGGACAATGTCGTACGATGGTATTTGCTTGCACATGCATTGCACCTAATAAGTGATTAAAAACCTTGTTGTGTGTATAGTATAGTTTTAAGTCCTCCGTCCGAACTTACTGAGCTGTGGTTGCTCACATTCCAATAAATGTCGTACAGGTGCTGGCTAAGAAGCGGCAACAACTACTCTAAAGCTAGCAACTGCTGGATCCTAGGGAGTGAGGAAAAACATTGAAGAATCAACACATATGTTATTACTTTTCATTTCTGAATTATATATAACTTTTCTCATTTTCTTAGGTAAATGAATTATTTAAATTACAAATTGTTTACTTCAAAATGGATTAGTCGTGAACGCCTTGTGTAGATCAGGTCTAAGATAGTGATTGTAAGGCCAACTTCTATCTTAGGATGGTTTACACGGCAGGGTTGTTACGACTCTACCGCTTTAGGGCGTGACACTTAACAAATGTACTATATACCCGGAATTTGAAATTCAAAGTAAATACACTAAATGATATAGTTTCTAGCTCAAAATTTTTATGTAAGATACATATGATATATAGATAATTTCTATGTAGCGTGATTTTTTATTTGGATATTTCTAATATTTATTGTATTTTTCGGCCTAAAAATAGCTTGAAAAATCTATTGAAATTATGAAATTAAATGATGAAATGGACATGTGCTGATTTCTAGTGAATAATAATAATGTTGAGATATGTTGAAATCAATTTGGTGTAAAAAAGAGTATAATTGGATAATTTAGGATAATTCAAGGGTAAAATTGTAAATATGAATATATAGGTGATAGATCGAAAACTTGAAACCAAGTACTAACTAAGTTCCTTATATTTTTAAGAGTCTATAGAAATTTTTGGGAAATTATTTGGTAACTAAAGTTATTTATTACAAATGTATATAGTAAAATATCTTAAATTATAAATCGGGAAGCTTTTTTAGTAATAATAAGTTAAAATTTGATAAATAGTTGAATAAAAACTATTTATATGTGTATTGATTAGATTGGTTAAAAATTATATTTTTAATATGTTTAATGATATTTAAATAATCGAGATATGTGTTATATGTATTAAGGTTAGATAATATCTATATTATACATATATATATTGATAAATTAGGTAAGATACAGTTTAATAACCTAAAATACGTATAATACGATAATATTTTTATAGATACATATAACTGTAATAAAAGCCCAAGCTACCCGTTAAAAGTCATCTCTAGAAATAGAACCTATAACTCGTATTGTTAGCTTTACATAAACCCAATGATACTAATTTTACTATAATCGGACAATCTTAGGTAATATAACCTATAATTTTATAATATTACTAGAATGTATGTATTATGATAACCCTACCAAAATTAAAATGTGATTTAACCAATTAAAAGTATATTTCGATACAATCAAAATGATATAAAATACATAATAGTATAAATTATGTATATTATCAATAATTAATAACCTAACTCGATATATATATGTATTATGATAATGTATATTTATTATTGTGATAATATATATATATAATTATTTTAGGTGAAACTCTAATATTTTCGTAACTATTACGAAAAACTGAATTTAAATATTATGTATATAGGATTCTCTAGTAGTCAGACTATTAACAACCTAAGTCTTCTATAGTGAACTTCTTAACAGGCAAGTGGGAACAATGCCTTACAGAATTTGGGGGTATTATTTCAGAATATTAGGAGACCTTGGCATGTATTAGCTTCTAATTATAGGTAGCTGTTTGTGCATATGCAACGCTTATGGTTGGGTTTTGATTTGCTATAATGGGAGTTGAGCTCTATGTTATTATTGTTCCATGAATATTATGTTTGAATTGTTTGAGCTTAGTTGATCACCCTAACAATGACCTAACTCAAACTAGGCTTAACATTTAACCTGATCTACATTGCAACCCACTAAGGATAATGACTAAGATTCTCGAGCTAAATACAAACTCTCTTCGATGAAGATAGCTGAAATGATACTTTCCCTATCCTTAGTCAAACTAAGTGATAGGAGAGGAGGTCATGATAAGGTTGGGGGCCATAGTTCGAAGGTAATTATAGGAAGAGGGTGTTCTTTATTGTACAAGCCTTGGTTTGGTTTCTATTCCTGAGTATGTGAAGTTAGTTTCCTCAACTCCGATTAGAGCAAGCACAATTTCTCTAATCTCATGCCAAATGATGTTGTGCAATGGCATTTGCTTATACATGCATTGCATTTAAACAATGGTTGAAAACCTTACTTATGATGTGCTAATTGCATACTTTTGTCTCTGCCTCACTTACTGAGCAAGTTGTCACTCATTCCCCTATAGTTTGTTTTATAGGTCTCAAATGGATTACAAGTGCCTACCCAACACCAGAACACCTGTAAACTAGGATGAGGAGTGAGATGTAACAAGTAATGGCTAGTTATTGCCCTCAGTATTAACATTTTTTCTTTGCAAGAAAATTACGCAAGACTCATAAAAGGGCTTGGTAGTTTTCAACATTTTAGTCTGTATATGAAATGACAGATACTTGTAGGATTTATCACTAATATTTTGTAAGGTCAAATTATAAATTTTTTTTAACAAATTATTTTAAAGGATTACTCTACAGGTTTATATCAAATAAGTATTGAATTGAATGCTTTAAAGGGATAGAGTCAAGTATACCTGGTGTGAGCTAAGTCTAAGATAGCAATTGTAAGGACAATTTCTATCTTAGGATGGTTCACATGGTGGGACTGTTTCTACTTCACCTTTTTAGGGCGTGACATACACCAAAGACAATTATTATCGATATTGGTATGAATCTTAACAACAAATTGATGCTAGAGTTGAGCCAACAATTCAAGATCATCCATAGAAATTCCATTCCTTATCGGTCCTAGATGAATGGAGCTGTAGATATGGATAATTAGAACATCAAAAGATTCATTAAGAAGATGGTGGTTACATATCAAGATTGGCATGAGATGTTACCATTTGCGCTCATAGCCTATTGAACTTCAATTAGAACGTCAGCAAGGGCAACCCTTTACTCGTTTGTATATGGAATGGAGGCCATATTACCAGTAGAAGTCAAATTCCATCTTTTAGGGTCTTATCAGAAACCCAATTAGATGAGGCTGATTAGATAAAGAAGCACATCAAGCAGTTGAATCTAATTGATGAGAAGAAGTTAGCAACTTTATGCCATAACATCCATTATCAACAACAAATGGCTAAAGCTTTTAACAAGAGAGTATGACCCTAAAGTTTTGAGGAGGGAGACATGGTACTAAGAAAGACTACCTAATATACAAGACTTAAGAGGAAAGTTTGCTCTGACTTATAGAGGACCTTACATTGTGAAGAAAGTATTGCCTAGGGGAGCCTTGATTTTATCTCAAATGGATGGTCCATACTTGAGGGACCTAATAAATGTTAACACATTGAAGATGTACTATACTTAAAAGATCAATAGAATTTTTGCTCAGATTATGAAATGTAAACAATCTTAATATTACTATGGCCTCATTTTCATTTTCTACAAGCAAAGTTAGTATCCTTAGTGGTCATCGACATTAGGTAACACCCTTAGCTCCTTCCTCGTTCTATTAAAAAGTCCTCACTTCTTGCTCTATCCAAATAAACCCTATACACAAGAAATGTGAGAAAAATAAACACTCAATTTAGAACAATGTCAATTGATAAAAATTTATTTAATACTCTATTACTGTTCACGCTCTCAAAAAAAAAAAGGAGATTTGTTTTCTATTTTTTAAGACAAGGCCATATTCAGAAAGAGTAATGGGTGGCAAATAAGTAGCAACTCACCTAACGGTAGAGGTTTACATAGAAAAACTAATTAAGTTGGATCGAAAATTCAAGATGTAACATCTTTGCTGAAAAGATGAAGTACTTCATACGTTAAAGTTGCCTTTCTGAATGCATCTTTTAGTATAGTGTTACGTGCTTTCATTTCAAGATTAAATTGTTTCCAAAAAAGAAAAGGAAAAAAGAAGAAGAAAAAACCGGAAAGAAGAGAAGAAGAAGAAGAAGAAGCGGAAGAAGAGAGGGTCAAACCGTTAGTTCTAATTAGATTACTCAAGAAAAGACTTGAGTGTTTGGGAACTATCGATAGAGCCAGGTAAGCGGTTCTGAGCTTTTATATGACATTACATTTGCATTTATTCTCTCCTTAAGATGGTAGTTAATTTCTAAGGCACTTAATTCTTGTACTCTTACGACCAGCCAGCTCCTAGAGCGTAGTCCTAATCCATAGTTTCTTAGGGTTCTAGCCAGCTCATGGAGCGTTGCCTAGATTTATATTCTCTTTTAGGGATTTAGCCAGCTCATGGAGCGCTATCCTGATTCATATTCTTATTTAATGATTTAGCCAACTCATTGAGCACTATTCCCTTATAGTGCTAGCTAATAAAGCGTTATCCTGATCTACTTTTCTTTAGGGTTTTAGCCAACTCAAGGAGTGTTTCGCCCGCCTTGGTTAGTCAACCCATATGAGGTACGACCAAATTATTAATATCTTTTTAGAGTCTTAGCCAACTCAAAATGCACTTTGCCCACTTTGGTTAGTCAGCTCATAGGAGGCATGATCAAGTTGTTCATATCTCTTTAGGGTCTTAGCTAGCTCAAGAAATACTTCACCTGCCTTGGTTAGTCAGCCCGTAAGGGGCATGGTCAAGTCTTTAATATCTCTTTAGGGTCTTAGCCACCTCAAGGAACACCTTACCCACCTTGGTTAGTCAACCTATAGGGGGTACGACTAAGTTCTCAATATCTCTTTAGGGTCTTAGCCAACTCAAGGAGCACTTTGACCGTCTTGGTTAGTTAGCCTATAAGGGGCACGACTATATTCTCAATATCTTTCTAGGGTCTTAGCCAACTCAAGGAGTGTTTCGCCTTCCTTATTTAGTTAGCTTATAGGGGAATGACAAAGTTCTCAACATCTTTTTAAGGTCTTAGTCAACTGAAGGAGTGCTTCGCCCGTTTTGGTTAATTAACCCATATGGGGTACGACTAAGTCATTAGTATCTCTTTAAGGTCTTGGCTAGCTTACGGAATGCTTTGCCTGTCTTAGTTAGTCAGCACATTAGGGGTACGACCTAGTCTTTAATATCTCTTTAGGGTTTTAGGTAACTCAAGGAGCGCTTTACACATTCATTAAGGGTTCTTACCAGCACATAAGGGCACTGCCCTTACTACTGTTTTTTAAGTTTTTGTCACCAAATCTCCAATGGATTGATCTTAGAATAGCTAGGTAATTATAATGCTTTTTAGGATAAAGTTAGTCCTGAGGTAAAAATGGTGTCTCTTTTGTTTTTATAGCAAAGTTTTACTGAAACTTCACTACAAAGAAGTGTAGCTGTAGACACCCAAATTTTATATCCCCCCGATAGTTCTAATTTTTTTTTTAATAGCGTCCTAATTTGAAATTAAAAAAAATAAAGAATAAATAAAAAAATTGAATAATGATAAAAATACAAAAAATGAAAAAAAGAAAAGTTATAAAGATTTTTTTTTTAGGAAAATAGATTTTTAGAAAGAAAAACGAGTTAGGGTCAATGGATTTAGTTTTAGCTTGGTTCAAATAGCTTTAGAGAGTAACGTAGTTAAAATATAATTTCATTGTAATAAATATTAAACACAGGCCAATTGCTTAATGGATAAGCATTTGACTATTGTTATTAAGTTAGCTTGAGGCATGGGTTCAAATTTCACCAAGCACACATATGCCTTTTATTTTGTCTTTCATTTACGAAAATCAGTTGAGCGTATATGATTTAAATCTAATTTTAAATCGATTCAAATCTTTTGAATCTAATGCAATAAAGAGTTGAGAGATTTAAATCTAATTTGATTTTTATCAAATCGGATATGAATTGATATAAAAGATTCAAATCTATTAGGATTGATATGCTCTAAAGATTTGTTTTCGAGTTTTATAAATACCAATCGCGTAGTATAAAAGAAGGATAATGATACACTTGGCAAAAATACCCTCTCTTAACTAGCCCAATCATCACTCCTCTATTGCACTCCATAACCCATAGCCCACGAATCAGCCTTCGAACATCCACATCCAACATAAGATGACACGTAGCACACACCATCCTCTTCATACAACAATACAAGCTAAGCACACAACACTGTCCACATCAACTCTCTCTCGTACACACAATACCAGCACACACCCCATTATACTGCAATCCCAATCTGTATAGCATTGCACTACATATAGTCTGCATCTAAGCTTCATACAATCTCTAATACAAATCCTGCGACATTGATCTTTACGTTCAGCTCTCCACCAAGCTTCACTAAACCAACCATCTCCATGATTCAACCAATAAATCCATGCCTGCAACTAATTGTAACATGCAATTGCTACAAGTAAACCGTACACCCTCATGCAACCCACTGCTCTAACTGTAGTAGTACCAATTAACACTCCATTAGTAACATGGCAACACAAGTCATATGAACACTTAATCCCCATAGACACTGTACACACTTCACCAATCAATACGGTCCACGCTGCACACTATCTCCATCTACGAACAGTAGTTGCAGTAGCCAATCACCCTCACGACTAGTTTCACATACAGACAATCTCGAGCACACCATACTACTATACACTTCACGACGATACTCCATTGCATAATGCACGCTACATTCACTCACTGTATGTAGGCATAGATTCAATCTCTACTGCAAACCAAACATGCACAATAATAACTCATGCGTAACTCACTTATAACCACACCGTACATCACACACCGAACAAGTACACATCCATGATCACCCTCCTATGAATCTACACTCATTCATTACCGTCAAACATCCAGCAATACACTATCTTCACCCAACATCGATGCTATGCCCCTATCGACCAATGTTGAACACTATCACAGTAGCTTCGCGGTGCATTAAGTTCAACTCATCGATTATATTTTTATTATTTTATTTATTAGATATTTAGTTATTTATGTTAATAGCATAATATATAAGTAGCCATGTATATATTAGCTTAAGATATTTTTTTGGTATTAGTTTTTGATATATTAAGTATATTATTTAGGTAGTTGTTTAATAGTAATAATATATATGTATATATATATTAGCTTAGGAATTTTCAGGATTAAGTTTTTTTTCAGAATTCATCACATATAAAATTATTTTTAAAAAAATTAATAAAAGACCCTTTTAAAAATAAAATATGACTTTTAGAGAGTTTTTTTTTCATAAAATAAAAACACTCAAAAATTAGAACCCCTATAGATTTTTTTTGAAAAGACTAAATTGATAAACAGCATAAACTCGATCGAGTTTCAAAAATTAAAATAAATCAATACACTAAAGTTTTCAAAAAGAGCTACGGTCGTCTAATCTTAACAAATGGGTACGTAAGTACCTTTAGAGCGATGTTAAAATTTGTAAAATCTTAGGTTTTTTTTTTCTTAAAAGTATCAAAAAAGATTAATTTAGAAGAATAAAAATAATTTTGAAAGATTTATAAAGGTACCCATTAGGGTTTAATAGGTTCGCCCCCGAATTCGAAACCCTTTGATTTTTGTCAAATTGAAATCAAAGACCGGTAGCGAAATTGTAATAAATCTACCCAATTGATTACGATTTTTTTTTCCCCTAGCTCTAGTCAAGTGATGACTCCAAAAGTTTTTTCAAAGAATCAGAATTTTCCAATTTCTTTGGTTGAGGATTAATACTAAGTGGGTTAGGGTTATTATTAATCAGAACATGGGAAATGCAATTAAAATAAGAAAATAGAAAATTTAGACTTGACATTCTTTGAAAGACCAACTAAGTTGTTATAACCTCCATAAAAGGCATTTTGATGCTAATAAAAAATATAATCTTAATGTTATTGATGAAGTTATTGATTATATAAGAAAGACTGTTTTATTAAACACATAAATGATCAAAACTAAAGATAGCATAGAACCAAAAGAAGAACTACTTTGTTAGAAGCAATGAAGGATAATATAGGAAACAAAACAAAATTAAGAAATGAAGGAAGAAAAGGAAAAAATGAAAAAAAATAACAAGATGGATATTTTAGAAAAAAAAAATAGTAATAAGGAATAAACTAGAGGCTTTAGTAGCTATATAAGAAGCAAAGAAAAGTTTAGAACCTAGAAGACAGATAAGAAGCTAGATGAGTTCAAAGGTAGATGATATTGGAAACAGTACTTGCTCAAAAGCCAAATTAAATGAGAAGCCACATAGCAAAATGGACATAAGACAATTGATTATGGAATTATATGTCAAGGCCTAGCATCGAAGAGAAAATATATTTGGGTAATTTATCCGATCTACTATGGATGTTGGAGATAACAAGATGACAAAATGAGAATTAAATTAACAAATATGAACCAAATCAAGAACTATTAGAAGCAAAGAAAAGAAATTTTTTTAGAAGAAACACAAGAGGAAACAATGAATAACACTTATCATTAACAAACAAGAAGATTTAAAGCTAAAACAAAATAAAGGTTACAAGATTTGGGAGACAACGACTATATAACGACTATTACTAAGAATATAATAATTAACTTTGCATTTGAAGTCTATTTAAAAACTGAAGACTCAAATAACAAAAGATATGAAGGAAGTGTAGATACCCGATTTTTGCTTTCCTTTATTTTTTAAAGTTTTAGAAAATTAAAAAATAATAATAATAAATTATAAAATTTAGAAAAAAAATCCCCAAAAAATAGAAAAATTGGAAAAATCACAATAAAAATTGGAAAAAATAAAGGATTTGGGAAAATTTAGAAAATAATGATAAATTTATAAATAATATATATATATATATTTAGATAGTTTAAGTATTTTTTTAAAAATTAAATTTAGGTATCTTTAAGGCCTTAGATAAAGGGAAGATATTGGGTTTAGGCTTAAATTCAAATCTAGCCTAAGCCAACTTTATTCATATGTACAATTTAATTGCATATTTAAACAAAGCATAGGCCAATGACCCAACGGTACTACACATGGACTTAACATTACATATGGCTTAGAGATTTAGGGTTCAAATCTTGCTAGAGGCATGAAATGCTTTTTATTTTTTCCATGACAACAAACACTGCCACGTGTCAAGCAATCACTATACCATACGTCTTGACACATGGCACTTCACTATTAGGCCACATCGTCACTCATGGCATTATTGACTAAACCTTGATTTTACGTAGTGCCATGCATCACTATGGACATCTATGTCATCAACTGATTGTTAATGCAAGACATGTGCTGATTACCATTCAACCTTATAGCTGATGTAGCGTTATGTCAGCACCTCTATCTCTCTCTTTCCTTTTCTTTCCCTCCTTTTACCTAGAAAAATACCTATACCCCCTTTACTTTACCTCAACTTTTTGTACAATTCACACTTGACTACATACTAATCCATGCTCAAAACTTGTAGTCTACATGGCCTTCTTTGAATTAAAGCCGAAATGAGATGAAATTCATGCATTTCAATACTCAAATCGGCTATGGAAATCAGGAAAAAATCTTAAAATTAGGAGTTGGCATTCATATCAATTTGAGCATTCAATGAGTTACCTAACGAAACCAAGCTCTAAATAGTATAAATAACCTCCCCATTCCTATTCCAAAGTGGCAATTCATCACTCAAATCTACTTAAATACACATATTATCTCTTTCTTTCTCTAGTTCGCAACCACATACTCTCTTTAAAACTAGAGCCACCTTAGCCACTTCCAAGGCTCAAGACCACCATCTCGAGCTTCCCCATTCCTTCACCTCTCTAACCTATGTAGCCCCAAGGAATATTGCAACCTCCACGATCTTCAACCACTGTCGAAGCCCTAAAGCCCTAACCTATGACTGCGGTTAGCTTACAAACCACCTTTAGCCACTTCACTTAACACTATGCCACCACACCAATCGAACTAGCTACCATAAGAAACACCAGGCCAACCACTTCCTTACCATTATGCACTATGACAAAGCTTCACATCGATACTTTCTCTTTTTACTCTAAACCATACTACCCTCCAATAACTACAAATGACCACCATTTGTCATGGCATTTGTCTCATACCCCCTAAACCTAATACAAAACACACAAAAATAGTCTCACCCATACTAAATTCAGCTTAGAATTACCTAAAGGTCCTCTACATACACTGTTGTGCTTCTCTAGCTTAGGACCTGACCCGATTCGATTAGACCGACTTGATTCAATCCGAACCACACCAGACCCATAACTACCAACCTGACCCGCATTGTAAGCTCAAGTCCAGTACCTATCTTTGTTTTTTCTTATTTATTTATATTTATTTGTTCTTGTCAATTATTGTAATTGTACAAAAGAAAAAGAAAAAAGAAAAAAAAAGGGAGAGAGAACAAACAAAGAGAAGCATCATTTTATTATTTTTCATCAAAACATGAATAATAAAATAAAAAAAATAATAAATAATAAATAATAGAAAAAAGATTTTGCTACTTAGAGAAATAATTTTTCCGAATAGACAAAAAATAAATTAGCCAGTTTCAAAATTAAGATGTATTTTAGAATTTTTTAAAAAATAAACAAAGTCAATTTAAGACCCTTTAGACTTTTCAATAAACCCAAACCCACTTAAAACGTAAACTTGGCTTCTCTTTCAAGATTAAAGTCAACCAACTTATTGATTTTTTCAAAAAGAACTACGTATGTCTTATCCCTAATAATAGGTAGGTAAGCACCTCCAAGATGATGTAAAAAATGAAAATTTTAGTTTTTCCACTTTTAGTTACTCGATTTAGTAAAAAACAAAAAAGCTTAAATTTTTCCAATTTAGTTTTTTTTTATCCAATTTAATAGGATAGATTCCAATTCATTAGTTTGCAATTGAATTTATTTCTTTCTTTTTTTTTTAATGTATAATTTTGAATGGAAAATCTAAATTCAGAAAGTTAGTAATAATACTCGTAAGGGTTTAAAAGAGTAGCCCTCAAACTTGATCTTCTAGTTTTCAAAAATCGTCTTTTAGAAATTAGTTTTTCAAGTAGACTAATGGTTAGGTTAAATCAGTCCACCTAATCGATTTAACCTGACCTTCTTTTTCCCGATTCTAGTTGGGTGGCTACTCTAGAACATTTTCAAAATACATTTAAAAACTAGTTTTCTTTAAGCCTTAGTCAAGGATCGGTATTAAACAGATACTGTTTAATATTGATTAGTTTAGGGAAAACTAATAAAACCAGAAAAGATAAGGCTTGATAAGATGGTGACTCTATTGGGGATTGTTAATAGGGTTATCTACTTAGAAACTTTCAAAAATTAAATTTTCCTTTCAAAATACCTGCGTTATTTATTTATTTCATGTAAATGTTGTTTTAATTGCCATATTCATCTTACATACATTATACTTAGGATATGGGGGTCATTTGTTGCATAAAAAATGTAGGGTAAATATGGCCAGACCTAGGTCATCTTAAGACCCTATGAGGGGGGGCATTATATAGGCTCTGGATGTAATGAATTAACTACCGCTTAAGATTGATTAAGCCAACCTATTTAAACTTTGATGTGACTAATGAAGGCATTTTCTAAAAACGAGTGAGGTTATGAAGCTTAAGGACCTTTTAGAACCTACCCTAATTATATATACTACCCTTTAAATTTAGGTTAGTACAATACTCCTAAGAATTGTAGCCTTACTAATTTTTGAAAGTTTTAATGTAATCAGTTTTTGAAAATAACTGTAGGGTGGCAACTTAAGGAATAATATATTAACTCATACGATCCTAACATCTGCATTTTTCTACGTATTTTCTTTTATTGCATTGATAATTGATTCTTGTCCGTCAAATGTATAGACCTAAATTGGTAGATAACTGAGTAAACAACCAAGGGAATAATAGGTTACTAAATCTCTCTAGAATTTGTGACCAACTACTCAAGGATGAAATTGCCTATCAAAAGAAGAAACTTGAATGCTCTAAAGCTCACAATTGGGCCTTAAGAGCCCTTCTAGGATAGGTCGTTAGGGAAATCCATGAAATGCTAAAAGACCTTAGGGCTCATCTAAGAGACTTAGTTTAGGAGTTTTCTAGTTCATATCTAAAGAGCCTAGAGCAAATGTCAAGCTTTGAGAATAAGTGTTAGGCCTTCTACCTGTATATTT
This sequence comes from Lumnitzera racemosa, assembly GCA_024138005.1. Lineage (NCBI taxonomy): Eukaryota > Viridiplantae > Streptophyta > Magnoliopsida > Myrtales > Combretaceae > Lumnitzera > Lumnitzera racemosa. Next base: position 77,791,948 of record JAMXBC010000008.1, read on the forward strand.
TGTACTTTGGTTATTCAAAATAATAAAAATTTCTCCTTTAGCTTAACGTTGTTTATTCTCTAGTATCTACTTCTTCGTAAATAAATGCTTTGATAGAACTCATCTAACCAATCTCCTCTCCCCCTCAAGGAAACATAAATAAAATCTATTGACTCATTTATCTCAGTTTCTAGAAAACAACACTTTACCTTTCTCTCTCATACAAAAAATAAATAAATTAAGAAGAAAAAAAAAAGAAAAGAAAAGTTACTAACAGGTAAAGAATTTTTTCAATCAGGTTCACATGGCTGATGATAAGGTCGTCTCCTTGGAAAAGATAGTACATTAGATGGCCCAATAGCTCTAGATTTTGTTTCTCATAATCACCACTCTCTAAGTGTCTCAAGATTCAAGTCTAGAAAAAAGACTTTCAATCCTAGAAGAAAAGGTAACAACACTACAAAAGAGCATTACAAACTTGGAAATGGCAATGGGCCCGATAATTAGAAGATTTCAACACCCAACATCTAATACCGACCAAGTATCAATAAGCCTAGATAATGAAAGTGGCACAAAGAGAAAAGAGCCAAGGATAAGTGGGAAAAGGCAAGCACAAGGGGCTTAGAGGAGACAATTCTCTCAACTAAAGATCTCAATGACCTAAATCTTTCATCATCTAAAAGAATCAAGGATCCTAGCCAATGAAGCCTGTAATTTAAACTACAAACCATATAGCTTTAACCTAGAATCATGATGCAACTATCATATGGGTTAGAAAGAGCACTCTACTAAAAAGGATGGAGATTAAAGAACAAAATTCAAGCCTTGATTAATGCTAAGGTCATTCAGCTAGAGCTTCAACAAGTTGGTCCTTCTTTAAGTAATGAGGGTAGTTCAACTAAATCACCTAAAGCTCTAATTCTTTTGAGTATACCAATAACTTCTAACAAGCTCACAAGTCATCTTGAGTAGTTGGATGCTTAAAAGGAGCAAGTTAAGGCAGGGGCAAAGAAGAATCAAGTTTTTTTCTGTAAAGTCTATAATAAACTCATAAAAATAAACTTTTGAATAGCTTTGTAACAAATGGAATAAATTTATCCTATTGATTGTCTTTTTAATTGAGTGATTGTAGTTTGATTTACATTGAGGCAAATAAATTCCTTCCTAAGGAATCGGTAACTTACTATTAAAAAGTTTAAAATGAAAAGAGGCAAACTTCATCCCACACATTAAGAGATTGAGCAACATCAAGGTGAGGACATTTTAGACTCATTCCTTAAAGGAGGTTGATTTTGAATTTAATATACAGATTAAAGTGAAGTTAGGTATTCATTTTCAAATCCTAAATACAACTATCCGTTGTTAACCTTGTTGAACTAATTTGAAGAGTTTTCAAATTTAAACCCTATCAAAAACTACTCTACAATGGGAAAATTCAGAGGTTAAGGTCAATGATTAAGAAAAAAGGATAAAATTGGTTTATGCTTGCTTAAGTAACATTAATTCAAAAAGGACTTTTATTTTTGATAAGTTATTTTTCTTTGAAATAAAGAAGAGCCAATTCTTTTTTCAAACATCTTAAGCCTACACATACCTTACCTAAGCCTATACGCTTGGAATCTACAGATTTAAGGCCTTGAATCTCTTTGAAGATAATCACTCTTGAGGCTAAAAGAAAAGAAGAAATAATGGGGCAAAGTAATTAAAAAGAGAGAAAGAAGAAGAAGAAATAATAAAGAAAAAAAAATAAAAAGAAAAAAGAGAAAAAGGCTTGAAAATTTGGTTTGTATGTAAGAGAAAGAAAATCCCAATCGAAGAAACGCCCTAAATGAAAAAGGCTTAGAAAATGTAAGGCCCATAATTAAAGCCCAAAACATTCCTAAGAGACACAAACACCTTATATTCATTTTAAATATCATGCCTAACCTAAAAACATAAGCCCTACATATCCATCCCAAATCATAAGACATAAAGCCCTTTTACACATCCTTAACTACAAACACAAGGCCTCCCTAACCACAATACCACCCTTACTTAATAAAGCTCGTCTAATCTTACTGGATTATTTATCTTCATAAAAAAATTGTTTTTGAAACTAGGGTAATCATACTCCTAATTTTTCCTAAAGGTTCTTGACTTATACTCTTAGGTTAAATAAAAGTATTTCTTTCAAAATAGGCCTTCTCATTAGTCCTCTTTGAAACCATTTGACCAGAAGCCTAAATTCATAATGGTAAACCGAAAAAGACCTAACGGATTGATTAAGGTGTATCACTTGCAAAATGGACTATAATTTTTAGGACTATAGTCAAGAGTGCAATTTAGACTAAGAGTTTGCAAGGAAGTTCTCTTCGACTAAACTAGTCATGACTTTCGTTTTCCTTAAAAAAGAAGTGTTTGAAATCACAAAGCCCTACTAAGCAACTCAACATCAAGGTCAAGAAGAATATAAGAGGCCCTATGTCATTATCAAGGGAGGGTTCTTACCTATTAGCAAACTTTTAAAGAAAAGAAAAAAAAAAAAAAAAGAGGGAGAAAGTAAAGGCTTGCTACCAGTCCATGTTGACCCAAGTGACTAAGCTTTCAATTCATGTCACCTATTTTTTTCCAATGTGGTCACACATTTTAAGTTGACTACAATAGTTTAGGTCATTCTCACTAATGAAGCATTTTTTTTTTAATGTCCGTTAGCTCTTTTCAAATCAAAGGGCCTATCCTTAATGCCTTTCTCATCATAGATGGCTTTCACCAAACTTTTTGTTTGTAAATATTTTTCAAGTCAGGAGGTTTTTCTTTTAAACAAATTTCATTTCCTTACTTCGCATCTTTCACCGTTTTTTAGATTCTAAAGAGCTCTCAGAGCGTTATTCTATCCTTAATCCTCCCTTTATGGGCCTCTATAGTGATGTACCATCTTTCAATCCATTTTTAAAGCATTATCCCAACTCCTTTAGGGTCTCGGTGAGCCTATAGGTGCTTCCCTATTCATTAATCTTACTCTAGCATTTCAGCAAGCCCATAGGGTGCTTCCCTATTCATCAAACTCTCTTTAAGGTCTTAGTAAGCCTATAGGGCACTTCCTTATTCATTAATCTTACTTCAGCATTTCAGCAAGCTCATAAGGCGCTTCCCCTTTCATTAAAATCTCTCTTTAGGCTTTTAATGAGCCTATAAGGTGCTTCTCTTTACAAATTCCTTTTAGTAAGCTCATAAAGCGCTTCCCTTTTATCAATCTCTTTAGGGTTTTGGTGTGCCCATAGGGTGCTTCCTTATTTATTAATCTTTTTTTAGCATTTCAACAAGCCCATAAGGTGCTTCCCCTTTCATCAAATTTCTATTTAGAGTCTTAGTGAGCCTACAAGGCACTTCCCTTCACCAATTTCTCTTAGTGAACTTGTAAGGTGGTCTCATTCACCAATCTCTCTTTAGGGCCTTAGCAAGCCCATAGGATGCTTCCCTTCACCAAATTTCTATTTAGAAATTTCTATTTAGGGTCTTAGCGAGCTTGTAAGGCGCTTCCCTTTACCAAATTCTTTTAATAAGCTTGTAGGGCTCTTTCCTTCACCAAACTCTCCTTAAGGTCTTAATGTGCCCATAGGGTGCTTCTCTTCACCGATTTATTTTAGCAAGCCTATAAGGTACTACTCTTTGCAATTCCTTTCAGCGAGCCTATAGGATGCTTCTTCTAAGTCAATTTAAGGATGCTAGTTCCCTAAAAATGCTTCAACTTAGATTAGTGAGCTTATAAGAGCATGATCAGGTTTTTCCAAATCGATTTCAATCTAGGGTTGCTAGTCTCGTAAAGATGCTTACCTAGGTTAGTAAGGTTAGAAAACTATGACTAAGTTTTCCTAAATTGATTCCAATTTAAGGTTACTAGTCCCCTAGAGATGCTCCCACCTATGGTAATGAGCCAGGAAGGGTACAGCCAAGTTTTTCCAAATTGATTCCTATTTAAGGTTGCTAGTCCCCTAAAAATGCTTCTACTTTGGTTAGTAAGCTCAAAAAAGCATGATCGAGGTTTTCAAAATCATTTTCAATTTAGGTCTACTAGTCCCCTATAAATGCTCCCACCTAGGTTAGTGAGCTTAGAGAAGCACAACTAGGTTTTCTAAATTAATTCCAATTTAGGGCTACTAATCTCCTAAGGACACTCCCACCTAGGTTAGCAAGCTTAGAAGAGCATAACCAGGTTTTCCAAATCGATTTCAATTTAGGGCTGTTAGTCCCGTAAAGATGCTCCCGCTTAGGTTACTGAACTCAAAGGATTACAACTAGAGTTTTCAAATCAACTCCTATTTAGGGTTGCTAGTCCTCTATAGATGCTCCTACCTAGGTTAATGAGCTCAAAGAGCATGACTAGGGTTTTTTGAATCAATTCTAATTTAGGGTTGCTAGTCCCATAGAGAGGCTCCTACCTAGGTTAGTGGGCTCAAAAGAGCACAACTAGGTTTCTTCAATCGATTCCAATTTAAGGTTGTTAATCCCCTAGATATGCTCTCGCCTAATTAGTGAGCTTAAAAGAGCATGACCAAGTTTTCTAAATCGATTTCAATTCAAGGTTTCTAGTCCAGTAGAGAGGCTCTCGCCAACATCAGTGAGCTTAGAGGAGCACAACCAAGTTTTTCTAAATCAATTCTAATTTGGGATTGCTAGACCCTTAGTGACACTCCTGCCTAGGTTAGTAAGCTTAGGAGTGTACGACCAAGTTTTCAAATCGATTCTAATTTAGGGTTATTAGTCCCTTAAAGATATTCCTGCTTATATTAATGAGCTCAAAAGTGCATAACCATGTTTTTCCAAATGGATACCAATTTAAGGTTATGAGTCCCTTAAAGATGCTCTAGCTTAAGTTAATCAACTTAAAAGGGCACGACTAAGTTCCAAATCAATCTTTCTAGCCAACTTCTAGGGTGCTAGGCCTTTCTAAACTCACTTGACTAACTTTTAGAGCATCGTCTCTCCCTCTCAGTTTTCACCTTTCACCAAATCCCTAATGAATCAAGCTTAGGATAGCTAGCTAACTACTTATTACGCTTCTTAGGTCAAAGTTATCCTTAAGGCAAGAATAGTGTCTCTGTTGTTTTTGTAACAAAGTTTCATTCAAATTTCACCATAAAAAGAAGCAGCTGTGGACACCTCATTTTTGTACCCCCACCCACCCCCCCCCCCCCCCTTATTTTAAAAGATTTTACTATATGGAAATGGTCCTAATTTAGAAAGAAAAAAAATAATTTAGAAAAATACAAAAATTTAGCAAAAAAATCCCAAAAATAGAAAAATTGGAAAAAAAAAATGGAATAATTGGAAAAAAAAAATAGAGGATTTAGGAAAATTTAGAAAATAATGATAAATTTATAAATAATATATTTTTAGATAGTTTAAGTTTTTTTTCTTATTAAATTTTGGTGTCTTTAAGGCCTTAGATAAAGGAAAGATATTGAGTCTAAGCTTAGATTCAAATCTAACCTAAGCTGACTTTGTTCATAAGTGCAATTTATTTCCACATATAAACAAGATATAGGCCAATGGCCTAACAATACTACACATGGACTTAACATTGCATATGACTTAGAGGTCTAATGTTCGAATCTTGCCAAAGGCATAAAATGCCTTTTATTTTTTCCATGACAACAAATATTGCCATGTATCACGCAATCACCATGCCACACATCTTGACACATGATACTTTGTTATTAGGCTACACCATTACATGTAGCATTATTGATTGAACCTTGATCAAATGTGGTATAACATCATCATCCATGTGTCATCCACACAACATGACACATGGTACCACGCATCACCGCTAACATCTACATCATCAACCACATGTCATTGCAAGATACGTAGCGCATTACCATTCGACTCGATAGTTGACATGGTACTACATCAGCACTTATTTCTCTCTCTTTCCTTCTCTTTCCTTCCCTTTCCCTTCTTTTCCCTATAAAACAACCATACCTCCTTCACTTTACCTCAATTTTTCATATGATTCACACATGACTACACACCAATCCATGCTCAAAACTTGTAGTCTACATGGCCTTCTTTGAATCAAAGTCGGAAACAAGACTAGATTCATGTATTTCAATACTCAAATTGGCCATGGAAATTAGGAAAAAATCTTAAAATTAAGAGTTGGCATTCATGTCTATTTAAGCATTTAATGAGTTGCCTAATGAAACCAAGCTCTAAATAATCCATTCCCATTTTAGAGGGGTAATTCAACACTCAAATCCACTTAAACACACACATTCTCTCTTTCTCTCTCTAAAACTGGAGCCACCTTAGTCACTTCTAAGGCTTAAGACCACTACCTCGAGCTTCCCCATTCCTTCACCTCTCTAACCTAACCATCCCTAAGGATTGCTATAACCTCTATAACCTTCAACTACTATCGAAGCCTTAAAACCCTAACCTACGGCCGCGACTAGCTTATGAACTACCTCCAGCCACCATACCTGATACTATGCTACCATCTCAATCGAACTAGCCACCATAAGAAACATCAAGCCAACCACTTCCCCAGCCTTATACACCACCACAAAGTTTCACACTTGCACTTTCTCTCTCTACTCTTAACCAGACTACCTTCCAACTACCATAAACGACTACCATCCATTGTGGCATTTGTCCTACACTCCTTAAACCCAATACGAAACATAGAAAAACTGTCTTAGCCGTACCAAATTCGGCTTAGAATCACCTAGAACTCCTCCATACATATACTACTATGCTTCTCCAGCTTAGGACCCAACCTAATTTAACCAAACTAACTCAACTTGAATTCAAACTATACTAGACCTATGCCTACCAACCCAACCTACATTGCAAGCTCAAGTCCAATACTTGCCTCTATTTTGTTTCTTTTTTCGTTATTTTTATTTATTTATATTTATTTTTTCTTGTCAAATATTTTAATTGTAAAAAAAAAAAAAGAAAAAATAAAGAAAAGGGAGGTGAGAACAAACAAAGGGAAGCATCATTCTATTATTTTTCATCGAAACATGAATAATAAAATAACAAAAAATTAAAAAATAACAAATAATAGATAATAAAAAAAGATTATGCCACTTACAGAAATAAATTTTCCAAATAAATAAAAAATAAATTAGCCACCCTCAAAATTAGGATACATTTTAGAATTTTCAAAAATAGACACTATCAATTGAAGACCCTTCTCAATAAAACCCAAACCTAATTAAAGTGTAAACTTGGCTTTCCTTATAAGATTAAAATCAACCAACTTGCTAACATTTAAAAAAAAAAACTACATTTGTTTAATTTTGAATAGAAGCTACATAAACACCTCTAGGGCGACAAAAATAATGAAATATTTAGTTTTTCCACTTTTAGTTACTCAATTTAGTAAAGAACAAAAAATCTTAAATTTTTCCCATTTCGTTCTTTTTTTTTTATCCATTTTAATAGAATAGAATCCAATTCATTAGCTAGCAATTGAATTTCCTTTTTTTTTTAAAGGGTAATTTGGAAAGGAAAATCTAAATCAAGAAAGTCAGTAATGGTATGCATAAGGATTTAAAAGAGTAGCCCTCCTGAACTCAATCCTCTAGTTTTCAAAAACCGTTTTTTAGAAATTAGTTTTTCAAGTGGACTAGTGGCTAATTTAAATCAATTTATCCAATCAATTTAACTTTACCTTCTTTTTCCCAACTCTTTTAGGGTGGTGACCCCAAAACTTTTTCAAAATACGTTTAAAAACTTATTTTCTTTAAACCTTAGTTAAAGACTAGTATGAAACGAGTAAGGTTTAATATTAATTGGTTTAGGAAAAACTAATAAAACTAGAAAAAATCAAGCTTGACGAGAAGGAACACGTCAAATGAACGAGCAATTTATGTACTTAAAGAAAGCAAGCTAGAAAAAGTTTTCTAAGAAAGCTATATGAGCTAAAGTGTTTGATGTATTATTTTGGGTTAAGAACTCGAGCTAAAGTGTTAGGAATCACATGGTAATTCTCAAGAGATCTACTAAACTCTTTAAACATAATGAAGAGCTATTTGAGAGAATAGTAATGGAAACTTTGTAAGCTTATGTAATTCTATGGTATGAATCGAGAGGTAAGGTAGAGTCGTAGGAATTATACAACCCACTTTGATTTCTTTCAAATAGTAGATAAGCTAATGTGGAAGATTGGATCCCTAACACTGGGTCCTTAAAGAGTAAAATGACTCATAAGGAGAAACCACTATAAATTGCTCATTTGATCTTTTGATTCCTTATCATTTTATGTTTTAGTATTTTGTTTTATATGTTAATTTCTTATTTGCATTGACACATATTTGCTAAGTCAAAAGCATGCAAAATATTTAAGGGACTAAGGCAAATTAAGTTTAAGATCAATAAATAACTTAAAAGATTAGTTAGATAATAGAAAGATCAAATTTCAAATTAAAGTTAGGCTTTCACATGCACCTTTTTTATTTAAATTTGCTAAATTTTTTATACATTGGAAGTAAATAACAAGTTTTGGTGCTATGTGGTTAATCTCGAACATTATGAAGTAGGATTAATAGTTAGTAGTTAGAATTTGAGAATAAAAATAAATCCAATCTCCCTTGGTTCTTAATTATTCATAAGACATTGAATTCACCTAAAAATGGATGTATCTTTTTCCTAGCTCTCATAGCCTTTTAGTCCTTGAGTTCATTTGAAAATTGGAAGGTCATGAACTGCCTTCCATAGCTATAAGTAAATGTGAAATAGTACTAAAGCAAGGCCGGTATCTATGACAAATGATTACTTAATGAGAGTAAAGTAACTTTGTAGCCAATCAAGCTACATACTCAACAACATCTTTGTCTAAACTATGGAATTCCTAAAGCAAGGATTATCATAAGTCATCAAGTATAAGAAGGGGGAGACTAATGTGATCACTGATGTGCTCTTACATCGTTATGTCCTTATTACCCTTTATAAGAAAAACTTTGAGATTTGTTGTAACTACTGAGTAGTATGCTCAAGACCTACATTTTAGTTGCATTGTGGCTAATTGTAGTAAGGGAATAATAGTAGATGGGTATCACTTAAAGGATGGATATCTCTTCCAACTAGGAAAATTATGTGTATAGAGTTGTTCAGTAAGGAAACTTCTTGTTTAAGAAGCTCGTGCTGGAGGACCTTCTTGCCATTTTTAGCGAAAATAAACATAAGAGCTGATAAAAGGGAAATTTGACCTACCAAGGACGATGACAGATGTACATAGGATAGTGGAGAGGTATACAACATGCAAATAACCAAGAACTGAGTTAAACAAGGGAAGTACTTGCCATTGTCGATTTTGACCAAGCCTTCAACTGACCTTAATATAGACTATATCCTTAACTTACATAAACTATGAGGGGAAAAGATTCCATCTTATTTGTAGTTGATTATTTCAATAATAGGACATACTTCATCCTATACCACAAAAATTGATAATGTTTTACATGTTACTAATATTTTGTTGTAGGAGATGGTAAAGTTGTATAGAATTCCACGGAACATTGTATTGAACTAGGATCTAAAGCTTTTGACCTTCTTTTGAAGAATCTTTGATGCTAAGATGGGATCCTGGTCTTGTTTAATACTTCATGCCATCATAAAACAAAGAACAAATAGAAGTCATCACCTTCACATTAGGTTCCCTACTCCAAGAAATTGTAGGCAAGAACCTTATTGATTAGGACTTATGCTTACTTATAATGGAATTCGCTTATAATAAATTAGTATATGGTACCATAAGTAAGTCTCCATTGGAGGTTAGTATAAGTATACTCCTAACATAACACTTAACTAATATTAGGTAACCTAGCACCTTAGCAAGGCTGTTGCCATAGCCTAATGGTGAGCCAATGAAGATGAACTATGCAATTTTAGCCTAGTGATATTGTTAGTACATTTGTAGAAGGAGAGGTTCCCTAATCAAAGGATAAGCAATCTTACTCTTAAGGTAGATAGACCATTCAAAGTACTCTAGAAGCTCAATAACAATGCTTAGTAGCTCAAACTATTGGAAGGTTATGGAGTCTCTACTACATTCAATTCCCTACATTGCTAAGGAGAGAAACCAATAAGAGAGCCAACAAAATTTGAGGAAAAACTCTTTACAATCCTAAGGGGATGACAGGAGTTAACCCACAAGGTCGATCACTATAACTTGAGTCAAAGGCCTCATGAAGCTAACCTAAAGAATACTAGTTAGACAACTTGCTAAAGATGAAGTCCCTTATATCCCAGTTAGTGGAATCTTCTATTTCCTAAAGGGTAACCCATCAAGTGCCCCTTAGGATGTAGCCAAATCATCTAACAATTTATTACTTAATTAGTCAACTTATTTCTAATCTCACAAACCTATGCTTAGCTCAACCAACTTAGAATAGCTTAACTTACCTACTGCCAACCCATAGGCCCTTAGAGGCCTTATTTAACAAGTTCTCTAACTTGTTTCCATAAGGACCAACCTGTTTGATCAGCTCAACTCTAACTCAATCATTTGTCTTATTTGCTAGAAAGGTATCTAATGCTTCAATAAAACATATCTCTTGACACTAATAATGGTGAAGGATATTCCTTTTGTTATTTTGTCATTTTTACCATCTTTAGTAGGATACTAAAATGTATAGTTTATCCCTTTTGGACTTATAGTATTTTTGTCATTTCTTTGTCCTTATTTAACTATAGAATGCTTACTATAAATAGCCTTCTAATATACTAGTTGGAAGAGTGATTGCATTATCCTAGAATGTTGTTTAATTCAAATTCAATTTCACTCTTATCAATTTCCTTTAGTAAAGAATTGTAGTGAGTAACCTTAACTTACTACTTGTACATCATATCAAGTAGGACTTAGGTCGTATCATGCTTATTTGGTGTGTAATATCCATACAAGTAACTTATGGTTTGTTAAAACCCTTACTAAAACATGTATTCCTTTTCTTCTATAGTTAGAAAGACCTACCACCAATTTGAGTTTACATTGATATCCTTGTGGCTAATTTTCGAGGTATACTAATTTTGATTTGAGTTCATAAGAGTCATAATCTATCTTATCATACATATCATTAGTAACATATCAATACTTGAAATATTAAATATCAATGCAAAGAGTCACGAAATCTTGTACATAGTAGCCATAGAGACTTACTTTATGCTACACTATATGCATACCTAATTTAAATGTAGCAATCCTGGTTCATTTAGTGAAAGCAAATAGCATGATCTCAACATCCTAAAATCTAAGTAATTCATGACTCCAAATAAACATAGTATGGAATGAGGAGGTCAAATGCCTATCAAAGTAGGTAATTGGGGATTGATGGGGATGTCTACATCACCATGTTGAGACAATAAACTACATCGAAACAAGAAATTGCAAACCCAGTAGTTTTATATGAAGATTTGTACCCATATGAAACCACTCTTTTCTTGAGTTGAAATGTAGTTAAAAGAAAAATTATTGGGAAGCTGTGAAAGTATATGAAAAAGGAAAGAACGAGAAACCTGAAATTCGTTGTTCAAAAAATGTCAATATGTTATGGCCACCATTTAATGATTGCAAAAACTACATTAGATTTATTAGTGATATCTATTTTCAAATAGAATTTGTAATTCTCCATCGACGTATAAGGTTACTAGATCTGTGTATAAAAAAAATTGGGAATATACATGATTCCTTTCTTCTATGCAATCCCTCTTACTCCCTGACTTTTTCTTTTTTCCTTTTTCTAAAAGAAAAAGAAAAATAAAAACAACTGTTTTTGCATGACTTCTAGATATGACGTCATTCTTCTCGCTTTCATAGTAATATAAATCATGTTAAAGATGTTTCTTTTCCCCTGTTTGTATCTTTCGTATTTGCCACATGTATTCTACCTCCATAATAAAACAACTCACTGAAACTTCTGTTCAACGGAAGGGAGTACTAACAGGAGTATTAATTTGACCAAAAAAATAACAGGCGTAGTAGGGAAAGAAGCAGGGGAATATGTACTTTTAGCCTCGGTTTCGGTGAAAAAATAAAAAACCCATTAAAATATACGTAAAAGGACATGAACATGGCCGTTTTAATATTACCCCACAGCATGGCCATCATCCTCCACTTAATCGGAAAAGTAGCTACTGTAGGGATTGCTCTTTATCACGTGTCATTCTTTCATTTATGTTCTCAGCCCACATATATCCCTTCTTTATGCCATTTTGAATGGAAATCCAGTTCGTTACGGAATATGTAATTACTGTCCAACGGCCATATATATCATCCATTTAAATTGCGACCAGTAAACAAATGTCCTAATTATGTGTATGTATTTTGTTTTTCACTGGCGAGATATCAATGAGATATCATTGGGACAATATATAAATAAATATATGTCATTAACAAACATCCCGAAAATTTCAAAAATAGTTGTTGAACATTTTAATATTAGCTATACTTCCATAAATTACATATATAGAAAATTAAAATGGAATATTATAAATACTCCCCCACTATATTTGTTTCATGTATATTTATATCCATATCTTTAAAATTGTGCAGTTAACTCAAAATCTTTAAAAGATGTGTATTTATACTATTAAAAAAATTGGGGGTTTAAACACAAGATTTCATAAATAAGGAGGTTAAATACATATGAAGCAAACATAAAGGGAGGTATATTAAAGAATTTAATAAATATTAGTCAATTAAAAAATGATGCAAAATCCAGAATTTATTTAAGATAATTAATGTCTGAAAAATTTAGAGTGAGAAATTAATATTATATGATCCATATGGGGAGAAAAATTTAAGTGAGATGGTCCTACAAAAAGTTCTAAAGGATATTTTTCCATTTGCATAGAAATCAAATTATGTAATCTATTTCATATTTTACCAAAGGTTTCTATTGTTGAGTCTTCTCTTATTTATTTTGAAGGTAACAAAAATATATAAATGAACTTAACAACCTCTTTGAGTATACAGGATGTTCTAAAGAAAAGAAGTCTTAAGAGGAAAATAAGCTCGAGTTTACACTTGTTAGAATGTAGATCAAAAAGTATATTAGCAAAATATCATAATAATATAATTACTATACAGATTTGAGATTAGCTCTTGTTCCTAGGTCATTTCCTATTTAATTTGAATAAACTAAGTTGAACAAATTTGCAAAAAAAGCTTAGCTTTGCCTTATTGGGTATATTAGGAAAATATACTCAATTTTGTTCCACTAAAATTGTTAAGTTCATTGCGATCTTAAATTGGATTATTTTTTTAAAGAATAATCTAGAATCAGATTTGTAAATTGAGTAATTAAGGTTTGAGGAATATATTTTTAGGAAGAAGATTTTCTAATAGTCTTAGTAAGATTGATCAAGATTTAAATTTAGTAAGGACATTACCAAAAAAGGAATTTGATATATCAAGCTTAGGAAAAATTTCATATCTCTATACAAGGATTTATTGGATAAAGTTGTGTTCGAAAATTTAAATATAGTTTTTAGTAGGTTCTCGAGATAAAATTATGGCTTAGTTTATTGGAAAAAAATTCTTGAATTTTAAAATATTTTTCTTAAGATAAGGCTAAATATTTTGGATAAATCCAACTTGATCTTTATAAGAATTTTATGACAAAATTCAAACAAAGATATTAAAGAAGTTAGAAGACTTGCTCATAGCAAATAGACAAGTAGGGTTGGACTATTTCTTGAGAAATAGGTTATATGAAGATTTGGTCATATCTTTTCATGCTTATCCTTATTATTTGAATTGTGTTTTTCAATTTCCACATAATCAATAGAGGATTAGAACAAATCACTTCATGTTGCAACTGTCAAAGGATTTAAACTTGGTAAAGAAACAAATTAAGATCAACTTGGCTCAAGTTTTCAAAAATTCAAATATTTGGTTCCCATTTTCATAGGATATTTTTCTAACAACAAAATTGATTATGTTTGAATCGAATTTTCCTAGAAAAATATCAGGAAATAACCATTTTTTAGTTGTTATAGAGAAGGTTGATTCAAGATAAATAGAAGCTGCATAAGATTGACAATGTAAAGAAAAGATAAGAATTGAAATTCAAATCTCTCTCATGAACACTATCAGAAACTATGTTAGAAACTAAGTGAAATTCGTTTTTATTATTTCATTGTTATTGCTTTTGTGCGAAAGTTGTAAAGGGATATTTATTTGTATTATCTCAATTTCCTTATAAAAGTTATTGACATTATAATTTGAGTATGAGAGGATCAAGGAGTTCTCTGAGTCTTGTGAATAGCTTAAGAAGAAGTTAGTGACATAAGACAGAGAAGTGATTGGATATTCTTGTAATCTCTCATTGATCTTTGTTTATTGAATAGATTAAACTAATAGAATGATACCGATAAGGAGGATTGGGTCCCCAACGATGGAGCTGAAAGAAAGCGGCAGGCAAAAGGCTAAAGCTCTATAAATCGATTGCTCGATCTTCTTTCTCCCTACTTTATTTACTTTCTAATCTTTATTGTTTGTATTGTTATTATTTGCATCGTTATTATTTGCATCTTAAGTTAAATAATCAATTTTCAACTACTTATCACATCATTTAAGCTATCAAGAGGGATTTTGTTTTTAAATCAAAATGTTTTAATTTTTGCAAAAGATATTAATTCACTCCACCAACCCCAACAGCACTCCCCCCCTACCCCTCTCTCGATATCTTACCAGGACCAACAATTGGTATTAAAGGCATAATCTAATATCATAAAGAGTTAAGATCAATGGCAAAAAGTAGTGGTTCTTTGACTATTCAACCTAGGAAGGCTCTATTTTTTTATGGTACTAATTTTCTTGATTGAAAATTCATGATGGAGATGTACATGAAAGCAACCAACTATTAAGCTTAGGGAATTATTCCAAATAGAGATGTTAAAGTTTTAGAAACACCTCTTACAACAAATGAAATCACAAAAGATGAATTGAACTTAAAGTCTAAAAATTTGCTTCTTTCTACTATTATACCCTTTGAGTTCTATCTAATCTCTTCTTGTGGTACAACTAAAGAGATTTAGAATATACTAATTCAAACATATGAAGAAATGGACACTAAAAAGGAGATAAGGATCAATAACTTGATGCAATAATATGAGACATTTTGTATCTTTCCTAGTAAAGATATAAAAGATTTATTTAGTTGTTTTATTGCTATCACTAATGAGCTATCATCTCTTAGAAAAAGAATGAGTGATGTATATCTTGTTAGGAAAATGCTAAGAATACTTCCTAAGGCTTCAAATGCAAAGAAAGATAGCTATTGAAGAAGTATGTAACCTGACAAAACTTAGCTTAAGTTAACTACAAAGCAAGCTGATGGCTTATAAAGTTGAATTCCTTAAGTTAGAAAGTATGTCAAAAGATTTTAAGAGAAAATCTGTAGCTTTCAAAGCCAAGGATATTGAAGTGGACTCAAAAAGTGACGAATCTTATGAAGATGAGGAAGAAGATGTATTAATGCTAGCTAGGCGTTTAAACCAACTACTACAAAAGAAAGGTAAGAAAGTTTATAATTCAAAAAGGTTTTATTCATATAAAAACAAGAATGATATAAGAAAAGGTCATAAAGAGAAAGACGAAAAGAAATTTAAAGAGAAGAAAGAGATCGTACGCTATGAATGTAAGAAATTAGGACATATCAAGTATGAATGTCCAATATGGATCAAGAAAATGGATAAATACAAGAAGAAGTGCAAATTGTTGATGGCCTCATGGAGTGACTTAGACAAGTCAGAAATTGAAGTAGAAAGTATAGAAGATTAAATCGAGGAAGTAAACTTGTGTTTAATGGCTCCTTTTAAGGTAAGCTCTGAATCTGAAAGTAAATCTAATGATAACATCCTTGAAGATATATGTATTGAGATAAATAAGTTATTGGAGGCTTGATATGAGGCAAGCGCACCTATCAGTTTTAATATAGTGGACGTGAGTCCAAGTCGATCCCTTAGAGATTTTGAGTACTAATATTAACTTTAGCTTTATTATCTAACCAAAAAATTGTGATAAATTGAATGAATTAAAAATACTGAAATTAACAACTAAACTACTTATGAGACTTAATTACGCAAATTAGGAAGCAATAAATTACAAACGACTTCAAGTATGCAATAATGTATTTAGGAATTATTTCCCCCAGTGTTTAACATGTAACCTTTTTAAAATATATCCAATTCAATTTCTATTATTCTTGACCGGAGGGATTCACAATTAAAGCTAATATCTTTTTCAAGCATATTAACCCTAATCCTAAATTATTTACCGGAATCTCTTCACTTAGTAATATAATTTAGAATTGCATTAGCGTGTAATGAATTTCCATGCAAACAATCAACTTTCCAGAAGAAACATGTATCTTATCTCTAAGTATACATGTAATTCTCTTCAATTATGCCTAGATCTAATTACACATGCAATTTCTCAATTAACATGCATAATATCATATATTGACACTCTAGAATTATCAATCCATAATTAACGACATAATTGAATCAAGAAAAGGTAGAAACTTTATTGAAATTATAATTCAATCCAAGGGTTACATGAAACCCTAAGTTCCATGATCCTAAATACTCTAATTCTAAGCTATCATAACGAATCTAAAAACGAGTTTCATCAAAAACGTAAAATAAAGCATAAAAACCCCTCTTGATTTGATGAACAATCTCTCTATTCTTGAAATCGATGTCGTTCTTGCTTCTTGATTAATGTTCTTCTCCAATCTCCTCTCGTCTCTTGTATCTTTCCGTTTCTATAATGTCTCTCTTTTTTCTTTTGAAACCCTAATATGTCTTTTTATAATGTATCAAAAAGATTTTGTTTTCATCACCTGACATGGCCTGGGACATGACCGTGTCCTCAGGTCGTATAATTTTCTGCACTTAGGCAAATTTTCTACACAACTTCAAAAATTCATAATTTCAAAAATTCATAACTTCTTCGTTTGAACTCGGAATTGAGTGAAACTTGATTCCTTTTCTTCATTTTCGAGCCTAAAACGAGTTTAAACCCTGAAATCAACATTTTACTCAATTAAGTATCAATTTCTTTAAAGAAAACCAAAAATGTGCGGAAAATACTATAAAATCACCCTATGAAATATGTTTAAAATTAGAGTTATCAAGGTTCTTATTAAAGCTAATTACAAGAACATAAGAATTGACAAAGAGAATAAGTTATTAAAAGAAGAAAAAGATGCTCTTATTCAAACGAATAAATTCCTAGCAGACGAGAATGACATCTTGAAAAATGATGTAGAAGGGTTACATTTGGCTAAGGAAGTAGTAGTAAATAAGAATATCATACTAAAAGAAGAAATAAAAGGCTTGAAAGAATGAGTTGATGTTTTATAGAATTCAATACAAAATACTTTCAAAAAATTCGATGAAAGTGATAAGAAACTCTAATTTCTCATTTCATGTCAACACACTAACCAATCTAAGAATGGATTAGGTTTTGAAAATAGTGAATCTTTACATTCCAAAATGGAGATAGTGTTTATAAGACCTAGAGATGCAAATAATAAAGAAATGATTGATAGCAAAAAAGAAGAAGAGGATGTTGAGCAGGCTAAAAAGTCAAGTAGAACCTCCTTTGATTAGAACATTAAGTGTTCATAAGTAAATGGATACTTCAGAAACTCAATTAGAAAGTATGTTAGAAAAAATCAAACTCCAATCTTAAAAACTATGGTAAGCAATAAGTATAAAATTCAAAAACCTTATGCTTGTTTCTTTTGTAATAAGCTAGGATACATTGAAAAACACTGCTTCTATAAAAATGCCAAGCTTAGCAATTATCAAGTAAAAACTCAAAATATAAGCTTAAATTTTAAAGGACCCATGCTTTGTTGGATTCGTAAACAGAGTTGATTTGTGTATGATGTATATAAGAACACAAAGCTAAAATGAAAGGAATATGGTATCTCGATAGTAGCTATTCGAGACACATGACTAGTAATGCTTTGTTGTTCACAAACTTAGTCTAGAAAGAAGATGGTTATGTTAAATTTGGAGACAATGGTAGAGGTAAGATAGTTGCAATAGGTTTGGTTGGTTTTCTTCCTCATATAATCGAAAATGTATCACTAGTAAAATGACTAAAACATAATTTGTTAAGTATAAGCCGATTTTGTGACAAAGAATATAAGATAACTTTTGAACATAACAAATACATTGGTTTTGGTAAAAATGAGTCTAAGATCTTTGAAGGATATAGGGAGAGAAACATTTATCTAATTAAGCCATAGAAATTAAGTTAGAAAGTTGCTTCTTGTTTGTACATGATAATATTTTTCTATAGCATAAGAAATTAGGTCATGTAAACTTCTATCAAAAGGAAAAATTATCAAACATGAATTTAGTAAAAGGTTAACCAAAGTTAAGAGTTCAAAATGATATGATATTCATTGTACTACCTGTATGAAGAGTAAGATGAGTTCAATTTCTCAAATATGCAAGAATGCCATCTCTACTAAAAGATCTTTAGAACTATTACATATAGATTTGTATAGTTTTACCAGAACATTAGGTTTGGGTGGAAATAAGAATAACTTAGTTGTTGTTGATGATTTTTCTAGATATTCCTATATTCTACTTCTTCATCATAAAAGTGATGCTTTAAAAAAGCTTGAAGTGTTTGCTAAATAAGTATAAAATGAAAAAGGAACATCAATAATCAGTATAAGGACAAATCATGGAAAAGGATTCAATAACATTGATTTCACAACTTTTTTTTAGAATAATGGCATAATTGACAATTTTTCTACTCCATACACACCACAACAGAATAGGTTAGTAGAACGTAAAAATAGGACTATTCAAAAAATGACAAGAACTTTATTGAACGAAAGTAAAATAGCTGAATATTTTTGGGTTGAAGCTATATCTACTACATGTTATATTATTAATTGTGTCTATATGAGGCCTTTGATAAACAAAACTTCATATGAAATTTTTAAAGGTAGGAAACCTACTGTTTCATACTTTCATGTGTTTGGTTGTAAGTGTTTCGTGACGAGAATGGGTAAAGTTTTAAGAAATTTTGGGGAATGAGAAAATGAAGAAATATTTCTAGGATATTCACTTAATTCTAAAGCCTTTTGAGTTTATAATAAAGCATCTAAAGTAGTTGAAGAATCCATTAATTTCAAATTTATCGAGGAAACAAGAAAAGAGGATTGTAATGATGAAGCACCCATGATTACTGAGAAAGATCTAATTCAATGAAGTGGTGAAGGAGTATCAGAACCTAAGTTAGAAAATGCTTTTGAAAATTTTTCTACTTTGGATAAGCTAAAAGAGAATCTTGATGGGTTAATTAGCACTAATTCCAAATCAATTTCTACAAAATTAGAACCATAATCTCAAAGGTTGTTAAAAAGTAAGTCAAAAAGTTCTGAAGGTTTATATTCACCTCCTTCTACCTTGAGATTTAAATCACATCATCCTCTTGAATAAGCAATAGGTAATGTTCAATTAGGTGTTAGAACTAGTTCTAATCTTCAAAATATAGAGAATCATTTTCCATTGCTTTCTAAAGTTGAACCTAATTCTATTGATGAAGCTTGAGGTGATATTAATTGGATTAATGCAATGCAAGATGAACTTAATCAATTATAAAGGAATCAAGTGTGGAATCTAGCACCTAGACCTTGTAATAAATCCATAATTAGTACTAAGTGGGTGTGTAAGAATAAGTTAGACGAAAATGGAAAAATTTTGAGAAATAAAGCTAGATTAATAACTAAAGGACATTCTCAAGATGAAGGAATAGACTTTAATTTTAATGAAACATATGTACTTATAGCAAGATTAGAAGCTATCAAATTATTGCTTGCCTATGCTAGCTTTAAAAATTTCGAATTGTTTCAAATGGACATAAAAAGTATATTCTTAAATGGGTATATCAAAGAAGTGTATGTTAAGCAACCCCTAGGATTTGAAGGTCCATTTAAGTTTGATTGTGTCTTTAAGCTTAAAAAGGCTTTATATGGTTTGAAACAAGCATCATGTGCTTAGTACAAAAGGTTAAGTGAATTCCTACTGAGAAATGGTTTCCAAAGAGGTAAAGTAGACACAAATTTGTTCTTGAAATATTATGATCAAGATATTTTAGTTGTGCAGATATACATAGATGATAAAATGTTTAGTTCTACTAATGAAAGTTTTTGTCAAGAATTTTCTAAGCTGATGCTAGTAGAATTTGAGATGTCTCTCATGAGAGAACTAAATTTCTTCTTAGGACTTCAAATTAAACAAACTAACCATGGTATATTTGTTCGTTAAGAAAAACATACCAAATAAAGTTTGAAGAAATTTGGTTTTGAAAATTCCAAAGTATCATCAATTCGAATGAATTCATCAACCAGGTTAGATTTAGAAGGCAATGGTAAGAAAGTAAATGAGAAGCTACATCGTAATTTGATTGGCTCATTATTATATCTGACCACCTCTTGTCTTGATATTTTGTTTAGTATGTGCTTATGTACAAGATTTCAAAGTGATCCAAAAGAAACACACCTATCTATTGTAAAGAAAAATTTTAAGTATATCTACAATACTACAAATTTAGGAATCTAATATCCTAAAAATAATAATTTTGATTTGATTAGATATTCAAATGTTGCTTATATAAGCTGTAAAGTAGATTGAAAGAGTACTTCCAATACATGTCAATTTTTAGGGGACAAATTAGTTTCTTAGTCTTTTAAGAAACAAAATTCTATTGCCCTCTCCATAGCAAAAGTAAAGTATGTTTCTATTGGTATCTATTGTACTCAGCTTTTATGGTTAAAGCAACAATTGTTGGATTATAGGTTATCTTATAGAAATATTCCTATTAAACGTGATAATACAAGTGCTATAAACTTGACGAAAAATCCAGTTCATCATTCTCGATCTAAATATATTGAGATAAGACATCATTTCATAAGAGACCATATGAATAATTGAGATTGTCAATAGAGTTTGTACCAATTGATAATCAGTTAGTAGATATTTTCACTAAACCTCTTGAAAAATTCGTTTTGAATATATTAGGAATGAAATAGGGGTATGTAATCCTTTTTGTTGTAAAATTTATTTTAAAATATTGAAATTTCAGATGTAAAATACTAACTTATAAAATCTCAAAGAAATATTCTTTTTCTTCTATAGTGATTCTTTTTCTCTACATGTAATCAGGAGCATGAATTTTTTTATATGCCCATTAAAGCATGATTCTTTTTTCATGCTTAACAAAACTATAAGAACATTCTAAAGTTAAAATAACTTCCTCTCTCAAGATCTTCTCAAATGCATACCTCTTTATCTTTTCTCTTTTTTTAAATTCTTGTATCTCTCTCTATCAAGCCATGTAACTTAAAGATTCTACTAGATTTCAAATAGTTTTTTGTAAGTCTAGGAAAAACTCAAAACAGTTAATATGAACCTTGTAAATAAACCCTCTAACTCCATTAAAATGCCTCATAGAAACGTAACCGAGGCCTTTCCTAAGTCAAACCCTAACCTTCACCCAAACCCTATACCGAAACCTTGTTAAGATCAAGGTTCTGATCATACCATGGAGAATGTGGAAGGAAAGAGTAACTCAAAATGTAAGGCTTCTAAAGAAAAAACCCTTGAAGAAGAGAGAAAAAAGAGAGCCTCTCAAAGGAGAAAATTAGTAACAAAGGGTGTAAAAAGTTTTGATTTTGAAGTTTCTTCTAAGAAAATCAAGAAGAAACCTTCACGTAATCAAAAAAGGAAGCATTCTAAAGAAGATAAAAAAGAGAGTCAGAAAGATAAAAGGTAAACCTGTTCAATCAAATTATTTCAATTTTTCATACTTTTCAAGGAACGGTTTATACCTTAATAAGATAGCAAATTTACTAAGGTGTAGAAAATTGTATGAGTTAGATAAAGTTATGCATGGTGAAATTGTTATAGAATTTTATAAGAAGGTGGATTTCAACAAAAAGGATATGGTAAAATCTAAGATTAAAGGCAACAAAGTAGAATTAACCAGGAAAGATTTGATCAAATGCTTCTATCTGAAGGATATAAAAGATAATGCTGACCTAGTTAGTTTATTCAAAAGGGAGTTTTTTAATCTTTTGAATGAAGGAGTTGAAGTAATACTTAATAGGAATGTTTTCACATTTGACCCTAAGCTGATTGTGAGATTAATACATAAGATGATAGTAACTTGTATATGATAAAGGCATATTTTTCATGTTTTAAAAGTACAAATTAAGATAGAATTATTATAGATTTTATAGAAATCATTAAGAATTGGTACTTAATTATTTTCATTTGGATATTTCAGGAATTTGAGGATTTGAGAGTGGAATTACAGACGATTTAGAGGAATTTTAAGCAAATAAATGAAGTTTGTATTAATGCATGCAAATGGGAATTAAAGACAGCTGGCTTACAACTTATAAGCTTACACCGCCGACCTAAATGCCAGCCTTGCACTTACACCACCGACCTTCATTCAAAATGAAACTGCACGTGAGCCAACTTTAATTTTTCATATAAATAAATAGCTTATGTTTCATCGTTTAAGGGACTTAGAGACATACTTTTCCTAGACATTGAGAATTGTAGAATAGTTTTTAGATAAGTTTTGAAGAATTCTTTAGGAGAAGTGCTTTGATCATTGAGAAGATTTTTCTTTTGCTATAGAGACCAAGATTAAAGTTGCAATTGAAAATTATTTCTTTCCAATACAGAATTGTTGACATTTATTTCAATTATTTTTATGCAATTTTGTGAATTACTTATGCTTTCAATTATGAATTTCCTTACAATCTCAATCAATATTTCTATTTTTGTTTTCAAATCCATAGCTAACTAAAATTATTTGTGGGAATTGATGAAACCCTAAATAGTTAAGATGAGGATTGTGTTCATGTTATAGGATTAAGAGATATATGGATGATTCATGATTGCGATTTCTATGATTTCGATTATAATTATTCAATTAATTATAATTGTTAGAAACTTTAATGAGATAGAAGTTGATATAAGGTTTTTTAGAAGTTCTTAGTTGATTTGATTAATCAATGTAGAAGCAGAGTTAATTGAATTAATTAGAAATTATATAAAGGTTAATGCAATGTTTGGCAATTGATTATTCAGTACGACATTAGGGATAATTTATTAAGGGCATTAGACAATCATAGTATCAATAAATATATGATTATAATTTATTGGAAGATGCGAAAGCTGACTAATTAATTAAAGGTTTAAATCTTTAAGTTTTAAGGTATAATAATTTCACTTGAATAATCATATAGCTATTAATCTATATAAGATGATAACAATTCAATTTGTGTAATCTAAGGTGGATTCTATTTTCCTACAATTCTCAATTGATTGCTTAATTTTAGCTTTTTCATAGTTATTTTATTTTCAATAGTTTTAGAGTAATTATTAGATTAATTAATTTAATTTTAATTGCCTGAATGTTGATAAGAACTAGTATAGGATTAGTAATTTCTTAATCCTTGAGAAATTGACAACCTTACATTTCTATATTACTTGATTCCAACCTAGTATACTTACTAGAGTATTTGCGATTTATATATATATATATATATATATATATAGTTTAAGCAAATCAAGTTTTTGGCATCATTGCTAGGGATTGAAAATATTAAACTTTTTGGTTATGTTAGTAATTTAGGCACAGTTGACAACGTGTGTTATTTATTTATTTATTTTTATCTCTTTGAAAGTGTTTTATGTGCAGGAGCAAAAGTGCTAAAATTCTACTACTAAATTCAGAAATAGAGCGTAATTTGCATCGATTGAGATGAGAGAACAGAAGAAGAATAGACAAGATGGTAGGTAACAAGGGCAATAATCAAATATAAGGAGTTCTGCAAGCACTACGAGATTATACAATACCCATAGTAATGGGTTCAATTATAAGGAAGCCTACTATTCAAGCTAACAACTTTGAGTTGAAGCCATCACTTATTCAGATGGTTCAAACAAATCAGTTTAGAGGATATCCCAATGAAAGTCCTAACAAGCATATTGTAGGATTCCTTCAATACTGCAATGTAGCGTAGATGAACAATGTGATAGACAAGGTTATCAAATTACAGCTATTTCCCTTTTCACTAAGGGATAAGGTTAGAGCTTGGTTTCATTCACTACCACAAGAGTCTATCACCACCTGGGCTGATCTTTCATCGAAGTTCTTAAGGAGATTTTTCCCACCAGCTAGGACCACAAAATTAAGAAACAACATCACCAACTTTACCAAGTTTAGTGGTGAGTCACTTCATGAAGCATAGGAGAGATTCAAGGAGGGGATAAAAAAATGCCCACATCATGGCTTGCCAAACAATCTCTTGATTGAGATCTTCTATCTCAGTTTAGACAAGACATTGAGGTTCCTAGTTGATGCTATAGCTAGAGGTACTCTGATGGGAAAGATGTATAATGAAGCAAGCGCACTAATAGAAGAAATGGCCTCCGATGCACGAAACTGGAAAAACGAAAGAAGCAAGTTAAGAGTAGCAACAACCAGTAACAATAGCACTGTCTCTCAATTAATGGCTCAAATAGCAGCTCTCATTACTCAGGTAAGCAAACTCACCTCAACACAGTCTTTTAATGCCAACCCTATTTTTTTTTTTTTAAGTTATGTTCAAGACTACATTCGACTCTTGAGTACTTAAATAGGAATCACGTAGCTCTAACCAGTGGAGAATGGGTAAATTTTGTCAACAATTTTCAATGTGACAATTAAGGACCATATTCGAATACATATAATCTTGGGTAGTATAATCATCTAAATTTTTCATGGAGAAATGAAAACAATGCATTCCAACCACCACTTGGATTCCAAAAGTAAGGTCCTGCTTAAAATGCTCTACCTCAACAAAATCAATCTAGAATGGAAGAGCTCATGTTGAGCTATATGCAAAAGACCGACACCTTGCTACATAATCAACAAACAACTATTTGAAACCTAGAGAATCAGATAAATCAAATTTCTCCACAATTGAGCAATATACCATCAAGGTCTTTACCTAACAATACTAAAGAGAATCCTAAAAGTGTTAATGCTATTATGTTGAGGAGTTGAAAAGCATTGGAAATAGTAGGTAGACGAATTGAAGAATAGGTAGAGATTCTAAAAGTAGAAAAAGGGAAGGAGGTAGAAGAGAAACCAACGTAGAAGTCACCAGCAGTGAAACCATATATCCCTCTAATCCCCTTTCCAGGAAGATTGAAGCAACAGCAGCTAGACGCTCAATTTGCCAAATTTCTAAATGTCTTCAAGAAGCTACAAATCAACATTCCTTTTGCAGAAGCACTAAAATAGATGCCTTCCTATGCCAAATTCATGATGGATTTGCTCACTAAGAAGAGAAAGATTGATGGGAACAAACTAACAATGCTTATAAGGGAGTACTCCATGATCCTTTAGAAAAATTTATCTACCCTACCTTGAAAACAAAGAGATCAGGGGAGTTTTACTGTTCCTTGCATTATAGGAAATTTTCATTTTGATAAGGTTCTTATTAATTCAGGTGTAAGTATAAATTTAATTCCCTTGTCTATTTTTAGGAAGTTGGGACTTGAAGATTGTAAGGAGACTCATGTCACCTTATAACTTGCTGATAGGAGTATAAAATTGTAATGGTTGTGCTATGGGTGAAGTGGTGAGGCTTATATGCATGTAAAAAGGGTTGAGCCAAACCCATGTGGGACAATCCCTTACACCGTGCTAGCAGTGGTACCCACGGGTCTGAAGTACCCAGGAAGGGGAATTGGGCAGGTACTACTGTGAGACGGCAACGCTGAGAAGGAGCCACATGAACAACACCCAACCCTTTTTACATGCATATAAGCCTCACCACTTCACCCATAGCACAACCATTACAAAAATACCCAAAGGGTATTGTTGAGAATGTCTTGGTAAAGGTAGATAAATTTATCTTCCTAGTTGACTTTATAATCCTAGAGATGGAAGAAGATAGAGAGGTACCCATGATCCTGGGCAGATTATTTCTTGCAACAAGTAAGGCGTTGATAGACGTGGAATAGGGTAAATTGACTTTAAGAGTTATGGATGATAAGGTAATGTTTAATGTTTATGAAGCTATAAAGCATTTTGATGATTGCATATCCTGTTACACTATTGACATGTTTGATGAGATTACCTATGAGTCTATAGAAAAAAAAGTAGGATTAGATACTATAGAATTAGTTCTTAGGGATTTTGGATGATTGGAGCGATGACGATGAGCCTGAAGAAGAAGGTAGGGAATAGGTGTTAGAAATCAAAGCTCAATACTATGAAGAACTTAGCACCAATGAGTAGAAGTGAGTTCCATCATTGACATAACCTTCGATGCTTGAACTTAAACCTTTACCTAGTCATTTAAAATATGCATATCTTGGAACAAATAATACTTTTCCAATAATTATCTCCTCCTCTTTGATAGGTGACCAGGAGAAACAACTTCTAGTAGTTCTAAGAGAGCACCAAGAAGCCATTGGGTAGACCTTTGCCAATATGAAGAGGATTAGTTCCTTAATTTGTACTTACAAGATATTGCTTGAGGCTGAGTGTAAACCCACAGTATAACCATAAAGACGACTCAACCCAACTTTCAAGGAGGTAGTGAAGAAAGAGGTACTCACGTTACTGGATATAGGTATTATCTACCCTATCTCAGATAGTAAGTAGGTTAGTCCCGTTCAAGTAGTGCCAAAAAAGGGTAGCATGACTGTGGTTAAAAATGAGGTTAATGAGTTAATCCCTGTACACACTGTGACCAAGTGGAAAGTTTGCATAAATTATAGAAAACTGAATGATGACATACGTAAAGACCACTTCCTCCTCCCTTTCATAGTTCAGATGTTAGAAAAACTTTTAAGGCATGATTATTATTGTTGTTTAGATAGATATTCTAGTTGCAATCAAATTCATATCACACTTAAGGACCAAGAGAAAACTACTTTTACATGTCGTTATGGCACTTTTGCCTTTAAGAGAATGCCCTTTAGTCTCTATAATGCACCTGCGACTTTTTAAAGATGCATGATGTTGATATTTTCTAACATATTAGAAGATTTTATCTAAATATTTTTGGATGACTTCTCTATTTTTGGGAAGTCATTTGATTCATGTCTAACTAATTTAGGCAATGTGCTTAAAAGGTACAAAGAGACTAATCTACTTCTAAATTGGCAAAAATGCCATTTTATGATAAGATAAGAAATAGTCTTAGGTCGTAAGGTGTCAAAAAAGGGGATTGAAGTTGATAGAGTCAAAGTGGAGATAATAGAGAAGTTGCCACCACCTATTTCAGTCCAAGGAGTCAAGAGCTTCCTAGGGCATGCTGGCTTCTATAGGAGATTTATCAAGGACTTCTCCAAAATCTCTAGACCTCTTTGTAATTTATTTGAAAAAGATTCTACCTTTGTTTTTTTACGACAGTTGTTTACAAGCATTCAATCTATCAAAGGAGAAGCTTACTTCAGCACAGGTGATTGTTGCACCAGATTGGGAGCTTCCTTTCGAGATGATGTGTGATGCTAATGACTATGCTGTAAGAACAGTACTTAGGTAGAGGAGAAGTAAGTTATTCCATGCTATATATTATGCAAGTAGAACTTTAAATGAGGCGCAAAGAAACTATGCCATGACAGAGAAATAACTTTTAGTAGTTACATTCGCTTGTGATAAGTTTAGGCCTTATCTCATAGGTTCTAAAATCATAGTATACATAGACCATACTGCTTTGAAATATTTGTTTGCTAAAGCTAATGCTAAACCTAGGTTTATTCGATGGATCTTATTGCTGTAAGAATTTGACCTTGAAATTAGAGATAAAAAGGGAACTGAAAATGTAATTGCCAATCATTTATCTCGATTACAATTGAAGTGTTTAGAGGCACCTATTAATAAAAAGTTCCCTGATGAACAATTGTATGCAGTAAAGATTCGAGGATTAGCTTGGTATGTTGATATACTTAATTACCTAATTAGTAAAATCATGCCATACGGTTTCTCATTTCAAAAAAAAAAGAAGTTTTTACATGACGTGAAATTTTATTTCTGGGATGAATCGTATCTTTTTAAAAGTTATGCTAATTAAGTAATTAGACGTTGCGTGCTTGGAATAAAATAGCTTAGTATAATTCATCATGTCATTCTAACGAAGCAGGAGGCCACTTTGGTGTGGAAAGAACTACAGCTAAAATTTTGTCTTGTGGATTTTATTGGCCTAGTTTGTTTAGTGATTGTCAGAATTATGTTGTGTCTTGTGCTCAATGCCAAAAGATCAGGAATATTTCTAGAAGACATGAATTACCATAAAAGAGTATTCTAGTAATTGAGTTTTTTGATGTAAGGGGAATAGACTTCATAGGCCCTTTCCCTTTATGTTTTTCAAACAAATATATACTTCTAGTAGTAGATTATGTTTCGAAATGCGTAGAAGCAATAGCTCTACAAACTAATAATACTAGAATGGTAATTAAATTTTTGAAAAAGAACATTTTTTCCATGTTTGAGGTACCCAGGGCTATTATAAGTGATGGGGGTTCGCATTTTTGCAATAGGCAATTTCAAAAACAATTAACAAAATATGGAGTCACTCATAAAGTTGCCACCCATATCATCCACAAACTTGTAGGCAAGTTAAAGTTTCCAATAGGGAGATAAAGCATATCCTAGAAAAGACTATCAATGCATCTAGGAAAGGCTGGTCTCTAAAACTCGATGATGCATTATGGGCTTATAGGACAACTTTTAAAACCCCTATAAGAATGTCCTCATACAAAATTATTTATGGTAAATCATGTCAACTACCTATAGAGCTCGAGCACAAGGCTTTTTAAGCCATAAAATTCCTTAATTTTGATTTACAAACTATAGGTGAAAAACGGTTACTCTAATTGAACCAACTAGACGAGATCAGAAAAGAAGCTTATGAAAACACTAAGATCTACAAGGAGAGAGCCAAGCGATGGCATGATAGGAACATTCAATAGCAAGAGTTCGTACGTAGTTAGAAAGTGTTATTATACAACTCTCAACTGAAATTGTTCTTAAGTAAGTTAAAATCTCGATAATCTGGACCATTTAAAATAGCTAATGTTTTTCCTTATGGTATAGTTGAGTTAAAGGCAAGAGACAATCACGCTTTTAAGGTAAATGGTTATCTCCTCAAACATTATTTTAAAGGAGAAAGCATGGATAGTGAAACCATTATGGTGGTGAGTAAGGACCTACAGTAAGATAGGAAAAGTTGGGCTAGCGACTATAAACTAAGCGCTTCATAGGAGGTAACCTATGTCTAACCAAATTTAATTTTTTTTATTATTCTTTTTATTCATTATTAGTCAATTTTTATTTATTTATAAAAAAAAAAATTAGGCTGGCCATTGGTATGAAGGCTCCTAGCCTAAAGAAAAAAAAAAGGAAAAGCATGAAATTTGAATTCAAGGTTGCCGACCTATCAGCTGGCTTACCCATATACACCAACAATGTATGCCGCTGGCATATATATGTAAGTGCCAGCGTATAATGCTTTTAAAAGTATGTCCATCAGTTTTCTCTCTCTCCTCACTCTTTTTTTTTCTCTCGAATTCTCTCTTTAGGTTTTCTCTCTCTCTTTAGACTTCTCTCAAACTCTCTCTCTCTCATACACCTACAACCTCATGTACTCACTCTCTTTACTTCTTTTTACACAAATTTCCATTCTTCTTTACAGATCTATGATCTTGCATCCACCATGCCACTTAAGAAGATGCAATCGAGAAAGAAACAGAAGACAGCAATCACTTCATCATCCAAAAGTTTAGGTAGCAATCTACTTTCACATTAAGAGTATACTAGGGAGTAAAGGAGGAAGCTATAACGAATGACATTCACGAATCAACAGTATCTAGATTAGACTATTTTGCAAAAGTATGGAATGGACGATAGAATCTAGCAAATGATTCCTGAAAGAATATGGTTTCGGTTATTTGAGGTAAAAGAACCCACTTATAGAAATGTAGCCATTGATTTTTTATCCACTTTACAATTGGAGAGAAGTGGGCGTATGTCCACTTTTACATTTCAGGTTTATGGAGAAATTCATGTCATTGAATTAAGCCAAATTGGCTATTTTCTAGGTTTATATGAAGAAGAGGAAGTCAATTTACCTAACTCTTGGCCTAGTGATATGTTTGCTGAGTGATTTTGGTTCTAGTTGATTCATCCCAAGCAGGATGATTTTGTACCTTCAAAGTCGCTTGCCATAATTTTCTCAGTAATGGAGCACAGGCTACTCTACCTTATCCTTGCTTATATTCTCAACTATAAGAAGACCAGCCAGAGTAAGGTAACCAGTTTTGACATGTTTTATCTATACAGTATGATTTATGGATATTAGATAGATCTAGGAGTAAAGATAGCAAATTTTATCTATAGACAAATTGATGATCCTAGGACATAGGTTATCTTTTGTGGTGGGTATATTACTACATTATTGAAGAGTATGGGGCTTTTTCACAAGCTAAAGGGGGACGATGGTATCTCATGTAAAATTATTTATACTGCACCATTTAGGGGTTGGGGATTGGTCAAGATAAATAATAGGCCCCATTTTGTTGATGAAGAGGATATTCTTGAAAATCCTCATCCTACTGCTAGAGCATCTACTTTATCATCCTCTAGATAGCAATTATGAACAATTGAGTGCTAAAATTAGAGAACTCCAGGATGAAACTAGGAAAGAAAGGAAGAAGAATAAGAAGTTCTAGACTACTATGTTTAATATGTTGAAGTTTGCTATCTCATGTTTTTAGCCAACAGCTGTAGAGTAGTTCCATTATAAGACTTCTATTGCAGAGAGTAGCAGCATTGACAAAGAGTTAAATATTTACATGCTTTTCTGATCTTTTCTTTTTGTTCAGTACCCATCTGTTTGGGTAACTCTAGATCATTAGCTATACTATGTACTTTTCAGTACACTTTTATGTTATCTTTGCTATTTCATGTTTCTTTGTGTTTAATGAAACAGGACAGATATGAATTTTATGATAGCAATGATCTTATGCTTAGAATTTTCATTGTTGTTGAAAGTTTGAATCTAAGGGAGTACTAATTTTTCATTTCTTATTGCTACGAATTTTTATCTCCTCTTACATATTGAATAGAAGACAGTGTAGGCACTATCTATCCTATAGTAGGGGAAAAGAATTATAGGAAATGAAAATATCAATTTTGATGCCGGTTTTTCTTTACATATAGTTATACTTTCCTATCAGCTTGAATTTTACTTGTTCTAAAATTTTTAGTTTTGAATTTAGAGATTATACAAAGAAATTGTTGATAGCATCTGATTGTGATTTGAATAATTGACTCACTAAAGTGCCCTACTCACCAACGTTGAGATTTTTATACTCAGCTAAAATTAATTAGTCAATTCTTTAGGAAGCTAATTTACCTAAGCTTTTAGCCTTAGAATTTGAAATTTAAAAGTTGGTCAAGTCCTTAGGTGAAAAGTAAGCAACTTCACTTCTATGCAAGGTTAATTAGTATATGGTCTTTTTAGTTGTTCTAATAGCACTTTAACACTTAGTGAAAGAGGTAAGTGAAGCTTTGAACTTAGTGATTCCTATAAGAGAAGTTTAAAAAATTTTAATGAGCATTCAAAAAATGATGAAATGAGAGCCTTTATTCCAATAACTCAAAAAATTGAGTTAAGAGTATCCTAACTTGAATATTAAGGTGAGGAAGAGTTTGTAAGGGTCCCTTTAAAACTTGGACATTTGGGTGATGAACCTGAGATGTGCCAACTCAATGCACTCATTATAATGAGAGGGGCAAGGCAAAAGTTTAGTATTTGAACTAGAAAAAAAAAAAATAAAAATAAAAAGGGGAATGTAAAATGGAAATTTGAATACAATTCAAGAAATCAATTAAGGCTTATAATAAAAAGGAAGAAAATCTAGGGATAAAGCAGATACCATATTCTTTCACTACTTTATTAATTTGTTTGTCAAAATAATTAGAGAGATAATATGTTTGCTAATAGCTGTAAAGTTTAAATGGGTGTTTTTCCTTTTAGGACTGAGTATCTACTTTTGAAATAGAAATCTTAAGTTAAACGCTTAAATTAAAATTTGTTTTCTCTAGAATAGTTGATTAATTTCAATTGTAGTACTCTAATCACATATTCGAATTGGTTAAAGCAATGGGCATTATAAATTAGTGAGTTTGAAAATGTGAAATATCATATGTCTTGGATTAACAATTGGAAAATTTCTATTTTCAATGATAGTTTTATTTAGTTCTGTTGATTTTACTTGAGGACAGGCAAAAGTTCAAGTGTGGGGGAGTTGATAAAGGTATATTTTTCAAGTTTTAAAAGTGAAAATTAAGATAGAATTATTATAGATTTTATAGAAATCATTAAGAATTGGTACTTAATTATTTTCATTTGGACATTTCAAGAATTAGAGGATTCAAGAGTGGAATTATGGACGATTTAGAGGAATTTTAATCAAATAAACGAAGTTCAAATCAATGCATGCAAATGGGAATTAAAGGCAGCCGGCCTATAACTTATAAGCTTGCATCGCCAGTCTTTGATGGCTACGCTGTTGGCTTTTGATGGCTATACTATCGACCTTGCGCTTACACTGCTGGCCTTCATGAAAAAAAAAAAACTTCACACAAGCTAACCCTAATTTTTCATATGAATAGCTTATTTTTCATCGTTTGAGAGACTTGGAGACATACTTTTACTTAGACATTGAGAATTGTAGAATAGTTTTTAGATAGTTTTTGAAGAATTCTTAGGGAGAAGCGCTTTGATCATTGAGAGGATTGGAACAAATCACCTCGTACAGCAATTGTCAAATGACTCAAACTTGACAAAGAAACAAATTAGGATTAGCTTGGTTTGAGTTTTCTAAAATTCAAATATTTGGTTCCTATTTTCATGAGATATTTTTCGAACAACAAAATTGATTATGTTTGAATCTAATTTGCTTAGAAAAAATCAGGAAATAGCCATTTTCTAGCTGTTACATAGAAGGTCGATCCAAGATAGATAAAAGTTCTACAAAATTGATAGGGTAAAGAAAAGATAAGAACCAAAATTCAAATTTCTCTCGTAAACACTATCAGAAACTCTATTAGAAAGAAAGCGAAATCAGTTTTCATTATTTCATTGTTATTGATTTTGTGCTAAAGTTGTAAAGGAATATTTGTTTATATTATCTCACTTTCCTTATAAAAGTTATTGACATTGTAATATGAGTGTGAGAAGATTAAAAAGTTCTTTGAGTCCTACAAATAGCTTAGGAAGAAGCTAGTGGGATATGATAGAAAAGTAACTAGATATCCTTTTAATCTCTTATTGATCTTTGTTTGTTTAATAGATTGGACTAGTAGAACAACATTGGTGAAGAGGACTAGGTCCCTAATAGTAGAGCTAGAAGAGAGCGATAGGCAAAAGGCCAAAGCTCTATAAATCTTTTGCTTGATCTTCTTTCTCCCTATTTATGTACTTTCTAAACTTTATTGTTTGTATTGTTATTATTCATGTCTTAAGTTAAAGAATCAATTTCTAACTACTTATCACACCATTTAAGCTATTAAGAGACCAACATCTATTATATCAATCTACCCTTGTGCTAATTCTTGTTGAAGTAGAGAGTAAGTATAGGGTAGTAGATCATTGATAAGAGACTAAGAGGTAAATGTCTGTAAATCAAGTACTAAGTAGGTTGAATGGGGAAAGGTAGGTGAAGTTTGTCATTGAATTTAAGTAGTAGAGGGGGTGATCAAATCTCTAATCTTGTCAATTTCACTGTGTTCACTTTTTTATTTTAATATTTTTTGTTGATGAATTTTGGGAATTGGAATTATCCTGCAAAGACAAGAAAATCACTTGGTACCAAGGCTAGTCCGATGCGGCTACTCCGATGCCTAAGTCAATAACTAGGAATGAGGAAAGTAAAGTAAGTGGTTAAGAGTTATCAGATGTCTCTTATAGAGTTTCATTCCCATATTTATAGGACACTGTCGTATTTGAAGGAGCAGTTATCAGAATAATTGTCAAGACACATGGAAGCTTCTTGATTAGATACCTTCCTTGAAATGTAGGGAGAGCAAGCAGTTGTGTAATATAATCGTGCTTATAATAGCTGTTCATACCATGAATATGAATTCAAATCAGGAATGGATTTGTATTACTCGGTAAAATGTCGAGAATGTCAATTACCCAGTATGTTGATAGTCGAATGAATAGGAAGTAAAGTTAATGCTTGTCAAGTTAGGTAAACAAAAGCTGACTATCAACATTTTCCCCCCAACTCCTGTGTTTGAGGATTCGACAAAGGGAGTATACATAATACATTAGAGGCTAAGTAGCGAACAATTATTTAGATGTTAAGCAAAGTGGGAGCAAGATGGTTTGCATCCTAATCGAAAAGTTGTAAATTTCAAATTCTCGCCTATTCAAGGAACTAAAAAGTAAGAGGCATAACACCTGTCGCTACAGTCATCATTACGTTGTAGACCTAATAACTATTAGAAAGTTGTCAACCATCGGATTTCTGTCTCGAGACACGCATCAACAATCTATGCCATTGTCAAATTAGGGCATCATTACTGTTAGAAAAATACTTACAATTACGAAGGTGAGTTTTTTGTATTTAAAGGACTGTTCATAATCAAAATACATTTCTCTAGTTGCATCTCAAACTTTCATTTGCTTTCTCATCTTCAATCTCATATTCTTCAACTTCTATGATATCATTTCTCATAACTATTTAGTTATGGTTTGTAACGTAGTCCTTTAACTTGTCTTCTTTGATTCTGAAGTGACGGAAACTGAGGCCACCATCCTCCATACACCCCCACCCCCCATATAAGGAGTAAGATAGTGTGTTCCTTTAGTAGCTTAACCGACAGTGTTGAGGAAAGGTGGGATAAACTCACTTGAATAAACGCTTTGGTTGTAGATAATTATCTAGAGGACAAAGAAGGGAGATCCTTGGTGAAATATTTGTTTAACAACATAGCTTACTTCTATGACTCTCTAGATAGAATTACTAGTTCTACCGATAGATTCCTTGTAATGAAATACAACTAGTACAGGCAAGACCTTCCTAGAATGTAGAATTTGAGGAAGCCGAGAGAAGAGGAGAGGGTATGTTTCCCAAGAGAGCGCAAACTCCACATATACCTAAAGTATTTGGATTTTGGGTTGCACTTCCCTTTCTCAGCATTTGTGAAGGGCTTCTTCAACTACTTTAGAGTCAAACTGAGTATGTTCTTACCTAACACATACTAGCTTCTAGTGGCTTTTTAGATAGTTAGTGAAATAGTTGAAGTCAGGGCTAAGCCTCAATTGTTTTGATATTTCTTCACGATTAGGAAGCAGCATAACGGGTGGCACTTTACCGCTGCAAGGCACGGGCATAAGTTCATGAATGGGTTAGAGTCTAAGGTCCACAAGTGGCATGAAAAATTTGTATTGATAGTGTATGATGAGGAGTTAGACTTTTGGACTCGATGGACTAATCCAATCTACATGAATGATATAGAATTGATGCCTAGTGATGTAACAGTTGTGAAGAAAATTCAAGAAAGGAAGAGGAACAAAATGTTCTTTTGAGATGCTGAGAGAATTATATGGAATTATGAAAGCAAAGAGCAAATCTTTTCTAAAAAAGAAGGTATGCTAATGAGTTATTGCCATGCTAAGTACAGCTATAAGGGGGAAACCGTTCTCGTGACTCGAGGGGGAAATTGTTGCTACAAAGCATTGCTTGGCATGAAGAATGTAAGTTTATTCTTTTCCTTTATGTTAATATTAACTTATTTGCTCATGTTGTAGATATAGGCGTTAGCGAGGTAAATCCTACCAAGCTACTAGCATAGGTTAAAGCTAAGAAATCTAAAACTGATAAAAGGGCAAGCACCATAGCCACTACCACTCAACTTGCTATTGTAAAGAAAACGGCAATGGAGGATACGGAAAAGCAGGTGGTAACATAGAAGAAAAGCTCCCGACTGGCTAAGAGGCGAAAGGAGGGTGAGAAAACAGTATTGGATAAGGTTGCTCATTTTGGTGAGCCTCCGATTGGAAGTATTCAACTTACTGCCAAGTTGAGAAAGGTCAGTTGAGAGACCCAACCACATAGTGAGGCCAAAGATGCCACTACTACCAAGGGGTCGTTGTTAGTGTTGGAGGCGGTACTAAGTACTGATAAGAGACTAGGGAAGGAACTTACTAACTAACTACCTACAGAAAGGTCTAAGGGTTCGGATAGGAGGACGAAAGAGGCAATGCAGTTGAAAGCTCTTAGCATCAACAATGCCAAATTTGTTGCCAACAAGGAGGTTGACGAGTACTTTGTCCCATGTTGGAGCAACAATGTTTTAGATACCGACTTGGCTTTGGGAAACAAGACAAAATCTTTAGCCTTAATGGAAGGAATTATTCTTTCGAAGGAAAAAAATATTACTAAGAAGGATATCAATAGGGTCGACAGTTGCAATAAGGCCCATATTGCGGCCAAGTTGTATGACGTGAGTATCCATATCCATCTTTTAACTGTTGTATTTACTCAATTGCTAGTATGCCTTTTCCTTTTTATATAAGCAGCCACATTCTAATAGCTTTGGATGAGGCCAATAAAGAAACTAAGAAGGTAAGATCCAAAGTAGTCTTCATGTATTTTATGGAGTCACTTCTAGTAATCATCATACTAAATGAAATTGTTACAGAAAATCGAGGATGCATACAATGCCCCCAAAGCCTAGACTACTACTACCAAGAATGCTAGGATAAGAGTCGAGATGGAGGCAAGAAAGCTCCCAGAAAACCTTATTGTCAAAAAGTTGGCACATACCCTTATTGCTGATGAAGTCTCAAGCTTGAAGGCCAAAATTGAAAAGCAATACAAGGAGTTTAAAGACTTAAAAGAGGAGTTGTATAAGAAGAAAGAAGAGTAATGGGGGTTGGGCCAAACTCTTTGCACGATGAGCAATAAGGAAGATAATATTAGAATGCAGATTAAAGAGTTGGAGACCAATAACTTGAACTTACAAAGTCATGTTGCCAAGTTGGAGGAGACTGTGAAAAGAGGACTCTCTATTGAAGAGGCACTCGATATAGTCACTCCTAGTCGGCAATACGAGAGACTTCTATAGAAGAAGTTGTTGGAAGGGGTCTAAGTAGCAAGAGAGGAGATCCTGAAGCTTTACCTTTATTACGATCTTTCATGCCTTGACTTTGTCAATGTTGATGATAAAGTTAGCAATTGCAACAAAGGTGACCACGATGAGTTAGGTGCTGAGATAGTTATGAAGGGTAATAACAAAGCTTGTATGGAAGATATAGGGGAAGATAAAGAACATCGATCAAAATTAATCCCCTATGAGCGAAAAGAGAAATTTGCTGACTCTAAGACCCTATGTGTCGAGAAAGAAGCTTACTTAGAGAAAGTCCTAGCCTCAGATCCAAAAATCACTTCTACTAACTGTAAGAATAGGCCATAGGATTTTCTTTGTATTCTTTATACATTGCAATCTCTCATGTAACTGTTGAATGAAATATCTTTCATATAATAGGCCGAGTATTTATAACTACATTATTGAATGAAATATCTTTCATTGAACTATTTCTAGTACATTTTATTTCACGTACCGCACTTTCCTGACATGTATGATATACGCATTTTATTTCACATGTTCTTATTTGTTAGCATGTTTTATTTCACATAATAAGTATTTCTCAACATGTTTTATTTCATATGCCCAATTTGTACATCTTTATAGACATTATCTATTAGCCATTTGAGGTGTGGACTACTCACATTACTCGGTTGTAAGATTAATTTGTGTAGTTCGTTAACTACAATAGGCTAGAACTTAAGTTAGTTCGTTTGCAGTACAGTCTAAAACTCATTAACTCGGTAATCATAAAAAGATCAAGAAACATAATAAGACTTCAAACAATTCTCATAAAAAAGTAGACTATCATCTTATAAGCAAGTAGGTTGTTGCCTTACAAATAAGTGGAGACGAACATCATCCAAATGATCAATTGAAATATAATTTCAAATTCTTGGTCTTCCATGCTTGAGAGATGATTGATCTATCCAATCTTTCTAGTCAATAAACCCCCTTGTCAATGACTTCTCAAACCTTGACAAATTCTTTCCAATTCGCATCGAGCTTCCCTTAACTCACTCATATGCCAATTGCTTCCGTCTTTCGACAAACTAGATCTTTAGGTTGAAAAACCTTGTGCTTTACTTTCTGATTGTAATACCATGTCGCTCTATGTTGATATGCCGTAACCCTAGCTCTTACAATATCTTTGATTTCATCAATGGTGCCCATATTTGTCATTAATCTAACTTAATTAACCATTACATTGAAGTTCTACATTCATAGATTAAGCAAATCCAAGTCATCAGCAATACGGCTTCCATACCGAATGCTAGCTTGAAGGGAGTCTCCCTTATCGCAGTTCTGCAGGTGGTTCGGTACCCCCATAAGACATTTGGCAATTCATCAGCCCATTTTGCCCTAACTTAATCAACTTTCCTTCTTAAGCCATATAAGATGATATTGTTTACGGCTTCAACTTATCCATTCATCTAAGAGTGTGCTATAGACATATAGTTTAGGCGAATGTCATACTTCTCACAAAATGCTCAAAACTTGTTGTTGTCAATATGGGCCATTATCCATGATTATCATGTAAGGAACTGTGAATCTTGATATTATGGAATTGAAAACAAATGCTTCCACTTTTTGCTCGGTGATCTTCGCCACTACCTTAGTCTTTGCCCATTTGGTAAAGTAATCTATGACAATAATGACGAATTGTCGCTAGGTAGTAGATTTCGGAAAGGGTCTTAAAATATCTAACCTCCATTGGGCAAAAGGCTAAGGGCTAAATAGGTTGCATAACTTAATTGTAGGCACATGACTCGTGCTTCTAGCATTAAGGATAGTGTTGAACAACTTTCTTTGCATCTTCTCTCATAGTTGGCTAATAATAGCTACATT
This sequence comes from Lumnitzera racemosa, assembly GCA_024138005.1. NCBI lineage: Eukaryota > Viridiplantae > Streptophyta > Magnoliopsida > Myrtales > Combretaceae > Lumnitzera > Lumnitzera racemosa. The sequence continues at coordinate 77,830,985 of JAMXBC010000008.1, forward strand.
GTAGTGCTCTAACATACATTGTCTGCTCGTTTACATGGTTATTGCATACAATGCCATGCAGTTTGGATAACACCCTTTGGGCATCTCTTAGATAGGGTTATGATATGCTGCCTTTGTCCAGTTGACCATCAATCAGCATGTAATTCGTGGCTTAGTAAACCAATCTTCACCATCCTTTCTTTTCATTAAGGAGAATACCATCTCTCAAATAATCTATTAGGGGATTCATCCAAGATTCTTCTTTTGGGTAAGGAGTCAATTCAAAGCTCTGCAAAAGAGTGGATAAACTTTCCTAAGGAAGAAATTCAACAAAAAGTTTGTCGCTAAAGTTAAGGAATGCCATGCTAGCTAATTTTGATAACTTATCGGCAAAAATATTCTTCCTCCTCGGAATCTTATGGATGGAAAAAGATTGAAATTCTTTTACGAGCTTTCATACCACCAAAAGGTACTTTCTCATCTCATCTTCCGTTACCGCATAACTTCTTGTAACCTGATTCTCCACCAATTTTGAATTAGAGAACACTTTAAGTTTCTTGGCACTAATCTCTTTTGTCAGTTTCAGTTTGACAATTAAAGCTTTATACTATGCTTCATTATTATTGGTTGGGAATCTGAAATTTAAAGTATAATGAACTTTGACATTGTGGGGGCCTTGAAGAACAAGGCCTGCACCACTTCCTTCTCTCATAGAAGAACCATCCACATAAAGGAACCAAATAAGTTTCTTGGCTACCCCCATACAATATTCTTCATTAGTGAATTCAGCTACAAAAACTACCAGCACTTAATCCTTCAGTATCGTTCTAGGTTTGTACTGTACACCATAGGCATTTAGCTCTATGACATATTTTATCATCCTCCTAAAGGAGTCAGGGCATTGTAATGCTTGTTGTAATGGTTGATTAGGGAGCACTATGATCTAGTGAGCCTCAAAATATGGCTTCAACTTCCTTACCAAGAGAACCATTGGTAGAACAAATTTCTCAATTTTTATGTATTGAAGCTCTTGCCCTTACAAAACATAACTCACGTAATAAATGGGTCGATGCTCTTTGCCATAAATCTGAACCAATAAAAAGGAAAGAGTTCAGCTGCTAACTAATAGATATAAATATAGACTCTCTCTTAAGACAAGTGTCAAGTGTATTAGTGGTGACATAACGAATTCTTTAAGCTCATTGAAAGCTCTTTTACAATCGTCAGACCAGTTGAATTCTTTTGGATTCTTTAGGATTTTAAAGAATTATGCACACCTATCTGCACTCTTTAACACAAACCTATTGAGGGTGGTAATTCCCCTGATGAGTTCTTGCACTTCCTTGACTATACAAAGGGATTTCATGTTTTTTATTGCCTCAATTGTTCTCGAGTTAGCCTTACGTATCGGTGACCATGTATCTTAAAACTTTTCTTAAGATCTTGCCAAAGATGCATTATTGTGGGTTAGGTTTCATGTTGTATCTCTTTAGTGTAGCAAATGTCTCCTCAAGGTCAGCAAGATGTCGATCCTCCTTCACAATCTTCACAATCATGTCATTAACATATACTTTGATGTTTCTATGAATCTAGAGTTTGAACATCTTGGCAACAAGCCTTTAATAGGTTACACCGGCGTTTTTCAACCTAAAAGGCATCACTGTATAACAATATGTTCCAAAATTGGTAACAATAGACATATGGACTTCATCCTCCTTATCCATCTTAACCAAGTTATAACTAAAGAAAGCATCCATAAAAGAAATTAATGCATGTGCAGTGGTTGAATCTACTATTTAATCAATTTTTGATAGTAAGAAACAATCCTTGAGATAAACCTTGTTGAGATCCATAAAGTCTATGAACATTCGCCACTTTCCGTTAGACTTCTTGACTAGTACATAATTGGCTAGCTAAGTTAGATAAGGCTCTTCCTGAATCAATCTTACCTTTAATAACTTCTAGACTTCTTCTTCTGTTGTTGCTTGTCTCTTTAGTACAAAATCCCTTTTCTTTTGTTGGACCACCTTCACATTGGATCAATTCGGACCTTGTATATCATAACTTCTCTCAAGATACCTAATATGTCTAAAAGGGACCATGTAAACATGTCAGCCTTAGCTTGCAAGAAGTTAATCAAACTTTGTCGAATATCTACCAATAAGGGTTTCCTTATCCTCGTAGTTTTCCCAAGGTCATCTTCAAAAGAAATTTCCTCAATATCACACTCAACATTCTTTATGTTGACTAACTTGCCTTTTTGATAGGTTTATTACTAAAATACCTCTTCTTGTCTTAGGTTTATCATATATAAGGACCTTATCAGTTGCTGGTTCCCTTTGCATATGCCGACTCTCGTAGGAGTGGAGAACTTGGCCTTAAGATGTAAAGTTGAAGGGACAATGCCAAATAGATACTAATACGATAGTCCCATGATCATATTGTATGGTGACCAACATTTGATGATAAGAAAGTCCACTTTATCCTCTATAACTTGTTCATCATCACCAATCTATATTGGCAAAAAAATTACTCCGACTACTTAGATTGGTTGATTGTTGAAGGCATATAGATCATACTTATAAGATCTTAACTATGCTTTAATCTTGGGTCTCATCTAGTCGAACGCATGCTGAAAAATGATATTTGCTAAACTTCGAAGTCAACATTATGTCAACAAGAATCTTCTTGACTTCGAAGTTAGTAACTATTGCACTGATAACAAATGTGTCATCATACGCCCTTTGGATTCCCTCAAAGTCTTCTTCTACGAAAGAAATTGTGTTTTTCATCCTAACCTTCTTATCTTGAATGTTGCAGACATAATTTTTGGCATTCATCGAGCTCGAAGAGCTTAACTAGACTACAGTAGGTCTACCAACAATGGTATTGATCACTTCGTTAAGTGCTCTGCTAGAATTCACATCCCTTACATCTCTTTTAGCAATAGTTAGCGGAACGTCATTCTCTTATTCCTCACATCTTCTTCGGGACGGTCTCTCAATATTTTCAGCATTATGTGCTAAGAATTTTCGCAAATGTCCATATTGAATCACATCTTTAATCTCATTCTTGAGGTAGATGCACTCATCTGTATTGTAACCGTTGTCATGGTAGAAGTTACAGTACTTATTGGAATTTCTCCTTAAGGGATTTCCTCTCATTCTTTCTCACCACTACAGTATGCCTCTCTACTCATGTACCTCCATCAATATGTCTAAAATTGGACGATTGACAAGTGTGTAGGATTAAAATGTCAGAATCCTTAGTCTCTTTCTTTCGGCATTTGAACTTTGATGATCATCTATGCCAAGTCTATCCTTTGCACTTTTCCTCTTGTCATTTTTTCTATCTCATCTATTCTGATCAATCTCTTATTGAACCTTTATGTTATCCTCTTATCAAATGTATGAGGTGGCTTTGGCCTTGAATTCGATGAGAGTTTTCGATTTCTTCTTTGTAAGAGACTTAAAGAAGTCTCCATGGGGCTTAACTCCATTGATTACATTAAGGGTCACACTCGTATCCAATTCTGAGATTTGAACCATCTCAGCCATAAATTTGGCGAGTTAGTCTCTGATTAACTCATCTGATCATTGTTTGATTGTGTTAAGAATTGAGGAATCCTTTATAGGAAGTTTGCTTGTAAGGAAATATTGAAGAAATAATTCTACTAGTTTATCAAAACAAGCAATGGTGTTTGGTTTCTAGTATTTGAACCACGTACTAGTTGCATTTCCCAAAATTGACGGAAAAGCTTGACAAGCCACTACATCACTTAAATCATGTAACTTAGCCAACATACGGTAGTTTTCTAAGTAGTCTTCGGGATCCTTTGTTCTATCATAAGTTTTAAACTGTGGTAGCTTGATGTGCCGAGATATCATTCCCTCCAAAATCTCAAGAACAAAGGGACTTTTCTTGACTTGGAATTACTTGCTCATTGCAGTAGGAGTGCTAACATGCGAGGGACCCGTATGGTACACTTGTCGCGACTGCTTACCTTTGTCATTCTTTTTAAAAGTAGGAGCCAAAGGTCCCATGATAGCCTCGGCTTGTTTTTTTGGCAACTCAAGTGAATAAATTGAATTATCACTATTCTTGGCATCATAATCACCATGCTCCTTGTTCTAATTTGGATGAATACTATCATGGAGGAGGTTAAGAATCTGTTTATGGTTTTTTGTTTAACTTCGAGTTTTCCTTAGCCAAATTGAGGCAAAGTTGCTCGAGTTTAGCCAATCGTTGATCATAAGCATGTCGACTCCCTTCCTTAAGGTGTTAGGAGGAAGTACCAACACTTATACTCTTAGTCACTCTAGTTCTAGTCATGTGGGTGTATTTAGGAAAAAATAACAGCGCTAAATGTTGTTGGTGGATTTTAGGAATTGGAAATATCCTGTAAAGACAAGAAAATCTTTCAGTACCGAAGTCAGTTTTGTGTGGCCACTCCAATGCCTAAGTCAATAAGAAGGAATAAGGAAAGTGAAGTAAGTGGTTAAGAATTATCAGATGTTACTTATACAGTTCCTTTTCCATATTTATAGGAGATTGTCATATTTGAAGGAATAGTTATTGGAATAACTATCAAGACACATAGAAACTTCTTAATTAGACACCTTCCTTAAAATGTAGGAAGAGTAAACAGTTATGTAATATAATCATGTTTATGATAACTATTTGTGCTATGAACTTGAATTCAAATTAGGAATGGATCTGTGTTACTTATCAGAATGTTGAGTGTCAATTACTTGATGGAATGCTAAAAATGTCGATTACACGACATGTCAGCAATCGAATGGACGATTAAGTAAAGTTAATGCTTATTAAGATGGATGAACGAAAACTGACTATCAATAATATTATTTTTGCCAACTGATCTTTAATAAAGATTAAGAAGTAGGACAATTCTTTCGTTACATGGAGAACGTGATGTCATATTATAAAGTGATACTACTTTGAGTTTGATTAAAGGGTATTCAAGCTCTAACCTTTAATTATTCAAATGCTAATTATCTTACGATAAACTTTGAATTATGCTTTTATTTATTTATTCACTAAAATTTTTCATTTTATTTTTCATTTTTTCCTTCATAAAATTACAAATAAAAAAAGTGTATTTGCAAAAACACTCCTTATGTTTGTTTTATGTGCACTTACCCCCTATCATTGAAGTGTGATTAGTTCCCTAAATCTTTTATTAAAAAATGTGCAATCAAATTCCAAAAGTAGGCAAAATGAAAATTTTTATAAAGATTTTAAGTTTATATGCATGATTCAAAGATAAAAGAACTAAGTGCACATAAAATAAATATAAAAAGATATATTTGCAAATTCCCTAAACTAAAATGCTCATTTATTTAAGGGTTAGTTTCACTGTTTACACATCGACTTTATTACTTTTTACAATTATATACCTAATGTTTTGATTTATCTAATTATATACTTAATTGAAGGTATAAATAGTAACAATTAAACCTTAGTCAACTCTAAGATACATCATTGATGTAGTCGGCATGATTAGTTAATTAGATGGCTATTTATAACCTTAAGTAAGTCACTCAACCATCGACGAGTGGCCATTAGTCACCCCCTGCGAAATAGTCGTTGTGATTTACTTAAAAAATGTAGGTTATGAGACCTATTAGCATTCATAGTTGGTTTCCTACGACCCTAGAGGGGATACATAACCTCTAGGGCTATAGATAGTCACCATATTGGTTGATTGTGCTAATTGGACTAATAGTATAAAGGAGAGTTAATTGAAATCCAAACAATGATAATTAAATTTTTAATTAAGTGTTTGATTAGATAATTTGAAACTTTGAGTATATAATTGTAAAAAGTAGTCAAATTAAGGTGTAAATAATGACATTACTCATTTATTTAGTATCTTAATAATTATCCTGCATCATCGATTGGTACTAATATGCTATATGTTTTTATGAGTGATAAGCAAATACCAATAAAATTCTAGCATGTAAATATATAGATCTACTATCATTGATATGTATTTAAATACCATTAATACTTACTTACATCTCATCAAAATATGTTGTGTATTAGTGCTAATGAATTTTCTTTTTCTTTTTTTTTTCCATCTGCTGACATGAAAGTAAATTATTGAAGAAAATAAATCTAATCAATAGGACATATAATGTGAAAATTCACAATTCATAAATTTTTATATTTCTAATGTATTAGATGTGATATATATCGCATGTACATGGTGTTACATACTATAGTAAGTAACATTAATAGAATTAAACGTTTATGCAAAATTTTTTTCTTTATTTAGTTACTAGTATTCAATTTTAAATATAGTATGAATAATGATTGTTGCATGTTTTAAATTTAATTATATAATTATATTTAATTTTTGAATAGCATCATGGATACCTTGGTGTAACCTATAATGACAAGTCATTTATTATTTATATTTTATGTCCTTTAGTTACTTGAACCCTTACATATTTAAGACTATGTTGGGATTGAGGGAGGCATTAGAAAGAGGAAAGAAAGTGTAATTTTTAAGTGGGTTACTTACATAAAATATTCTATCCAAGTGGAGAGAATTGAAGAGAAATGATATTTATTATGTTAAATTTTACTAAAAGTATATCTAAAAGTCATAGGAGTTTTATACAAATAGAGAAATTTATAATTTTGTCCCCCATTTTGTTTCTTCCGTAATTATTTTCTTTCAAATATTCTTTTTCTTTATTTCTTCCCCTATCAAATATAGTGTTAATATCAAGTTTGAAACATAAGAATAATTTGGTATGGAATTGATAAAATTCAAAATAAAATGGAAGAATTAGTAATAAAATGGAAAGAGCATTCTATATTTGGAAACAACAATAGAATAGTTGATTCCATTCGTATCAAATTCTAAATGGAAAGAAATGTGTATATAGTAATACTTTTAAAAATGTCTTAATTTATGAATGGAATAAATATATATCAGTGAGGGCTTTTTTTTTTTTGCCAAAATACATTAATAAGGTTAAAAATGTTGTTTGAGTAAATATTATCAATGACAATGGAATGATATCACAATTCTACCCTCAAGGATTGAATCATGCTCTTTAAACCTAGAGTCATTGATTTCAAGGATTGCAAATTCGACATATAGAAAACTTCTATGACTTATCTGTTGTAATATATTATTTTAAAAACTTTTTATATCATATCTTTTCATTATTATATTTTTAATAGTATCTCTTTGATTTTAACTTTTCTCTAAAAGGTTCTCATTGGTTTGTTAATCTTTTATAAATATAATTTCATAAGTTTTTAATTATTTGGGACTTTTCATCTATTATAGTTGGTTCTTGACTTATGTACATCGTCTCTCCACGAACTGGTGGTTGGGTCGCAACATCTCTATCCCCTATAATTAGTTATTTCTTTTTCCTATCTCCTTTCAATTATAGCTGACTAATAGCCAATTAGTCAATTTAATGTTGTGGTACCTTTATGTTATTAATTTTTTAGATAGTATGTCTTTAGTTAACTTTCCATAAAAAAAATCGCCATTTTTTAAAATCTTTATAAATATAATTTCAGAATTTTTTTTTTATTGTTTATGGCTTTTTATTAGCAAATTTTAAACTATTTATAATATTTTATTGCTTGACCTTTTTCACTAGCTAAAATTGCTTCTTTTTTTTTCAATCATTTAAAGACATATAACACAAAACAATGTATTTTCATAATTTGAAGAGTTATAAGAAATCTTTTTAAATAACTTAACAGTTTAAATAAATATACAAAAAAAATTCTCAATAATCATGAAAGATCAACATGTAATATATATTTATATAATTAAACAATAGTATTTATATAATATGAATAAAGATTTTAAAAAAGTTAATTATCATTCATTTAATATTACATATTTTAAGATAAAATCCGTCCAAAGCACGAGTTTTGAGTGGTTGTTATAATAGTGTAAGCACTAAATAATGTTTGATGCAACTAGATTTCCTGTCGTTCGTTAAAAAAATGATATAAAAAGGCTATCGTCTTAAAGATTAAAAAGTGAATGATAATTTAAAATTCGAGAGTATACATTTATGAGCAAACAGCACGAGACAAATTAAATTTTGAAAAAGACAAAAGAATTTATATTTTCTTAGTAACTCCAGATTTATTAGAAATGACTTTTGGAATAAAATATGAAAAAGAAAAGAGAAGAATTGCCACCCCGATGATGTCACCCAGTTGAGCATCCAGCTCTTGCAGCTAAAACAAGTTTCCCCTCAGAATCTCTCTCTCTCACTGTCACACTCTTTCTCTCTCTCTCTCTCTCTCTCTCTCTCTAACATAAACACACACACACGCACGCACAAAATCCAAAGAGAATTGGAAGACAAAAACCAGACATGAATTTGCTGAAAGAGAACAACATAAGAGAGACCCAGGAAAACTCACCATGAAAGCTCATAACTTAAGCATCTTTTGGGGTCTTTGTATTTTTTGGTTTGCTCTCTTCAATTCAGTCCACACAAAGACAACTCCACTCCACACAACAAAACAAGGCCTTACCATAATTCAACAGCACCACAGCATTGAAAGAATCCTAGGCCAGAGGAGAATTCTCCACCAGCCATTATTCCCAGCCAGTTCAGCCCCACCACCAGCCACTGACTCTCTGCCGCCGCCGCCACCACCGACAATCGACAGCCCGGTTTTCCCCAACCCTGACCAGCCATTCTTCCCTGAAGTCCCTTCAGGCCAGACCCAAGATCAGAACCAACCACCACAGGCACCTGCCAATGGGACAGCAGCACCTATCCCAACGGCCACACAACCACTTAAACAAACCAAGACAGTGGCAATTGCAATCTCTGTTGGGATTGTCACTCTTGGGATGTTATCTGCTCTTGCTTTCTTCTTGTACAGACACAGGACAAGACATCCCGGTGAGACCCGTAAGCTTGTTGGAACCAATTCAATTCAGGAAGAACCAACTGTGCCCCCGTCAAATTTCCTTTACATAGGCACTGTTGAGCCTTCTAACACCAGATCGAGCTCAATGAATGATCAAAATGGGGCAGCTAATGGATCACCTTATCATAAACTGAACTCTGTTAAAAGATCGGATCGGTATCGGCCGAGTCCTGAATTACAGCCTCTTCCACCGTTGAGGAAACCACCAATTCGAAATCCATCACCAGTTAAATCATTTTCTTCTGATGATGATGAGGAGAGCCATGACACTGGATTTTATACCCCTCAGTGCTCTTCTGTGAGCAATGAGGAAAGCTATTACACTCCGGTTACGCGTTATGGTTCTAGGAATAATAGCAATGGTTTGCTAGGATCAGCTAAGAGTGAGAAAAATGTTCCTCCCCCTGTTCCTCATTCCAAAAGAACTTCTCCAAAGTCTCGTTTTTCGGCCTCTTCCCCGGAGATGAAACATGTTATCATACCATCCATAAAGCAGGCTCCAGCTCCACCGCCTGCACCGCCTCTTCCACCACCTCCGACACAACAATCCAGGGATATTCCACAAAGCAGTAGAGTTAAAGAGAGTCCGACACAGTCGCTTCCTAGCCCACCTAAAAGACCGAAATTTGCTGGCCCTCCACCACCTCCGAATATGGCACTTCTCCAATCAATCAGCAGCCCATCCCCCAAACTGACTAAAGCAACAGCTCCGGTTCCACCTCCTCCTCCTTCTCCACCTCCACCTCCACATCCACCGCCACCCCCACCACCACCGCCACCCCCACCACAAGCCGGGATGGTATCAACTTTAAGGAAAGTGGAAAACTTGGGAACTAAATCATCCACAATTGCTTCAGAAGAAAGCATCAAATCATCAACATCTTGTACTCCTGTTTCCAAAGTAACTCCTGGAAATGGGATAACAAGACTTGTTGAAGAAAACTCTAAAAGTGCTGGTTCTTCGGATAGGAAAACCGGGGATGACAAAGATGAAGGAAGGCCAAAGTTGAAGCCATTGCACTGGGATAAGGTAAGGGCAACCTCAGATAGAGCTACAGTGTGGGACCAGCTTAAATCAAGTTCGTTTCAGTAAGTGTTGGTTGCATTGTTTAATTTTCTTGTTTCTTAATAATTTATATAAGCAAAAAACAGATTGTCTGAAAACATGCCCTCCCTATTTTCAGGTTGAATGAGGACATGATGGAGACACTTTTTGGATGCAATTCCGCCAATTCAGCTTCAAAAGAAACTACTAGAAGATCAGTTTTGCCTCCTGTTGAGCACGAAAACCGCGTTTTGGATCCCAAGAAGTCTCAAAATATTGCTATTCTGCTAAGAGCATTGAATGTCACAAGGGATGAAGTGTCTGAAGCACTTCTAGATGGTACGTATGAAAATTCTATCTTATTCGTTATATCTATTTCTTTTTCTTTTTCTTTTTCTTTTTTTAAATTAATATGCGCATTCTGATGATTTTAGGATTTGTTAGATATCCTGTTTCAGTTTCATGGAACTTGTTTATTTCTATTCATTGATAGTGCTTTAGCCAAATGGATTGCAGCCACACATTTATGATCTTTCCCTTTTTAGTGGTTTATAACATTATTTGAACAATTTAATGTGTATCCAAAGCCAAATGATTATGGAAAACTACGGGCAAAGATAAGATCCATATCATCAGTAATATTGTAAAAACAAGAAAGCGGTTTTGGTTCATCTTTCCAGCGACATTATTTTATCATATTTTCTACCACCAAAAAAAAGAAAAAAAAAGAGAGAGAGAAAAAAAGAAAAAAGACACAAATGGAATGAGGGAAGTGAAAGAAAGGAATCAAAGGCAAAATCTTCTTAGTCAGTCTGAAGGAACCTCAAAAGGTAGATGAGTAGATGGGTATCCCGTGTCAAAATCCTTCAGTAATAACATAGACAGCATCTATCATTATCCACGATATGTTCTTGCTTCCACATTACTAAAGCTCCACTCATCTTGCAATATAATTAGTATTTTCCCTTGCAAATAGGAGTAGCAATCCTCCGGACACAATTATCAAGTTTCAACATCATAATGACAATCAATTTTGCTTCAGTTTTATCCATCTTGACTGCATATGTCTGGATCAGAAATCAAGTCTTAAGTTAATGTTCAATTTATGTTGTCCCTTTCGAACATTTTATATCCAATATTTTGTTGCATTTGGATTACTTTGGGTATTACTTCTGCTAATTTTTATTTCTCAGCCATGTTGTGGCTTCCCAAAAATTCTATCCTTGTCTTCTCATAAGCCAAATATTTTCTTTGTGTATTTTTATGGAAACAACTTACTTGAATAGTCAGTAACATACTCAGGGGAAAGAAAACAAATTTGCAAATGAAAACATTATGAACATTCGTAAAATGATCTCATGGTAAAGCAACGTTAGAATTTGATATGCAAATTCAGATCATGTTGAAGTGTTCATGTATCAATTAATAAGTTCTTTAATGGAGGATCTATTGATAGCTGTGCACGCTAAGAAGACACATATTCCACTTAGATGCTAATAGATAAGATGCTACATAATCAGCCAAGAAATGGTGCGGAAAATGCATGCAGCAATTCACTTTCGAGAGGACCTCATTTTGAGCCTCTGCATGGGAATTAGTTATTTGATGACATATGATAGCTTTTTCCTTAATCTGCAAAGAACAACATTATTTGCCAAGCTTAAGCTTGTTATTTTAGAAGGTTAGCTGGATAGGGGGAAAAATGTGCAGGAACAATAAACAGGCGTAGTTTTTAGCACTATTGTTTGCAGAAAGATAAAGCTGAAGATAATTGTTGATTATTCACTGGCAATTCACTGATTTTTTGCAATGCATGCATCAATGCTATAGGCAATCCAGAAGGCTTGGGTGCAGAGCTTCTGGAAACACTGGTGAAAATGGCTCCGACAAAGGAGGAAGAGATAAAGCTTCGGGATTACAATGGTGACATCTCAAAACTAGGATCTGCAGAGCGATTTCTCAAGGCCATACTTGATATTCCATTTGCGTTTAAAAGAGTTGAAGCAATGCTGTATAGGGCAAATTTTGACACAGAAGTAAAGTACCTGAGGAAGTCTTTTGAAACACTAGAGGTATGCTGCCACAAATCTTAATGCCTACACTGATGAGTACTTCAAAAGCTAGTATCACTAGTTTTTCATGTTGCTAGTGCTGACTTGTTTTCTTTTGTTGAATATCTTACATGTCAGATAGCAAGTGAAGAATTGAAGAACAGCCGATTATTCCTTAAACTCCTTGAAGCTGTACTCAGGACAGGGAATAGGATGAACGTTGGCACAAACCGGGGTGATGCCAGAGCTTTCAAGCTCGATACGCTTCTAAAACTGGTTGACATAAAGGGCACTGATGGAAAAACCACACTGCTCCATTTTGTGGTTCAGGAAATCATTAGGTCTGAGGGTGAAACGGCTGATTATGCAAATGAAAATTATCAGAACAAAACACAATCTAGAGCAAACGAGGATGATTTCAAGAAGCAAGGGTTGCAAGTTGTGGCTGGGCTGAGCAGAGACCTCAGCAATGTTAAAAAGGCGGCGGGCATGGACTCAGACGTCTTGAGCAGTTATGTCAACAAGCTTGAAATGGGCCTTGAGAAAGTTAGGCATGTGATGCAATATGAGAAGCCAGACATGGCAGGAAAGTTTTTCAGGTTGATGAAAGAATTTCTAACAGAGGCTGATGAGGAAATCCAAAGGATCAAGGACGATGAGAAAAAGGCTCTGGCCCTTGTTAAAGAAGTTACAGAATATTTTCATGGGGATACGGCAAAGGAGGAAGCTCATCCTTTCAGAATTTTTATGATCGTAAGAGATTTCCTTTCAATATTAGATCATGTCTGCAAGGATGTGGGAAAGATGCAAGAGAGGACAATGGTAGGTGCCGCTAGATCCTTCCGAATATCATCAACTGCTTCCCTTCCTGTCTTGAACCGATATAACATAAGAGAAGCTAGAAGCTCAGATGATGAAAGCTCATCCCCATGAAGTTTTACAAGCACAAGGCAGCCTAAAGCCTCTGTTTAAGGCACTCCAGTTGTTCATAGTCTCAAAGTTGATGTATTCTTTTTGACAAGCAGATCAACACGGGCATAACATTTCTTTTCATGAAAATGTTCAGTCTCAAGATCAGCATCGGAAATTCTCTTGGCTTGATGTACTTAGACATCAGTGAGAGAAAAACAATGCTTCTTGTTGTCAATGTTCATGTTCTTACTAATGGATCACTGTACCTCCTATCCGACTAGAGGATGAAAGTCAATAAATCACTGGGAGTTGGGATAAAGCAGCTCAGTGGGAAATATGAACGAAGCAATTCAGAGATGTAATATAGAATGCGAGAGCAAAGAGAACCACTTTCTTTTCATTTCACCCAGAATACATCTACCTTACCGTAGTTTTAGACCAGATCTTTTCATTCATATGAGAATCCTATACAAATGTTTTGATGTTGTTTCCTTGTATCTTCCTCCTTAATTACTTCACGATGATTATGATAATAAATATATTAAAGCTGTTATTCTTTTGATGCAATCTTGTGCCATCCTTTTGCTGGAGACAATAGAATTTGGCTTTCACATTGAAAAGCAGAAAAGTGGTAAAGAACCATACAGCAGGAAAGTGGAATAAAAGGAATAAAGCAAGGAGGAATCTCATTATAACCTGTCCTACAAAGATTAAAAAAAAAAAAAAAAAAAAAACAGAGTTCAATGCAATTTACTTAATCAGCATCATATGCATCTTGAAATCGTCACCAAAGAACATGGGACCGTGATGCCTTTCTTAATTCCTAATCTAAGGATCAGGTGAACATCAAGAATCATTATCCAATTATTAGAGCTAAGCTTTCTTTGATCACGTCAACATGTCATGTAATGTTGAAAAGCTTCTTGCTAAAACCTGTTATTTGAATATGTCAGATTTGTGGTTGTGACATCTATGGCATAAAGGAATTCGTTAGAGCTCATTTATCAAGTACATTGATGAGTAGTGTTCACCAACAAACGAAACTCCAATCCTCTTTGCTTACTAAATATCAATCCAAGGCATGAACGATTCCTCTTGAAGTCTTTCTCAAGTGTGTAATGTCATCCAAGATTTCTTGATAGCCCTTTCAAGGCACTTGGGTACTCTTGAGCTTTTTATTTATTTATTTATTTTTGGGATAAAATTAATAAGATTACTTCAACTTTTATATTTTTTTTATTTTAGTATCTAAACTAAAACTTGTTCATATTAATATTTTAATTTTGTGAATGAAACAAATTAGTACTTCTATTATAACGTTCATTATTAAAAATGATAGAATAATAATATAAGTACATTAACTTTTATTTTATTTTCAATTTAATGCTCAAATTTTATTTTGTTTTATTTTTCATTTTGGTACTTTAATTTTTTAAGGTGAAACAAATAAATATTTTTTATAATAACCTTTATAAAAACATTAAAAATAACAAATATCAATGAATAATTACAATAAATTAAAAATAAAAATAAAAAGAATAGATTGAAGTCTTGAAATTTTATTTGATGTAATTTTTGTAGACGATATTTGACATTTGAAGGCTTTCATATTGCAAAATAAAATATGACATGTATTATATCATTATTATCATTATTTTTCAATGCCAATAGCAGCAACCATAACAATAACAACAACAGCAGCAATTAACAATAAGAGAAAAAATCATTACTAAAAAAAATAAAAATTAAAAATAAAAAACATGTTACAATGGATATAAAGGATTGCTTTAGTTAATATAGACTAAGTAAAAATTGAATTGTTGAGTCAAACTAATCAATGTGAAGTTAGAAGGGATAAACATAAGATCAGTTTAATGGGTACATACTCATTTTTAATCCGTTTTCTTTTTTTTTTTCAATTCATTATTATTGTGGTTATTATTGTTGTTATCTTTAATAATAATAATAAATCACACAATTTATTTGGAGATATGAAAACTTGAAAGGGTTAGATATTGTTTGTAAAATTATATGTGTAAATAAAATTTCTAGAATTAGACCTATTTTCTTTTTTTATTTCAATATATTTTGTTAATTTTTTTATTTATTGTTTTCACAAAGGTAAAGGTTAAATTCTGGTGGACTGAAATTATGAGAAGGCTTTTAAATCCTTAAAGGAATTCCTAATTGAACCATGGATCTTATCGAAACCTATTGAAGGAGAAACTCTTTACTTATACTTGTTTGTAAGTAATAGAGCACTTTCCTCCATATTGGTATGGCTTGAAGGACAGATGCATAAGCTAGTATACTATGTGAGCCATGTTTTAAAAGGTTTAGAGTAGAGGTATACTAAATTGGAGAAGTTTGTTTTGGCCATCATTATGGCCGCTAAGAAACTCCAACCTTATTTCGAAGCTCACTAAGTCATGTTAATCAACCTATGAATCAAACTCTACAAAAGCTTGATGCCTTAGTGTGAATGGTAAAATATACCATGGAACTTAGTGCTCCCGAGGTATAATATCAATTTAGAGAGGTATACAAGGCTTAGGTCTTAGCTAACTTTATAGTGGAGTTCACTAAGACTAATAGATTTGTTATGGAGAATGACCAATCGACCTAGAAGCTATATGTTGATAGCTCATCCACCTATGAAGGAAGTGGAGCAAGTTTGATTTTAAAAGGTCCAATGGGAGCTTAGATCTCTTGTACTTTGAAGTTTGGATTTTTAGCTAGTAATAAGGATTTAGAGTATGAAGCGTTGTTGGTAGGGATGAAGTTGGCCAATGAAATCGAAGCAAAATGCTTTGATGTGTTTTTCTGATTCTCAATTAGTGTTAAATCAAGTCGCAGGAACTAGCATGGCCAAGAATGATAATATTGTTAAGTACTAGCAAATGGTAAAGGAGATTGGCTCAGATTTTGAGAACTAGTAAGTGATGAAGTTTCTAAGGGTAGAAAATTACGTAATAGAAAAGTTATCTAAGTTAGGCATTACAAGCTTACCAAATTGGGAGGAGAGGTTCTTCATTGAATACTTATTAAAGAAGAGAATGGAAATATAACCAATAGAAAGTTTGGAGGTTCAATGGATGGATCTTATTTTGGATTACTAGAGGGATGGAACTTTACCTCAACATACCAAAGAGGCTTAAAGGTTTGTTTATAAGGTAGCTAATTTTATAATCATTAATGGAAATTTAAACAAGAGGAGTTTGAATATGCCTTATTTAAGATGCCTATGACCATTAAAAGCAACATGAGTCCTTCATGACCTCTACCCTAAAGTGTACAGTAATCACATTAAAGTTGTAGCTTTGTATGTAAGGGCACTGTAGTTAGGGTGTTAGTGGCCCATATTGAAGAAAGATGCACTTCTTCTAGCTTAAACTTATGATTGATGTTACAGAAATACCCTAATAGAGAATACTCTAAGCTCATACCTGATTCCTCTTACCAATCTTCTGCCTTTTTCCTAATGTAGATTGGATATACTCGGTCCATTCCTTAAGATGTCTAAGCAAAGCAATATGTTACTATAGTAGTAGATTACTTTGCTAAGTAAGTCGAACCTAGGATTGTAGCAAGCATAACAAAGCAGAGTATAGAAGCTTGCATGTTTAGTAACATTTTTAGTAGGTTTGGGATACCCTATGCTATAATAACAGATAATGGGCTAAGTTTGATAATGATAAGTTTAGAGAGTTTTGTGAAGCTTGGTAAATTAGGTTATGCTATACATCTATTGCACACCTTCAGAGCAATGGTTAGGTGGAGGTGATAAACATGGTTATTTTGCAAGCTTTGAAGAGGAGAGTGAACTAAACTAAGAACAAATGGGTAGATGAACCACCTAATGTTTTGTGAGGGTATAAGATTATGTAGAGGACCTCAATAGGCCATACACCATATCAACTAGCTTTGGAGTCAAAGGCTATATTGCTAATTGAGCTTCAAGTGGAAAGTTTAAGAATCCAAACCTATACCCCCAAATATAATGATATTGGCCTTTAAGCTAACCTGGATACTATTCATGAAACATGTGCATTGGCCAAAACTCATCTCACTACTTACCAACAATGAGCAGCTTGGTACCATGATAAGTAGGTCAAGAATACCTACTTCTAACTTGGTGACTTGGTTTGTAAGAAGCTCAAAGCCTTAAGAATAAGGGAATGCTAAGGGAAACTAATATAAGGCAAGTGCACCTATCTGTTTTAATATAGTGGATGTGAGTTCGAGTCGATTCCTTAGAGACCTCAAGTATTAATATTAACCTTAGCTCTATTATCCAACTGGAAAATTGTGATGAGTTAAATAAATTAAAAATACTAAAATTAACAAACTAACCTAATTATGAGATTAATTAAGCAATTTAGAAAGCGCTAAAATTAAAAATGACTTCAAGAAGGCAAATAACGTATTTAGGAATTATTTCCCCTAGTGTTTAACATGTGACCGCTTAAAATATATCTAATTTAATCTCTATTATTCTTAACTGGAGTGATTCACAATTAAAGTTAATACCTTTCTCAAACATATTAACCTTAATAGTAAATTATTTACCCAAATCTCTTCACTTAGTAATATAATTTAGAATCGCATTAATGTATAATGAATTCTCACACAAAAGAACAACTTTTCGGAAGAATTATGTATCTTATCTCTAAGTACACATACAATTCTCTTCAATTATGTCAAGATCTCATTACACATGTGATTTCTCAATCATTATGCATAATATTATAGATTGATACCCGAGAAATATCATTTAATAATTAAAACACATAATTGAAACTTTATTAAAAATTATCAATAAATTTAATAGTCACATGAAACCCGAGGTTTCACAATCCTAAATACAAGAATCTTAAGCTATCATAATGAAACTAAAAACAAATTACAATAAAATCAAGAAATAAAACATGAAAACCCCCTTTTGTTGATGAAAAATCTCTTTAATCTTGAAGTTGAGTGTCGCTTCCGCCTTTTTGCTCCTCCTTTTCTTTAAGTCTCTTCTCTTTTTAATGTCCAAAGTTATGTGCAAAACCCTAGTAAGTCCTTTTATAATGTATTGTAAAGTTTCTTTTTTCATTACTAGACACAACTTGAGATACAGTTGTATCCCTAGGTTATGTCACTTATTGACCTTAACACAAAAAATCTTCCTAGATGGACACAACCTAAGGATACAGTTGTGTCCCAGACTGTGTGACTTTCTGACCAAAATTTGCCATTTTCTCCTATTGTTTATATAACTTCAAAACTTCATAACTCATTCATTTGAACTCCAAATTAAGTAAAACTTGATTCATTCAAACCTTGAAATCAAAATTTTACTCAATTAAGTATCAATTTATTTAAATAAAACCAAAGATGTAAAGGAAATACTATAAAATCACCATATGAAATGTATTTAAAATAAGAGTTATTAGAAACTTACCCCTTCTTAAGAGGATCTTATTAGAGTGAAGGAAGTGGAAGGGAATAGACATGCCTATAGGTTGGAAAAGCTTAATGGACAACCAATCCCTAAGGTGTGGAATGAAGAAAACTTTAGACCACACTTTAAATAGTAGACATCTAGAAGAAGATATGTTTGTTTGTTTCTTTATGCATTTGGTTATTATCACTGTCGATACTAATGTTTGTGCATGTTTTTTAGTAGGCTTATTCCATGAACTTGTTGAAGTGCTTGTTCATTTCTAATCAATGTGTAGTATGAGGTCAGGATTGATAATACAACTTTGTTCCTTAACATTTATGTGATATAATTATGTCATGAAAGGTTGGAGCTAATGGACCGACTTGGTTCCTTTTCAATATTTTATATAATGAAGTATTTGTTTATTGTTCAACATTGTTCAATTTCATACTTTACATCATTTTGGCATAACATTTTTTTGCAAAAGCGTTAATATAATGATAAATAAAGATATGATCTTTATCTAATCTCTCCAATAAGAAAGAGAGTTTAAAAAGTCTCTAAGCCTTATCAAGGGGTGACAAGCAATCTATAAAGTGCTAAATCCTTAAGTCTTATGTTTGACATACATCAGGAAAAGGATATCCAAAAATCTCTATGTCCTAAGAAAGGACAACGAGAGGTAAAAGCCTTAAGCTCTTCTAAGAGTAGTAGGCATAGTAGCTATAAATCCTCTTAAGGATGATAAGCTATTTATGAGTCCCTAAGTCCTTAATTGACAATGGGGTTAATACTTTAGGTGTAATGAATAGACAATGAGTGGTCACAAATCTAATTGCTATAAATCTAACAAATAGACTACGAGCCATTCAAAGGCCCTAAGTTATTAACCAATGACAAGCATAAAATCCTAAATCCATTAACAAGCTATTGAAATGCCTTAAGGCAAAGGCATAGGCACAACTACTAAGTTCAACTAAGAGACAAGTGGTTTATTATCAATCTAAGTGTCTTAAATTGATTGCTTGGGTAGTTTTTGGAAGACTCCCGAATAACTAAAATCCAAGAATCAAACCTTAAGTCCCATAACAAACAAAGATGATGAGTTAAGCAGTAGGTTAAATTATTCAATGAGCAAACCAAAAGTTCTTGAGTACTATCAAAATTCACTAGAAGAAGTTAACGAGCAGCCATATGAATGTTCAGCAACATGGGAATAATTTTAAAGTTCAAAAGAAAGGAACAAAAAGGATTTTTCGAAAACATCATTACATAACACAAAGGTTGGAATATGTACATAGAAGCAAATAAAAAATAATAATAAAATGGATAAAAATAAAATCATTCCTTTAAAGCTTGATTAGTAACAAGAGCTTGACCATCAGAAGCTTGAGTAAAGATGGGATGAGGATCAACATAGGCACCTTAAGGACTTTAGGAGTTTCGAATAGTTCTTGTATGTTATCATAGTTAGCTATAGGAGTACCAATGCCATCACCTAACTATTCTTCTACTTTGGCCTCACCAACATTGGCTTCATTTGCAGAAGCCTCCTTCTCTTAACCTCTTCTGGTAAAGTCTAGATAACTTAGGTCATAGTTAAGGTAATGGATGAGGACCTCCTCCCGAGCTAGGTTTGTCCTATCCAACACCTTCTTTTGCATTAAACTCTTATACTTTGAGCTTTCCTAGATGTCTTGATAAGCCTTGTCATAAGCTTTCTAGTAAGAAGAGCCCTTTTCCTTTTCCGATTAGCCATCTTCAATCTTAGCTCTTCATATGAGCTTAGTAGATGGGTGACCTCCTAGCTATGTTTGCTTTCGAGGGTCTTTACCTCATTTTGCGCCCCTTAGATGTCGGACAACAACTAAGAGCATTTTTTTCTACTCCTCTACTAAAGCTGTTTCTATTTCTCCTCTAGCCTTAGCCTCTCCATCTGCCTTTTCTTTCTAAATCTTAAGCTCCTCCTTAATCTTCACCTTTTCTTCTTCAAAATTGGCCTTCTTAGTCCCCTATCTCCCTTAGAGGTTCTTCTTTGTAGCCTTTACACTAACCACTTGGTTTTGATCCTCCTTAGCAATTTAAAAGGAAAAACAAGAGTAGATCAAGGTACAGAGTGTACGACCTTCTTCTCTTCATTGATGGCTTCAACAATCATCATCAACCATTGGGAATTTTGGAAAATTAAAGTAAAGTTAGAGCAAAGCTACATAATAAGCTTTTTAAATCTAAACACAAGAGCTTAGGAAAGATCTTACATCATAAATGCAGGAAGCAGCAAGGCACAGCAAGCTATCAGATCTAGAATTTTGACAAAGCTTCATAATATTTGTCAAGGGTTAAATGTTTGGTGGTAGACAAATGCCCCTAATCAGCTTTAGAGCAACTTGACCATTCCCTAAAGGATGGTCGATGGTATTGATGTTCTAACATGTGAAAATTGCTAGACCTCAAGGTTTTGTTTCCTTAAAGGGGTGATAGAGCTCGGAGTTTTGAAAGAAGCCACTCTCCCCTTATTTGAATTTTTAGAATTACCCTTTAGCTTATCATTCTTGGGGGTCTTCCCTTTATTTAGGTCCCTCTTCAATGGTAGACATTCATGTATATTACGTCACTTCCTTGACTTAGTGACCTCAGCAACCTTCCTCTTAATAGTAGTCATCTTTGCTTATTGGTTCTTCTTAGTTGTTTTCACTTATTGAGTTTCTTTCATAGCTTAAGAGATGATGGACTTTACTTAATGGGAATTGGCCTCCAACTACATCCAAACTGAGGCAGACCTATCCGAAGCCAAGGCTAATTAATACTTGCCAAGGCCAAGCTGAAGCCAGAAGGATGAGAGGAAGAAAAATAACCATTCGATGATAAGTTTATTGTCCACCCAGTAGTTGAGAGACTACGTTGTCGAGGGTAGAATCCACTCGGGATAGTATAGAGAGACAAGTGCCAACTAACTCTAGAACTCGGCAATTATGGGTCAACCTCTCTGGTGTCTCAGCCAAGCCATGCGAAACTTCAAGGACTCCTTCTTGAACTCATAAATCTAATTGCCAACCCCATCGGGTTCGAATACTATTCCTTCCATGACATGCTAAGTAACTATATGTCGACTTCTCCTGTAAAATGCATAGTTTTATATTCTTATACAAGTTTTCCTTTATTTTTATTTATGGGCCCAATTCTTTAGGGTTTAAGGCCTTATACATTATTTACATTTTTGTCACTAGGGTTTAGGACTTGCTATGAATAACAACATCTATAAACATTAGAGGAAGGACGTCAATAGACAGAAAAAGTATATTCCTGTATTTTGGAATCTTTCCCTTTTTTGAGCAAGGCTACTCTTGAGCTAGCATTGCCAAGTTATTGAGTGTAGATCAAGCTCTTTAATCTCTCTTGCATTCTTATTGATCTTTACCCTAAGATTGTAGTGAACCCCTTCATCTAATTCGGTTTGTGATTGCACCTAAGCCTCATTTGAATCCCGAGCAGCATTTAATATTCGTAAGTTGTATCAAACTCTATTTTGAGCTCAAGCCCTTGATTGTGTTTGTATCTTGGTATGTGATATCCATGTACATTATAACGACTCAACAGTATCGTTGTTGTGATAGGTCGTCGCTTACCGTATAAAGGTCTATTATCAACCCCATTGCTGATGATAGGCCTTTCATACGACACACAAGGCTCCTTCCACTCTACGTTACCACTAGGCTTATAGATAAGTAATATAGAGCAATTTAACTAAAATTACTTCTATGTTATAAATTAACTAATTATGTGGGCTCGTGAGACCTACACCAAAACAATATTACAAACAAATGCAGTTCATAACGGAATTGCATAAAATCTAAGTTATCCACAAAACATAAAAGTATCTAAATATCTAAATATCTATAATCTATTATAAAATGTCCTCTTCGCTCTCCGATCGCTCCAACCCATCTCTACACGAGACTTACCACGGGCATGCCTCAGCCCGGATTGACGAAGAGGTTCTCTTGCACCAACAAAAATCTATAGGAATGTAAGCTTACGCTTAGTGAGATAAATGCCCTCATCAGTACCACATAGCAGAAGTTTACTATATGCACAATCATATGAATGCATGAACAATCAGTATGCCAAACAACGCATGCAGTGACCTAGGAACTGCATACGACTCAGAATTATGCCCCTTGAAGTCAGGGGTTGGAGATAATTAACCGACCCAAACCAAAATCTAGGTTCTAGACCTTAGGTTTTATTTCATTTGCACTATCGTACTCATACCAAAACAAAACTCTACGTATATATATATATATATATATACTTCATTTACCAAAATCAAATCATATCTTTTAAAATCCCAAGTCTAGCGGTGTGATGCCCCTCGCAGTTCACAAATACACGCCCTAAGTAGAAGCCACAAGACTCGGCCCCTCGCCGATGGTTGGCGTCTCCTGGCTCCTAGTAAGCCCATCAGCTTAAGATAAAGACTCAATATATATGATGGTGTAGCTAGTGCCCAATCCTACAGGAAACTCATATTCCTGTGAGTCCCTTCCCATCTTCTACATGAAGCGACAGTCGATGTTATCCGTATGCAATATGGGGTATGCATGATTCATTTTGATTTCTTAATCGCATAAGTGATTAACTTGATTTTCATGGTGATCAGACAATTTCATTCCATACAATTCATATGTATATAAAATGCAAGCAGTTCCCCTTATTAAATATACTTAACAAGTCATCACGTTCATCTACAAATTCATACACATACATCTCTCATATCCCACAAGCATCCAAATTTATATATATAAGTTTAGGTGCATCTATTCTATAAGCACAATCAAGTAAAGAGTCATCAGGAATTTACTCACTCTACCATATGGGTCGGTCAAAGTAATCCGGAGGCAAGTCATCTCCGTAAACAGTGTCCCTTGGTCATTGAAATAATTTTTATAAGGAATTGAAGCAAACTTAAGAAACTAAATAAAATTTCCTTAAGTTATATCCTTGACTAGTTTTCGTAATTTTTCTCGATTTTTACTGAAAGTTCAATCGCTTATAACTTTTTTGTTTTAAATTCAATTTTATGATCTTATAGTCAATCTTCATCGTTTTTTAGTGTACTTTAACGTGGTAAGGTTAGATTTTCAAAATGAGGTATACAATTCTGTCCATGGGTCAAAACAGTAGCGTTCCTTATGTGTTGAAGTGTTTTTGGGCCTTGTTTGATAAATGAGCTTTTTAATAACTTAAGGAATCCTTTGGGCTTGGTCTTAAGATTTTATCCTAGACTCAAAATACTCCTTGAGATCAAATTTACAATTTTGATTTATATTCCTAAGGCTAACAAACACTTCTTGGGCCCTTTAGTGGGCTTAAGTTGTCAAATGGGCTTGTTTTTTGTTCAAACTAAAGTTAATGACTTTGATGGGCTTATGGGGCCTTAGGTGGATTTCTTATGGGCTTCAAAACAACCTCTCTTAGTACTTTAAGGTGCTGGTCAGATTTTTATTGAAGGCCCAACTTAGAGTTCTAGGCTTGTTTTGAGAGTTTTAAGTTCGGTTTTGAGTTTTAGGCTTTGCATGCTTTGTACTTTGTTCATTCTCTTTTATCATATTTTTAGGCTTCTTTCTCCTACGTTCCAGATTTGTTCATGATGGTTCCAAGGGGTCCTTACTTGGTTTTTCAACTTGTTTCATCATTTCATTAAGTTTAGGTGGTAGATAATGCACTTAGACTACTTATGTCCAAATCTTAACTTAAGTTTTCTTCCATCAAACGATCCTTTAACTCATACTCCACATAAAGAAACAAAAGATCTTATACTTAATAAAACCTCCATATCATAGCTCATGTCATATAAAGTTGGTTTCTTCATAAAATCTCATATGATGGATTTTTCTTTAACTTAAGTCTAGATTTGAGCATGTTTAACTTAATGGAAACAAAATCAACGTCCAAATGACTATGGAACCCTCACGTCCAGCATGCTTATCCTCCATTAAAGTTCTCATTTCAAGATTTTCTTAACTTAAAATCTTCCATTCAAAGCATTACACAAATGTCTTTACAAAACATCAACTTTACATGCTCATGTTTCAACTTCATGTAAGGGTTTCATAGCTTGTTTCTTAAAACGATTTTTGGTGTAATAACAACTTAAACCTTACTCATATCTTCAAGAAATCCAAGTCTCCTAACATAAATACTAATCCACACATCACAAGAAACACTTACTCGTCCTTAACGCAAAGTTTGGTGGTTGTGCACTAAGGTTCCACTTAAGCCTTTAACTTTGCTTCCTTCTTTTTGCCATCTTTTGGAACCTAAATCTTTTGTTCCTTTGGAAGGGGGTTTGTGGAAGGTTCTAAGGGTCTTAGATGGTGGAAGAAAATGACACAAGAACAAAAGAAAAAAATGCCGTGAGTGAAGCTTGAAGAATGGAAGAAAAGTTGATTTTGTGGGGTAAGGTTGTTTCTTCTTTTTATGTTTGTTTCAAAGGAGAGAAAGATAAAGTAAAAATGAAATTGAAAGGGAGAGAAATGGTGGAGAGAGTGGCCAGTTGGAAATGGAGAGAGAATGAGTGTTTAAATGTCTTGAAAGTGTTGTTTTGTAGCTTATACAAAGTCAACAATTGCAACTCTTGATGATATAAGCATTAAGAGGTGAATAGTGATGTGTAAGAAGAAGTGATTGATAGGTGAATGACAAGTGCATGGCCCCCCTTTCTCCCCTTTCTAGATCTGCCATTGGAAGTCTTTTTAGGCCATGGAGTGGTCTTGTCACATTTATTAAAGTTAAGCTTATGAATTCTTGTGAAAAATTGTCTATATATAGTATAAGTGAAGAGGTGATAAGGAAATTGTCTTGTCACTAGATTTTGATAAGTTATCAATTGATAAATGATTCCAACTCTCAATTGATAAGTTATCTAAGGTGATTGGTTGGTCTACTTATTTATGTGTAAGGCTTATACATGAAGATAAAGGCATAGCCTTATAGAAAATTGTTTTAGGATTTTTATCTTACATTGTTTTGTAATTTATGATTTGATTTTTGTAGAATTGTGAAATTTTCTAAAGTTGTATGAAATTATTCAAATTAAATTATCGATTAATTATTTAGGGTTAAAATTCCTTAATGGTTTTAAGGTTTAGGGTTTTAAGTAACTTTAAAGCTTACAGTTCTTCAAGCTCGGGTTTTATCGACAATTGGCCTTTGAATTGTAAAAATTTAATTCGTTTATAAATATAAACTTAAGTTTTCGGTTTAGTTGATCTTTGGGAATGTTCGGAAGGTACTCTTAATCAAGTCTCAGGCCCACTAAAAGTAGGGTTTACAGTAGTGCATGCGAGCTATTAGTTGCAAGTATTGAAAGTTAAAAGCACTACATCAATAATTCTTGAGATTGGGTTTTTGTATTGAGAGTTGATATTGTAATTTATGTTGAGAGTTGTGAGTTAAAAACTTGTGTCATCAAGTTTGTGTTTATGTAGCTCTTGAAGCTTGGATTAAGAAATCAATAAAGTAATGTAAAGTACTCGGTTAGAGGCATTGTATCTCTGTGGAGACTAAGGGGTGGTTTGAACTCCATGTTATATCTGAGCTTGATCTTCTTTATCCTTATCTCTTTTAATTTCCACACTTATTATTGTTCTATTGTTCCTTTGATTACTCTTATTATTATATTTAGTTGTTTATATCAGAAAAGAATTGCAATTTTTCCTTACACTCAATTCACCCCCTCCCCCTCCCCCAACCCTACCCCCCTGCACGACCTCCCTCCCCTTCTTAAGTTTAGCCTAGTGTTCTTTAGATATAGCTTACCAACGAACACAACATGACTTGACACTTTACTTGATATGACATACAAGTTGATGTCAAGGTCCACCTACCACTAATCTTGAGATACTCAATAAGATTAGATAAGAGTATAAGGGGTATGGACTTAGAAAGGATTGTCTCATAAGAAAAGAGTGTTTAGTATTAAGATGTAAGTTATCTTTGGCTTACAAGAGAAAAAGAATATTTATAGTAAGTCCCTAGGGAAGCATTACAAATAAAGAAATTATAAGAAAGTATTTGCAAAAAGGAGATTCATAGTACATACGAAAAGGGTAAAAAGGAAAACAAAACGAAAATGGAAAAATAGTTAAATGTCAGATGAGGTGGATAGTTGTCAATGTAACATTTGTCCCGTACGAATATTCTTTGAGGCCAAGAACTTACTTACCGTAGTGTTGCAACTACTTTAGGAATTTGCTAACCTCTTCTCTTATGAGATGCCAAAAGGATTACCTCCCTTAAGAGGAATTGACCACTGCATCGATCTTTAACCTAGAGCAGCCCTACTAAATCGACCCAAGTCTTAAAGGCTATTTTCCATTCATCTCTCGGTCTCATTCGTATTTGATGATAGCTAATCTTTAGATGTATCTTCAAAAAGATGCGTATACCATGCAACTCATCGAACATGTCATTAAACTATAGGATCAAGTATCAGTACTTAATAGTAATCTTGTTGATGGTAGCAAATTCCTGAAGTAGCTATAGCACTTCGGCAGGTAAGTTCTCAACCTCTCTAACCTCTAATAGTTTCCTGACCAAGCGGAGTACATAGTCCTTAGGTTTGACATCTCGTGCAAACTGAGCTCGAGAAATCACTAAGGACTTCCGTTGTAGAGATCTCGCAACCTTTTCTTTGGCTTCTTAGGCATCTTACACTTCCTTAGGACTCATCGGCGTCAATATAACTTTCTTCCCATCCTTTTAAAACATGTTGGTGTTTCTATACCCATTGTGTAATACCCTTAAGTCAAATAGCCATGGTCAGCCGAGTAATATGTGGGATACACACACAGGCAGGACGTCACATAGCACCTCATCTCTGTACCTATCACCAATAGTAATCGGCACTCTGACTTGCTCGGAAACATATAATCCTCTTCTCTTGTTCAACCAATGAATCTTGTACAGCTTGGAACGTGGAAGAGTTAACAATTTCATGGTCTTAACTACCCCTTGTGCAATGACGTTGGTACAGCTCCCTCCATCAATGATCACAGCGCATAGCTTGTCATTCACCTAGCAATTCGTATGAAAGAGGTTCTCTCTCTACTCAAGAGGTTCTCTCTCTACTCATTCTTATTAGCTACAAAAGTATTAAGAGATCGCCAAACAACAAAGCAATACTCGACACCACCCTCAAGGGGTATCTCAACTCCCAAATCTTCCTCAAATTCTTCCAGTATCCGATCAGTTGCCACTTCTTCCTCTCCTTCACTCGTACTTTGTACTTCAAACTAGGGCTTATCTCCATTGATGGTCATGACTCGACGGCTTGGATATTGATTAGCTACGTATCCATAGCCAAGACACTTAAAACATTTAATTTCTTAGGTTTTCCGTCCTAAGCTCTAACCTTGGTCTCCTCAGATCTCAAGTTCCTCAGTCTTGCCTTTAACTCGGCCTTCATTTGGCTGGCTTGGCATCTAACCTTGGCATTCAACCTCAAACCTGTTTGATGCCCTGTCATTCCCTGTTCTATTCAACATTCAACTAGCTTAGTTCTGCCATTTTCTTTTAACTCTCTAAGCTACACAAATGGTTTCATCCAGAGTCGTAAGGCTCTATAGTTCTACGACGTGACCAATCTCAGCTCGAAGTCCCAAGATGAACCATGCTATAGTTCGGGTCTTAAGCTTGTCAACATCACATCATATCATGAGCAACCGAAACTCTTAGACATATTCATCTACAAATCTGTTACCTTGCCTCAAGTCTTGGAGTTGTTGAAAAGTGTCTTGCTTATAGTGTTCGGGAATGAACCTACTTCTCAAAACTCTATTCATCTCATTCCATGTATGGACTTTGCATCGAGCCCTCAGACGAACATTCTGGAGCTTCTTCCACTACATTACCGCATACCTATAAAATTCTAATGCGGCCACCCTAATGTGGACAATATCTTCACAATCGAAAAAGTCGAATATCTTTTCAATCTTCTCTTCCTAATCGAGGTAATCATCAATACTACCAGACTCGTTGAAGTTAGGAATCTATACTTTAAGATGCTCAGTACCTCTTAACACTCTGAACTCACGCTCATCCATCCCATCATATTGGTCTTCTTTCTCTTTGTACACTCCCACTTCATCTAACTCTAACCTTTTTCTCACGACTTTATCAGCATGTTGCGGTGGTGCTTAGTTTACAAGAAAGGCTTCCGAAGCTCACTCGTTTATCTGCCTCCTCAACCTATCTCTCGTTTCTCAGCCTTGCTCAGTAACTCTTTCACACGGTCCAGCCTCTAAGACCTTGTTTATTGAGACAACTAAGTTGGCCACTGTAGCAACAAGATCTTGTATTTACTCATCAGTAGTACGTGGTTTTATTAGCTAACTTGACTATGACCATGAGCATCACTCTCAACATCGTGAATCTTTCCCTATACATAAGGGTTTGATATTCCCAATATAAGCTTCAACAAGGAAACCTCACTTAAATGTTTTCTATGCACAAATAACTTGAACAACTAACACAACAGACTAATAATACACAGCTCTTAGTCTCAACCTTAAGCTCCGATACCAGAAATATATCGTGTACCTAGGAGCTCAATTATTACTAAAACTTACTGGGGAAAAAATGAACCCTTAGGAACTGATATACTACTAGCCAGTAGTCTCATTACTCGCACGCACCTTTGAGGCCTCTAATCTCTCTCTTAGAGAATTCTCTCTCTTAGAGAATTCTCTCTCAGCAACCTACTGATGACAAAAAACTCTATGTCGAAGAAAGGTAGTTGAACTCCTTAAGCACCCCATATTGTTATATGTTGATCTGTACACTTAGTAGTAATAATACCGACTATTCCCTTGCCAAGAACCCTATGCCGAGTCCTCCGACACTGCAACTGAGAATCCCTTACCGAGTGACAAGAGACTCACTTAAATGGTTGATTAGTTTTCTCTTGGCATACCACCATCTCTCTCATCCCAACCCCTTGGTAAGTCTAGAATTAAACTGAAATGGGTCCTTCGAGGTATCGAAGAAAATTAAAGGGGAACGGGTCCTTAATCAAACAAAAGTTGCTAATGTGAAATTGCTTGGAGGATGTGACTTACCAACGAATACAACATGACTTGACACCTCACTTGATTGGATACACAAGTTGATGTTAAGGTCTACCTATTACTAATCTTGAGCTACTCGAAAAAATTAGATAAAAGTATAAGGGGTATGGACTTGGAGAGGATTGTCTCACAAGAACAAAGTGTTCAATATTAAGATGTATGTTATCTTTGGCTTACAAGAGAAAAGGACTATTTTTAGTAAGTCTCTAGAGCAACATTATAAATAAAGAAATTATAAGAAAGTATTTACAAAAAAAAGGTTTCCCAGTACATACTGTAAACCCTACTTTTAGTGGGCCTATGATTTGACTAAAAATACTTTCCAAACATTTCCAAGGATCAATGAAACAAAGAACTTAAGTTTACATTTAGAAATGAATTAAATTTTTCTAATTCAAAAACCAATTATCGATTAAACCTAAGCTTAAAGAACTGCAAGCTCTAAAATCACTTAAGACCCTAAACCCTAAAACAATTAAGGAATTTTAACCTTAAGCAACTAATTGAT
This sequence comes from Lumnitzera racemosa, assembly GCA_024138005.1. Taxonomy (NCBI): domain Eukaryota; kingdom Viridiplantae; phylum Streptophyta; class Magnoliopsida; order Myrtales; family Combretaceae; genus Lumnitzera; species Lumnitzera racemosa. The sequence continues at coordinate 77,860,992 of JAMXBC010000008.1, forward strand.
AATTTAATTTAAAAAATTTTATTGAACTCTAAAAAATTTCATAATTTTATAAAAATCAAATCATAGTTTACAAAACAATGCAAGAAATAAATTTTAACACAATTTCCTATAAGACAATGCCCTTATTTTTATGCCAAGCCTTACATAGAGATAAGTAGACCAACCAATCACCTTAAATGACTTACCAATTGAAAATCATGTATCAATGGATAACCTATCCAAATCTAGTGATAAGATACATTCCTTATTATCTTTCCACTTATACTATATATGGACAAACTTTTACAAGATTTTACATGCTTAACTTTATTAAATGAGACAAAACAATTCCATGGCCAGTTTGAACAAGAAAAAGAGAGGAGGCATGCTCCTGTCTTTCATCCATCAATCACTTTCTCTTACACACCACTATTCACTCCTTAATGCTTACATCATCAATAGTTCCAATTATTGACTTTTGTATAAGTTATAAGACAACAATATCAATATTCTTAAACAATCATTCACTCCATCTCCCAACTAGTCACTCTTTCCCTCATTGCTCTCACTTTCCATTTCATTTTCCCTTCCTTTTTCTCTCATTTGAAACCAACCCAAAAAGTAGGAACACTTAAGCCCCACAAAATCAATTTTGCCACCACTTTCCAAACTTTACTCACGGCACTTTTATTTATTTTTTTTCTTTTGTCTTTCTCTTCCAACATCTAAGCTCCTTTAAGACCCTTAGAACCTTCCACAAACCCCACTCCAAAGGATCAAACAACTCGGGTTTTCAAAAAGGTGCAAAAGAAGGAAGTAAGGTTAAGAGCTTAAGTGGAACCTTTGTGCATAACCACCATACTTTGCTTCATACTTTGCTTTAAGGATGAGTAAGTGTTTCTTGTGTTAGTAGGTTAGTGTTCATGTTAGTAGGTTAGTGTTCATGTTAGGAGACTTTGATTTCTTGAAGATATGAGTATGATTATAAGTCGTTATAAATCAAAGACCATCCTAAGAAACAAACTCATGAAATCTTTATATGAAGTTGAAATACAAGCATGTAAAGTTAGTGTTTTGTAAAGATACTTGTTTAACATTTTGAATGGAAGATTTTAAGTTAAGACAATCTTGAAACAAGAACTTGAATGAAAGATTAACATGTTGCACATGAGGATTCAAAGATCATTTGGATGTTGATTTTATTTCCATTAAGCTAAACATACTTAAATCTAGACTTAGGTTAAGAAAAAATCCATCATATGAAGTTTTATGAGGAAACCAACTTTGTATGACATGAGCTATGACATAGAGGGTATAATAAGTATAAGATCTTCTATTTTTCATGTAAAGCATGAGCTAAATAATCATCCCATAGAAGAAAAGTCAAGTTCAAATTTGAATACAAGTAGTTTAAGTTCATGACTAACACCTAAACTTAAGAAAATAATGAAATAAGTTGGAAAACCAAGTCGGATATATAAACTGACCAGATCTAGAACATCCTTAAAAGACATTTAAAAATATGATAAAAGTAAGTAAACAAAATAAAAAGACCAACCAAAGCAAGTATGTTAAGTATATTAAGCTTAAAACTTAAAACCGAGCTTAAAACTTCTAAAACAGGCCTCAAACGTCAAGTTAAAGCACCCTTAAATTTCTAATTAGAAACTGAACATATCCATAAGAATTGTTTTAAGACTTTCAAGAAGCTCACAAAACACTCCCTAAGCTCGAGAAAGTGACCATCTTTGAGTTGAACAAAAAATAAGCCCATTTGACAACTTAAACCCACTAAAGAGCCCATGAAGTGATTATTAGCCTTAAAAGTATAAATCAAAGTTGTAAATCTAACCTTAAGTAGTATTTTGAGCTTAAGATAAAATCTTAAGATCAAGCCTAAGGGATTTCTCAAGTTACCAAAAAGCCCATTTACCAAATAAAGCCCAAAAGCACTCAAGAACATGAGGGTCGCTACTGTTTTAACCCATGAACAAATTTGCATACCTCATTTTGAAAATATAACCTCACCATGCTAAATTACACTTGAAAACAACGAATATTGACTATAAGATAATAAAAATCGGATTTAGAAAGTAAAAGTTATACGCGATTGAACTTTTATGTAAAAATTAGGAAAAAATACGAAAACTAGTCAAGAGTATAACTTAAGGGATTTTAACTTAGTATTCTAAGTTTATATCAAATCCTTATAATATTATGATTTCGATGATCAGGGGACGCCGCATACGGACACAACATGCCCTTGGATTACTTTGACTAACCACATGGTAGAGTGAGTAAATTCCCGATGACTCTTTACTTGATTTTGCTTATAAAATATATACACCTAAACTTATATATATAAATTTGGATGCTTGTAGGATATGGGAAATGCATGTGTATGAATTGTGGATAAATGCAATGGCTTATTAATTATATAATAATGGGAATTGTTTGTAATAATTTATACGTGCAATTGTATGGAATGAATTATCTAATGACCTTAAAAATTGAGTTAATTACTTATACGGTTAACAAATTAAAATGAATCATGCATTCCTCATATTGCATTTGGATAACATCAACTGACGCTTCACGTAGAAGATGGGAAGGGACTCACGGGAAGACAAGTCTCCTATAGGATTGGGCACTATCTATGTTGTCATTTTTATTGAGTCTCTGTCCTAAGCTGATGGGTTTACTAGGTACCGAGAGATGCCAATTGTCGGCGAGGGGCCACGTCTTGTGGCTTCTGCTTAAGGCGTGTCTTTGTGGATTGCGGAGGCCACTATATCACTAGACTTGGGATTTTAAAAGTGTGATTTGTTATTCAGTAAAGAAAGTATATACAAATATAAATATATATTTACAGTTTTGTTTTGCCTTAAGCACAATAGTGCAAATGAAATATAACCCAAGGTCTAAAACCTGGATTTTGGTTTGGGTCGGTTAATTATCTTCAAACCCTGACTACAGAGGGCATATGTAATTCCTAGGTCGCTGCATACTGATTATTCATACATTCATATGTTGTACATCTAATAAATTTCTACCATGTGGTACTGATGAGGGTATTTATCTCACTAAGCTTAACCTTACACCCCGATAGATTTCTTTTGATGCAAGAAAATCTCTTCTCTAATCCGGGCCGAAGCATACTCATGGTAAGTCTCATGTAGAGATAGGTTAGAGTGATTAGAGAGCGAAAAGGAGCTTTTGAACTAGATTTGTAGATAACTAGTTACTTTTATATTTTTTTATAACATAGATTAAAATTTCTAAATGCAGTTCCCTTATGAATTGCATTTGTTTGTAATATTCTTCTAGTGTAGATCTTACGAGCCCATCCGATTAGTTAATTTATACTATAGAAGTAATCTTAGTTAAATTGCTTTATATTATTTATCTATGGGCCTAGTAGTAACGTATGGTAGAAGGAGCCTTATGTGTCATATAAAAGGCCTACGATCAATAAGGAGGTTGATAGTAGACCTTTATACGGTACACGACGACCTACCACGACAATAATATTGTTGGGTCGTGATACATACGAAAAGGGTAAAAAGGATAACAAACAAAAAATGGAAAAGTGGTTAAATGTCAGCTGAGGTGGACAACTGGCAATATAACATTGGTTTCATATGAATATTCTCTAAGCACAGTAAGCGGGAGGGGTCAAAATATCACAACAATAAAAGGGTTGGGATAAGAGAGATGGTGGTATACTAAGAGAAAACTACTTAACCATTTAAGTGAGTCTTTCGTCACTCGGTAAGGGATTCTCGATTGTAGTTGGTTAGAGTACTCGATATAGGGTCTTCGGTATGGGAATGGTCAAAATCATCACTATTGAGTGTACAGATCAATGTATGACAATATAGGGAGCTCAAAGAGTTTAAAGAGCTCAACTAACTTTCTTCGACGTACAGTTTCTCATCATCAACAAGTTACCGAGAGAGAATTCTCTAGGAGAGAGATTAAAGGCCTTAAAGGCATGCGTGAGTAATGGGATCGGTAGCAAACAATGCATCACAAAGTCTACCCGCCACTAATTTTGAGTTATTCGGCAAGATTAGATAAGAGTGTATAAAAGATGACTTGGAAAGGGTTGTCTCACAAAAACAGAATATTTAATATTAAAAATGTAAGTTATTTTTGGCTCATAAGAGAAAGGGACTATTCATAATAACTCCCAAGGACAACATTACAAATAAGAAAATTACAAGAAAGTATATACAGAAAGGGGATTCTTAGTACATACGAAAAAGGGTCAAAAGGGCAAAAGACGAAACTGGAAAAGTGGTATAATGTCAAATGAGATAGACAAGTGGCATGCAACACTGGTCCCATACGGATATTCTCTAAGCACAATAAGCAAGAGGGATCAAGATGTTGCAGCAATAAAAGAGCTAGGACAAGAGAGATGGTAGTATACTGAAAGAAAACTACTTGATCGATAAATGAGTCTCTCATCACTTGGCAAGAACCTCTTGGCAGTAGCTGGTTGGATTACTTAGCATAGGGTCCTCAACTAGGGAATAGTTGCATCATCACTTTCGAGAACATAAATCATAATATGACAATGCAGGAAGCTTAAAGAGTTCAACCACCTTCCTTCGGTGTAAACTTTTTCGTCATTAGCCAGTTATTGAGAGAGAATTCTTTGGATGAGGGATTGCAATCATCGAAATCATGCACAAGTAATGGGACTACTAGTCGGTAATTCATTATGACTGCATAGTATCCTTTAGCTCAATTTAGAGTAGCTTATTGAGTTGTGGCCGTACTATAATTAACTTAACAAATGTTAGGGAAGCAATTGAATCCATTGGGAAGCTCTTGCTATTCTTTATTGGAGTTTCTCAACATCTTGGATCACAACTGCTCAGGATTGAATTGTACAGCTAGGAGCATGAAGACTCGAAGTGCAATGTGGACTCAACTACATCTTGATGGAGCAAGCTATTATGAGCTCCATGGGTGCAAGATATTGCAATGTCTTAATCCACTATCATGAGCTTAAACATTACAGTTTGGCTTGGGAAAGGATAGAACTTGACTTAGTCCATATTAATCTTGTAGGCATGTAAGCATGCACAACATTTACACACTAAGGAGTAGCTCGGAATTCAATTCAAGGAGCTACTTACGACATGGAGTGTAGCAAAGTGATGTTATCTCACTGTTGTTAAGGAGTGTAGTTGAAATAAAAGTTGAGCTTGGGCTGAGTTACTCTTAGCCAATATTATTTCTCTCGGCCAAGTGTCTTCCTTACTCCTTAACCTTATCCAAGAACAACTTGGCCTTTTGACCCGTAGTGTTCGGCATATTAGAAGCTCGTCCTTCTCTTAGCTAAGATTACAGATAGTTTGGCAGTTGAAAGTCTACAAGTCAGCAATATACAATGGATAGATGCTCGGCACATGGAGGATGCTACCAAAAGCTCAGTTGCTTGGCACATAGAGGATTATCAAAAAAGCTCAGCACAAATTAACTAATATAGCTCAAATGGTAGTAGCTTTGTTCAGTTTCTGCTCAGTACGGAACTTTATCACCACTCGGACGAAATACATAGAGCTCGGATTATCAGTCATCGATTGCTAGGTCTTCTAATCATAAACTTCACCAGCATGTCCATTGGGATCATATCCAAAATTAAGATCAAATAAAGCAGTTGATCCTTGAGCATAAGGACATGTTTCCATTATTGGTAGATTGCACTTTGGATAAGGAATATAAAGAGTAGAATTCCACAAACTTCACGTTAAGCACTAAACTGGTTGATGAAATCCAAAGGCCATACTACAGTATATTGGTGAATTCTAGTCAGCAAATTTACCTCACAAGCATCGGCATAAAATGTTCTAAGATATTTCCAATGTTCATTATTCCATGTAGCTCAACAGGGGTGTTTTTATTGACCTCCTTTGCCACATAAATTCTACTTGTGCCAGGGTCTCTACTATCGCTTATTACAACTTTCTCAGGATACGCGTGATGGTTCGAAGATTACTAGGAATCATTCGGCTCCTGATAAGCCAAGTTATTGTTTTAAAGTTGTCAATTGTTTGGAGATCGAACTAAGGCTAGGCAAATATGACTAAAGAAAGTAACAAATCAACCTCTTATCCATGCTCTCTATTACATGGTTCATATCTTGTACGCATGGAAACAGGAACAACTTGGCATGAAATGAAATTACACTATAGCCATCCACAACAATAAGTATGCGAGTATGTGGCATTTAATAACAAACCCCCTCATCCACCAATACCATCCAGCATATCCACTTTAGCAGAATTAAAGAAATCAGGCGATGCACAAAGTTGTGCTTATGAACCTGATGGTGACAGTTACGAACCAAAAAAAGACGATGTTGCAGTTATACAAACACGTAAACTCACCCGAAAGTGATAGTTACAAAGCAGGTGGTAGATGAAATTATTGCAGTTACAATTTTTGAAGAAGAAAACCATCATGCTTGTCTTCTCTGAACTTTGTAGGCATCCAAAAATAAATGCGTTACAATGGTTGTGCCTTGTATATCAGATAATTGGGTTTTGAAAAAGTATGATTTGACTCAAAGACATATCTAAACAATTCAAGTCTGCAACCATGAACGCTTGCAATTGTAGTTCATTAATAAATTTTGAGCAAGTATAACTAGTTACAAAGAAGAAATCTGATGGAGTACTTATTACGAGATTTAGGAAAATCATTCATGGGACACTGGATTGCATCATCCAAAAAATTCATTTGAAAACCATGATAATCATTTCTCATAGACAACGCAAATTGTTAACTATCAGATTTCTTCGCGATGAATAAACACTTATAAAACAAGAAAAAGACTACGAAAGGATGCTAGAGCTTACTCCAGTACAGCTACAGCTACTTTAATATCCAAGTCAGCCACTTTAATGCCTAAGTCAGCAAAAGTTGTACTCAGACTAAATTATTGGATCAGATTTAAGTGGTGGGCCAGTTAAATAAGCCCACCAAATAGTTATAAAAAAATGCATGTCAACATATATAGAGTTACTACCTTTCATTATTTCATTTATACTTTTATGGAATTATCAACGAAGTTATCAATTGTTTATCTTTCCACAATAATTATGCCTCCTTCACATATAATACATGTAAGAAATTATTAGTTACAACAACTTAAACACTCATTTACTAAACAAATCACAATTAAAGCATAATTGCTATACCATTTAGCATATATGCACCATCTAAGCACCAAATCCTGATTTAATTTAAGATTCATCAACTGGTACAAGCTTGAATGAAATCTTCTTGTGATGAGAACCTCATAGTAACATGTCTTGGATCGAATAATCCAATATTAACTTCGCTCTTCATCATACAGTGAGTACAAACATGAGGTCTAATCTCATCTACAGAGGGATGGCCTGAGGATAACTTTGCTATCAAAGAAAAGCGTAATACATCTAATGATCTGTAAATATCATAAAAAGTAAAACACCGCACTCTATACGAATACAAGCTGCTTGATTATCGGTTGTTGTCACAATGAAATCAAAATGAGCTACACGATCAATGAAAATATCGTATTATAATAATAATCAACACAATAGCTGTAACGTGACCAGCACTTTGTCCTTTATATATCTGCTATTTGAAACTGCGCTGAATTAAAATTTATTTATCCCAAGTTTTTTGTAGGGAAGATCTCTCTCAACTACTCTTTTCAAATAATTAAGAAGTGCACTGGTCGCTTGCTTTCAAAGTATCTTCGGAATACGCGAGTTGACGGTGTGTCTTTAAAAAAATGTTAGAATATTCACTAATGGAAAACAAACTCATTCTTTTCGATACGTTGAAAACGTTGTCTCACCGAATCTCGCAACAACAAAGCATTTATGAAAGTGATCAATTGATCAATCCTTTACTTCCTCTTGTGGATAACCCAGTTAACCCTGTGGTTAACCCGGAGCCGCTCACTTTGTATGATCACACTAATAGGATACTCCGATCCTCAATTGCTGAACATATAAGAGTACTACTTAATCAACATAATTTTCCCTTGCCCCCGAATTGGACCCATGAACAGGTAGTCAATAAAATAATTGGAAATCATGTAAATTTAACTAAGAAAGCATGGTATACATAGTATCATCTCTATATCACAAATTAAACAAAATAAACACACATGCATAAAATGGTAGTGGTAGTATGGCTATTGTAAACCCTAAAGCCAAGCCAAGTAACCATAGGTTTGAACTTAAAACCTAAGGTTTGAACTTAAAACCTAAGGTTTAGGACGATCGGCTAAAGGATCCGATCAAACCCAAATTATAAACTATTTAAAAAAATACCAGTAAAAATGACCATGTAAACTTAAATTTAAGAAAGTAAGTAGTAAAATAGGAGACTATAAAATTTTCAAATTTTAAGCAATATAACTACTAATTACTGAAAAGGCAAAAAGTGTAATATAATAACTAATAAATTAGTAGAGATAGATTATATGTATACTAAAAATTTTAGAATGACCAAAATAATATTTAGGAATGTTCACATGTACCCTACATGTATTTACGTGTAGATAAAAATACGCGTAATTGCTAAAATAGGCCGAAAATTAAGTAAATAATTAAAGAAAAATACAAAATAATTATAAAAAAATCAGAAAAAAATCAGAAGGAGAGGTCTGCAACTGGATCAGGTCGTGACTGAAAAGAAAAAAAAAATTGGCCAATAAAAATGTGCCAAACTAAAAGCCTAAAATCAAGGAAATGGGCAAAATCAAATCAAATTAATGCACATTAATTACTATGTTTGTCTATAAATAAGGAAAAAATTCACAGAAGACATTTGGACAGTTTGTAATCTGAGAAAAATCGAAACACAAGAAAAATCGAGAGAAATTCCAGAAAAAAAAAAAAAAAAGAAAACTGTGTAGATTAGCAAGGTGAACTGGAACCACCACCCACCACCACCTGGGACCGAACCACCACCACCACCCTACCCTAGGACCAGCGTCTGGACCGGCCGACAGCCTTGGACCGGTTTTGGACGGCCAGAAATCCTTGAACCGGTTAGTCATTTACTCATCCCGATTTTTATATAATTTCGTAAAATTAGTTATTTTGCCCAGAAAATTATGAAACTTGTTATTCTGAGGTTTTATTGTATGTAGATTTAGGGAAAAATATTGATTTAGTTTAATTATGTCTGGAAATATAGGGTTCTTAAGAAATTGTTCAAAACCGAGCATGATTAAACCGGAAATTAAATAGGCTTAGGGATGTAGTTTGGGGTTCAAAATTTTTCTGTAGGACTCTCATATGATTTAGAACAGTGCTATGAAGCCTTTTTTTTTTAAATTAATTTTCGAAAATTTTAAGTTAATTTTTAGCCCTAAAATGATGGTAAAATTGGGTGATTTGGGATTAATTAGGTAATTAGAATGTTAATTACTGATTTGGATCTTGATTAGATGATTAAGGAAGTTAATCTCTGCAGTGGAACCCTAATCCTAGAGTTTAGGTACTAATTATGGTTAATTAGGGAAATTAGGTAAAGAATATGAGAAATTAGGAATATGTGAAAATATAAATTACTAAATTTAGAAAAATGAAGTTATTTAGATAATATTGTAATTGAAATCAGAAAAATAATAAATCGGAATTAATATTTAATTTTAAGTAAATATCTTAAAATGTAAGATTTTTACACCTCGGGAATAAATCCGATATCCCAATTAGGGTTAGTGTGTACCGAATAGTTAGAATACCAAAATTACGACCCAATAGGATATTTGAATACCCGAGCATAAGGTGATTAATGTCACATTGGGATTCGAGCCTAATTACGACCTAGGAATTAAAACTAGAATCTAGTTTAGGAACCGAACCCCGAAATAAAATACAACGAATTATTAGTACGTTGTAGGTATACATGAGAAAAATGAGTTACATTATAAATTAGAATAAGAATCCATAAAAATAAGTACTAAAAGGACCTCTTTGCATTATAGGACACCCAGAAACAAATCAGCTCGCAATTTGAGGATCGAGCGACCGAGCAAATTCAAGTAAGTTGGGTTATTGCTTATTGTAATAGAGTACTAGTTTTGTAGTGCTCGGAGACTAAGGCTTGTATATGCTTGTGATTGTAAGTAGTTTGCGCATGTGTGATGTATCTGAATTCGTGTTGGAATTTATGCTGTGGGTGATTTTGTGACTGATTGAATTGTTGTGGTCTTGTTTGAACACTCTAACCGGAATTTAATCTTAGTCAACCGTAATAACCGAAAACGTCATGCATTGCAACCCGTTAGGGGATCATAGAACTCTCCAACCAAATACCGACCCCTTCGAAAGGGATAGCGCAGGATTGCAAAATGGTCCCTTCTTCATCCTCAGTCGAACTAAGTGACAGGAGAGGAAGTCGCGGCGGGGGTGAAGACAATGGTTCGAAGGTAGTCGCGGGAGGAGCGAGGTCTCCATTGCACAAGCCTAGGTTTGGTTGTGAGCTGCTGCATAACATGGAACTCCTCAACCCGGATCGGAGCGGGTGAAATTTCTCTGATTTCACAACGGACCGGACTACGTTGTGCGATGACATTTGATTGTTGCATTGCATGAAAATAATTGTTTGATAATCCTATTTGTGCTTGTATGCATTCATGAGTCTCCAATTCAACTTACTGAGCTGTAGTTGCTCATACCCTTATAGATCCTGTTGCTCATACCCTTATAGATCCTTTTGCAGGTTCTGATTTGTAATCTCTTCAAGTACCATGCCGCCCTACAATTATCCAGAGGTTAGTCTTTTGAAGCCAGGGGTGTGAGGATCAAGTTATTTAGCTTAATGTGTAACCAGACTGACCTTGTAGTTAAAGGATGAAGACTGTTAGTTATTCTGAAAATTAGTAAACTGTAGTTATTATGTAAATCTTCCTGGGAAGCTCTATGGACTTATTTATATGATTATCTATGTTTAATAGTAATTTGAGTTACTCATCATATTTGTAGTATAATCATTAATCGAACTGTTTACTTCAAAGCGAGTGGTCGTCGACGCCTTGTGTAGATTATCTCTATGGTAGGAACTGTGAGGCCAGTTTCTATCATAGAGTGGTTTACACGGCGGGACTGTTGCGACTTCGGAGCGTAACAGCTATGGTAAGAGAAAAACTTGAGAATCAAACCTTATACATCAACTTTTACTTATTCTATCATCTATTTATGTTCTTATTCTATGTATTTCTCACTTGATTTACCTCTTAGATAATGAAGACCAACCTTTAACACTCTAAATTAGCTACAATTCCATGAAGAAAACATTTGTCCAAAGCATCATGTCACTTAAATCCTTCTTCTAGGGATTTGTTAACATCAATCCACTAAAACACGTCAATTCTTTCAACTTTTAATCATATTTCATCACTTAATTCTCCAAAATGAAATAATACAAGCAGTATATTTTTATCTTTTCTTGCCATGGTAGTTCATTTCATCATCAAAAAGCCATTTATCAAGCACCAAACATAAAACCACTCAATGCCTACACTTAAGCTTCCATAATCATAAAAATATTCAAGTTTTTCTAAAGATATTAGCTTACATCTTGAGGTTTCAACACTAAAACTTAATGAAAAGGTTGACCACCACTTCAAGAGAGAAAGGGAAGATATTTTCTTCAATTTCTAAGCTTACTTCATGTTAAAAGTCCATTGATTAGTAAAATATTAGAAGATTATTCCCAAATACCTTCCTATTCTTCAAAAAGATTTCAAAAACCTTATTTCCTTCTCTATGATCTCTACATCCCAGCCCCTAATCACGCTCTAAAGAACCCTTTGATCTTCACTTCTTATGCTAAGTACAATAACAAAGTTATTTCAATTATTTAATTAAAGGAACCTAAGATTTAAGACAAAAAGTATTTTCAAGGTTTTACTAGAGTTTTAAGACTCTTGAATCAATTGCTAAGTTTTACCTTCACTTGCGACTTTTAAGATTTTGTAATCTACCTTAGTACTTCTGGTTTATTTAAGAGTTATTTCAACTTAAATTATGTTTGACATGCCCTAAATCATTGTGTTAGCTATTCCAACTTAATTTTTTTACTTTTTTTCTCAAAAATCCATTAAATAAATATTTTGGTCATTTTGAGAAAGATCGTTTGAAAACTTAAGTATTCCCTTTTTTATTGGCCTTAATTATTTTCAAATGAATTCAATAATTGATCTTATGAATTTGGCTTATTTCAATATATTTACAAAATAATGCCTTCGCATGCTTTTTTCTCCAAAGAAATCTACCCTGAATTTACACCCATTACGTCTTTGGAAGACAACCACAAAGGTAAAACTATGTACGTTTATAATCTTTGGTTTCCGAAGTTTCCCACCAAACAAATCCAGGTGGATGACAAAGACATCTCAAGAACCTCAGCCACACAATTTTTTTGGTAAAGTTGGTAATTTCTGGCACGGTATACAACATGAAGAACCCGTTTATTTGAATAAATAGAATTATATAATAAATTAATTATCTGTTATTACTATCCAATCTCTCTCTCTCTCTCTCTCTCTCTAACACTAATACAAATTTAATGCTGAATGAAAATACAAGTACCATCTATTAAATATCTCCTCTCCATGCCGTCTGTGGGTCCACCAATGATCATTCTGCACCACAAACAAATTTTCATTTGCTGTGCCTTTGTGCGCCTGTGCTTCTTTCCAATGGGAGGCTTGCTATTGACTTTGACGTTGAAACTCATGAGTTTGAATAGACTCTTCTAGGATCCAATCGTTGTCAAGAATGCATGCTTTAAAGTCTAAACTACCGATATTCACCTAAGTTTCAAAAGAAAAAAGTGTTAATACATGTTGGCAAGTTGCGAATGTATTTTATATGTACCAATTTGAACAGACACCTAATCGTTACTATAAGTGCGTTTATCTTTTTACTATTTGCAAAAATATAATGTGCTTTAGCCAACACGTTAGTGTATTTTTTTTTTTTTTATAGAAATTCAAAATATTTGCCCTATCCACACTACTAGTATGGTGATAGGGCATATTTGACAAAATGGACATTTAGGCCTTGATTGGCTTTTATCTTATCCTACAATTTGATTAATAATCTATTATTAGTAATTTACAAAAAGAGTTTAGATGTAGAACAGTTCAATATTATTTCTTTCATTAATTTGAAGTAATATTGATATCATAAGGGATAAAAATAGATAGAGAGATAGAAGAAGAAGAAGAGAGAGAGAGGGAGATGGCAGTTATGATAGTATGTTATGAATATATATAGATCTATATATATATATATATATATATCTTAATGAAATATTTTTATGCTTTTGGTGGGGTTTACATAAATTTATTAAAAAACCATTTTTTCTATTTGATATGATTTTTTTTTTTAAAATGTAGCTATACCTAGTCAAAGTATCATATGTTTGCTACCGTAAATAGATTATCACAAACCTTTTAGGTAAAAATAAAAATATAAAATGTAAATAAAGTTTTAATGTTCACATTACAGCATCTTTAAATCATTTTTATTATTCTTTCACAATGTGTTTTGAAACTTTTTTCCATTAAAGTCTTTGTCATGTTTAAAACATAATTGAAGGTCAACTTTAATAATATGAAAAAGAAATTACTTTTTAAAAGTTGAATGACCTTGCAGAGACTAATCCCAAGAACAATTTTGTTTTTTTTTTCCTGGAATAGGCTAGGATTTTCTTATAACACAAAAATATTTTTCCTTTTTTACTCAATAAACTATTTTCAACATAAAAAATAATATTCCTAAAACAAATCAAACCCAAGTTGTTACAATCTCTTGAAATTGTTGTACTATTTTGTGACTGTCGGAGACTAAACATCACGATCCTTTTCTTTCTTTTCCTTTTTTTTTTTTTTTAACGAAACAAACTTAATTCATATATCGGCACTATGATGGATATCTTTCAAGCAAAGTAATTTCTGCTTTTCCTTCTCAATTAAGGACATGATGAGGCTTCAAAGTTATGAATCTGTGGGCAGTTATCATGCTTTCGACCCTGTTAGCAAATATAGTGTAAGAGGAAACTTTTGATATCTTTTCCTATTTTTCAAAGTTTCCTCTTATAATATTAATATTTACATCATTTACTCTTTGTAATTTTATAATGGCATTATTTTAATGGCATTTTACTTCAATTCACCCTTTACACTGATATTTGTCACCATGATTATTGCATTTAAGTTACTATTGATAATATCAGGGTAAATTTTATTTAGGGTACTTGTATTATCATATTTTTTTACTTTAAGTATTTGTGTTATTATTTTTTACATTTAGAATATCCGTGCTTTGAGAAATATTGAAAAAAAAAAAAGAAAATTAACATCATTATTTGTTAAGAACCATAGTTAAAAGAAAAAAAAAAAGAAAAATTAAAATCAGTTAGAAGAAAGAAGATCATACCAGTTCTTTCATTCACCTGCGGAAACGTAATTGGAAAAAAGTGGGACCAATATCTTGATCTTCTTCAATCAGACTACCTTAAAGGAGATGCTCTTAATGCATTGGGGTTATACATAAAGAATGTTCATGACCCATGTCAGAATTTATAGAGAAACTTTTGAACTACAATACATAGGAGAACTCGGACATCCGCTGGAGAAGCTTGTTGTGATTATTGATAGCTTATGAAAGTTATCTGTATGAATGTTAGCTCACAAGCAATCCACGCTCCAAGAATTTATCGGACGAGAAGCTCCAAAACGGCACTCCACAGCAACTCTCCATCATCGGCCAAAGCATTACCCTATCATCCGGAATCAACGAAGTTACTTAGCATCCTACTTGAAGCTGAGGGTCACAACAGCGCTGTCGGATATTAGAGAGTGGGAATTGTTAGAAATCAGTTACAATCGTCATTTCTATCTGATTTGACTTTAGCTTCTTAATGGTGTTAATTTTTTTCGCTATTTTTCAAAACATCGGTGCCCTAAGTGTAAAAGATAATAACATGGAGATCTAAATTAAAAAAAAAAAAAAACATGGCAACACAAATATCATGAGTATAATTTACTCTTATTATAAATTACAATTGCTTACATTTTATTTCATATTTCAATAAGATAATTATAACAAAGAGATCAACATTTGGTAATAAGTTCAAATAGAGAATCAACATTTCAAAATAGTTTAAATAACTGATAAACATTTTGAAAAGTTTAAATAAATAATCAATATTTCAAAAAGTAGTTTAAACGAGAAATTTATAATAGTTAATCTATAAAATTAATAAAATCACTTTGTAAAACGTTGATAGCTTATTTTGAATTTTTTGAAACAGTTATCCATTATTTGAACCACTTTATGATATGTTAGTTTCTCATTTGAACTTTTTAAAATATTGATCTCCTATTTGAATTTACTCCTAAACATTAATCCCCATCCATTATAATTCTCTCATATTTCAACAATATTATTAAAGTAAAACCATCAACCAATGTTGTTAAACTTAGATTGGAAGGTTAACCCAAAAATGAGAGGAGATTAAAGGTAAAAAAGGATTAATCACGATCAAACCATAATTGAATTGGAATAAATAAAAATATTATAAGATATTTTATATTTATTTATAAAGTAATAAAAATTACCTATATCCTTGACAATTGAAACTTAAGAGTTTTTTATAATTTATTTTTTATGGTTCTTTGATCTATATTTATCTTTTTAGTAAATTGTTATATATTCTAAAAAATATAAAAGAAAATAATATATTTTAAATCGTAAAAAGCTTGATAGGTTTTCATACAAATTGAATTTGACTAATCAGGTCAATTGAATTAAATTGAGATCGCCACCAATGAGGGTCAAAGGAGTTATTTGAATCAATTTTATACAAAGGTTAAGTCTAACCGAGTTTGATTGGATGGATCAACCTTGGTTTGATTTAATTACACCTACTTTGGTGTTTTTAATGTAATATGGTTTAAGGATATTGTTGTAATTTTCTAAGTTAGACAGATTTTTTCCTTTTATGACTAATTTAAAATCACTTGTAGTTGTAGCCGGCTAGAAAACTTTCTTTAAACACTATTACCCATTATCTACATTCACCTCTTATATAAGTTAGTTTCTTGTAATATTTTACTCTCATGATTGGTCATCCAATAGCAAAGAGCGAGCATTTCTTTCTCCATGTATCTATATATATATTTAAAATTACAAAAAAAAAAAACCAAAAATCAAGAATCTCATCATCTATCTTTTTAGTTTGGTTTTTCCTCTCTCTCTATTAGGATTAGAGAAAAAAAACATAAATCGTGAACGAAATCAAATTAAATAAAAAATCATCTTTTTAATACTTGTCTGGATTAATGCGCTGATATCACTCTATAATTTGGTTCGACAAATCAAATTGAGCTGGTCAACTTAAAGAAAAAAAAAAAAAGAAAAAAAGAAACGTGATGATGTGATGAGACTATCGTACAATGAAATTGCCGTTGTATTGTTATTTACAACGGCAAACAGCTAAGTTTTGTGAAATCATGAGTGAAGTAAATATTGTATATTTGGCCCTTTAATACAGGTTGTTGCAAGTTCATTTTTGTGTTGTACCGTGGTAATTTTCATAAGCTCTAGTTGAAGGATTGCCTGGTTATGGTTTGCATCGGTTAGGCATAGTTTCTTCATTAATTCTTCCTCAGTTCTACGAGATTTTGTTTTAATGGAAAAGAAAATGGAACTAAAACATGTGAACAATAGTGAATTGAGGACACTGATGCCAAAACAACGGTGTATTAATATTGTAATTGCAGACGACAATGTTTTCAATTAACGTGTATTTGTTTCTTATGGTATTGTCTCCTCCAAGCACCATGCGATTTGTGTGTCAATTTCTTACTAGAAAACAATAGGCATGATGTTATATTTGTCGGTTCTTCAATTTTAATATTTTTATTAAAAATTGTTCCAACCAGATCCAACTTTTTTTTTAATTAAAAAAAATTATAAACCAAATCGTATTACTAAGTTCAATTTCGAAAAAGAAAAAAAAAAGAAATAAATAGAAAAGAGTAAAGTATATCAATTCGAACCGTATTCACTCTTACTTTTATCTCAAAAATAAATTTATTAGTTTCTTCTTTTGAGTTATCTTTTTAATTCGATTCATATAAGAATAAAAAAAATTCAATAATACTAAAAGTAAAGTGGATTGATAAATAATATATAAGTATCGATAATATTTTAATATGCGTTAATAAAAAAAATATTTTATAAAAAAATTTAAATTATATTTTTATATATCAAAATTTTATTAATATTTATATATTATTTATTGATAGACATAATATATTATTATTATTAAATTCTTTCTCAAATCCTTACTTATCTAATAGCATTACTTTTTTTTTTTTTAATTGTGCCACTTGGCGCCAATGGACATCAATACTAAAGGCACGTCGTAAAACACGACGAAAGGCACCACCATCTATTTGACGATGAGCACAGTTTTGATTTAGAATTTACTTCCTCCTTTCTCTCTCTCTTTCTTAGCTTTGTCATCAAGTTCGATGGTTGATTCCATACTATTATTAATGACACATCAAAAGCACAAAGACGGGCGCAGGTTCGATTTTGGATTTATTTCTTTTCTTTTTCAGTTTTTTATTATTGGCCATGGACAGGGATGCAATGAGAGCAAGGTCGGGATGGATTTTCTAAAACTTAAACCCATCCTACTACTCTTAAAAGGGTTTTTAGAACTCATAAAAAACTCTATAAGATTTTTAATTAAAAATTAGTATGTGGATATGAAATTTTAAAACCTTAAACTTGACAATCCCTAACTTTTTTACATGTTAGCTATTATCTTTTATTTTTTTTTCTTGTAAATATAACTAATATATTGCATTAGAAATAAATTGCTCAATAAAAATAATTAATCGCATTGATAGTAAAACATGTTGAATTTATTATAATTTTGAGATAAAACAACATATAAAAGTATAGAATATACTATAGTTTTATTGCATTTCTCTTCTAGATCTATTGATTACACCAAAAAATTGGGTTTTCTTCTTTCACAGGAACAATTTTTTAGACTCCATGGATCCTATTATCAAAGCAAACTAGTGATGGTATACACTTTTAGAGAAATGAGGGAACATTTTTGAGTTTAAAACCTCATTCATTCATATTTTTAAGAAATGAAAGAAATTTTTAAGCCAATAATTAGTTATTTAACTTTATCTATATTAATTATTTATCATTTTTATCGGATTAGGTTTTCCATTGAGTTATTTTGGAATTCCATAACCTAACTTATCAATTGCATGATTTTAATTTAATTCTAAAACCCGACTTTAAATCCTATAAAATTTGATACTATAAGGTTTTAATGGGTTAGATAAATTGAGTATCTTATTATAACCTATCCTGATTGTATTCGTAGTTATAGATGCTTAAGTTGGGTTAGCAAGATAAATAATTATTAAATTATCTGTAAATTTTTTATTTTTTTTTACATCACTAATAAAATTAACCATGAGGTTTTTAAGTGAATAAATTTTGAAAATGAGAGCTTCTTTTGGTTAAAGAAGAAAATTTTGGATAAATACCAAATATTCATAAGCAGTTGATGAATCTCCTTAAATTTCCTCAAAGTAATGCAACAATTCATTTATGTGTATGAATTTTTTATGCCTTCTTAGTTAAATTTTTATTCAAAGTGAAATGGATTGTAGCATAATTATTTATAAAAAAAAAAAAAATTAACGCAAGAAGAGAGCCATATCATCGCGAAATTCTTACACGATAACTTAGAAGAATGTAGGTTCCTTTTCTAGTCTCTGTGTCTCTTTCTCTCTCTCTATACAAATATGGTTTATCAAGATATTTTCACGTGATATAGCTGATACTATGTTACTTTTTAATTATTTTTACTTTTCTCCAAATTAAGTTCCAGTTCTTCTTTTCTTCTGGTTTTTTCTTTTTTCTTTTTTCAAATTGTAACTAAATTTCATGAATTTGTATAGAAATATTTTAATGTAACTAACAATGGAACAAATGTATCCTTAATAATTTTATTAACATTGTTATCAATTTGTTCTAACTAAATATTTTCAACTTATAAAGTATAAACGAATACCTTTTGGTATTCCAAAAAACATAAAGAGGAAACTAAATTATTTTTGTTAGGCCTTAATAAGGTACTGTAGTTTAGAAGGTGAGTTCTCTTCCTCACAATTATTATTATATTTTTTCAATATTTTTGTTACTTATTCTGAGATCTATAATGAGAAAAATAAATTATAGTTAGTATTGTTATCCTAATTATTTCGTAAATGACAAGATTTCGATTGTTTCTATATAAATTTTTTTTATTTGTGTAAATTTTTCTATTTATCTTTCTAATTCTTTTGAACTTATAATTATTTTTATTTAATATTTCAAATATTCAATGTTTTAATTTAGCACATGCATTGTTGGCATGTGTTCATTAGTATTTCTTTAAGCAACGGTAATTTTATGCTTAGTAAGTGTTACTTGATCAATCAAATAAGATATGAATATGATTATAATTACCAGTTTATGGTTCATATTGGTGAAAATCACAATCACGCAAAATTTTTTATAAAGTCGTTCAATTCTCATTACTCAAACATGATAGGCTCGATGCCTGAAAATTTAAGTGAAATCAATAGATATCATTCATCATTAATCTTCTATTCAATTTACAACACAAGCAGTACCTCTTTTTTTTTTTTTTTTTCTTTTTTATTCCCAAAAGAGAAGCTCCCAAGAAGTACATTGACACAGTAAAAATTTCAGAGTCTCGGGCTTGCATTGGGAAAAAGGGCTAGAGGATAACTAACAAATACATCACATACACATGACCCGAATCCTCTTATGTATATAAAATTACCAACAAATTCACTAGAAAGAATTAATTCTGAATAATCAAGTTGTGAAGATTGGTGACAAGCCAATGCCTGTACTTCTCAATATATTTCTTACCAATATTTTCCACCTGATTTCGTCCTTCTTTGTTTGTTTCCTCAACCTATCCTTGAAATTCCTGCGAAGGCATATAGATTTAATTGAAAAAATATTTTTATTTGGTGGAATGAATCCAGACACATTTTTGCAGCATTATAACGCTCAAACCATATTAACTAGCCGATAAAAAAGCAATACGATAAAATTCTGCTACATAGGTAATTGTAAATATATCCTTTATATACACATATATATATATATATTATGTGCAGTTAATCTTTATCCTTAAAATTGATTGTTTAAATTTTCAAATCTTTAATAAATGTGCCTTTAAACTTTTATAAAACAATTTTGCCCTTAATTCTATATACTTTTGTTATTGTTTTAGTATTCTCTCAATATTTTATCTAAGGATAAAATAGCAAAATATGATTTATATTGTTTATTTTTTAAAAATGAAACGTTCACAGCACATAACATAAAAATATGGAGATATATTTATGATTTAGCCTGAATATCATGTCGGTTTTGTTTTTTTTCTTTAATCATTTCCAAACGTGCCTCGATAGACGATTGTGCTAGTGCTTTCAGCAAGAGCAAGATCACATTATAGGGAGGAATGACGGACCACCGACACATTTTATTTGTTAGAATCCTTAAAATACGACCTCGCTCACATTGAATGTATATTATTAAGGATAAACGAAACTATGCACATTTTCATCCACTAATGCCGGGATTTTTGTTTCTGACACTGTTATTTTAATTAGCAAATATCTATCAGTTTCTATTGGTGAAGAATAATTAATTTAATAAAGTAATATAATTGAATATCACATTTATTGAAAAAAATTCAAGTTTTTATTAAATACATTAAATAAATTTTATTGCGTTTAAGTTATTTATTTGGGGATTATCAGAAACTAACACGTACTGATTATAATAACAGGTGTGATTAAAACATAGGATTGGAGGTATTAGAAACAAAAGCGTAAACGTAGCAAGTGACAAAAGGTGTAAATACAATTACGTAGGGTCGGATAAAAGTATATCTTTCACATATTAAACCGAAGAAGAGACTTGGGTTGGGTTGATTATATACGCACCTGCATAAAGGAACCCTGCAGATACTTGAATCAGCACATAAACGGGAATGTAATTCCAGGAGTTGCCACATCCTCTTGCAGTGGATGCAACCACCAACAACTCTCATCTTACAACCTGCGAAATGTCGAACGAGCAATTCGAGTCCCTTGCAGGCTTCAAAGCTACAAGGTGGCTGGTCTGCTTTGAAAACTTTGTCGTACGGACCGATCGTTCGACATCCTTCTCGGCATATATGAACTAGAGCTTCCATCGCTTCATACAATTGCAGATATATCTTCTTTTCCTTCAGTTTTCTGATCCTCTCCTTTTGTCTCTGAGAATGAAATGGAATATGTTATGTCAGAGCAGTACACACATCAAGATATTTGGTGAATTAATGTCGACTAAGAATTTTTTGACGAAAGAAGGGTTAAAGCTGCATTTAGATGCGTGTTCGTGCGTCAGAATGGGGGAAATTATTCTGTAAAAACATCGTGGCAAAGTACGAGTATTTTACAGTCAGGACCCCGGATGTATATTATTATTTCACCTAAACAGGATGGCTTTTTATCATATGGTGCATATTTCTAAATAAGATAATGTAAAGGAAAAGACATATTTCTGAACAGGAGACGGTATAATTGCCGTACGTTTTCTTGTTCATTTATGGAATCCAGTAGCTGTTTTTCTAGCTTTGGATGGCTCTGTCTCATCGCGTTCCATCCATCAGTTGAAGAAACATCCTTGAAATTCTTCACGATCATACGATGGCAAATGAGGCTAAGTCGCGGGGCATCGCAGAGCAGAGCGAGCTGAAGAATGTCGACTACATTCTCTAGATTGAGTAAGCCATGCTCTAGCTTTTCCTCGCATAATCGTTTCAGCCGAGGAACAGCATATACGTGTGATAGTACCAGCAAGGGCAGAACATATTCGGCTCCTTCTTCGCTTTCATAGCTGCACAAAGTAACATCATCAGTTAAAAGGATTTTGACAAGGAAGGGAAGAGAGGACAATTTCAAGCTAAAAGTACGTTACCGGGAAGAGTACAAGAACCAAACGAAAACACGAACTGCATCGGGCGGAACCCCATGGATTGAGATAGATCGCCAGCGACCGTGTTCTTTCGATCTCTTCAATAGGCCTCTCATCACAGAAGAAGCCAATCCCTGAGGAAAGAAATCATGTAAAGTTGGTTAATGTAAAATATCTTCTTCTGAAGCAGAATGGGAGCATATTAGATGTGTTTGTTTGTGCAAGGAATGAACCGGTCCCAAGAATCAATTTCTCAGATTTCATAGAGACCTAAAAAGAAAATAGACTTACTAGGATGCTTGCATGTGCATAGAGTAAGCCACCATAATCTGTATGGATTCTGACATCTGCTCCATATCCTTCATCAAATAGTCGTTCCAATATATCCCGAGTTGATGTGCAAACAATGTTATATCCTCTTACAGCAGGTGCATTCTTACGGAGACCATTCTTGTAAAAACTAGCCATCGCGGGACCAGGCAATGGAGGTGGTGTTGGGCAAAGAGCAACACTGGCCTCGCCGGAGTTAACCTCCTTTTCCCCCATTTGATGATGATCGTTCCCACTTCTACAAGATTAATGAGAATCAAGCTCAGTCCTGAGCTAATCAAACTTATCGATCTTCAGCTGTGAAAATCAAAATCACCAAGCATCAAATTTGTAGTAATAAGTACATGAGCAAGGACATATGTTCCAAATTTCCGAAGCATTTATTTTCAATTGTTAAAGTTTCGTCACCTTTCTACTCTGGCTTCTATATTGTGATCTAAACTTTATATCACGGAAATCAGCTTATTAGAATATCAGTGTTCTGCAGTGCCGAGGCAAACCGATGCGCGGATTCCGATTGCTCTCAGAGCACAATTAAGCTCCACCGGTACCAAACCTCCAAAAGCTAGAGATTATATTTTACAAATCCTCAGTTTCTCCCAAGTCCTTGTCGCCTGACTAGATGTTTCCGAGTTAACAATTTCTTGGAATTTCTCGGCTAAAGAACTAACTATATAGAGGTAGAGAACCTAGGAGAAATTTTGGTCGAAATGAACTCAATTCGGAGTTGAATTCTTCGCTCTCACTTTCTTTGGGGACTTATGAAGGGACACATACAAATAGCTTGATGGTAACCTGACAAAATGCCAGAACCGTCAAAATGGTAGAGGTGCGGTACAACCTTAACTTGTCGTATTCAGACGCAAACATCAAAACAAAGCACAATGTTGGAGACACCATGGATTTGACACAAAAAAAAAAAAAGGAAAAAGAATAGAAATAAAATCCTTGGTCCATAATTAAGCAAAGAAAATATCAAGAAACATGGTGGTGAAAACGAAGCCAAAACCAGACAACATAATTCAAAAGCTAAAAGAAAAAAATATCCTAAATTATACTTTACGGGCAATAAAGAGAATATCAAAATTCAGATCCTCAATATGCCGTGCGTCACCCCACAATGATTCACTCTCTTTGATCATGAAATTAGGCTAAACGGTTTCTTATTGCTAATACATGGAGATTCCACTTAAGGGAGGTGAGTTTCAAATCAATGAGATTTCAAAGATAAAATGTGATTGTCATGTTACGCCAATGACTCTCCTTGTCCGTCTCTATCTCGAAGATGGAGGGGAGAACGCACGAGAGGAAAGAGAACACGTGAATTTGATTACTACACTTATCTGTCAGTCTTACCTGTTCCTCTTCTACAACCCATGATCATCGGAAGGTCAGCACTCAGCAAACACCAAGTAGTAACCGTAAACGATGTTTAGGATTATCCACAATAGCAAAATGACGCGCCATTTATGATATTAACCTTATCCTTGTGTATTAACCAAAATTTCAAGTACTTATGCCATCAGGATTGCCGGAGCATGAGGAATATGGTTACCACAGTATTTAGAATGCGACAACTCGTCATACATTCATATCACTGCACGATTAAGCGAAAACCTTGAAACCTACTTGAACCCACAATAGAATGTATGGCCAAATTCTTACTATTGGCATCATCACATATACTCTCAGTAGCCAATAATAGCTCACATTAGCCCGAACTCCAAATAATTTACTACATCTCTAACCATCATGCATGGATCTAAAGGAGGGCCAAAACGCGTCTTGACACCTCTTCACCCACCACCCGAAAAATTAATTATTAAAATTTATTGGAAAAGGAAAAGATAAGTATTATATTTGTATTTTAAAGATAAAAAGTTATTACAATGATGGATATAAATAAGTAGTTAAGTATTTATTTTTATAAACATGAAGTCATGGTTTAATTCTCATAAGAGTTATTTCGTTGTTTTAAATTGTATTTATTGTATTGCCTCTTAATAAATACTTTTCATTCTCTTTTATTTTTTTCTACGTAATAAATAATAAAATTAAGGTTCTTTTCTCATAAAATAATTATTAATTAAATAAATTCTTATTAGATGCTATTTACTATTTTATAATTATACCATAAGTATTAACTACATAGTCAATACAACAAGGGTTTCAGTATTACTACATAAAATCATGAAAATTAATGGGAATAATTAACAACTAATTGTCTAGTTACTTGAATTGAATTAGAATTTTCTTTTTTTTTTTCCATATAGGATTGCTAATTAAATAATCTTACAAAGTCACCATTTGAAAAGTTATATAATATTAATGTTTATGTTATTATTATATTATTCTTTTTGTCTTATTTATAAGTTTTTTAAATATATCTTTTGTAATCTACTTTTGTAAAGTAGTACAATTTACACAAGTTTATATATTAATTTCATTTTTCAGTTGATTGATAGTTAAATTTCATTTAATATTTGTATATACTGTTAAAAGGTAAAAAAATTTTATTCCTTGATTTTTTTGAAGTATAATGTTCAATTGTAATTATTTTATAGCAAGGTTTAAATTTTATTCTATTGAATGTTAAAAAATGCCACACGTCACTTGTTAATAAAATCATTATGATGCATTATAATGGCGGCAATGAGCTGATTTTTTTTTTCCAATAACAATTCTAATGTTGTATAAAAATAAGTTAGGTCCTACCCCAATGATATGGTTCTATGTCCACCATCACTAAAAAACATATATTAACGTAAGTTCTCTCAAAAAGTCATCATAAATTATAATTAAATGTATTGATCATGACAATTGCGAATCTTTCCTCCATTGTAATGATCGAAATTACTACTATTTTATGCAATCTCACAATACAAAACACATTTAAGGTCATCATTCGATGCAAATCAGCCATAACACTTGTATAACAAAGCTTGTTCCACAAGAAGTAAGCTAAAACCCATTACATAATCACCATAATCACATATGCATACTACACAAATATAGTTCACATATACATCTAATATTAGTGCATCATCTAGTAGATTATCATATTTTGACATAACACACAACATAGTCTTTACATTTTAAAACTTGAAGAAGCTAATGACTCCCAATACATCTAATAATACGTTTATAACCAAGGTATGGGTACTCCACATCATCTTAAAACTAAAACCAAAATTGATAGAAATTGTCCCGTCATAAAGTCATTGTTGGATAAGCCATTAGTACAATTAGTCCATTATATCTATCTATAAAGGTGTCTTGTATTACCAATATAACCTAATTGTAGTTTCCTTCTAAGAGACTAACCTGTATGAAAGCAACTAACTTATAAATGACTAGTTAATGTAAAACATGTACACATGGTAGAATGAACACCTAATCTACACAAACACACCACCTTAAATTGTTTCCCTCTCTCGACGATACATTTACAAACCATTGACCATTACTTCTAGTATCTCGCTATTATCAGCCTAGCTACAAGTACAAGCAACATACAAGTTAAAGTTTGTTTTAAGTTCACACTTCCTCACTAATTGCTTTTTTTAGACTTACTTTTTATAAAAAAAATTACATGGATACGGTTGTACAATTTTTGGATAATTTCCTTTCTATAAAGTATAAAGAACTAAAGGGTATTGGGGCTAATTCGGTGTTGCCACTCTCATGCCTAAGTTAATTAGTGAGTTTAGGAGAAAATAAAGTGAGTAGTTAAAGGTTATCCGATGGTTCTTATAATATTTCTTTTCTATATTTATAGGCAAATGTTGGGTGTCTGAAATAACAGTTAATCACATGATTATTAGGACAAGTGGAGACCTTACGATCAAGTATATTCTTGAAATGTAGGAGTAGTAAATAGTTATGTAATAGAACCATGTCAAGAGATAACTATTCTCGTTACTTAAATTCAAACTAGATATGGCCATCTTAGTTAGCATTTGTCGAGAGGTGAATTACTCGGCTTCTCATCAGCTAAATGGATGAATGAATGTAACGGATGAAATTCGACTATCAACAACTACCCCCTAACTCCCATGAGTAAATAGTTTAATATTCTTTGTGGGGTTAAGTGAAAAACTATTTCCCAAAATGCTGAGTAATGTGGGAAGTTCTTTGATTTTCATTTAGAATGATTGAATGTATCCCATCCGAGAGGTTACGGCTTTTCAATTTTCCCACCTATAAGAAGACTAAGTGGTAACACATATGATAGCTATCACCTCAGCCATAATTACTCTATTGGCACTAATAATTGCTAGAGCCTCGATAACTGTTGGATCTCTATCTTGAAACACATATCAATAATTCATATCATCATCTAATCAACACATCATTCTTGTTAGAAATGTATTATGGTTACGAGGGTAAATAATTCATATTTAGGGAGTTTTTTAATGCTAAAAATAGATTTCATTTCATCTTCATCTGCATCTATAAGCTTTCGCTTGCTTTCAACATTTCGTCTTCATCTTTAAAATCTTAAAAAAGTTATGTGATGTTTGTTATAGTCAAAATCAGGTGTGGTTGGAAACATAATTTGTCAACTTATTCTTCCAGATTTTGAAGTAATTAAGATTAAGGCTACTTCTCCCCCACCCCCTCCCCTAAAAAAGAAATGAGAAGACATGTTCCTCAAGTAGCTCAGTTGATAGTATGGTAGAGCGACGAGATAAACTTACTTAAATTAACTCTCTTATAGTGGATACTTATCCAAATGACAAAGAAGGAAGATATGTGGCTAAGTATTTGTATAATAATGTGATTTATTTCAGCGATTCACTAGATGGAGTGGCCAATGTAGCCAACAGAGTGTTTGTTTCAAAATATAATAAATACTAGCAAGATCTTCTTGAAACATGGAATCTTAGGAGGCCAAGAGAGGTGGAAAGGGTATGCTTTCCAAGGAAGTGCGAGTTTCATATTTATTTGAAATATCTTGACTTTGGGCTACACTTCCCATTTTCAGTTTTGGTTAAGTAGTTTTTCATCTATTTTTGAGTTGCGCCAAGCATGTTCTCACTAAACATTTATCAACTTCTTTCGTCTTTCAAAATAGTTTGTGAAGAAGTCAAGGTCAAGGCTATGCCTTAGTTATTTATGTATTTCTTTACAATAAGGAGGTAGCCCAATGGTTAGTATTTTGTAGTCACTAGGCATGGACGAAAATTCATAGATGGATTGGAGTCCAAGATTTATAAGTGGTACGACAAGTTTGTGTCTATCATTTTAGATGAAGAATTGGATTTTTAGACCCAATGGACTAAACTTATCCTTACTAAGGATATTGAATTGATGTTGAATGATGCTGCTATGGCAAAGAAGATCCAAGAAAGAAGAAAAAACAAAATGTTTTATTGGGATGTCAAGAGAATAATAAGATACAATGAGAACAAGGGAGCCAATTTTCTTTGACAAGGAAGGTATGATATTGAGTAATAGTCATGCTAAGTACAACTACAAGAGGAAAGCTGTCACGAACTGAGGACGGCCTAGTCGTGGCAAACGCCGTATACTGTATGAAGAACCCTTGATTGGTTACCCTTCCAATAAAAAACTCTTCACACAATATACAAGGCTCTACAACTACTAGTTCCAAAGTAGATCCAGATTCACATGATATTATCACACAACATATTTATATAAAAGTAAGCTCAAAAGTTTACATTACATAGTATTTAAGTATGTCTAAGTTCATAAGGATAAGGTAAACATAAGTTAAACATAAGTACATGAGGAGTAGTCTACATAAACTATTTTCCTCTCATCACACAGGACACTTCACTCTTGCCCAAGTCCCCAGGCTAACCTGTGGCATCCCTCGTCCTGTCTCTACGAACAGGCTATCCTGCAACAAAAGTCTAAAGGGGTGTAAGCCTAAGCTTAGTGAGCAAAACCCTTAGCCACACAACAAGTAAGTTATAAACACATTATAGTTACGCATATGAATGAACGATCAAATAGAATGCCAAATAATACGCATACTTAACTAGCTCATATACGTAACTCGGATTTAACGCCCTCTGAAGTCAGGGTTGGAGTTTACACGGCACCAATCAGATCCGGGTATTAGACTAGAACTTACTTTACTACGGAACTCCATGTTCCGTACTTATCTCAAATAACTCTTTATTTTCAGAAAAACACAAGTTCTAGTATAATTGTGAGTGGGCCCCCGCAGTCCACACTCACCCCTAAACGGAGGTCTCTAGACTCGACCCTTAGCCAGGCGGTTGGCGCCTCCAACGCCTAGTATTCCCACGGGCCAGGGTAAGGTCATTTTGTACGAGTGCACCGTACATAACCAAATAACTCAATTATATCAACCCCCGAATGGCCTCTCTTTACCTCCGTGTGATGTGACTGCCGGAATAGTATCCATGCTATGCATGTTAATGCATGTTCCAGTTTCTTTTTATAGCCGAGTATAAATTAGTTCCAATTATGCTGTGACCAACCATTAATACACACAATCATTTTCTATACTACCATGTAACAAACAAGGCATTATCTGAATTTAAGGTAAATTCACAACTCAACAAGCAATTACATACACAAGCATATCCCGAACCCCACACAGCAGTTAATTAACGATAATATTTAAGTCCACTATCTACAATTACAATCAAGCATGGAATCACAGGGTAAATACTCACTCGGCCATAGCGGTTCGCTCTAATCGTAGTAATCGATCGAGAGGTCCTCGCTCACCTCAGAGTCACTTGATCATTATGTGATAACAATACTAATAAGTGTTTGAATTAACTAGTATTTCTAAACAACTAAGTACCTAGTTCTACTTAAATCACTATTAAATTTTACCCGGTAAGATTTAATTCAATCGTATGTAACTTTTCCGTTTTAGTTTTGATATTTATGAATTTATAATCGATTTTCATCGTTTCTGAACATATTTTCACATGGTAATATCTATTTTGGATATTAAGACTTCTATTTTATGTTATGAGCTATATTTATAGAAATTTTTAGTTATGACCACCTAAGTACTTTTCTTACTTATGTTTATATCTTTTATTCCTTAAATTCTTCTAATGAAAGAATTTTACTTTGCTATTACTAATTCTTATAGTGAATTAGGTATAATCTAATTTAGACAGTGTATTAGGTTTTACTAATTTAGTTACCTAATCACTTACATTTTTCTTAGTTTTCTTATTTTCTAATTTTTTGCTTATGTCATCGCTTACATCATCACTTGCTTATGTCATTGCTTATGTCATCACTTGCTTATGTCATCACTTATGTCATCATGTGCTTATGTCATCCTTTACCTCATCATATGCTTACATAAGCCTTCCATCATGCTTATGTTATATACATATGTATTATGTACATATTATCCCTTTTTCTTATACTTATGTACATATACTTTATACATACTTATACTCATACCAATACTAAGGTATATACCGTATTTATACATGTATACATGCCCGTATACCTATACGGTGGAATAAGTATTTTACACTAAAATTTCGTATGCCTAAATTTCTCCTTAAGAAAAGTCCTCTAATTCCATGTTTTTGTGTTCTTATGTACATATTTAGTGTAGTATAGGTATGTTTAGTAAGATTTGATCTTAAATTAGGTTATGTACATGTTATACACTCATGTACAAAGGTTCTTCTACTTATACTCTCTTGGTATTTCCTTATGTATGCATACATAGAAGCATATCCTCATGTCTTTCTTTCTTCTTTTTCAAACTTCAAGTTTCTACACTTAAAGAAGGAAACTTTGTTTCCTCTTCTTCAAGACAAAACTAACCTTATAATTACCTATCTAATCTACCTAATTAACTAACTAAGGACTAATATAAAGTAAGATAAAGCACTTAAAAACATACCTTTTATGATGTTGAAATGGAGGAGATAAAAGGGAAGAAATGAAAGGGAAAGAAGGGAGGAAGCTTATGGCATGAAAGAGTGATTTTTTTGTTTTGTTTCTTTTGTTTGTTTCTCTTAATGTAAAGTAACATGTGGTGGGGTTAAGAAGAAAAGATGTGGACGACAACAAGAGGAAAAGAGAGAAAAAGAAAAATCAAAAAGAAAAGAAAAGGATGGCATCATTACATAAGAGATATTTTCCTTATCTCTTAACATATGTTGACTTTTCAAAATGTTGACTTTAGTCAACATGTGTTGACTTGGTCAACATTTGAAATTTGGTCAATATGTATTATCTTAGTCAACATTCCTTAAGTATGTGTAATTTTGTGCACATAATGTAGTAATTAAGGGAAATTAGGGGAGAAATGAAGAAAATGAGAAGAATTGAGGTATATGATGCATTGATGTGTAAATGTGGTTGATGAGATCTTACTTTAGGTCTTTAGAGTCCATATATCGCATTTGATAAATAACTTTGGGTAATAAGTGTAAAAAGTGCTAATTTGAGTCTTAAAGTTCACTATATGTAACTTAATTTTCAACTATAACCCTAATCCTAAGTAAGACCATCTTAATCATATATTTAAGGGATAAATATAATCTATAACCCATTATCTTAGTTCCTAATGGATTATTTAAGAATTTGAATCATATAAGCAAAAATGTGGGTTATCTCTAACCATTTACTAATGATTTTGCAAAATATAAGCATTATATTTTCAATTAGGGTTTTAGGGTATATCATGATGGATTGGTGTACATATGTCTTTAATGAAATCATTTTTAAGGTTTTTATCACTTTCGAATTGAATCTTTAGCTTTTAGAAACATTTAGGGTCGAAAAATTCTTTACGCGATTAATTAAGTCTTTTAGGGTTTTCACTTTAATTAGCCTTGTCGACTCCTATATTGTCTACTTTAGTTGAGTCTATCTCAAAAACTAGATCGAAACTTTCAGGGGTTTACAAAAGCTGTTCTCGTGACAAAGGGAGAAGAATAGTTACCTTTGAGACTTGCTCAGCTTACAACATGTAAGTCTTTTATTCCTCGCCTTATTGTTAATGTATCT
Source organism: Lumnitzera racemosa (assembly GCA_024138005.1). Classification (NCBI taxonomy): domain Eukaryota; kingdom Viridiplantae; phylum Streptophyta; class Magnoliopsida; order Myrtales; family Combretaceae; genus Lumnitzera; species Lumnitzera racemosa. The sequence goes on from JAMXBC010000008.1 coordinate 77,892,422, forward strand.
ACTTTGTATTGCAAATATGAGCATTGGTGATGTAGATCTTATCAAATTGTTGGCCCAAGCCAAGGAAAAGGCCAAAAAATCCAAGTGCAACAAACGAGCAGGCACCAAGGTAACTGTGACTCGACCGGTACCTCCGAGGAAGCCATACAAGGGAAAGTGGCAAAGCAAGTAGCAACCTTGAAAAAGGCATCCTATCCAGCCATACTTGGGAAAGTGGCACATACTTTATTATTAACATGATTCTATTTATATGTAGACTAGCAGCCATGTTCTAATGGCTTTAAATGAGGCTAATAAGGAGATGAAAGACATAATTGTATTGTTCTATCAGGTGATTTACTGAATTTATCATTTCAATTGTTGACTTATTGTAGAAAATCGAGGATGAATACAACTCCTCTAAGGCTCAAACTATGGCAGTTGAGAGTACAAGAATTAAGGCTGAGATGGAGGCCAAAAAATATTAGGAAGAGCTAGCTACTGAGAAATTGGCACATTAATGGCTAATGAAATCTCAAACCTTAAAGCTAAGTGCAAAGAGCAATATAAGGAGGCTTAAGAATTGAAGGAAGAGCTTAGTAAGAAAATGGAAGAGTGTTGGGGGTTGGGTTAAATGCTCCACTCAATGAGTGATGTAGAGGATAAGCTCAGGATGCAAATAAAAGAGCTAGAGGCCAATAACTCCAGACTGCAAAGCCATGTTGCCAAATTAGAGGAGGCAATGATGAAAGTGCCCTTTGTTGAGGAAGCATTAGAGATCGTGACTCTAAGTTAGCAATACGAGAGATTATTGAGAAAGAAGTTATTAGAGGGGATCCAAGTGATGAGAGAAAAATTTTAAAGTTTCACCCTAAATATGATCTTTCAAGCTTGGATTTTTGTCAATGATAATGTTAGTAGTGATGAAGAAGCCAACAAAGATATAGGTGTTATGATCCATATGTAGGTTGATGACAATACAGTTTGTGCTGAGGGTCCTAGTGATGACATGGATAGACTTTCTAAGGAGATCCCCTACATGCACAAAGAGAAATCCACCTATTCCAAAACCCTTAGTATCGAGAAAGAGATATGCCCCATCAAGGTCCTATCTTCCGACCAAAGAAATTCCTTCACACAATTAAAGAACTTGTTGTCTTGAGATTGTTGTATTATTTTTTATGATGTATGGACAAAGTTCAGCTGAGTGGTCAAACATTTCATATTTTATTAATATTATCCACATTTCTTTAATGTGTAATTTAATAGTTTTAGCTCAATTTATTTCATGTGTTTCATTTCCTGGCATGTTTTATCTTACATACCTATTTTCTTCAACATGTTTGTTTCATACGCTTATGTTTTCTTGGCATGTTATGTTTCACATGCCTATTTTAGGCATGTTTTATTTCGCATGCAATATGTTGGGTGCCTTCTTAAAGGCTATCCGTTAGTCATTTGAGACGTGGATTAGTCACCCCATTTGCGCCACAAGATTGCCTATTAGAATCATCACGTTTCTTATTCGACTAAATTATAAAGTTCGTTAACCATGATAGGTTTGAACTTAAAGCACTAGTTCATTCAGTATAGTTTAGAGGATGATCTATTGATCATAAAAAGATCATAAAGGAAAACAATTTGGAATTGGAACTTTGAACATGATTGCTTTTTGAAATAACTAGGCTATTGCCTTACAAGATAAATGGAAATGAATCATAACATCAAAGGAATTAATTAAAATAAAGTTTCAAGTTCTTGACATTCCATGTACGAGAGATTATTATTCTATCCAACTACTTTAGTCGATAAGCCCCTTAGTCAACAACTTCCCAAGACCTAACAAGATCTTCCTAATTTGTGCCAAGTTTCTCTTGTTTCTCTATGACTCTAGTCACATCTAATTTTCTACAAACCAAATCTCTCGATTGAAAAACCTTATGTTTCACTTTTTGAATATAATACATAACCGCTCTATACTGATATGCCCCAACTCTCACTCCTGCTACATCTCTTATCTCTCCAATTGTATCCAAATTTGTCGTTAAACTGACTTAGTTAGTCATCACGTCAAAATTTTGCATGCATAGATTCAATAGGTCCAATTCAATTAGCAATATTTCTTCTATACTAGAGGCTAATATGAAGGGTGTTTCTGTTGTTGCGGTTCTATGAGTAGTCTGATATCTCCATAAAACATCTAGTAACTCATTTGCCTATCTTCCCTTAGCTTGATTAACTTTCCTTTTCAAGTTGCCTAAGATGATCTTATTGACAGCTTCCACTTGCCCATTAGTCTGAAGGTGAGCTATAGATGTGTAATTCAAGCAGATGCTGTATTTCTCATAAAATGCCTAAAATTTGTCATTGTCAAATTGTAGTCCATTATCCATGATTATCATAAGTAGCACCCTAAACCTTGATATAATGAATTTGAAAACAAAGGCTTCAACCTTTTGTTCAGTGATCTTTGCTAATGCTTTGGCCTCTACCCACGTTGTGAAATAATCCATAGTAATAATGACGAATTGTCGTTGGGCTGTAGACTTCGAAAATGGTCAAAGTACATCTAATCCCCATTAGGCAAAGGCCAAGGATTAGTTAAGTAGCATAATTTAATAGAAGGGGCATGACTCGGTGCCTCATGCTTCTGGCATTATGGGCATTGCCGAACAAATGTTCTCATATCATCTTTTATTGTTGGCTAATAATAGTCAAGTCGTAACATATGGATGTGCAATGTTTGTGCTTTCACATGGTTACTGCATATACCACCATATAGCTTAGATAATACCCATCTAGCATCATTCGGAGGAAGGCATCGAAGATAAGGTTGAGAGATATTGTGCTTATATGGCTAATCATCTATTACTGTGTAATTTGTGACTTGATAAAGTAACCTTCGAGCCTCTTTCCTATCATCAAGAGGACACAATCCTTTAGATAATCAACAATTGGATTCATCCAAGACTTCTCTTTTGGGCAAGGAGCTAGTTTATAGCTTTGCGAAACAATTGGTGAACTTTTATATGCGTAAAACTCTACAAAAAGTTTGTTGCTCAAATTGTGAAATGCTATATTGGCCAACTTTGATAGCTTATTGGTGATGATGTTCTTACTTCTTGGTATTTTGTGAATTGAAAAGGACTACAATTCTTGTGTGAGTGCTCATACTATCAACAAGTACTTTCTCATTTCTTCTTCCTTTGCTGCATAGCTTTCTTTGACATGGTTCATAACAAGTTATGAATTAGAGAAAACTTCAACTTTCTTGGCACTGACTTCCTTTACTAATCTAAGTCATGCTATTAAGGCTTTATACCGTGCTTCATTATTACTGCTTAGAAATCTGAATTTCAAGGCATAATTAGCCTTGACATTGCGGGGTCCTTACAAAATAAGACCTGCACCAATTCCTTCTCTAGTTAAAGAACTATCAACATAAAGATTCCATATTAGCTTCTCGATAATTTCCATGTTGTCTTCTTCACTCATGAACTTAGCCAGAAAATTTGCTAACACTTAAACTTTTAATGCCATTCTAGGTTTGTATTGTATACCATAGGTACTTAGCTCCAAGGCATATTTCATTATCCTTCTTGAAGAACCTAACCATTGTAGTTCCAGTAAGTTGATCAGTAAGGACTACGATTTGGTGAGCTTCAGAGTACGTTTCCAACTTCCTTGTCGAGAGAACCATTGTTAACATAAATTTCTCAATTTTGGTATATTGATGCTTCAATCTTTGTAAGACATGACTCACATAATAAATTAGTCGATGCTCCTTGTTGTCGATTCAGATTAACATAGAGGAAAGTACTCAGCTACTGATTGACAAGTGTAAATATAAGTTCTCTCTTAAAATCATTGTTGAAGGTATTGGTAGTGATGTAAGAAATTCTTTAAGCCCACTTAATCCTCTTTTGTACTCATCTATTTGCTTGAAATCTTTTGGATTCTTTAAAATTTTAAAGAATTCCACACACCTATCTACACTTCTCAACAAAAACTGTTAAGGGCAGCTATTCGTCAAGTTAGCTTCTGAACGTCCTTAATAGTATGAGGAGACTTTAAGGGCAGATCCATGAAGTCTATGCACATGCGCCACTTGCTGCTAACTTCTTGACTAATATACATTTAGCTAGCCAAGTCGGATAAGGCTCTTCCCAAATGAATCTTACCTTCAAGAGTTTCTAGACTTCTTCTTCAATAGCTACTTGCCTCTTAGGGGTGAAATGTCTTTTCCTCTATTGAATCAACTTTGCATTTGGATTGGTCTAAAGTTTGTATACCATAATGTCTCTAGGGATACCTAGCATATCTAAAGGGGGCTATGTGAATATGTCAACATTATCCTATAGACAGTTAATTAAACTTTGATGGATGTCTGCTAGTAAGGGTTTCCCTATTTTCGTCATCTTTTCAGGATCATCTCTAAGTGAAATTTCCTTCATTGCATCTTCGGCATTATCTATGTCGATTGACTTTTCTTCTAGGCAAGTTTTGACTTGAAAATTTTCTTCTCGCCGTAATTCCCTTATATACAATGACCTTGCCAATTGTTGATCCCCTTTATATACCCCAACCCTAGTAAGGGTAGGAAATTTAGCTTTGAGGTGGCTAATTGAAGGGAGGATGCCGAATAAGTGTTGATATGATCTTCCCATGATCATATTATATAGGGACCAACATTTGACGCTACGAAAGCTCACTTTAACCTTCGTGACTTGAACATCATCTCTAATTTAGATTGCTAGAGAAATTACTCTAGTCACCCGAACGAGTTAATTGTTGAAGGTATACAAATTGTAGTTGTAGGATCTTAGCTGTACCTTGATCTTTGGTCTTATCTGATCAAAAGCATGTTGAAAAATAATTTTTGTTGAACTTCCAATGTTAATGAGAATTTTCTTGACCTCGAAGTTGGCAATTTTCGCATTAATCACAAGTACGTCATCATAGAGCCTTTGAATGCCTTCAAAATCTTCTTCTGTGGAGAAAATGGTATTGTTGATTTTGTCCTTCTTGCCATAGATATTACAAACATTATTAATGGTGTTAGTGAGCTCAAAGAGTTAGACCGGCCTATAATGGAAGGTCCACTGAAAATAGTGTTATTTCTATCATTGGGTGCTCTACTAGTGCTTTCATCTCTTACATCTTACTTGGGAGAAGTTGGTCAAGTAACATTCTCCTGGTCTTCTCATCTCCTTTGAGATGGTTGCTCAATATTCTTTGCATCATGTGCAAGAAATTTATGCAAATGCCCTCGTTGAATTGTATTCTTAAGTTAGATGCATTTGTTAGTGTTATGGCCTCTATCATAATGGAAATCGCGATATTTGTTGGAATTTCGCCTTAATGGGTTTCCTTTCATCCTTTCTAGCCATTGTAACAAGCCTCTTTGTCTACATAGCTCCATTAATATGTTTGAAATTGGATGAATGACTGGTGTGTAGACTAACTATGCTAAAATTCATGGCCTCTTTTTCTTGATGTTAGGACATTGGTCATCGTCCATTTTGAGTTGATCTTTCGCACTTCTCCTCTTGTCACCCTTTCTATCTCCTCTATTTTGATCAACTTCTCAATGAGCCTTAATATTGTCTTCTTGTCAGATGTAAGATGTAGCTTTGACTTTGAACTCGGCAAAAGTTCTTAGCTTATTTTTGGCGAGAGACTTGAAAAAATCTTTGTGGGGCTTAACACCATCAATAATGGTGTTGAAAGCTATGCTTATGTCCCGTTCTAGAATTTGGACCATCTTAACCGTAAACCTAGCTAGATAATTTTTGATAGACTCATCTAATCTCTAGTGTCTTTACTCTCTAAGCATTCCTGATATTGCATTATAAATGCTTTTTCCATAGTCTCTTCCTTTGCTATTATGAGAAACATAATGGCTTTCGCTGTCTACATCCACCTTCACATAAGGTTTTTATTTTGTGTTATGTTGCGCTTATTGAGTATATCTTCCCTTAATCTTACTTATCATCCTTTTGAAAACAAAATTAAGATGTACCTACTACTTTGGATTTGAATATATCAAGTATGTTTGTATCACATTCTCAACATATCCCAGATTCTTTTGCAACACCTTCCATCTCTAAGTAATTTTTCCCCATGTCATAGTCTAATTGTCGAGCTTTCACCACTACATACCAGTTTACACTTGGTTTAGCTTTAGAAATACCTATACCATTACTACTCATCTTACTTCTACTATGGATATTAATCTCTATAGAAGTTCCATAAAATAGTCATGTAGATTAATGACCTACTTTGTTAGTATATCACCACACTCAAATGGGGAATCTTTTTAGGTCTAATATGGTTATTTCTAGTTCCCTTAAACTCACTTCTCTTACCATTGCTCTACCAAACCAATCAATTGAAACTTACTCTATTCTACTATGTTCCTAGCATATGATTCTTGAGAAACGTCATCATCTAAAACCAACCCCTTTACTTCACTTGTCTCTTTTAATTCTACTCTTACATAATAATTAATCATTATCATTTGGAGAAGTTGTTTATTATCTTAGCTAGGTTAAAGCCATCAATGAGACATATGATGCCCTCCTTGTAAATGGTAGTTTGAATCTTGTACCTCCATCTAATGCCAATGTTATTGGTTGCAGATGAGTATGTAAAGTTAAGGTCCATACTAATGGCTCTCTTAAATGATTGAAAGCTCATCTTATGGCATAAGGATATATGTAGAAACAAGGTATTCAATTTATAGAAACTTTCTCTTAGGTGGCTAGAGAAACTACTATCCATACTATTCTCTTAGATATTGTTCAGTTATATAAAATTTACAAAATTGGATTGAATAAATTTTTTTTTTGGCCAATGTTCACTTTGCAATTTAGCTTGGTTACTACATATAAAAGGGTATCAAGGACTAGGAAAAATGCGTAAAATTTATCACATGTAAAACATGGTACAAAACTTTACTTCATTAGATGGAAATATAAGTTTCTTGATATATAAAAATATCCTCTCACATATCATAAACATAATTTAATAATTCATTCAAATTGTACTTTCTAAATAATGTAAAAATTTAATTAAATAAATATTAGAAAATATTGAGGATAAAAATATCAAAATAGAATAATAAGTACAATATTCGTGTGCACCAAACAGGGGACATCACAAAAATTTGTATCCAACAATGTACAAACCAAATATGGTACAATAGAATTATACTGTCTTATTCTCCTTTTACTTGTACTATCCAGTTTTTATTGTCCTATTTAGTTGTAGTTGCAGTTGCAAAATGCTACATTAGTGATGTTATCCCAAAACTAGTCCCTTAACTAATTGGATGCTAAAAACGCATTCTTCTTAGCTTTCTTTAGAAAGGGTTATATATGAAGCTACTAGTAGGCTTTATTGATGAGAAATATCCACATTATTTTTGTAACCTTAAAAAAACTCTTTATGGTCTGACACATGTTGTTCTTGCTTAGTCCAAAGATTTTAAAACCCTTCTTTTCGAGCTTAGCTTTCAATCTAATATTATTGATGTATCTTCATCTATTCTCTTTTGTTTTTTATAGAACTTAAGTATTGCTACTCTATTTAAATGACATTATAATTATAGGAAGTTCTAATTCACTTGTAAGCTTACTCACTAACATAATCTACTCTAAATTTTTTATGACGAACCTTAGATCACTACATTATGTTATAGGTGTTGAAGTCTCATATGAGCATCTTTAGATTGTTGTTGCATCACAACATCTTACTTTTATGAATCTAGATTTATCATACGCTATTAACCTAGTAGCTTATTTTCTTGTGCACTAGGTCTACCCCATTTACAAATAGTAAAATGTAGTCATTGATATGTTCATGGAATAATTCATTATACGTTACATTTTCCTTTTATTTCTCAAGATTCATGTCTATTTATTTTGCTGTTAATTAAGCTAGTTGTTTCTACACTAGTTGCTTAATTGTTGCTTCCTATGTCTTTCTTGGCTCTAACCTATTCTCTTAGCTAGCCAACAAACAACATACTATTTCTTAATCTAGTTCTAAGGATGAATACCAAGTATGGCTCTTGCTCTTGCTAAAATAATTTAGATTTATATGCTTCTTCGAGCTTTTAGGTATTTCCTTTGAAGGCATATACAACTATATTGTTATGATCACAGTGCTACATATCTTATCATAAATCTGATTCTCCATGGTTGCACTAAACATACTAAATTTATAACCACGTTCTTTGAGAAAAGCTATAGTATGGAAAGCAATCTATTCCTCATATTTCTTTAGATAGGCAACTTGTTGGTAGTTTTGTTGAACTACTATCCACCTTGAGGTTCTAAGTTATTTGTAATGTTTTTCATATTCATTTACTAGATAATCAAATTGTAGAGGAACATTAAACAACTATAGTTAACTAGAAATACTTTGCAAGAGCATTGTTTGATTTATTTGTTGTGATAGCCTACGATTTTAAGCTACTCATTTAGGGCTCATGTTGTGGGAACATACAATCACGCCTTTGTATGGCAAAAACATAATGAATGGATATATTTCTAAAGATTCTTGATAGGTATAAATGTATAAATGTGTTACTGTTATTAGAGGATGACTCTTATGAGTTAATATGGATTATTATGGATAACTGATGATTCCTTTTCAAAGAGTTTGGTAGGTTGTATAAGTATTTGTAGATTTTGCAATATAAGCATACGGTGAACCATTCATGTACCTTAGCTTCACTCTAAAAATATTTATAATTTGAAAAGAAATTTATTTAATTTAAAAAAAAATATTATAGAGTTTTCCCCAAAAATTTAATGAGTAAACTCATATTAAAACTCTGGTGAGGTAAATGGATTGACTAATACCACAAAAATCCCTATATCTCCAATGTGTACTTTTGTTTTAAGGTTCAAGTTGTCATTTTATTTGAATTCCTTCCTAATTCTATCAAAATTGGAGAGGGTTATTTTTAGCATGTTTAAGTGAAATATTCTTTTCTAATTTTATCTCTTTGTTTTTTCCTTACATTTCTAAACAAGGGAAAAGTAAAATTTTACTTTTAAAGTCCTCTCTCCCCCTTCTCTTCCCTCAATTCAAACATAGCATTAGTGGAGTTCCTTAGCACAATTCTTAGACTAAGGAAATCATGATGTGCTTAGAAACTAAGTTATCACTAAGCCATCATTCAAACAAAACAACAACATTTTTAGAGTTTTCAGTATATGAGATTTTTAGGGTGTTTGATGGATTCTAAGAGGAAATGAATGGTTTCCTTAAAGATATGACTAACTAGATTGAACATAAAGTCTATTTAATATTATGCACAATTAGAAATTATGGTTTGCTTACCATAATTAGATTAGAAATGTTAAGAGCTAAGAGAGAAAATGATTCTTAAGAGAATATTTATTTATAGTGCATCATAATGATCTTATAAGTCTTCGGGTAGACCGCTTGGTCAAACCAAATCGGTTCAACTTGACCCTTCTATTAAATTAATCCGAGTCACCCATTTGATCCTTATTGATAATGACTCCGGTTTGACTTAATTGACTTGATTGATCCAACACAAATTTTATAAGAACCCATTAAGTTCTTTTTAGTTAAAATATATTTTTCACTTGTATTTACAACAGTTTGCTAAGAATATAACAATATGCTAAGAAAATAAATGTAGATTAAAGAAAAATAAAAAATAAACTATAAAAAACTCTCAACTTTTAATTATCAAGGATGTAGGTAATTTCTATTACTTTATAAATAAATACAAACTATATTATAGAACTTTTATTAATGCCAGTTTGATCTTGATTCGACCCCAATTAATCCTCTTAACCCTTAACCTCTTCACATTCCTAGATCAACCTTCTAGCCTGAGTTTGAGAACATTGGTATCATGCATGCATGCATACATACACACAAACACATATACACCCAAAGTGGCATTTTGTTAAATAAGATAAAATATAAGAAGGTCTAATGTCATTTTCTGTAAATAAAGTAGAACATGAAAACAAGTTGGATGGGTTGTTAGAGTGTGAGACTTTAGCTGGTTAAGTATCCTAATCGCTAAACTAACCAATACGAGTTAGGACATTTAGGGCGTTTGGAATGATTTTTTCCAAATTAAGTCAAATTTTAATATAAGGTTCAAAAGTTAGACGAAGGGTCTTAATAGGGTCAATTCCTCAAAATAATGTATATGTATTATTTAAATTCAATAAAATATACTTTTATTGAGTACATTCAATAATTACCAAGAACTCAACATTTGAGCCTTGAAACATAACAAACCTTTAGAGATAAATTGTTTAAGGTATATAACTAATATTTAGAGGTCAAATAACATATAACATGATTATATAGTCATGTAGTATACATAATATTTACCTGATAAATAAATATATTATAAAGTATACAAAATAATTACTAAAAATTGAAATTAATTGATAGAAAAATATAAAAAAATAATATATGAACCTGGACAACTTAGAAAATGACATGGCATGAGGCTCTACAATTTGGAGCACACCATGGTAAGCTATCCAACAAAAACAAACCCAAAGCAAAAGTGAGAAACTTGAATAATGTTGCCAAGTGACACTTGGAAATTTAATTTCACTTTCCTACTAACCCAATTTGATACAAAGCAATTAGAATACTCTTCTACATCATTTTGGCAACCTAGAAGCACCATAAAACTCTCTCGAAACACAAGAACATAAATTATATAGAAATAGCAAAAAATTAGAGAAAAAAAAAGGGAATTAGGGTTCCCATAGCTACACACAACCTGATATTGCAAGGCTTGGAAGTTAAGCAACTAGTAGTTAGGCAAGGTAAGCTAACAAACCTAATTGGCTTAACAAACCTAGGTGGCTAGAGTACTATGCATTAGTGAGTTGAAGTTTTGTTGTCGATTTTATTTAATTTTCTAAAATTACTAAATAAACTTAGATAGTTATGAAATTTGGTTTCCTTAGATTATTTTATGTCTAATTTCATTGGTAATTTTATTTTGTTAAAATAAAATTGATTTAAGGTACCTGCTTAACAACGTGCCCTATTTTGAAGAATTTTGATTAAATTTTCTAAAATATTAAACGATTTTGTTTCAATTTACAAATTTTTTTGGATGGGAATGAATGAAGAAATACTAAGTCGTCCCATATCAAATATGAAACTTTGTAATACTTCTATATTATGTACTAAATTTTGGTAGCAAAAATTTTCAAAAAATATTATGTCTACTTTTTATTATGAATTATTTAGGAATTATTGGAAGTTTTACTACTTTAGTTAAATTAAAGGATTTTATACTAAATAATGTACAAAACCAACTTGGCTTGATTTATAGAGCTTAGTATTATCAATGTATATTCTATACCATGAATTTTGAGAAAAGTATAATTATTTACAAATTTTAGCTATTAATTAATAAAATAAAGCTTAAATACATATTATGGAGTACATCATATGGTATGATATTTAAGGATTTTGCATGATCAAAATATGATTCCTGCTATGTTTCGAATATATTGTGTATTTCACGGATTTTGTGAAGTACAAATACTAAGTAATATATTTTTTCTGACTACTTGTACATATTTTGCTCCATATGTTGATAAAAGGTAAAATTGGTATAATTGGTGACGTAATAAGGGAGGGTTTTTGCTATTTTTGTATTCGGAGTAATTTACAATGATCTTAGGTTGGTTCATTTGAAAAGTGAAAATTGAATAAATGAATATGATAATCTGGGTGAGTCAAAACCTAATTTAGAACTGGATTCAGAAATTGCTACACTTAGGTATTATTATGAAAGTTGAATCTAGATGACCAAACCAAATATAATGTTGGAAAATTTCAATTGATAAACTAAGGATATAAGTTAACTTTAAGGCATCATTGTACATTGAAAAGGGCTATTGGTTAGGTTAGGATGTAGATTTTAGGGCATCACTAGCAATAAGGGTAGACTTTTAGAGAGCATTAAATAGAGTCAATTATTTTGATAGTAAAAGTGTCACTAAACAAGTACAATTGAGACCTAGAAGTTTAGTTGATGTTTAGTATTCAAGTTTTTGAAACTTGTAAATCATGTATATATTTGTAATTAATAGCCTACAACTAAACTCCTCTAAGTGGTAATTATATAACGAAGTGTTATTTTGTTAGAATCGAGTTTATTTATAACAGGTTTACCTATATGATGGTACATTCTATACCATATCGAGATGTGACATGGAGAGGGCCCTTAGGTATAGCAAACTAAGTTGAGTGAAGCAAATGAGTATATCTAGACAACTTATCTTAAATGACTTATGGAGGATGTGTAGCCATAGATGAGTTGACCTGATCAATCTAAGAAGAGGATGTTGGCCTAATGACTTAATGACTTGACTTAGTAGACCTAAGGAGCAAACTAGTTGAGCTAGACAACTAGCAACATACTATGGCTATCCTTTCTATCCATGAAGTTCCCACCAATAGATCTTCATTAGATTCCAGCATATCACCTCTTAGCATAATATATAAAGGGTTTAATGTCACATTTGATACCTCGTGCGAGCCATAGCTAAGAATAGACAAGGCCGATTGTAAAGATAGGTTCAAGCTTACCCAAAGCTTGAAATGAGTGATGGGGAAGCGCATGAGAGAATAGAAATGAGAGAAGAAATAAGCAAACCTACGAACAGCTTCAAAAGATATGACTAATTGGTAAAACTTCCGAAGATTCACGGCATAACTCGATATGATGCATGAGTTAGTTCGGTAAGGTTGCTTGCTACCCAACCTTGCTTAAGGGTTAAGATAAGAGTAAAGTGAGAGTAAACAAGCTAACGAGAGTAATGTCCATAAAAAGGAAATATTTGGTATATTGATGACGATAATGTCTCTAGCAACTGCATGTACAGGGTGTATTTATACCTGAGAAATTAGGGTAACTTGCCTAAAAATGGAAAAGACAAAAAGGGATACTATTCCAAAGAAGTAATGTACAATGAATACAAAGGATAAAAATGAATATTTAAGGAAAGACAATGATTAGGGTAGTAGATTCTTCATGTGGTCTTAGATATATAGTAGTAATGTATTGGGGATGTTGTTAGAAGATGTGGACAAAATAATATGAGCTAATCGGGTGGTCAAGTAGGGGTAGTTAAGGGTTCGTGCAAGGTTGATACCTCGGCCTCTCATCATTAATGTTACTAAGTAAGTGGTCGGTTTGGTTAAGCCGAGTGGGTACATAGATATTGACTCTTATTAAGGCATTCTTCTAGTCGGCATATGATTTCCAAGAGATGTGTAGTCACACGACTTAGCATTATGAGTTGGTTGGTAGCCATGACCAATTCAGCCTTGACAGGAGTCGATTAGAGTAGGTGGATTCACTATGTTAGACCTTCGATGCCTTAGGCTCAACTATGAGATAAAGGTCCAGTAGCTTGATTTCCATCATTCCCTCCTAGTTTATTTAGATTTGGGATCAAATCTGATTGGTCTTCATCCAATGCTCCATAAAGGTGATAGGAAGTAAGGTCAGCAATATTGAAAGTCTCGAAAACCCCATAATCCTCTAAAATGGCCTTTAGCTTAGGCAGATAATTTGTTCTTTCTCCTATTTGGAAAACTCTCCTTACTCAAGTTTAACCATACTAGATCTCCAGGTTAAAACTGCACTAATTTCCTTCCTTTATCTTTTTCTCACATTTTTCTGGCCACTTAGTTAATTTGCCAAGTAACCTTGTTGTAGGGACTAGGACTGGGCTTGAGCTCTTGCATTAGGATCCTCTTGTTTGGACAGGGGTATAGGGGTATGGTTGAGAGGTAGTTTGGGGTTAAAATCATAGACGACCTTGAAGGGAGTCTATTTAGTAATGTCATTCTTAGTTTAATTATAGGTAAATTTTACTATGGGTAGGTAAACATCCCAATCAGTTAAGTTCTTCTCTACTAAAACTTAGAGTAGTGATCTTAAAGTGTGATTGACTACCTCTATTTGGCCATCAGTTTAGGGATGGTAGGAAGTACTAAATAGTAGTTTAGTCCTCATTTGGCACCACAAGGTTCTCTAGAAATAACTCAGGAACTTTGGATCTCTGTTTAAGATTACATTTCTTAGTACATCATGTAACTAAACAATTTTTTGCAAAAAGAGAGAAACAATAATCAAAGCATTATTAGTCTTAGAGTAAGGCACAATGTGTGCTATCTTACTAAATCTATCAATGATGACCATTATGGAATCTTTGCCTCAGGCAATTCAGGGTAATCCAAGAACAAAGTTCATATTCAACTCAATCCAAAGCCTAGTCGAGACAGGTAAAAGCATTGCTTTCTCTAGTTTAGCTCAGCACTTGGCCCTATTGCATACATCATAGCCTTCAATAATTCAATGTATATCTCATCTCATTCTTAGCTAAAAGAATTGTCTACTCTACAGCTCATATGTCCATCTTTCCTAAAAATGTCTAGAGAGCCCTCTACTATAGGCTTCCTTAATGAGCAGCTCCTTTATAGAACAAGTCACCATATATAACTTTCTACTATGAAACAAGTAACCATCTTCTACGTAATAATCATCTACTGTTTTGCCATCAACACAATGCCCAAATATGAGCTTGAAATGTAAGTCATGGGAATACTGCTCTTTGATACTTTCAAACCTAAACAATCTAGTTTGTAGTTTAGTCCAAAGCACATGTTTTCTTCAAAGAGCATCTACAACAACGTTACTCTTTCCTTGCTTATATTTTATTACAAAATTAAAACCCTTAAGCAATTCAACCTACCTCGCTTACTACTTTGACAACTTGGTTTGACTTTGGAGATACCTTAGAGACTTATGATTAGTATAGATGACAAACTCTTTCGATAATATATAATGTTGCCGTACCTAGAGTGCTCAGATGAGTGCTAAGAGTTCTTTGTCGAATATGGAGTAGTTCAGTTGAGGTCCTCTGAGCTTCTCACTATGGTAGGCAACTGGTTTTGCATTCCTGCATTAGGATGACGTCTATACCAATGACTAACCCCTTACATTCCAACTCAAGTATCTTCTCAAAGTTAGGTAAAGCTAGTACTATTGTAGAAATCAATCTTTCCTTCACTTCGAGAAAACTTCTTTCCTCTTTTTCTCCCCATCTGAATTTGATGTTCTTCATTGTTAGCTCGATAAGGGGTATGATAATAGTACTGAAATTCTTGATAAACCTTCTATAAAAGGATGCTAGTCCATGGAAACTTCTCACCTTAGTACAAGTGGTCAGAGTTGACCACTCAACAATTGCTTGGATCTTCTCATCATCCACTTGCAAGCCTCCTCTACCTATTATGTAGCCTAAGAATACCACTTCCTACTGGTAGAAATAACACTTCTTTAAATTATTGAATAATCTCTCAACTTAGAGTACATTTAACACGGTACGGAGATGCTCAAGGTGACATAACTTGTTGACATCATATACTAGAATGTGGTCAAAGTATACCATGAAAGACTTCCCAATTAGATCTCTTAGTATATGATTCATAAGTCACATGAAAGTACTCGTGGCGTTCCACAAGGAAAAAGATATTACCATCCATTTGTATAGTCTATGTTGAGTTTTGCAAGCAGTCTTCCACTCATCTCTTGGTCTCATTCGAATTTGATGATAGTCAGACTTTAGATCAATCTTGCTAAAAACCTTAGCTCCACTCAGTTCATCCAGCATGTCTTCCAACGTAGGGGTCGGGTATTGGTACTTGATCGTAATCTTGTTTACGATACAATTATCAATACACATTTACCATGTATCATCCTTTTTCAGCACTAGGAGTGTTGACACAATACAAAGGCTGAGACTTTCCCTTTCATAACCCTTTTTTAGTAATTCATTGACTTGTCTTTAAAGCTCAGTAGCTTATTTAAGATTCATTCGATAAGCTAGTTTGTTCGGCAAAGTAATGTTGGGTACTAAGTCAATGTAGTGGTTAATGCCTCTAAACAGTAGTAAACCTTTTGGTAACTGTTCAGAAAATAGGTCGGCATATTTATTCAACAGTTCCTTTATTTCCTAGGGTAGTTCAGCTCACTCCCTAAACTCTAATAATCACTTGACCAACATAAAGGTCAGCGTATCGGCTTTAATAACCTCTTAGATCTCAGCTTTACTTGTCATTAGAGTCTTCTTTGATCCTTTAGCAAGTTTATCCTGCAATTTGCTAACTTAACTTGGGCAGCATAGGCTTTAATGTAATCTTCCTCTCATCCTTCTCGAACACATAAGTTTTCCTATATTCGTTATGTATAACCCTTTGATCATAAAGCCAAGGTTGACCCAACAATACATGTGATGCATACATAGGTAGTACGTCATAAAGAATCTTATCAAAATAGTTTCCAATTGTGATCAATAGTAGTACTTGTTAAGTGACATGTAGTGCTCCTTTCTCATTTTGCTAATGCAAATTGTATGGCTTCGAATGTATAATAGTTAGCAACTTCAACTTCAACTTCATAATTAGATCGGCTAATGCTACATTGGTGTAGCTACCATTATCTACAATAAGGGTATAGAGCTGATTGATCACCTTGCATGCGAGATGGAACAAATTCTCTCTCTACTCTTCTTTGCATAAGGGTTCCAAACTCATTGTATGTTAGACAACTAAGATCAATTGATCTAAGTCTTTAGTAAACATATCTTCCTCAATCAGGTCAGCATTTACACTAGCCTCTTCGTTCACTTCTTTCTTCTCAAGTTCCTCATTTGTGTTATCTACTTTGACCTTTAGGGCATCTCCCTTAATAATCATAGTCCTTCGGTTTAGATATTAAGCAACCATATGTCTAAACCCTTAGCATTTGAAACATTTGATTTGGCTCATCTTCCTTCTAGATCCCTATCCTTTCTCGTATGTTCGAGTCGACACATCACTATTAGGTTGGCTCTTCTGTTTGACTCGGGCATCCACTTTCCTAGTCGGCTTAGCACTTGGCTGAGCTCGATAACTTCCCTGACTAGGTTGGTTTAAATGACCAGTTTAGCTCGGTAGAGGTTAGGTTAGCATTCTATTTCTTCTCTCTCTCTCTACTTGTTGTGCTATCCATATAGGCTCATCCATTGTAGTGAATTGTTAAAGTTTCATAATATCTTGGATATCATTCCTTAAACCAGTAAGGAACCTAGAGATTGTTCGCACTAATGGCTCCTCTACTTCACAGCGAATCATGAGCATTTAGAATTTTTGAACATATTCATCAATAGTTTGACCCCCTTATCTTAGCTCCTGAAGCTGAGCAAAAGTGTCTTGCAAATAAATATCTAGCACAATCCTATTTCTATGTATTCTCTCCTTCTTAGGCTAAGTATTAATCTTTCTATATCCTTCTTGTCTCCTCATGACCTAAAAGTTTTATACCACATGGTGGCATATCTTGAGAACTCAACAGCAACAATCCTTACTTTCTCATAATCTTCATAGTGGTAATAATAAAAAATATGCTTTACCTTTTCTTCCTAATCGAAATAGTCGTTTATACTTCCAAAGCCACTAAAACTCGGAATCTAAAGTTTCACTGGTCGATAGTGCAAGCTCTCGCTTCTTCTTCAACATCATCCATATCTCTTAAGTCAATCCTTTGTCTCACTTGTCTACCTACTTTACCTTGAGCTTGTTAAGCTAGGTTCTAACCTTTAGTAGGTTAGGTAGCTTATAGGGTGTTATGTGTGACTTCAACAGGTCAATAGGCCAATGCATGAACTAACCTACTAGAGGTTAGAACCTAGCTTGGGATTGTTAGCCATGGTAGACAACACCATTGTTGTAATCCCCAATATTAGCATTAAGACTTGGGTTTTTCATTTTCCTCAATAAATTCGATTTCAATCTTCAAGTTTGAGCTACAACTAACAAATAAACTACTAACACTGAATTGGCTCTGTTTTTAGATGTTCAAAATAGAATAGCAAGTAACACTACTAAACAGTTCACAAACATAAACTTACTTAGAGAAATCTTTGCTCTAATACCAAGATGGTGCGGGCCGTAGCCAAGAATAGACAACGCCATTTATAGGATGGGTCCAGACTTGCTGAAAGCTTGAAATGAATGATGGGGAAGTGTGTGAGATAACAAAAACAAGAAAGGGAATAAGCAAACCTACGAATAGCTCTAAATAATATGATGCACCAGTAGAACTTCCAAGGACTCATGGCATAGTTCGATATGATGTATGAGTTAGTCCAGTGAGGTTACTTGCCACCTAGCCTTACTTAAGGGCTATGATAAGAGTAAAGTGAGAGTAAACAAGCTAATGAGAGTAATGTTCACAAAAATGAAATATTTAGTATATTAATGATGATAATGTCTCTTAAAGTTATATGTATGGGGTGTATTTATATTTGAGAAATTAAGGCAACCTACTAAAAATAGAAAAAAAAAGGGGTACTATCCTAAAGAAGTAATGTACAAGGAATACAAAGGGTAAAAACAAATATTTGAGGAAAGATAATGATTAGGGTAGCAGATTCTCCATGTGGTCCTGGATATGTGGTAGCAATGTATTCGGGAACGTCGTTAGAAGATGTGGATAAAACAATATGACCTAGTTGAGTAGTCGAGCAAGGGTGGTTGAGGGTTCATGTAAGGTCAATACCTTATCCTCTCGGCACCAATGTTGCTGAGTAAGTGGTTGGTTTGGTCAAGTCGAGCAGGTGTGTAGAGTTTGGTTGTTATCAGGGCATTCTTCTAGTCGACATATGATTTCCGAGAGATGTGCAGTCATATGATGAAGCTTGGTGGATTTTCTTGCAAATTAATCTTAGAATTAGGATGGGTATGAATATGGCAGTAACACTATTTTGAAAATAGAAATTGAAATGTACTTGGTGCTTGTAGAGTAATGAAGCACAATGTAATGAAGGAACTTGATTGCTTTGAATATAGAGCTTAAAGTATCAAATACAACACCTTAACAATGGCTAAATCTAACCAACAATTTAGGGAAAATATTTTTGGGATTTTTCATTCATATTTTTTTATGGAATATGTATAATAAATATATAATGGCCTCCCTAAGCCTAAGAAGGATCTAGAACACTCTACTATTTTTTAGCACGTGCCAACACATGAATTGGCACATGATATTATATATATATATATTATTTTATTTTTTTAATAATATAAGTAAATGCTTTTTTTATAATTACTTGTAACATTCCCTAGCCCTTAAAAAACCATTGTCCTTAAGGGTTCATCTAAATTCTTACTTCTATTTAAATTAACCAAGGAACGAGCTAAATAATTCTCCTAAAAACTGCTACTCTCGATAAACAAATTGGTTGAAATGCAATGAGAACAAGCCTCTAGTTTAAGTCTTGAAAACCAATCGACCATGTTGTTGCATTTGAACCACCATGTTTGATCAATTTTGTTAATTTTGAACTATCCATTAATTATTTTGCATGTTCTTAATAAGCTTGGGTGAATTTGTAGAAGGTAATTATTTCTTCACTTGTCTTTTCAATTCTAATTGTGTAAGACCTCATTTTTCCCTCATCTTTCAAACCTTGTTCCTTTAAACCCCCCTCTTTCTTCTTTTCATCTTCTTTTTCTCTGTCTGTAAATACCAATAAGGCAAATGTAAAATCTATTTTATCTTTCCTTTTAATTACTCGTTTTTCTCCATTTAGCATAAAAGTGAAACCTACCTCCCCTTCCATCTTCTCTATCGATGGTGCATCATCTACTCTCTTGAGAACCCCATCTGTTTCTTCTTACCAACACTTGAACAAAGGAATCCTAGTGCCTTTCAATTTTTTTCTTTCACACTCCCAAATTCAATGTATCTCATATACCACAAATCGAAACCCTATCAAAGAATGAGGACTTCTACCTCTTTCCTTTTCTTTTCTTACAAACTTACCTCTCTTATTATTCTCATAGTCCATAGTTGGAGCCTTTATTGCTCCATCCTCCTTGATATTCTGAAGTGTACAATCACTATTCTTCATCAGTTCCGCAAAGCCTTCGACTAACTTAGCCTTCACTAGTGTACTACATTTTGGGTATATAATCTGATTACCCCTCATGTTATTGTTATTATCTTTACCATTGTCTTTGTTGTTGACCCTACTAGGTATGTATAGGACTTACTGCCTCTCGATTATAGGAATCACAACTTGAAGTGTCATTCCTAAAGAAGTGTTAACTTTTAATGGAACGATAGGAGAGGTAATGGCTATTGATGATCCGGAGTCTCTATGATAGTGATCAGTATAGAAACCTTAGACGGTGCTCATTGAAATGCTCTAATAGGTGTTAGGCAAAATTTCCCAATGAAATGGTAAAGTGTTTCCTTTCCTTGTTTTGTACTTGTAACCTTTCTGTTTCTTTTTCCTGATGAGTTCTTCACACATTGCTAAGAATTGTGGCATCTTGGCATTCTTGGTTTGCTAATAGCATTGGTTGGTTTGTAGGTGTAAGTGTTCCATAAAACTGGCATGGATAAAGGTAGATCTAGGCGAAAAGCAACCATAACCAATACATACGCAACAACTGTAATACCAAGCTTACAAAATTTCATGCTATTGTTGTTTTTGAAGACATGATCTCCATCATCACCAAAGATGATTGTTGCGTGGCTCATCCAATCAATACGAGACTCCTTGAAACTGTTTAATGGAATGCTTAAATGAAGATTTAGAACATTATAGTTAGTAAACTTCGAGTCTTTCTCATAATTGATTCGTTTCTTATTAGTTGCATCACTAACCATTCTTCTCCTTACTAGGATGCACTTAGGAATCTTACTCTGCTTGTTCCCTAAAGTTGTCTCAAATACAAATTGACTCCCAATTCTCTTAAGGACAATTGCCATTGTTACAGCAAGGGTTGGTGCTATAGATAAAGAAATACCTTAGTATCCTCCTCCTATTAATGTGCTCTTTTTCCTCTTCTTTTTTTGCCTTGTCTTTATACTCTTCTTTGTTACTTATGGGTTCTGGTGAACGTTGGGTTCTGTAGTCGGTGGTTTTATGGTGGGGTCGATGGTTATTTGGTTATGTGGGAGCTTTTTGGTGGTGGACATGTTAGCATATGGGTTGATGTAAATTTAGTAGACTAAATTTTGGACAGAAGTGGTTTGATTATTTTAGGTTGGGGTAGTTTGAGTGTTGGGGTTGAAAGGGTTTGGTATATGTAGGGTTAAGTTAAGGTGTAGATTAAGAGTGTTTGGACTATAGTTGTAAGTGGATTAGGTTATGGTTTGTCATTTTAAGGCTACGTTTAGACATGGCTTTAGGTGGTAGTAGACGGGTTGGTTGGGTTCACCTTTGGTTTTGAGGGGTATGAAGAAATCATCAATAGTATAGTTAATGGAGGTGTTGGTGTACAATAGGTTGTTGGGATTATCGATAGGGTTTTTTATGTTTACATTAGTAGGAGTAATTAGTGGTGGGTTTGGGTTGTTCGGTGGTTGTGTCGTTACGTGGTTGTGGGTGTTTGCAATTTTTGGGTTTGTGTTAATGGTGGCATTAGATGTTGATTTGGGTTGTGCTAATGTAAGTTGGCTATGGATTTGTTCTAATTTTTGTTTTTCCATCTTCATTTCGCAATTCTTTTTGGGTTAAAAGTCAAATTCAAATTAGGAGCACTTACTTGTAATTGCATGATTTCCATTAATTCTTCTTGTTGTCCCATCATGGTTTTCACTAATGACTTTATTATTGATTTTAACTATCTTTCTTGTTCTTCCCATATATTCTTGAACACCTTTGCAAACTTTGGATTAATGTTAACCATGAAAGAAGAATCATTTAACATTAATACCAATTGAAGCATGGTGCATTTTCTTGCAAATTAATCTTAGAGTTAGGATGGGTATGAATATGGCAGTAACACTATTCTGAAAACAGAAATTGAAATGTACTTAGTGTTTGTAAGAGTAATGAAGCAGAATGTAATGAAGGAACTTGATTGCTTTGAATACAAAGCTTAAAGTACTGAATACAACACCTTAATAATGGCTGAATCCAATAAAAAATTTAGGGAAAATATTTTTGAGATTTTTCATTCATAATTTTTTATGGAAGGTGTACAGTAAATATATAATATCCTCCCCAAGCCTAAGAAGGATCTAGAATGCTCTACTATTTTTTAGCATGTAACAACACATGAATTGGCATATGATATTATATATATATATTATTTACTTCTATTTACATTTTTTTAATAATACAAGTAAATGGCTTTTTTACAACTACTTGTAACATATGACTTGGCATTAGGTATTGGTTGGCAGCCATGATTAGTTTAGCCTTGGTAGGAGTTAGTTAGAGTAGGAGGATTCGCTATAATAGACCTTTGAGGCCTTAAGCTTAGCTTTGAGTTAGGGTTTGGTAGCTTAATTCCCATCAGTATTTGAACTTTCCCTAAATGTGTAATTTGCTACCTAAATTTTGAAAAGTTTAATTTGCTACCTAATTAAAGTTTTCATTATCATTTATATTGCCTGATCTAACTTGACTTGTGTCTGTTTACTGACGTGGCATGAGTTGATACATGGCACCAGCATGAATTGTCATGCGACACTAACTTATGCCTTAGCTAACGTGGAGTGTTAAGTCTTGTCTATATATTAGTTGTCCTAAGTAGTCATGTGAAGATTTGTGTTTATGATCATGGTGTAGTCTTTGCTTAAATCATTGATCGATTGGAACGGAGAAAATATTTTTTCCCTTAAAAAAAAATCTATTCCACGTAATTTGTTAACTAATGCCACAACAACAAATGTAAACTAATATGAAAAAGATGTCTTGTGGTGACCTAATGTCACTTTAGCAATTGTAAGTTGCTACATATTAGTTTAAGTCACTACCATGTGTAAACTCATGCCACATCAACAAATGAAAGCTAACGAAGTTAGGTTAGGTAGTATAAATGACAACGAAAACTTTAATTAGGTAGTGAATCACACGTTTAGAAAAAGTTTATATACCAAATGTGATATCAACCTTATATAATAACAACAAAAGTTTAATACTAGCTAAAAAACACAACATAAGCAAATTAATAAGGCAAGATGCATATGGAGCTAGATAATTTGCCAAGAACCTCAAGATTAATTCATGGAGTCTTGTTGCTCATGGTGTTGAAGTTTGTTCGACAATATGAAGCTCATGAAATCATGCTAAAGAACTCCAAATATTAAACTTGATTTTTAAGTGGGCCAAGTTTTTTTATGAACTCAAAAGGCAAGGTGTCAAAGCTTTTTTGTCTCTCTCTCTTTTTGTTTTTTATGTTTTTGGAAAAAGTGTGTATTTATTTGTCAATGTATGATCATTTCGTAATTTCAGTCCTAGACTTTTATTTTTTTTTCCTATTTGAGACCTCAAATTTTGCAAAGGAGTCTTGCTATTAATAGTCCGTTAATAAAAGACACACAACACTTTCCTATTAAGCCACATAACTATATTATATAAATAATATAATAAAATATAAATCAATTTAAAAATATTTGAAAAGATAGCAATAAATCATCCAAATTAATGAAATATAAATTTTTAGCCACCTAAGTTAAAGCATTGGTTAGCGTCATACCCTTCAATCTTAGGTGATTAGAATGCCCACTTCAATCTCAGGGATCGCTTCATTCCTTATTTACTTTTTAAGAAAAAAGAAAAAGAAAATACCCAAATGGCCTGACTTTGATCCCATAATGTTTTTGTGTATTTTTCCTCTCTTTTATTCTTTTATAAAATTGGCACCCACATGATCCTTCAAGTGGTCAACGACCACTACGGTCGCTAAAAGTGGGTTTCCTCTAGAATAATATTTTAAGGTAACGCAGCCACCTTAATGGCAATAGTTGACCGGTGGTAGTTTTTTATATCTTTTTCTTTTTCTACAATTTTTTTGCCTTTCCGTTTTTTGTTAACTTTTTGAAACTTTTTAATTATTTGATTACTTTATTTATTAATTTTATTATATTACTTATTTGGAATAAATAATTGGACCAATGTACATGGTTTTTTACAGATGGAAAATTAGCACTGTTAATAAAAGGAATCTTTTTGTAAACATTGAGGACTCAATTCCAAAAACAAAAAAGGAAAAGAAATAATAAATTTTAAGATTGATGAAATATACAAACAATGAAATTTGAGGATTAAATTTATATTTTTCCTTTTTTTTATTTGTAAATGTCTAATGTGAACTTTAAAAAGTACTTTAAAAAATCTTTAGAAATTTTTTAAAGGATCTCAAAAACAAGGTAGAAAAGTTTATTACGAAGAAGAGTTTTTTGGATACGTTAATGTAATACTTCAAGAATTTTTTTTAGTAATTTATCAACAAAAATGCTCTAAAAGATCCAAAAGTATCTTCATCTCGATTGATATGTGCATGTTGGGCAAAACATTTTTGTGGTTGATTAAATTCCGTGTCGTGCGATAGAGGACTATATGCGATTTGATTTGGTTTAATGTTACACAACATGAAATATATAAATGGATGTACTGAAGCCAGCTATTTGTAGGCTGGCTTTTGTTTCTTTCTGAACTTAACGCTAGCTAGCCATTGGCCGAAATTCCAGTTTCCAACTTGCCTCTTCTCTAGTTCTTATCACTTTGTCCAGCCACATTCGACTATTGCGTCGAGAAATAGTTGCCTAATAAGATGATGAAATAGATCTCAATTATTGATTTTTATCAAGGGTGATACTATATGCGCATCTCTATATGACGATTTAAAAATAAGTCTCATGAATACATTTACTTGCAGCAATACAAGAAGAAACTACATCAACACTAAAAAGTGCAAAAAATTGATGGGTACAATGCTCTACTAAAATGTACTCAATGCTACCATAGAATACACGATACTACTAGAAAGTGCCAAAAAAAAAAAAATAAAAGAAAAAATACATTAACATTTTTGTGATACTTATTTTAAGTCACTTGATGACGACTTCCTTTTAAAAACACAAATTTATGAACCGAAGTTTAAAAATTCAAATAGAATTAAGTTTAGTTTTGTCTCTGATTAAATAGCTCAATGATCCTATTTCATTTTGAACCAATTTCATTTTATTTCTTTATCTAGAGAAATAAAAAATCCTTATAGACAACTATTTATAAAGTATGAATAGACTCCTTTATACTTTAAAAACTAGTAAGGAACTTATGCAATGCTGGATAAAAATTTTAATAATGATTATAATCTTTCTTTTTTCAAATATAACCATAATCTATATATTAAAAATTATTTAAGCAATATTAAGTTGTGAAAACAAATTACCCATTATACATGATTTGTTAAATATTCAACCAAATAAAAAAACACGTATATGAAATGATTACATAAGTAACAAAAAAAAAAAAAAAACTCTATATTTCTCTTGCACACACTTCATATTAGAGTCCTTTTGTGCTTATCATGAAGTGTTATGTAATAACTACATAAGATCTTAAATAATATATATATATATATATATACGTACATACATGTTTGTGTATTTTTATATAGTTATATATCAAAGAGTATGTACTAGTATGCAAGTGTGATGTTTGCTAGTATACTTATTTCTTAATAAAAAAGTGAATAATAATAATAATAATAATCATAGTTCTCTTGTTATGAAAGGTAAGTGTTTTCGAAATTATGTAAAACTAGTGAGGAGCCAATGCAATACATGGATAAAATTTTGAATAATGATTGTCATTATTTTTAAAACAAAAAAAATGTAACTATAATCTATATGTTAAAAATTATTCATGCAATATTATGTTTCGAAAAAAAATAACTCATTATATATGATTTGTTGACAATTCAGCGGAAAAAAAAAAAGATATGTGAAATGATTGCATGAGTAACAAAAATAAAAAAATAAAAAAAAATTTAGTATTTCTCTTGTACAGACTTCATATTAGAGTCCTTTTGTGCTTACCATGATGTGAGATATAATAGTTGCATAGATTTAAATAATATATATATATATATATGTGTGTGTGTTTCTTTATATAGTTATATATCAAAGAGGTTGTGGTAGTACGCAAGTATGATGTTTGCTAATTACTTATTTATTAATAAAAAAGTGAATAATGATAATATCAAATTATTCTCTTATTATAAATGGTAAGTACTTTCGAAATTATGAAAATTTTGAAATATAAAAAGGAAATATATTAATGATGAAATAAAAAAAATATGTAGAAAGAAAGGGGGCTTCAAAAACTATATATTATAATATGAAAATATGATTTGACAAATAAGTTTGTGAAAATAATATTATGACGTTAGTAAAAAGGCAGAATATAGAAAAGCAAATAGCTTCTAAAACTATATAATATATAGCATATAATATGATATGGTAAAACCAATACGCTAAGAATATGCTGATTATGACTAATTTGATTCATTAAAGAAGTTGCTATTTGCCTACAAAATTAGTAAAAGATTATATATTATTTGAGGAACTATAAACATAACACAAAAAAATGTATTGACATAACAATTAGAAAATTTCTTTCTTTATTTTGTTTTAATGAGATGAATCCTGGCTTAAATTACTAAAAGAGCTGTTGAAAAATGAAGCAATATAGTTAAAACTAATGCAAGCCTTTAAGATTAAAAAAATCATAAATGCCAAAAACCACAAAGCATAATACGTAAACTATTTTCTCTTATACTAAAACAAACTCTCCCTTTTATCTCTATCTCTCGCCCTCTCTCTTTTTTTTTTTTATATATATTTGCTATGGTGGTCATCTATTTAGTTTACAATTGCATAGTATGATAGATTTTCAATTTTTTGTTTTTGGTAATTTTTTACACAATTTCCGGAAATATCTTCCAGCATTGTCTTGATATTGAACTTTATTTTTTAAAAATTCTTATTAACTAATTTTAGTATAGATCTTAGTGAAAAATGTCATAAAGTTGCAATATTTACTTTTATAGTAGTGGTTTTCAATTTGGTTTAACAATTACTAAGGCTCATTTCTGATTTATTTATTTATTTTAACTCTGTACACTATTTTGTTCTTCTTAACCATTGTTGTAAGCCTTACCGATTCTAGACAACGATTTAAGTAGTTGGAATGCTTTTTAAATATTCCCATAGATCAACCAAATTAAGAATAGAGCTAAATATAAAAGTCACACTCATACTAATTGACTTCTCAATTATAATTGAATATGAAAACTATAAAATTTAGTATCAATCTTAGAATCTATCTAAAAGCCCTAAACCTTAAAACATAGTGAGAACTCCCAAACGTACTAAAACCCTAAATGAAAGATTGAAAACTTTAATACTACATTGAACACTTAAAATCTATATCAAAAGCCCTAAAACCTAATCGAGCTTGAATTGATCTTAAGACACTTATCACTTACCATAAAACCAACTCGTTGAATGGAAAAATTGAAGAACTAAACTCCAACTTAGTCACTTGAATAAAACAATCAAGTTATGATATTTCAAAAGTGGAAATTGATAAGATGAATAAGCCATCCCTTACCCCCTATGCCACCAGTTTGAAGAGGCTAAGGAGGCCATCACTTCACCCTCTCTTCTCAATGTAAACTTAACTTAATGCCCAACTCAAAGAACCCCCACAAACTAGTCACATCCCTCAATCCATGCCTCACTTGATACATCAACTTGATTAGCCAAAAAGAAGGGAAACTTAACCTAAATGCAACAAGCCATTAAACTCTACCGAAGTCCCATGCCACATCCATTTGATCCCTCTCATTTCACATCCTCTTGTACTTACATTTCAAAAAGAAAAGCCTCCCCTCAAACACCACCCTCATCACCCTTCGAGATACCTAATCTACATGCCCAACCACTACATTTAATACTCTTGTTTTAGCCACAAAGTATCACCCCCAAATACCACCCTTAGCCTAGCCAATTAAAGAGATACTAAGACATCAACAATCACCAAGTTCCTAAGATTCAAGAAGCTAAGAAATCAGCAAGAGACAAGGGAAAGAACTAGGAGCAAGGAGGTTATATTGGAAGTGCCAAACTTTACCACAAAGTATGCTTTCATTTCTATGTAGCTTTAGAGCACCGTGAGTAGAGCTCCTACATCTTACTTTTGTAACTTTATCTTGTATCTTAGAAACCATTTTAGTTAGGATAAGTAGTAGTCCTTCTTGAAGTTTCCTTATAAATGCTAGACTTTAAGTAGAATAAGACATGTCTTCTATTAGCATGAATGGAATACACATTGAAGTGAAGTCTTGTAACAAGAAGCATCAAATAAAAGCTAGCACGAAACCTTTTTAGAAGTTAGACATGAAGAGCATAAGAGCTTTTAAGACGATTTCCTCACTTGTAATGAGTAGTTCCTACATCAAAATACCCTTAGATAAAAAAAAAAAAAGTTAAGATAAGAAGCTTTGGTGAAGAGAATATCACATAAAAGCTTTACATAAGCATTTGCGCCTTAGGATCATGTGTACTCCACATTTTTCCCTCAACATTATGCTAGATAAATTCACTTACAAAGAGCAAAACAAGTATAGTTAAGGCGCAAGTAGTGTAAAACCTTAAGTTAGCATTTAAGGAAACAAGAAGATAAATTTCAAAAATAAATTTAAAGGCTCATAAACTTAAATCATTAGATCTATAACTAAAGTTAAGTCTACTTAAGCACCCTTAAAAATATAGTCAGTAAAGTAAAAAGATCAACCAAGGCTAAGAGGATGAGTATTAAAGGCCTAAAACTCAACACTGAGCTAAGAACTTAAAAGACAAGCTCAAAACCTATAACCAAACTATGGAAAGTTCTTTGACCAATGAGTATGAGCTAAAACAAGGATAGCATAAGACCTATAAAAGGCTTACATTAAGTTCCCTAAGCGCATCAATGTGTCAAGTAGAAATAATGGAAGAACCGAGCTTATTTTTATCATAAAATTCACTTAAAAATTTAAGGAGAACAAGATAGTAACAAAGACAAAAATATTAAATGAAAAACTAATCATATGAAGGTAATTAAGGCCAAATAGAAGTTCTACACCCAAGCCCTAGTGATTTTACTAAGTAAGAGAAACTTGATAACAAAATCAAGCTCAAAAGAGAGCTCAATTAATAGAAATGCCATTGTTCTGGCCTATAACCAAAAATGAGGGGCCCTACCTCTCAAATCTGACCATTCTACATGAAAGTATACATGAAAACAATAAAAATTAACTATAAGATCATGAGACTTAGATTTAAAACAAAAAAGATATATGGGATTGAAGATTTAACTTACCCAAGGAAAATATAAGGATAAGTCAATGAATATAAGTTTAGTACAATATTAGGGTGATATTATAAAATGAAAAATCCTTATGTTACTATGTTTATTTTGTTTAAGGGACACCGATCTCAGGGATGACGTATCTCCAAAATACTATGATTAGCAGATTTGGTAAAGTGAGTGATTCCCGATGACTTTATGCTTAGTTTTGCTTGTAGTTAGTTGCACTAATATAATATTATGTTAAATAGTTGCATGAGGGGTATGAGGAATGCATATGTGATGACTTAGGATTGTGGAATAACTTAATAATAATATATGAACCAAAAGTCCTTGCATGATTGATTTATATATTGTTAATATGGTATGAGGAATGTTTGATTACCTAAGTGACTAGGCATAAGTACTTATTTGACTATAAATTAAAATGAGTTATGCATAGCACATTGTTACATTATAACCTTATCGATGGATCATGGTCTCTTATAGGGAATAGATTAGGTACATATTCCATATTATTGAGTCCCTATCATAACCTATGAGCTTACTAGGTAGTAGGAGATGCTAACTGTTTAGTTAAGGGCTATGTCTTGTAACTTCCATTTAGGGCATATGATGTGGATTGCAAATGCTACCACACTACTAGATCTGGGAATTTTTGAATTTTAAAAAGATCATGTGAAATATTAAAGTAAAGTGTATATATAAATATATGTATATTTATAAAGGTAGTTTTGTATTACACTAGTACCATTACTGATAAAAGCCCAGGTGCTAGAACTTGGTTGATGGTTTGCATTGGTTAATAATCTCTATCCTTAATTGTAAAGGGCGAAATTTTGAGTTGCATATGTGTTTGACATGCTACTTATTACATACATTCATATGTTTGTTAAATATATTGTTTGTAAGGTGTGTTGGAGGGATTAACTTACTAAGTATAGGATTATACCCTTCTAGATTCCTTTTTCCATAAGGTTACCTTTTTGCTAAGCTGGGCTATAGGATGCCTAAGGTTAGTCTTGACCTTGGATGGAACTATGAGAGAATTAGGGTAAAGGAGGGAATTGCTTTAGTAATGAATAAGACTTTATGATTTCTTTAACTTATGTTGTCAGACCTTCTATATCCATTTGGATTACTTGGCTGCTAATACTATTATTTTGGGAACGTCATTTTTTGTAGATTAAATTTAATGACTTATCTAATTAAATAGTATAGTTATTTTGCTATGATACTATTTTTTTTGTGTGATTGAAGGTAATTAGGAGTGGAAGTAGCCCAATAAATCATATGAAGGGTGATGATTGATAAAGGGGGTTAATCATTGACCTTTGTACATAGTACGATGATTTACCACAAGAAAGGTATTGTCCAGTTTGTGATAAATTAAGTGGTATCAAAGTGCTAGATTGGAAATAAGAAAGAAATGAAATAAAACCTAACCTTAGATGTTAGGACAACCTACTTGGCAAGGTTGAGAGGGGTAGAACTAAGATAGGTATCACGACTCGAATAGTACCTATATTGTAGTAGATCACCAAACATCGTACAAAGGTCGATAGTTAACCCCATTGTCAATCATCGCCTTGCCTTTCCATACAATGTAGTAGGCTACTTCTACTCTTAGCTACCATTGGTCACATAAATAAATAGCATCATAACAAAATAGCTATTCTTACTAAATAATCAAATAAGTTATCAAATTAAAAGTACGAAACATGATGTTCCTAAAATAATGGTAGCAGTAATCATGTAGTCTGCATAGTTATAGAAAGTCTAACAACATAATATAAAGAAATTTACAAATTCATAGCCAATACTAAGCAGTTCCCTCCTTCGCTTCAACTAACTCATAGTCACGTCCTAACTTAAGACTAACTATGGGAATCTCGAGGCCTGGCTTAGTGAATAGGTGGCCTCGTAACAAAAGCAATCTAAAGGGGTGTGAGCTTACACTTAATGAGTTAATTGTATCAATATTCCTTATAAGCAATATATGAATGATCATATGATTGCATATAATAAGCAGTATGCTAAACAATACATGCAATAGCCTAGGAACCGAATGCAACATAGAATTTCACCCTCTACAGTTAAGGTTAGAGATTATCAATCAACACAAATCAACAACTGGGCTCTAGCACCTAAGTTTTTATTTGAAATTGCACCTATGTGCACAATCTATTTAAATATGTATACTCATATATTTATAAATTTACTTTACTTTAATAAAGAATATGATCTTTTCAAAATTCAAAAATTTTCAAAGTCCACATCATACATCCTAAGCGGAAGTCACAAGATATGGCCCTTAGCCAAATGGTTAGCCTCTCCTGGTGTTAAGTAAGCCTATAGGTTAGGATAGGAACTCAATGACATGATATAAACATACTTAACTAATCCCTTCAGGAGCCCTTGCTCTTGTGAGCCCCTTCCCACCTTTCGCATAAGGTGACAATCAGTATAGCTATGGTGCAATGACGTACCATACATGATTTATTTTAAATTTATAATTAAATAAATAATTATGTCCAGTTACTTGAGTGATCAAGCATTTTCATACCATGATGACAATATATATATATATAGTGTGGACTCATGATTGGTGGTGATATATCAACTAGGAGTACATACTTGATTGATATTTATATAATATTGTCATCATGGTATGAAAACGCTTGACTACTTAAGTAACTAGTATATATATATATATATCAATCAAGTAAGTACTCCTGGTTCATATATCACCATCAATCATGAGTCCATACACTATATATATATATATATATATATATATCAATCAAGCAAGTACTCTCGGTTCATATATCACCATCAATCATTAGTCTACACATATGCATTCCCCATACCTCTCATGCAACCAATTAATCATAATATTACTTTAATACAACTAAAAGCAGCCATGAAATCATTAGGAATCACTCTGCCATAACTACTAATTGTAGTATTCGAGAGGTAGGTTGTCCTTGACATCAGTGTCCAATGAACAAAGTAAACTTAGTAACATAAGGATTTATTATATGATAATGCTACCCTAAGATTTTACTAAAGTTACACTCTTTGATTTAGTCTCAAATTTTCCCCGGTTAAGCTAAATCTTTAATCAAGTATAACTTTCTTGTTTTAAATCCAATTTTTGTGCTCTTAGGGTTGATTTTTCATTTTCACATGTAATTTTACATAGTATGGTCATATTTGAGAGTTGAGGCCCATAATTCTGGTTATTAAGTGCTCTTATAAATTGGTATTCCTTTTGGGCTTGAGTTTGTTATGGAGCTTTTTACTATTTAGTGAAATTATTAGGGGTTGGGCTTGGAACTTTTATTTTTGTCTTAATTACTTTCTTAAGATCAGTTTTTCATTAATATTTATAGCCTTATCACTATTTTGTGCTTATTAAATTTTTAAGTGGGTTTTATGGTCAAAGATGAGCTTAGTTCTTCCATTGGTGATACTTAACACTTTGGTAGGCTTGGGAACCTTAATGTGGACTTTCTATGGGCTTTAT
Source organism: Lumnitzera racemosa (assembly GCA_024138005.1). Taxonomy (NCBI): domain Eukaryota; kingdom Viridiplantae; phylum Streptophyta; class Magnoliopsida; order Myrtales; family Combretaceae; genus Lumnitzera; species Lumnitzera racemosa. The sequence continues at coordinate 77,925,185 of JAMXBC010000008.1, forward strand.
ACTAACTTTGTTTTAGTTTCAACTTATTGATCAAAAGTGTAGCAACTCTAGGAGGGGCCTAGTATTATTGTCTAAAATTTCCATATCACGTGTGCACCCATGATAAGAAAATCGCCTTGTAAGTCAGAGATTGCAAGACTCTAAATAGTTATTTGCTAGAGTCTTCAATTTTAATTCATTGGCTCATTATATAATATAAATAATTATGGATATCCATTTTTCCACAGTTACTCAGAACCGTAGAGAATCAGTATCCCCTACCAAAATAGTGAAATAAGATAGACAATTATGGAAAATTCTAAACTTACTAAAGATACTAAACTTAATTGAGACATTAGTCGTTTTTCAGATCATTCCGAATTAACTACACAAGCTTTTTATCGCATTGATTCAATGGTAGCACTCTGCACTCGATTCTTATCCCATTCCTAACTATCAATCAACCTGCAAAGAAAAAAACTGTTGGGGTGTAAGCTTACGCTTAGTGAGATAATTACCCTCATCAATACCGCAAAACAAAAATTTATTAAATGTACAATCATATAAATGCATGAACAATCAATATGCCAAACAACGCATGCAGTGGCTTAAGAACTACATACGACTCAGAATTACACCCCCTAAAGTCGGGGTTTGGAGATAATTAACCAACCCAAACCAAAATCTGAGTTTTAGACCTTAGGTTTTATTTCATTTGTACTATCGTGCTCATGCCAAAATAAAACTCTCTCTCTATATATATGTATACTTCCTTTACCGAAATCAAATCAAATCATATCTTTTAAAATCCCAAGTCTAGCGGTATGGTGGCCCCCGCAGTCCACAAACACATGCCCTAAGCAGAAGCTACCCCCTCGTCGACGGTAGGCGTCTCCCAGTACCTAGTAAGCCCATCAGCTTAGGATAGAGACTCAATATATATGATGGCATAGCTAGTGCCCAATCTTGCAGGAAACTCATAATCTTGCAGGAAACTCATATTCTTGTGAGTCCCTTCCCATCTTCTGCGTGAAGCAGCAGTCGGTGTTATCCGTATGCAATATGGGGAATGCATGATTCATTTTGAGTTCTTAATCGTATAAGTGGTTAACTCGACTTTTAGGGTGATTAAACAATTTCATTCCATACAATTTACATATATATATATTAATATAAACAATTCCTATTATTATACATATAATTAATAAGTCATCACATTCATCCATAAATCCATACACACGCATCTCCCATATCCCACAAGCATCCAAATTTATATATATAAGTTTAGGTACATCTATTCTACAAGCACAATAAATAAAGAGTCATCGAGAATTTACTCACTCAGCCATGTGGATCAATCAAAATAATCCGGGATAGGTCATCTCCCCAAAGTCGGGTCCCTTGGACATCGCAAATACGATATTATAAGGGTTTGAAATAAAACCTAGAAAACTAAGCTAAAACCCTTTAAGTTATACTTTGGACTTGCTTTCATAAATTTTTCCGGTTTTACTTAAAAGTTCAATCGCGTATAAATTTTTCATTTTAAATCAAATTTTTCATTTTAAATCCAATTTTTATGATCTTATGGTCAATATTCATCATTTTCGAGTGTACTTTAATGTGGTGAGGTTAGATTTTTGAAATGAGGCATACAATTCTGTCCATGGGTTAGAACAGTAGCGTTCCTCATGTGTTGGAGTGCTTTTAAGCCTTGTATGATAAATAGGCGTTTTGATAACTTGAGAAATCCTTTGGCCTTGGTCTTAAGATTTTATCTTGAGCTTAAAATACTCCTTGAGATCAGATTTACAACTTTGATTTATATTCCTAAGGCTAACAACCACTTCATGGGCGCTTTAGCGGGCTTAAGTTGTCAAATGGGCCTGTTTTTAGTTCAAACTAAAGTTAGTGACTTAGGTGGGCTTGTGGGGCCTTAAGTGGATTTCTTATGGGCTTCACAACAACCTCTCTTGATACTTTAAGGTGCTGGTTAGAATTTCATTGAAAGCCCAACGTAGAGTTCTCGGCTCGTTTTGGGAGTTTTAGGCTTGGTTTTGAGTTTTAGGCTTTGTATGCTTGCCATACTTGCTTTGGTCGATATTTTCACTTTGTTCATTCACTTTTATCATATTTTTAAGCTTCTTTTTATTACGTTCCAGATCTGGTCGTGATGATTCCAAGGGGTTCTCGCTTGGTTTTTCAACTTGTTTCATCATTTCCTTAAGTTTCGGTGTTAAATTATGCACTTAAACTACTTGTATCCAAATCTTAACTTAACTTTTCTTCCATAAGATGATTCTTTAACTCATGTTGCACACAAAGAAATAGAAGATCTTATACTTAATACAACCTCCATATCATAACTCATGTCATACAAAGTTGGTTTCTTCATAAAACTTTATGTGGTGGATTTTTCCTTAACTTAAGTCTATATTTGAGTATGTTTAACTTAATGGAAAATCAACATCCAAATGACTATGGAATCCTCACGTCCAGCATGCTTATCCTTCATTTAAGTTTTTGTTTGAAGACTTTCTCAATTTAAAATCTTCCATTCAAAGTGTTGAACAAGTGTCTTTACAAAATACCAACTTTACATGCTCATGCTTCAACTTCATGTAAAGGTTTCATGGTTTGTTTCTTAAAACGATTTTTGGTGTTATAACAACTTAAACCTTACTTATATCTTCAAGAAATCAAAGTCTCCTAATCATAAACACTAACCCACAATCACAAGAAATACTTACTCGTCCTTAAAGCAAAATATGGTGGTTGTGCACAAAGATTCCACTTAAGCTCTCAACTTTGCTTCCTCTTTTGTAACCTTTTGGAACCCAAATCTTTTGGTCTTTTGGAATGGGGTTTATGGAAGGTTCTAATGGTCTTAAAAGATCTTAGATGGTGAAAGAAAATAACACAAGAACAAGAAGGGAAGTTGCTGTGAGTGAAGTTGGAAAATGGAAGAAAAGTTGATTTTGTGGGGTAAGGTGGTTTCTCCCTTTTATGTTTGTTTCAAATGAGAGAAAGATGAAGTGAAAGTGAAATTGAAAGTGAGAGAAGAAGTGAAGAAAGTGGTTGGCTTTAATGGAGAGAGAATGAGTGTTTAAATGTCTTGAAAGTGTTGTCTTATAGCTTACATAAAAGTCAACAATTGCAACTATTGATGATGTAAGCATTAAGGGGTGAATAGTGATGTATAAGAGAAAGTGATTGATGGTTGAAAGGCAAGAGCATGCCCCCCTTTCTCCCTTGTCCAAATCTGCCATTTAAACTCTTTTTGGGCCATGGAGTGGTCTTGTCTCATTTATTAAAATTAAGCTTATGAAATCTTGTGAAAAATTGTCCATATGTAGTATAAGTGAAGGGGTGATATGGAAATTGTCTTATCACTATATTTTGATAAGTTATCAATTGATAATTGATTCCAACTCTCAATTGATAATTGATTCCAACTCTCAATTGATAAGTTATCTAAGGTGATTGGTTGGTTTACTTATTTATGTGTAAAGCTTATACATAAAGATAAAGGCATGGCCTTATAGGAAATTGTTTTAAGGTTTTCAATTTGCATTGTTTCATAATTTATGATTCGATTCCTATAAAATTGTGAAAATTTCTAAAGTTAAATGAAATTATTCAAATTAAATTATTGATTAATTACTTAGGGTTAAAGTTCCTTAATTATTTTAGGGTTTAGGGTTTTAAGTGACTTTAGAGCTTGCAGTTCTTCAAGCTCGGGTTTTATCGAAAATTGGTTTTTAGATTGGAAAAATTTAATTCGTTTCTAAATATAAACTTAAGTTTTTGGTATAGTTGATCTTTGGGAATGTTCGGAAAGTACTCGTACTCAAATCTTAGGCCCACTAAAAGTAGGGTTTACATCTCTATATTACTTGTCTATGGGCCTAATGGTAACGTAGAGTAGAAAAAACCTTGTGTGTCATATGAAAGGCCTATGATCTGTAAGGGGGTTGATAATAGACCTTTATACAGTACATGGCGACCTACCACGGCAACGATACTATCGGGTCATGATAAAAAGAGTTTTACAATGCTTGGTTATGAGTTTTGGGCTTGTCTTTGGGTTTTGAGCTTGGTTTTGAATTTTAGGCCCTTAACACACGTCTTACTAGTCTTAGTTAGTCTATTCACTTTATTTACTATATTTTTAAGGGTACTTAAGTAGATTAAACATAAGTTACAAATCTAGTCAAATTGGTTCATGAGCCTTTAATTCCATTTTCTAAACTTAACTCCTTGTTTCTTTAACTTTGGTGTTAAGCCAAGGCTTTACACCACTTGTACTCTAACTTATACTTGTTTTTCTCTTTGTAAGTAGATTATTTTAGCATAATATTAGTGGAAAAACATAGAGCATGTAAGACCCTAGGCACAAATGATCATGTTAGGCCTTTATGCAATGATCTTTTCACTAGAGCTTGATATTGATTTTTCCTATTACCTAAGGTATTTTGATGTATGAGCAACTTGTAAGACGTAAATAAAACAATTTGGAAATCCTCATAGACTACATGTCCAGCTCTTAAAGGAGTTTTACACTAGCTTATATTTATGGTTTCTTCAAGTTACAAGGCTCCACTACAAAGTAACATACAATTATGCTAAAAGGAAAAACAAGTTTAAGCTACTTATTATCTATCATTTCTAAGGAAGCCTCAAGAAAAACTATCACTTATCCTAACTAAAAGAACTTCTAAAATACATGATATAGTGACAATAATAAGAAATGAAAACTCTACTCATGGTGCTTTAAAGTAACTTGAAGATAGATTGTACTTTACTAAGTTGAAGGAAGATGGTTAGTGCCCTATACAGGACCCCTGTTTGTTCCTAGATTTTGCCCCTTTCTCTTGGTGATCCTCAAGCTCCTTGAATCCTAAGAACTTAGTGTTGGTTGGTGTCTTAGTATCCTTCCAAATGACTAAGCTTAGGGTAGTGTTTGAGGGTATTCTTGTTTATAGATGAATAAGGCACTATAATGGGGTGGTTTAGGCGTATGGTTGATGTGCGTACATGGCCAGTGAAGGTGGCGTTTAGGGGGAGTTTTCTCATGGTTGTTTAAGTGTTGGATGCTTGAGAAATAAAAAAAAAAGAGGAAGAAAAAATGGGGTTTGGATAGGTTAAGTGGTCAGTTGAGAGACTAGGGTTTCTTCCTAATATCTTATCGAATTAATGTATTGAAGCAAAGAAAAAATTTAGGGGATGTGACTTGATTTGTGGAAGCTTTTTAGGTGCCCACTAAATGTAAGTTTATAAGGGTAAAAAAGTGAGATGATGGCTACCATGCTTCTGCACAAAACCAACGATATAGGGTTTTTTTTTTGGGGTGGGGTAAGTGTATGGTTTGTTGTCTCTTCAACTCCACTTTTGGGAAAATCCATTTACTTATTCTTTAAAAACTACAACTTGTCTAGGGGATTATGGATTGTCCTCTCTAATCACTTAGGAACTTGCTAAGATTACAAGGTAACTAGGTTTATATCCTTTGGTTTGGCTTGTTTGAACTTAAACTAGGAGGGAAGAATGGATAAGGATGGCTAGTTCAACTCCTTATGTATGGCTCTCCAATTTCGATTCTTAAAATGTCATAACTTGATTGTTTTAATCATGTGGCTAAGTTGGAATTTCATTCTTGAATTTTTCTATTCATAATTTTTTTTAAGATATATTATAAATACCTTTAGATTGGTTCAAGCTTAGTTAGGTTTAGGCTTTTGATATAAGGTTTCCAAGTGTTCAACTTAGTAGTACAGTTTTTGATTTTTCGTTTAGGGTTTCAATAAGCTTAGAAGTTCTCATTACATTTTAGGGTTTAGGGTTTTAGTGAGTTAAGGGTGGTTATTAAGTTTTAGAGTTTACGAAAGTTTGAGTTAGTATTAGGGCTCTTGGTCCTTTCTTCTTAGGGTTTTCATAAGCTTGAAAGTATTCCACTATACTTAAGGGTTTTGTGTTTTAGGTAATTCTAGGATTAATATTGAGTCTTATGGTTCTCATGTTTGATTTTAATTATGAAGTCAATTAGTATGAGTATGAATTTTATATTAAGCTTCATTCTTAGTTTGGTTAATCTTTGGGAATATTTATAGAGTGTTTCTAACTACTTGGATTGTTATCTAAAATTGGTAAGGTTTATATGCTTCCCCCCTTAAAATAAGTTTTGCCCTTAAAACTTAGAGACGCACCTGATTGTTCAAAAAACTAGGGGTATTTGTGTTTTACTTCTTCTTCAGCTTCCCTAGTAACTTCTTCCCTCTCATGATTCCTCTAGAGTAACTTTTCATATTGAATCTCCTTGTTCTTCAGCTTCTAAACTTTTCGATCTATGATCTGGACTAGATGTTCTCAACATTTCATGTTCTCCGTGAGTCACATTGGTTTTAATTCAATGATGTGATTTGGCTTTGGGATGTATTTTCTCAATACAGACATAAAAAACACATTAAGTATTTTAGCCATATTTGGAGGTAATGCTAATCGATGCACAAGATTTCCCAACCTTTTGAGAATCTTAAGGGTCTGATATACCTTGGACTTATCTTCCCTTAGGTCCTTATATGATGTATGCTCTTGATTGGACTTACTTTTGAATATATGTATTCTCCAATTGTAAACTTTAACTCTTTTCATTTTAGGTCAGCTCAACTCTTTGCTTGTCCTAAGCTTCCTTCATCTTTCACTTAATGATGGCTACCTTATTTGCTAGTTCTTGAGCCAAGTCTAGCCTTATAGCTACTTTCTCGACATCATCCCAAAACAGTGGAGATTGACACTTCCTCTCATATAAGGCCTCATATGGTGGCATTTGTATTGAGAAATGGTAGTTGCTATTTTATGCAAACTCGGTTAAAGGCAAGTAAGAGTCTTAATTTCCTTTAAACTCAATGATGTAAGCCTGTAGCATGTTTTCCAAAGTCTGAATTGTCCTTTAAAAGTTTTAGGGGGTCAAAAAGCTCATTTTAAAAGTTTGGGGTTAAATCTATACCAAAACAAAAATTTAGGTGATTAAAAAACTCATTTTGAAAGTTTAAGAGATGAATTCACACCAAAGCGAAAGTTAACTTTACATCTCTACAAAAAACTACATTACATTTATATATATATATATATATAGATATATATATATATATATATATATCAGTTAGCGGACCTCTTCAAAGCATAGACCGAGTATACAAAGCTTAAACTAGTTTCCTTGGAGCTTATGCCAAGCTGTCCAGTACTTAGTCGATCTAATCATGACTAAGCTAAACTACTAGTATTAAGGACAACCTTACCCATGCCTAGATCGATCTTCCTTATAGATTTTATTACTCTATTACCACTTTACTACGATTCTTCAATAGAATTGTTAATATGTATATGAGTCTTACTGACATTGCTACGAAGCGTCGTTACTCTTAGAATAGGGCATAAGGTGTATCATCTTACTAAAATAGTCCACAACCACCATGATGGAGTCCTTCCCTCGAGACATTCTTAGTAGACCTAACATAAAGTCTATACTTAGCTCAAACCATGGTTTGGCTGAGAGGTGAGAGAAAGATTGAGAAGGTAGATGATGAGCAATGAGTACCAAAACTACTTAATATGAACCAAGCTCGACCCCGACGCATTGGAACAACTTAATCTGGATAGCGGAGATATTATTAGGAAAGTTGTTGCATCTTTAGGGAATTTGATAAATTATTGTAATGATAATGTGATTCTAATTAGCTATTGTAAAACTTCTATAGAAGCTTCTATAAATATTTTTTTAACACTCCAATACACATGTTAACAAACAATGAACCATTTTGTTATCATCAAAACCAAAGTAAGAGAGAACTTAACATTCTCCCCCTTTTTGATTATAAGAAAACACTAATTCCCCATTTGATTGGGGGTGATATGTTGTATTAAACTTTAACTTTATCCCTAATACCTTCAATAGACTTCCCTAAAATTTAGATACAAACTTAGGGCCTTTGTTTGACACTATCTTAACTATCACTCCTTGTAAGCGTACTATTCTCCTCAAATATATCCGAGCCAGTCCCTCTAACGAGTAAGTTATGTTGATGGGTAGGAAATGTGCTAACTTGGTGAGTTGGTCCACTACTACCCATATGGCATCATGATTGGTTGTTGTCTTTGGTAGTCCATACATAAAGTCCATGGTAGTCTAATTCACTTCCATTTAGGTATGGATAAAGGCTGTAATAATCCCCTTGGTTACTAATGTTTTGCTTTAACTCTTTGACATGTATCACACTTGAGTACATAACTCACCACATCTTGCTTCATTCTGCTCCACCAAAAATTTTTCTTAAGATCCTGGTACATCTTAGTTCCTTTGGGATATACCATATATCTAGAATAGTGAGCTTCCTTGAAAACTTTTTCCAGAGTATAAGACTATCTAGAACACATATTCACCCTTTCATTTGGATCATATCGTTCGTATCTTGACTAAAATCAATGTGCCTCCTAAATACCATTTGCTTCTTCAACTATAGTAGAGGAGGATTAGTCACCTGTACTTCCCTTGTCCTTTCTTGTAACATCGACTCTAAGACTAAGTTTGATAGCGCAACGTTTGCTTCGTGCCATAAGAATTCTAAGTTCATCCTTTCAAATTCCTTAATCAATTCTTTTTGTCCTACAAGAAGAAAGGCAACCTCAACATGTTTTTTCCGACACAGGGTGTTTGTAATGGCATTTACTCTTCTCGAGCAATAATTGATGCTAAGGTCATAATCCTTAATCAGTTCTAACCATCACCACTATATCGTATTCAGCTCCTTTTAGGTGAATAAATATTCCAAACTCTTATGGTAGGTGTAGATTTCACAACTTACACCATATAATTAATGCCTCCATAACTTTAGTGCAAATACTATAGCTATCAACTCTAGGTCATGGGTAAGATAGTTTCGCTCACAAGGTCTCAATTGTTGCGATGCATAAGCAATTACCTTACATACCCAAGATTGTTCTTCGAAGCATCACTATATACTAAAAAGGCATCTTCATTGTTAGGTAAGACCAAAATTGGTGTTGTTACCAATCTCTTTTTAAGTTCTTGAAAACCTTCCTCCGTTTTCTCTTTCCATTCAAACTTCTTATTCTTTTGTGTCAATTGGGTGAAGGATTTACTTATCTTTAGGAAGTCTTTCACAAACTTTCTATAATACCAACCAAACCGAGAAAACTTTGTATCTCATTAGCATTTTCAGGCTCTTCCAATTAATGACAACCTTTATTTTCTCTAAGTCTACTGATACCTTACCTCCTGAAACTACATGCTCAAGAAAAGATATCTCCTTTAACCAAAAGTTACACTTTAATAACTTAGCATAAAGCTTGTTCTCCCTCAAAGTTTGCAACACTTATCTCAAATGTTCTTAGTATTGCATTGGGGATGCTATCATGACCCAACGGTATCATTATCATGGTAGATTATTGTGTACCGTACAAAAATCTACAATTAATCTCCTTGTTGATCGTAGACCTTTCATACGATATACAAGGCTCTTTCTACTTTATGTTATTGATAGGCTTGTAAACATGTAATATCAAGCATAATAGCTAAAAACTACTAGTTAATTATGAAAAGTAATGGAGTTAAAGCATGGAACGTAGAATTCTATGACAAAATATTACAGAACATATAAGTCTACATTAAGTCCATCTATCTATAGAATTATGCTAATAAAAAGAAATATCAATTCTTCGCCAATATCATAAATTCCCTCTTCGCTCTCTAAATCACACAGCCCCATCTCAACATGATACTAACCTTGGGCATTCCTCTGCCTAGATTGATGAAGAGGCGATCTTACATTAAAAGAAATCTATTGGGGTATAAGCTTACACTTAGTGAGCTAAACCCACTAACATGCCACACAAACAGTTTATTAAATGTATAGATCATGTGAATGCATGAAACACTTAAAATTCCAAACAATACATGCAGTGACCTAGAAGCTGCATGCAACTCAAAATTATGCCCTCTATAGTCAGGGTTGGAGATAATTAATTGATATGTACCATTAACCAAGTTATAGCACATAGGTTTTTATTCTACTTACACCAACATACTCAAAATTGTGTGTGTATATGTATGTGTGTGAATGTGTGTGTGAGTGTGTGTGTGTGCGCGCGCGCGAATGTGTGCACGCGTGTGTGTGTGTGTGCGTGCACGTGTGTGTGTATGCACGCAAGCGCGTGTGTGTGTGCACACGGGTACGTATGTGTGCGCGCGCGGGTGCGTGTGTCAGTATGCGCTCATGCGTATGTCTGTGTACGCACGTGCGTGTGTGTGTGCGCGCGTGTGCATGTGTGTATGTATGTATATGCGCGCGTGTGCATGTGTGTATGTGTGTATATGCGCGCGCGTGTGTGTATGTGTATTTATGTATGCGTGTGTGCGTGTGTATGTGTGTGTGCGTGTGTGTGTGTGTGTGCGTGTGTGTGTGTGTGTGTACGTGTGTGTGTGTGCATGTGTGTGTGTGCGTGTGTGTGTATGTGTGCGTGTGTGTGTGTGCATATGTGTGCGTGTGTGTGCGTATGTGTGCATGTGCGTGTGTGTGTGTGTGCGTGTGTGTGTGTGTGCGTGTGTGTGTGTGCGTGTGTGTGCGTGTGCGTGCGTGTGCGTGTGCGTGTGCATGTGCGTGCGTGTGCGTGTGCTTGTGCGTGTGCATGTACGTGTGCGTGTGCTTGTGCTTGTGTGTGTGTATGTGTGTGTGTGCACGCTTGCGTGTGTCTGTATACGCGCAAGCGTATGTGTGCTTATGTGTGTGTGTGTGCGCGCGCGCGTTCGCGTGTGTGTGTGCATGCTTGCGTGTGTCTGTATACGCGCGTGCGTGCGTGTGTGTGTGCGCGCGCGTGTGTGGGTGGATGTGCGTGTGTGTGTGTGTGTGTGCGCGCACGCAAGTGCACGTGAGAGCATGCGCATGCGTATGTGTACTTGTATGTGTGTGCACGCACAAGCGCGCGTATACATGGGTATGTGTGAGTGTGCGTACGTGTGCATGCATACATGCATACGTATGTGTGTGTGCATGTGTGTGTGCGTGCGTGCGTGCGTGCATGTGTGTGTATGTATGTGTGTGTGTGTGCATGTATGCGTGTGTGCGTGGGTGCATGGGTACATATGTGCGTGTGTACGTGTATGCGTGTGTGCGTATGTGCGTGTATGCATGTGTGCGTGTATGCGTGTGCTTACGTGCGTGTGTGTGCGTGTGCGTATATGTGTGCGTATGTGCATGGTGTGTATGTATACATATATATAACATATGCAAACTTTACTTCTCATACAGACAATATACTTTCCTTTAAAAAAAAAAATCAAGGTCAAAATTCCTAAGTTTAGCGATGTGGTGGCCTTTACAATCCACAATCACATGCCCTAAGTGGAGGTCACAAGATACAGCCCTTTGCTAATGGTTAGCATCCCCTAGTACTTAGTAAGCTTGAAAGCTCAAGACAGACACTCAATAATACATATAAATGGCATAACTGTTGCCTAATCCCTATAGGAGCCTATGCTCCTATGAGTGCCTTCTCACCTTTTGTAAGAAGTGACTGTTGGTATAATTATGGTTCAATTATGAGAAATGCATGACTCATTGAATCCTTTAATTGAATAATTACTTAATCTAGTTTTCATTGTGATCAAACAATCACATTCCGTAACAGCCATACATATCTATCATCACAAATAGCTTTGTTTATTATCTAATTAGTAGATCATGGAGTTTAATCATAATATTACACACATGCATTTCCTATGTTTGACATGTGTTTAAGTTCAGTATAAATTTAGGTATATCTATACTACATTTTTAACTTAATTCTTATATTTTTCCTGATTGTACTAAAACTATAATTGTGTATGACTTTCTTGTTTTAAATTTGATTTTTATAATCTTATAGTTAATTTCCATCGTTTTAGGATGTACTTTAACATGGTATGATTAGATTTATGATACGGGACCCAAAATTCTATCCATAGGTTAAGTAGTAGCATTCCTTATGGCTTGGTTTTCTTTTGGTATAGATATGTAGTATAGATGCACCTAAATTTATACTAAACTTAAACGCATGTCAAACATTGGAAATGCATGTGTGTGATATTATGATTGAACTCCATGATCTACTAATTAGATAATAAACAAAGCTATTTGTGAAACCAAAAGCTAGTTTTGTACATGTACCGACCTTAGGAGGGGCCTAGTAGTATTGCCTAAAATTTCCATATCACGTGTGCACCCATGATAAGAAAATTGCCTTGCAATTCAAAGATTGCAAGACTCTAAATAATTGTTTGCTAGAGTCTTCAATTTTAGTTCATTGACTCATTATATAATATAAATAATTATAGATATCCATTTTTCCACAGTTCCTTTGAACCGTAAAGAATCAGTATCCCCTACCAAAATAGTGAAATAAGATAGACAATTCTAGAAAATTCTAAACTTACTAAAGATACTAAACTTAATTGAGACATTAGTCGTTTTACGGATCATTCCGAATTAATTACACAAGCTTTTCATCATAATGATTCTATGGTAGCACTCTACACTCGATTCCTATCCCATTCCCAACTATCGATCAACCTGCAAAGAAAACAACTGTTGGGGTGTAAGCTTACGCTTAGTGAGATAATTACCCTCATCAATACCGCATGACAGAAATTTATTAAATGCACAATCATATGAATGCATGAACAATCAGTATGCCAAACAACGCATGCAGTGACCTAAGAACTGTATACGACTCAGAATTACGCCCCCTGAAGTCGTGGTTTGGAGATAATTAACCGACCCAAACCAAAATCCAGGTTCTAGACCTTGGGTTTTATTTCATTTGCACTATCGTGCTCATACCAAAACAAAACTCTCTCTCTCTCTCTCTCTATATATATATATATATATATGTATACTTCCTTTACTAAAATCAAATCATATCTTTTAAAATCCCAAGTCTAGCGGTGTGGTAGCCTCCGCAATCCACAAACATACACCCTAAGCAGAAGCCACAAGACTCGGCCCCTCACCGACGGTTGGCATCTCCTAGCGCCTAGTAAGTCCATTAGCTTAGGTCAGAGACTCAATATATATGATGGCATAGCTAGTGCCCAATCCTACAGGAAGCTCGTATTCCTATGACTCCCCTCCCATCTTCTGCGTGAAGCGGCAGTCGGTGTTATCTGTATGCAATATGGGGAATGCATGATTCATTTTGAGTTCTTAATCGTACAAGTGATTAGCTTGATTTTTAGAGTGCCAAACAATTTCATTCCATACAATTCACATATATATATGTATTATAAACAATTCCTATTATTATATATAATTAAAAAAGTCATCGCATTCATCCATAAATTCAAACACATGTATCTCCCATATCCCATAAGCATCCAAATTTATAGATATAGTTTAGGTGCATCTATTCTACAAGCACAATCAAGTAAAGAGTCATTGGGAATTTACTCACTCAGCCATGCGGATCAATAAAAAATAATCTGGGATAGGTCGTCTCCCTAAAGCTGGGTCCCCTGGACATCGCAAATATGATACTATAAGGATTTGAAATAAAATCTAGAAAACTAAGCTAAAACCCTTTAAGTTATAATTTGGACTTGGTTTCATAAATTTTTCCGGTTTTACTTAAAAGTTCAATCGCGTATAACTTTTTCGTTTTAAATCCAATTTTTATGATCTTATAGTCAATATTCATCGTTTTCGAGTGTACTTTAATGTGGTGAGGTTATATTTTCAAAATGAGGCATACAATTCTGTCCATGGGTCAGAACAGTTCCTCATGTGTTGGAGTGCTTTTGGGCCTTGTATGGTAAATGGGCTTTTTAATAACTTAAAAAATTCTTTGGGCTTGGTCTTAAGATTTTATCCTAAGCTTAAAATACTCCTTGAGATCAGATTTACAACTTTGATTTATATTCCTAAGGCTAAAAACCACTTCATGGGCCCTTTAGTAGGCTTAAGTTGTCAAATGGGCTTATTTTTTGTTCAAACTAAAGTTAGTCACTTTGGTGGGCTTATGGGGCCTTAGGTGGATTTCTTATGGGCTTCAAAACAACTTCTCTTGATACTTTAAGGTTCTGGTCAAATTTTTATTGAAGGCCCAACTTAGAGTTCTAAGCTTGTTTTGAGAGTTTTAAGCTCGGTTTTGAGTTTTAAGCTTTATATGCTTACTATACTTGCTTTAGTTAATCTTTTTACTTTGTTCTTTCACTTTTATCATATTTTTAGGCTTCATTCTCCCACGTTCCAGATCTGTTCATGATGGTTCCAAGGGGTCCTTATTTGGTTTTTCAACTTGTTTCATCATTTCCTTAAGTTTAGGTGGTAGATTATGCACTTAACTACTTGTGTGCAAATCTTAACTTAAGTTTTCTTCCATCAAATGATCCTTTAACTCATGCTCCACATAAAGAAATAAAATATCTTATACTTAATACAACTCCCATATCATAGCTCATGTCATACAAAGTTGGTTTCTTCATAAAATTTTATGTGATGGATTTTTCCTTAACTTAAGTCTAGATTTGAGCATGTTTAATTTAATGGAAACAAAATCAACATCCAAATGACTATGGAACCTTCACATCCAGCATGCTTATCCTCCATTGAAGTTTTCATTTCAATATTTTCTTAGCTTAAAATCTTCCATTCAAAGCATTAAACAAATGTCTTCACAAAACACCAACTTTACATGCTCATATTTCAACTTCATGTAAGGGTTTTATGGTTTGTTTCTTAAAACGATTTTTGGTGTTCTAACAACTTATACCTTACTCATATCTTCAAGAAATCCAAGTCTCCTAACATAAATACTAATCCATACATCACAAGAAACACTTACTCATCCTTAACGTAAAGTGTGGTGGTTGTGCACTAAGGTTCCACTTTAGCTCTTAACTTTGCCTCCTCCTTTTTGCTACCTTTTGAAACTCGAATCTTTTGTTCTTTTGGTATGGGATTTATGGAAGATTCTAATGGTCTTAAAAGGTCTTATATGGTGAAAGGAAATGATACAATAATAAGAAGAAAAATTGCCATGAGTATGGAAGCAAAATAGTGGCGGCAATGTTAAGAATTTGTGGAGTTTGATTTCTTCTTTTGATTTTTGTTTAAAGTGAGAGAAAAGGAAGTGAAAATGGGAGTAAAAGAGGGAGAGAGTGGCAGATTTTGAATGAGCAAAGAAGTGTGTGAAAGAAGTTTTAATTGATTATCATGTAGCTTACACAAAAATCAACAATTGCAACTATTGATGATGTAAGCATTAAGGGGGTGAATAGTGATGTGTAAGAGAAAGTGATTGATGGTTGAAAGACAAGAGCATGGCCCCCCTTTCTCCCTTGTCCAAATCTGCCATTTGAAGTCTTTTTATGCCATAGAGTGGTCATGTCTCATTTATTTAAGTTAAGCTTATGAAATCTTGTGAAAAATTGTCCATATGTAGTATAAGTAAAGAGGTGATAAGGAAATTCTCTTATCACTAGATTTTGATAAGTTATCAATTGATAAATGATTCCAACTCTCAATTGATAAGTTATCTAAGGTGTTTGGTTGGTCTACTTATTTGTGTATAAGGCTTATACATGAAGATAAGGGCATAGCCTTATAGGAAATTGTTTTTGGGTTTCCATCTCGCATTGTTTTGTAATTTATGATTTGATTTTTATAAAATTGTGAAATTTTCTAAAGTTGAATGATATTATTCAAATTAAATTATTGATTAATTACTTAGGGTTAAAATTCCTTAATGGTTTTAAGGTTTAGGGTTTTAAGCAACTTTAGAGCTCGCAATTCTTTAAGCTCAGGTTTTATCGATAATTAGTTTCTGAATTGGAAAAATTTGATTTGTTTCTAAATGTAAGCTTAAATTCTTATTTTTGTTGATTCTTAGGAACGTTTGGATGGTACTTTTAATTGAATCATGAGCCCACTAAAAGTAAGGTTTATATTTATCAATTGATAAGTTATTTAGGATGATTGGTTGGTTCATTTATTCGAGTGCACAAATCTTATGCATGAAGATAAGGAGATTGTCTTATATGAAATTATTTTGGAGTTTATCTCTTAAATTGATTTGTAAGTTATGGTTTAATTCTTATAAAATTATGGAAATTTCTAAAGTTGAATAAAATTGTTCAAATTAAATTCTTAATTAGCCACTTAGGGTTACAAGTCCTTAATTGTTTTAGGGTTTTTCACCAGCTTAGGAATAATTGACTTATACTTAGGAGCTTAAGGTTCAATTGGCTGAATTATTTAGGAATATCGCTTTGTTATGCAACATGTATATATATATATATATATATCATATATATATCATAAGATAGATTAGGAAAAGAGAAGGAAATTACTTATTAATATATTTTTATGTATATACATATTATGGGGCTACTTATGTACCCAAGTAAAATAATTTTTTGTAAATTTATTAATTTATTCCTTTAACTAACTTATTTTTGTTGTTTACTATCGCTTGAAATAATCCTTGATTCGTTCATTATCGGTTTCATATGATTTTACAAAACTATTGATAATTTTATTGATTTATGGCTTTTCAAGCATTAAGATAATTTTATTGTTTTAATTATTTTTTTTATATTTAGTATTTACAGTTCCTGTTAAGTTTAGGTTTATATATATATATATATGTATATATTTATATATATATATTTTTTAAAAATACGCATATGTAAGGATTAGGGTTTTCTTGCATGATTAGGGTTTCCAAATCGTATAATAGTATCTTTCAAGCTCGTTTTAAATTCCGAGTTTAAAATTTTAGTTGGTTTTCATTTTATGTGGTCTTATTGAGTTAGGGAAATATTTAAAATACTCGAATCTGATACTATGTTTAAAAGGTTAAATTTTCAGAGTCTACAGTACATGTGAGACCAAATATAAGTAAAACTAACAATTAGATACCATTCAAATGTGCTACATCCAGCATGGTTGTCCATCATTCAAGTGCTTATTTCATGATTTTCTCAAGTTGCAAACTTTCTTTCTAAGTGATAGGCAAGTATTTTATATAATACTACATCCAACATACTCAGATTTTAATATTTGTAGACACCATTTTTATTTATTTTATTTTAGGATAAAGGGTTCTAATTTAGGAAAAATGTAAAAAAGAAAATTAAGAAAACCCAAAAAAAAGAAATTTAGCAGAAATAAAAAATAGAAAATTAAAGAAAACCTAAAAAATAAGAAATTTAGCAGAAATAAAAAAATAGAAAATTAAAGAAAAACTAAAAAATAAGAAATTTAGAAAAATACAAAAATAGAAAAATAGTAAAAAGTATAAAAAATGAAAAAATTTAGAAAATTGAAAAGTTACTAAAATAGGAAAAATTGAAAAAGAAAAAAGAAGATTTAGGAAATTTTGAAAATAATTTAGTAGGATAATAATTTTTAGTTTAAATAGAATAAGAAGAGAGTCATTGGGCCTAGGTTAGAATTGAATGTAGCCCAAGTGGACTTTGTCTATATGTGTAATCAAGATACAAGTCAATGGCCTAACAGTAAAGCACTTGGACATTTGCATTAGGTTTAGTTGGAGGTTTTGGGTTTGAATCCTACCAAAGGTATGGAAAGCCTTTTTCTTTTTCCTTTTTTTCAAAGGACATATTGCAAATGGCACTGCTACTTGTTAAGCGTTTACTATGCCATGTGCCCTAACACGTAGCACCATTAGATTAGGTCATGGCTAACGTGGAGCCACATGGCATAATACGTAGCATGCCACGTCAGTTACTCTTTATCGTGTCAATTGTCACATGTCATGTGGGGATATATTGCATATCGTGACTAGACGATACAGTTGATGTGGTGCCATGTCAGTGCTACGTCAATCACCTTTCGCTTCCTTTCCCTTCTTTTCCCCATAATTTCCTCCACTTCCTTGACACAAAAACAACTTATAACCCTCACTTTAGATCCATTTTCTACGTAAATTCCACATACATACTCATGATTTCTTAGTATGATCTTATTCTAGACATGGCCTTCTTTGAATCAAATACAAGAGTAAGACCAGATTCATTCCTTTCATTGATCAACTCAGCTCTTAAAAATGGAAAAAGACTTGAAATCACGAACGTACATTCATAACTGGATTGGCTAGTAATGGCCTTTTCCTTCTTTATTCGAGCTCAAAATCATATAAATAAACCTCCTTAGTCCTTGTCTAAGCATGAACACTCACTTCCAATCGTTTAAACATACTTATGACTCCTTTCTCTCTCTAACGATACCCTCTATCTCTCTATCTCTCTCTCTAGGATAAGCTTCGGATCGAAGCTTTTTGAATACAACTCACATCATAGCTACTATCCTTGAGCCTTAAGCTATCTCCAACAAGCACCCCTACCTCTTGTTGTAGCTTAAAGCCCCTTTACCATTAAAACCGTTATCATTACCCTCAACTCTAACAACTGCCACTAACAGCCAAGTTAGGCCATGGCAATTGTTTTACCCCCCTAATCTCAATCCAAAACACATGAAACCACATTTTCCCCTTCACTTTAGTAGTTGAATTTAGAGGAATCAACCTGGACAATTGCTACTTCTTCCTCTTTGCACAACCTAGATCTAACCCACTAAAGCTCCGAGATTCAACTCAAAGGCCGAACCTGACCTGACCACCAATGTCATTCCCTAGTTCGACCTTCATTTGCTATTTGGTTTAGTTACTTTGTTTTGTGATTTTTTTTCTTATTTTTATTTTTATTTTACATGCAAATGCAAACAAAAAAAAAAAAGAGGAGAAAAAAGGGAAAAAGAAAAAATAAAAAAAGGAGGAAAAGAAAGAAAAAAGAAAAGATTAGTCTATTTTATTTATTTACTTTTTTAGTTTACTAGAAATAGATAAAATAGAATAAGTGATAAATAAATAAGATAATATAATAAAAATAAAAATAAATAAATATGTTAGTGAATAAAAAATCATTTTGATACTTAGTAAAGTCGGGTTTTCCAATAATAAATAAAAATAAATTGACCCTTTCCAAATTAGGATTCTATTTAGAATTTCCAAAAAATAGAATTTCTAATTTACGATAATTGTTTTCCTTAAATAAACCAAATTAGGTTAAAAACATAAAATTGATATATTTTCAAAAATAAGACAAACCCAACACACTAAAATTTTCGAGATAAACTGTAGAAGTTTAATCCCAACTAGTGGGTATGTAAGCGCTCATATATATAGGGTGACTTAAAAAATGAAAAATTTTATTTTTTTTCCATCTTTGTAAATATTTGTATAAATTAATTAAATTAGTTGCATGTGATATGATTAATCGTTTTGAAGTTGAAAAAGGGTATTATTGAAAAGCAAGATTAAATTTGGAAAGTTAAAGAGTAGTACTTGTTTAGGACTTAATAGAATAGCCCTCAGATCCAAATATTTGGTTTTGAAAATCATTTACAAAATTAGTTTAATAGATTGACTGATACCTAAGTTATAACCAATCTAACTAATTGGTTATAACTTAATACTTTTTTCTGACTCTGGTCGAGTGGTAAGTCCAAAATTTGTTCAAAATAAAAAATTGGTTTCCTTAAACCCTAGTTAAATGTTAGTATTAAATCGGTAAGGTTTAATATTGATCAGTTTAGAAAAAACTTATTTATAAAAAAACCGAGAGGAATAAACCAAGCTTGACAGCTTGGTGACTACATTGGGGATCATTAAGAGGGTTAGCTATTCAACATTCCAAAATCAAAATTGACCTCTAAAAATTACCTTAAGTGCAATTTATTTACTTATTCTTTCTTTATCATTTGTACCATAATTACACTAACATTGTTGCAAGTTTAGTTTTAGTTATTTAAGGAGGGATTTATTTTATGTACCATGAATGCATGATAGATATGGTCGAACCCAGGCCATCTTAGGACCTTATGATGGGGAGTGATGGGAATCAAGCTATGGGACCGTTGACCCGAAGCCTAACTTGAGGACTAAAGGGGCTAGTACGGCGAATCCTTATGTTCCAACCAACCCCTACTGAGGCCGAGTACTTTCTTATCGAGTCACCTTTAATGTCGTGCTGTATGACTGCCCATTATTTTATTGTATGCTGAGTTGATGATTATGCTATGGTGCCCAAGAGACCTATCATTCGGCATCATCCTTGTTGAGAAGCCAAGAGAGAGAGAATCTAGACTAACTAAGCCATCCCTGCTTAGATAAGCCCATTTGTCCGTACTTTTTGTCTGCATCTCTTAACAATCTCGCCAATGCAGCATCGCCACGTGTACAATATCATATGTAAAATTTGTAATACCAATGATTGTTTTTCTTGTATATTCATTTTTACCCTTTTATATCATGTACATTGCTTCTTTAGGAAATGTCCTTATTGTTTTTTCCCTTTTGGGCAAGTTGCCCTAACTTACAGGTATAAATATCCTTATACTTATAACTGTAACTCATTAGATTACCTTCAATACACTTAAGTACTTTCTTCCTTATGTAAACACTGTTGGTTACTCTTGGCATCACTCTTATCCTTTTCATTAAGCAAGATTAGGTAGTGTGTAACCTCATTGGACCAATTTGTATGTCATATCAAATTGTCGTAAGTCTTCGGAAGTTCCATTGGTGTGTTATATCCTTTAGAGCTGTTCTTAGGTTTTGCTCACTATTTTCATTCTTCATTTTTCATCCTTACATACCTATTCCCCATTAACCCTTTTCGAGCTTTCTACAAGCTTGGATCCATTCAATGATTAGCCTTATTTGTTCTTGGTCACGATTCGCAACAGGGAGCCATTATGTAAGTTCTAGCTATAGTAGGTAACCATTGTTCATGGTCGATCGGGCTACCCCACTTAAATTTTGATGTGACCAAGGAACTGTTTTTCAGAAATGTGTGAGGTTATAAAGTTTAAGGACCTCTAGAACCTACCTTTCTTGCATACATTTTTTGGGGTCGACAAATAACTAAACAAGGTAGCATTGTTATAAAAAATAAAAAAAAAAAAAGAAAACGAAAAGATGAAAAAACCTAGAGTTCTTTCCCTATATTTTTTCTTAAAATTAATGTACATAGGAAATCTTTTGCAATTTCTTTCAATATAAATAGTATTTCCTTTGTAACTTATGTTTTCCTTGTAATCTTTAAGAAATGGCTAGCTCATCCAATGTTAAGGTCTTCGCTAAAGAGATTCATGTCCACAAGCCTACAAACCCAAATCCCATAATCAATGGTTTCAAACCTTCAACCCAAGAGAACAAGAGTTCATTACAAATAAGATTAGGCCTATGCTCTCATTATCTAAGGTAAATGTTAACATCACACTAGCTCAGTCCATTTTTAGGAGCCTAAAGAAGTTGCATTTCATTTTGGGCCATACCCAATTAGCCTAACTTTGGAAGAATACACCCAACTACTTTAAGCCCCTCCCTAAGATGAAATATACGTTTTAGAACTTAGCTTCGGTCCAGCTTACATTTTTTCAAAATTCTTGGGAATCCATAAGACTAAAATAAATGAGGCCTTAAATTATTGTAACAAACATGTTATCAAGATATGGGATCTAATCTATTGGTTCTAGAATGAACCTAGCTACAACAAACAAGTTCTGTTTCTTGGTAATTGGAGGGAGAATCGAATCGAAGCCTATATATTAGCAATATTTGCCACCATCTTTTTACCAAATGGGTCTTTTCTTATACACTTTAGGCTAGTGAAATTAGTGGCTCAATTTTGGGAAGGGAAGTCTTATATTCCTACCATACTTGCTAAACAAATAAAGAACCTAAATTTCCTTAAGAAAAGAAGCTGTGGAGATCTCAGGTCAAGTATGGCACTATTAATGGTATGGTTCGTTAGCTACATCAAATGCTTTGGGTTAAACTTGATAAGTAGTGCATTCACCAATAAGATTGATCTTATTAACTCTTTCGTTGATAAGATCAAATTACTAAAAGATATCCCTACCCTTCTTTGGATAGAAGTTCTACAAGATTTCCAGGTCGAAGACATATTGTGGACCACCAGATGGAGCAATTACATTAAGGTCACATTGGTTTGTAAAGATTATCTTGCTATACCATTGATTGGAATAAGTTGGTGTATAAGCTACTATCTAAACAACATGGTGAGGCAGTTTAGGGGGATCCAAGACATAGTTTACAGGCCTTCGTTGGACCATTCACTCTTAACCTTGAAGAACCTCATTCCATAGAAAAGCTGTCTAAGCTATATAATGTCAAAGCTTGGTGGGATACTAAGACTGTAAGCCTTAACATTGATTTGAGTGAATTCATAGAAGAAGTAGACAAACACCGGGTCACCAAAGAGTACTTATACAATCAACTTCACAAGGCAGGCATGATGCAGCATTGGATATTAGAAGTCCTTTAACCTTCACCTACGAATGCTAACTCTGAAATGGTGACCTATATAGACTAGGTGAAAGCTCGAGTGGAAGTCCTTTACAATGAAAAAGATAGGTGGGAAAACATCTTTTAGGAGTCTAGGCAAAGATTGCATACCTTGGAACACTAGTTGAGGATGGCCTAGAAGAAAATCTAAGAGTTTGAGGAAGCAACTGAGCATACACAAAAGTAGGGTAAAGTAGTAGCCGTCGAATCCAGCAACTAGGAGAAGAAAATGATGTCCGGCCTATAGAAGAAAAGAAGATTAGTATAGATGAATTTGTATTTTTCTCTTCTTTTATGTAATAAAACTCTAGGAATTGAAGAATAATAAATAACTTGCCATTTTGTTAGTTAATTGCTGATCTGCTCCTTTTCATCCATGTGGCACACATACATTTCATTCATTTGTTTCAATTCCATATGTTTAAACATTAAAATATTCATATGCTAATATGTTGGGAAGTGATCCTAAAACAAGTCACTAAGATAGCGCCTAAGCATCAAACCTTTCAGAGATGTCCTATCTGAACCAGCTCTTAAACCAAAATGGCCAACCAAGAAAACAACAACACCAATACTAGCAATAGTAGTGTCAACCCGAAAGTTATTGACCCTATTGAGCTAAGGTTCTACTCTTTGGAATGAATGGTAAGGAAGATTACAGATCAACTGAGCTTCCTTGCTAACACCATTACCCTACTAAGGTCTATAGATTTAACAAATGAAGAGAATTCCAAAGCATGGTTTGGAAAGAACATTGATGCTCTACTTCCTAAAGCAGAAGAAGCCAACTAAGCCTTTGAAACCTTTGAGACAAAAAGAGTCTTTCAGAAGGTCCACCTAACTTTAGAGCCAAACGCTTACTTGTTTCTGATCAACCCAAAGCTTGAAGCTGATCAAGATAGATTAAAAGAGCTTGAGAAGCAATTGACCCAACAAATCACTTACAAGATGAAAATACTCGAAGGCTATGATGGATTTGAGCAAGCTGGTATAACGGATTTTTCTGCATATGACTAGTGAAGCTTTATAGAGAAGTTTAAAGTAATTGACTTTAAGAAGTATAATGGAACTAGGTACCTTAAACTGCATATTAGGTTATACGTATGCAAAATGGGTAAGTATGTGCAATATGAGTAGCTCATGGTCTAAACTTTTCAGGATAGCTTGACAGGCCCTACTTTGACTTGGTTTGCCCAATTGGACCTAAGCTAGATAAACACATGGGAGAAGTTAGCTAAGGCATTTTATAAGCAATATGGGTTTAATGTTAAAGTGGTACCAACCATGATGAATTTAGTTTCCTTGAAGAAGAGGCTCAATGAATCTTTTAAAGAATATACCCAAAGTTAGAGATCCTTAGTTGCAAGGGTATCTACCGTCATGACTGAGAAAGAGCTATCTTTGAGTTTTAGCAACAACCTTAAGAGACCTTATTTCTCTCACTTGATTAGGCAAGCCTCTTCTAGTTTTGTAGAAGAAGTAGCAACAGGGTATCAAATTGAAAGTGCCATCTCTTCTAGTAAGTTACAAGAGCCATTAGACAAAAGACCACCCTCTGCTAAGCCTACCATTAGCAAACTCAAAGAAGCTACTGTTAGCATGGGCAATTCGAATACTAGACTAACACCTGGGTCTCTTTCAGGGAAAATCCTCCGCCAACTTAACAACAGTTTAGAAGCCAACTTTAAGTTAGTAGGACCCCAAGGTAGTTCACTAAAATATTCGTTCTTATCAGTTAGATACTTAAAAAACTAAGAATAGATAATCTACTCCATTATGAAGCTCCTAATGAAAGGTACATGCTAAGATTCTTTCATCCCAATGTAAGGTGTCAATATCATCTGGGGTAAGTGGGCCATTCAACAAACTCATAATAGAGATTAAGAAATAAAATTCAAGACTTAACTGATGAGGGCATAATCTAACTAGACTTCGTAAAGGCTCTAGTTCCAAACATCAACAACAACCCCTTACCTAACCATAGGCCCATCATAAATATGATATTTGATGACTCATATCTTGCCATCAACATGTTTGGTTCCAACCGAGAGCCCAAGGTCCATAAGTTTTACAAACAAGAGGAGAAGCAAATTCTACATACCAAAAGGTACACCTTCCATGTACCTGTAGCCCTTGAACATTATAAAACTGCCCCTATTAATCAAGTCTAGCGAGTATAAAGTAATGGATCAACTCAAGAAGACTCCAACACAAATATCCTTCATGAGTTTATTTATGGCGTCAGAATTGTATTGGAAAGCTTTGCTCAGAACATCGAGGGAAGTCAAAGTCCTTCGTGAAATACTAGTAGAAAGGATAGGGTTTGTCACCAACTTTATCCTCACTATGGATTAGATTTCTATCTCTGTGGAGGAATTAGGCGAAGAAGGTAACTAGTACACCAAGTCTTTTTTTTATAATAGTGAGGATAAATGAAATCATCACAACAAGAGTCTTCATTGACAATGGATCATCTTTGAATGTTGCCGTCTTACTACCCTGGATCCATTAGGCATTGAAACGACCACTATCAAGCTTAGTTCGACAATGGTTAGGGCTTTTGAAGAATATAGAAGAGAAATTATTGGGGAGATTGACTTATCGATTGATATTGGCCCAAAAACATTCAACATCCAATTATAAGTTTTAGACATCCTAAGGACCTTCAACCTGTTATTAGGAAGACCTTGGATACATTCAGTAGGGGCCATACCTTCAAGTCTTCATCAAAAGGTTAAGTTCACCTCCATTGGCTAAGTCATAATGATTTTGGGTGACTAGGATTATGAAATATATAAGGAAACGGCCATAGCCTATATTGGCATCAAGGAGCAAGGGGACTTTAGGCTCCAAATGTTTGAAGAGGTGTATGTAATTATGGATTGGGAGAAAGATGAGAGGCTAAAGTTCAAAGAGGGCCAGTTTGGAACCTATGGGCTAGGTTACATCCTAACTCTAATAGAAGAGTTTCAAAAAATGCAAGTTAGGGGTAGAAAAGGTGATAGGTTGTATCATGCCTCAATGACCTTCCCATCGTTGTCAGAAACTTTCATCCGAGCTTATGTCCAAAATTTAGAACCCACCAAAGAGGACACCTTTAGTTAAAATAAAACAGCTAGTCCATCCAATAAGTTCTAGTATCTGAATAATTGTTTCTCTATCCCTATGAATAGCAATAAGTCTTCTCTAGGGTAAAGGATGAATCACGGTTTAGTATTTTACAGAGTTTTGTAATAATTACCTTAGTTCAACAACATTATACTGAAAAGAATTTCTTCTAAATAAGAATTAGTTTCCTTTCTCTTCACTTCTTCCTTACTTATAATCTCTCCTTTACATACTTTTCTTTTTCCTAATTCCAATGCTCAGAATAAAGGCTATGGATAACTCATGCAAATAGGTGATGAAAATATTAATATCACTTCCGACCCTACTGGGTTAGTTATCAGGAGTGACACCAATGACTATAGTGACATACAAGAAAGCTGGCAAAAACAAGAAATGAGTAAAATTTCCATTGATGAGATAATTAAAGTGATTAATGTTGAAAACGATGACAATACCAAAACATTGAAAATTAGAGGGCATTTGAAAGAAGAACAAAAGGACGAAATGACCGCACTACTATCCAAATTAGAAAATAAAAAAATTGAAAAAAATAGAAGATTTTGGAAAATAACAATTTAATAGGATAGATTTTTTAATTTTAAGATAAGTTTAAATGTCAGGTCGTTAGTTTAGGCTTAGATTTAAATTTAGCTTGGATTGACCTAGTCCATATGTGCAATTTAATTGCACATATGCATAGGCTAATGGCGTAATGGATAAACACGATAAACACTTGGACATATGCATTGGGTTTGTTTAAAGGTCTTGGGTTCGAATCTTGTTGAAAGCCTGTAAAAGCTTTTTTTTTTTAATTACATTAAGGATTGCCGCGTGATAGAATTTGATTGCACCACGTATCCTGACACTTGGCATTGTTGGATTAGACGATGTGTTGACGTGGTGTCACGTATCATGCTAATTTTTGCACATATTTCACATACACACACATATGATTTCTTGCTTTGATTTGGTTTACCACATGGCCTACTTCAAATGGGTGTTAGGAAGAAGTCTAGATTCAGTCAAGATCACATTCAAATTGAATTTCAAAAATTGAAAAAAGGTTGGAAATTCGGAGTCACACATTTATGTTCAAATTCGCCATTGGTGGACCTTCCGAGCTTAGACCAATTCGAATTGTTATAAATTAGATTCTCCTGATCGCACACCACCATCTACAACAAGAGAAACAACTCATAAGCTCTTTCTCTCTCTCTGTCTTTGTTCATTCTCTCCCTAAAACCCACTAAATCTACTCTCTCTCTTTAGCCACCCTTAAGGAACACCACTACCCTAGCCATAACCTCTAAACTCTAAACTCTTCAATATGATAACCCCTGTACACCGCCGTATCAGTTGTAGCCTCTACCTCCAAACCTTAACCAATGGCTGCTACCATCAAAACCACCACCTTTGACCACCCTAAGCCGAAACTAACCCTACGGTTGAGCTCCTCTCCACCTAAAACCCCTACCCATACATCTCCTTTACCCTCAGTTGCCCCTATGCCGAAGACCTTAAGACCATTAACGACCGTCGCCTTGAATAACCACCAAACGACCACTCCAAGCTATGGTACTCTCTCTACCCCTACTAATCCCAATCAAAAACTCATGAAAACGATTCCATCCCCTCGATTTGTTGCCTGAATCGCCCTTTTCCGATGACACTGTTCTTCTAAACTACGACTTGAATTCATTATAGCAACCTGACCCGGATTCGACCCAAGATTCAAAACCTGTTCTGATTCAAACCCAAGATTTGCGTACCTATCCTTGGTCCCACCTTCACTTATAATTTATTTGATTTGTTGTTCATTTTGTGAGTCTTATTATTATTATTGTTTACATGTAAATGTAATCATATCAAATAAAAAAAAAAAGAGAGAAGAAGAAAAAATAAAAAGACATATAAAAGAAGAAAAAATAAAAAAATAGTATGCTTTTTATTTATCTATTTATTGTTATTTCAATAGAAATAGGTAAAATAGAATAAGTAACAAATAAATAAATAAAGAATAAATAAATAAACAAAAAATGTATATAAAAATAAGTAAAGGAATTCATCAATAAAATTGTTTTTTAACACTTAGAAAACGTCTTTTTTTTTTCAAATAAAACAAAAAGGAACCTTTTCCAAATTAAGGCATTTTAGAATTTTCTAAAAAGTAAAAAATCTAATTTAGGACTTTTTTTAAGGAGTTTTCTTAAATGAATCAAATTAAGTAAAATGTAAACTCAATTGTTTTCAAATTAAAACAAAACCAACCTACTAATGTTTTATAAAAAGAACTACATATGTCTAGTATCGAATAGCTGGTACGTAGGCACCTATGAGATGATGATAAAAATAAGAAAATCTAATTTTCCTTTTTCCTAGATTAATTCAATTTATATAATTAGAGCAATTAATAAACCGAGTTCTATCTTTTAAAATTAAAAGGTGAATTTTAAGTTTAATTTTAAATTTGGAAAGTTAATGGTACTTGTAAAGGTTTAAAAATCATAACTCCTAGATCCTGATCTTTGGGTTTCTAAAATTGTCTTACAAAATCGGTTTTTATCGAAAGATTAGTGGCTAAGTTATATCCAATCCACCTAATTCATTATAACTTAACTCTTTTTTCCACGTTTGGTTAGGTGGCAATTCTAAAATGTTTTTAAGTTAAGAATCAATTTTTCTTTAAACCTTAGTTAAAGGTTAATATTAAATGGGTAAGGATTTAATACTGATCGATTAAGAGAAAACTTAATTTTATAAAAGAACCAGGAGGATAAAAAACCAAGCTCTACAACTTTTTAAAATTAAAATTAACCTCTAAGAATCACCTTAGTGTCATTTATTTACTTTTTCATTCTTTGTTATTTGTATCATGATTGTGCTAATGTTTTTCTAGGTTTAATTTTATGTATGTTATAGGGGGGGGGGGGAATTTATTTTTTGTACCATGGATGCATAATAGATATGGCCGAACCTAGACCTTCTTAGGACCTTTAGACGGGGAACCATTGTGTAAATTATAGGCATAGTGGGGCAACTACCGTTCGGGGTCAATTAGGCTACCCTACTTAAACATCAATGTGAGCAAGGAACCGTTTTCATAAACGTATGAGGTTATAGAGTTTAAGGACCTCTACAACCTACCCTTCCTGCATACATTCTTTAAAGTTTGGCAAATAGTTAATAAGATGACATTGTTATAAAGATAAAAATAAACTTAAAGCTTCTTTTCTTGTTCTTCTCCTAGAATTCACTTTTAGCTTCTATTATTAACTTAATGTCTATACTATTATCTTACATATCAGACGCATTAGGATATGGGGGGTCATTTGTTGTAGTGTAGATGCAGTCAACCCTAGGCCATCTTAGGACCCTAGGAGAGGGGCCATCGTGGAGGCTTCAAATGCTGTGTTGTAACCATTGCTCAAGGTTGATCAGGTTACCTCACTTAAGTTCGATGTGACTAATGAAAGTGGTCTTTAACAAGTGAGGTCACAAAACTTAAGGACCTTTTCAAAGCTTACCCTAGTTGCATGCACTCCCCTCCAAGCTTGAGTTAATACAATACCCTTAAGAAATTGCAACCCTACTAATCATTGAAGAGTTTTAATGTAATCAAGTTTTTGAAAATAATAGCAGGGTTGCAATTTAAGAGAGTAATGTGTTAACCCAAATGATCCCAATACCTACATATTTCCATGTGCCTTCTTTTGTTGCATTGATGATTAACTCTTCTCCATGAAATATGTAGACCTAAGAATAGTGGGTAATCAACAAGATAATAATCAAAGATTGCTAGATGTCCTAGGAATCTATGAGTAACTGCTACAAGCTGAAGCTACCTACTGGAAGCAAAGGGCTAAGCATGTTGAGGCCTCTAATAGGGCTTTGTTAGCTCAAGTCAAAAAAAGCGAGAGGATCATGAATTGGGCTTTAGAAATGCTGGACAAGATTAAAGCCCAATTACAAGAGTTAGATTAGAAACTTTAGATGGAGTTATAGGGCTTTGAATAAATGTTAAGTTTCATTAAGAATAATTTTTAAGTTTCCTTTTGTTTTGTTCCCTGTACTTTGATCTTTCAAAAATAAAAATTTTCTCTTTATTCTATCATTCTTCGTTCTTTCCTTCTTTGTAGAGTTTATCTAACCATTCACTCTCTCACTCGAGGAAATGCAATTAAAAAGCCAAAAACAAAAATCTACCATCTTTATCGGTTTCTATAAAATAGAGCTTTATCGTTCTCTTTCTCTAAAAAAATTAAAAAATAAAAGAAAAGTTGCTAATTGGTAAAGAAATTCTTCCAATCAAGCTTACATGGTTGATGACAGACTCGCTTCCTTAGAAAGTATGATGCATCAGATGGCCCAACAATGGCGAGTCTTGTTCCTAATGATCACTACTCTCCAAATACACTAAGATTCAAGCTTAGAAAGAAGACTCTTGAATCTAGAAGAAAAGGTAGCCATGCTATAAAGGAACATTACAGATCTAGAAATGGCAATGGGCCCAATGCTTAGAAGATTCCAACACCTAATGTTTATTATTGATCAAATGTCAATAAGCCCAAGTGATGAAGGAGGCTCAACAAGAAAAAAGCCAAGGAGGAATGAGAAAAAACAAGCCTAAGAGACTTAGAAGAGACAATTCACCCAATTGCAGATCTCAATTATCCAAATCTTTCATCATTTGAAAGTAGCAAGGATTATAGCTTGTGAAGCCCCTAATTTGAATTACAAACTAGGTACTTTTGACCTAGAATCACGATGTGATAATCACATGGGTTAGAAGGGGAACTCCATTAGAAAATGTTGGAGATTGAAGAACAAGATTCAAGAACTGATAAATGCAAAAGTCATTCAGCTAGAGCTACAATAAGTTAGTCCTTCTTCAAGTCATAAGGATAGTCCAACCGAGTCACTTAGAGCTCCATTTCTTTTGAGCTTACCAATGTCTTTTGATAAGCTCATGGGATGTTTCAAGTAATTGAATGTTTGTTAAAATAGGGGCACTTATTGTTTTCAATAGAGTTTATAATAGCTGGAATAATACAATTGCCTTTTCAATTGATTGCAATGTTATTAGGGCAAATAAATTCCTCCTTAAGGAATTTGTAACTCACTTTTAAAAGGTTTAGAATGAAAAGAGACAAATTATTTTCCATACACAAACCTAAAACACTTTGAGAGTTGAGCAACATAAAGGTATGGATACTTTGGACTCATTCCTTAAAGGAGGTCCACTTTGAATGTGATACACAGATTAAAATGGAGTTAGGCTTTCACTTTCGAATCCTAAACATGATCATCTCTTGTTTACCCCGTTGAACCTATTTGAAGAATTTTTCAAATTTAAACCCTATTGAGAACCATCTTACAATGGGGCAATTTGGAGGTTAGGGTGATTGATAAGGAGAAGGGATTAAAATTGGTTTGTGCTTGCTTTAGTGACATCAAAATTCAAAAGAAACTTTCATTTTGGATAAATTATTTTTCTTTTGAAATAAAGAAGAGCCATATCTTTTTTAAACACCTCAACCTTATACTTACCCCACCTGAGCTCATATAATGAGTTTAAGGCCTTGAATTGCTTAAAATGCAAAAACTTAGCAGTGGAGACAAACATTCATGGGGCTAAAAGAAAAGAAAGAATAGTAGGGCAAAATAATAACAACAAAAAAAGAGCAGAGGAAAAGATGAAGAAAAGAAGTTGGAAAATTAGGCCCAAATGTAAGTCAAAAGCCCTAAGAGACATATAATATCCTAGTAGGGGCAGCCAAATCAAATAAAGGTCAAAGCTTTAAGCTTAGAAACCTAAAATCTCTATATCTACTTTGAAGCCTCTCTTTTGTTGAATCACACCAAGCTTTCCCACCTACAGTACCACCCTTACAAAGTAAAAAGCTCTTTCAATCCTAAAAAGTAATTTATCTTTAATAAAGGCTTTTTTTTTTTAAACTGCGGTAAGCATATTTCTAATATTTCCTAAAGTTCTCGACTTGTATACCTAGGATTAATATTTCTTTCAAAATAGGCTTCTTCATTAGTCCCTTTTGAAACCTTTGGACCAAAAGCGTAAATTCATAATGATAAATTGAAAAGACCTAATGGATTGATCAAGGCGTAAAATGGATTATAATTTTAAGACTGTAGTCAAGAGTGTAATCTGGTTTGAGAGTTTGCAAGGAAGTCCTTTTCAACAAAACTAGTCATGAGTCACCTTTTCCTTAAAAAATGAGGGTATTTGAAATCATGAGGTCCCTTCAAGTAGCTCGACATCCAGTTTAAGGGGAGCATAAGAGGCCTCATGTGAGTATTAAGGAAGGATTCTTTGCTTGTTAGCAAACTAAAATGAAAAAACAAAAATAAAAAAAGAGAGAGAAAAAAAGGTAATAAAAAAGAGATAAAGAAAAGAGAGGGAGAAAGTATGTTTATTCTAAGTCCATATCGGCCCAAGTCGCTAAGTTTTCAAACCATTCCAATGTCTTTTTTTTTTTTTAACATAAATAGTCTTCACCAAAGGGTTTTCCTCAAATTAAGTAACGTTTCAAATAAGTTTAATCCTAGTCAGCTCTTAGGTGAGTTATCCTACCTTCCACCCATTCGACTCTCTTCAAAGTCTTTAGCAAACCTATAGGGCACTTTTGTTCCTCAATTACCTTTAGTGTGCCCATAGGGCCCTTCAGTTCACTAAGTTCTTTTAATAAGCTGATAGGGCACTTCTTTTTTTTCAAAGATCTTGTAGTGAGCCCATAGGACACTTGATTTCTTTAAGCGAGCCCATCGTAGACCTTTGTGCAAGAAGTTTCTCTTAGCAAGCCCGTAGGGCATTTCTCTTCATCAGTTTCTTTTGGCTAGCTTATAAGACACTTACCTTCCACATTTAAGTGTTTAGCCAGCCTTTGAAGATGCAATCTTAACTCAATCTCTTTTCCGAAGTTTTAAGTGAGCCCATGAGGCATTTCTATTCACCAATTTCTCCTTAAGTGAGCCCATCAAGCCCTTTTGTTCACTAATTCCTCTCAAGCAAGCTCGTAGGGCAATACTCTTCATCAGTTCCTTTTGGTGAGCCTATAAAGCACAACATCAATCCTATCATAGGGTTGTTAGTCTTCGAGAGATTCTCTTGCTTAGGTTAGTGAGCTTAATGAGGCATACCTAGGTCCTTTAGATCGATCCCATCATAGAGTTGCTGGTCCTTGAGAGATGCTCCTGCCTAGGTTAGTGAGCTTAATGAGACATGACCAAGTCCTTTAGATCGATCCCATCAAAGGGTTGCTAGTTCTCGAGAGATGCTCCCAACTAGGATAGTAAGCCTAGTGAGGAACAATAAGGTCCTTTAGATCGATCCTATCTTAGGATTGCTAGTCCTTGAGAGATGCTCCCACCTAGTTTAGTGAGCCTAGAGAGGCATGACCACGTCCATTAGATCAATCCCATCATAGGGTTGGTAGTCCCTAAGAGACGCTCCCACCTAGGTTAGTGAGTCTAGTGAGGTACAACCAAGTCCTTTAGATCGATCCCAACTTAGAGTTGTTAGTCCCTAAGAGACACTCCCACCTAGGTTAGCTAGCCTAATGAGGTACAACCAAGTCCTTTAGATTGATCCTAACTTAGGGTTGCTAGTTCTTGAGAGATGTTCACGCTTAGGTTAGTAAGCCTCGTTAGTCCCCTAAAGACATTCCCACCTAGGTTAATGAGCCTAATGAGGCACAACTAGGTCCTTTAAATCGATCCTAGCTTAGGGTTTCTAATCCTTAAGGGACACTCCTGCCTATGTTAGTGGGTCCTTTAGATTGATCCTAACTTAGGATTACTAGTCCTCTAGAGATGCTCTCCCCTAAGTTAGTGAGCCTAGTACAGCACGACCGGGTTCTCCAATTCAATTCTAGAGTAGGATTGCTTATCCCTTAGAGACTCTCCCACCTAGGTTCGTAAGACTAGAAACGCATGAGCAGGTTTCATTTCTTTGCAAAATCCCTAGTAGATTGAGTTTAGGATAACTAATTAGTTGTTTTAAAGTTATCCTAAGAGCAAAAATAGTGTCTCTGTCTTTGCAGTAAATTTTTGTTCAAACTTCACCATAAAGAGGAGTAGCCATAGATGATGAACTACCGACTAATGGTCGTATTACTCACGCATGGCTTCGAGGCCTCTAATCCCTCACCCGGCGAATTCTCTCTTGGCAACCTATAGATGATGAGAAAGTTTACGCCGAAAGAATGTAGCTAAACTCCTTAAGCTCCCCTAATTGTCATACATTGATTTGTACACTCGGCAGCGATGATGCCGACCATTCCCATGCTGAGGACCTTATGTCGAGTAATCTGACCAACCTCTGTCGAGATGTTCCTATCGAGCGATGAGAGGCTCACTTAAATGGCCAAATAGTTTTCTCTCGGCATGCCACCATCTCTCTCATCCCGGTACCTTTATTGGCACAACATTTTGACTCCTCTCACTTACTATGCTTAGAGGATATTCATATGAGACCAATGTTGCACTACCACCTATCTACTTCACCTGACATTCTACTACTTTTCCATGTTTTGTCTTTTGTCCTTTTTATCCTTTTTGGTATGTACTAGGAATCCCCTTTTTGAATATAATTTCTTGTAATTTCATTATTGGTAATGCTGCCCTAAGGATTTACTATAAATAGTCCCTTTCTTTGGTAAGCTGCAAGTAACTTACACTTTAATACTGAACATTTTGTTCTTGTGAGACAACCTTCTCTAAGTCCATATTTCATACACTTTTATTTAATCTTGTTGAGTATCTCAAGATTAATGGTAGGTGAACCTTAACATCAACTTGTATGCTATATTAAGTGTGATGTCAAGTCGTGTTGTGTTCACTAGCGAGTCACATCTTCCGAGTAGCTTCACATTAGCTACTCTTGTTCAGTTGAGGACCAATTTCCTCTAATTTTCTTCGATATCTTGAAGGACCCATTTTAGTTCAAATCCACCTCGGTAAGTCCTTGTGATAACTCAGCTCCTAAGCATACCATATATTCTTGGTATTAAAGCTTGAGGTTGATCTTGAGACCAAGAACTATGTAGTAATAGTTATTCTACTGTTCAAGATATTGTGTATGATTGTAGTCATCTGTGTAAAGTGTAGTTATTGAAATTTTTTGTTAGGAATGTCGAACCCTAGTGTATAGGGAGAGATTCATGATGTCAAAAGTGATGCTCATGGTCATGGTTAAGTTACCTAACAAATACCACGTACTACAAATGAGCAGATACAAGATCTAACTACTATTGTGGCTAATTTAGCTATCTTAGTAAACAGGGTCTTAGAGAATGGATTATGTGAGAGAGTTATTGAGCAGGGTTGAGAAATGTGAGATAAATCGAGGAGGCAAACTAATCAGAGAGCTTTGGAAGCCTTTTTAGTGAACCATCTACTACTGCAAACGATAGAGTTGCGAGGAGAAGGTTAGAGTTAGACAAAGTGGAAGAGTACGAAGAAGAAGAAGACCAGTATGTTGGGATTGATGAGAGAGAGTTCAGAGCGCCAATGGGTGCCAAACATCTTAATGTACATATTCTTAACTTCAACGAGTTTAGTAGTACTAATGATTACCTAGACTGGGAAGAGAAGATCGAAAAGATATTTGACTTTTATGATTATGAAGATGTTGTCTACATTAGAGTGGTCGCATTAGAATTTTCTAAGTATGCGGCAATATGGTGGAAGAAGCTACAAAATGTTCACCTGAGGACCCAATGCAAGGTTTGAACATGGAATAAGATGAAGAGAGTTTCAAGGAATAAGTTTGTTCTTGAACACTACGAACATGACACTTTCCAACGACTCTAAGACTTGAGGTAAGGTAACAAGTCCATAGACGACTATGTTCGAGAGTTTCGGTTTCTTATGATATGATGTGATGTTGATGAGCCTAAGACCTGAACTATAACTTAGTTCATCTCGAGACATCGAGTTGATTGGTCATGTTATGGAATTGCAAAACTTCATAACTTTGGATGAAACCATCTGTGAAGCCTAGAGAGTTAAAAGGCAGCAGTGGAACCAGGCTAGCTGAATGTCGAGTAATTGAACCATGGTGCTGAATAGGATTGGCCTGTTGCGTAGACCAGGAAATGATAGGGCATCAAACAGTTTCTAGATGGAATGTCGAGGTTACATACAAAGTCGATCAGATGAAGGTTGAGCTAAGAGCAAGGCCAAGGAACCTAAGATTCGAAAAGACCAGGGTTAGAGTTTAGGGAGGAAAACTTGAGAAATTAAATGTTTTAAATGCCTTGGCTGTGGATACGTGGCTAGTCAATGTCTGAATTGCTAAGTCATGACCATAAAGGGAGACAAACCCTTGATGTAGAAAGTACAAGTGAAGGAGAGGAAGAAGTGGCAACCGATTGGGTGCTGGAAGAATTTGAGGAAGATCAAGAGGCCAAGATACTCCCTGAGGGTAGAGCCAAGTATTGCTTTGTTATTTGGTGATCTCTCTGTACTTTTTTGGCTAATGAAAATGAGTAAAGAGATAACCTCTTTCGTATGAATTTCCGAGTGAATGGCAAGCTATGCATCGTAATCATTGATAAAGGGAGCTGTACCAACATCATCGCGCAAGGAGTAATTAAGGTCATGAAATTGCCGAATCTCCCATGCCCCAAGCCATATAAGATTCACTAACTAAATGAGAAAAGAGGATTACATGTTTTCAAGCAAGTCAAAGTGCCGATTACTATTAGTGATAGGTACAAGGACGAAGTAAAGTGTGATGTCCTCCCCATGTGTGCATCTTACATATTACTCTGTTGACTATGGCTATTTGACTTAAGAGTGTTACATAATGGGTATAGAAATACCTACATGTTTCAAAAGGATGAGAAAAAAAGTTATATTAACTCCAATGAGTCCTAAGGAAGTACAAGAAGCCTAAGAAAAGGTTACTAGATCTCTACAATGGAAGTCATTGGTGATTTCCTGAGCTTAGTTTGTACGAAAGTCAAGGCTGAAGACTATGTACTCCTTTTGGTCAAGAGACTCTTAGAGGTTAGAGAGGCCAGGAACTTACCTACCAAAGTGTAGCAGTTACTTCAGGAATTTGTTGACCTCTTCCTTGCAGAGATGCCGAAAGGATTACCTCTTTTGAGAAAAATAAAGGATTGCATCAATCTTTAACTTGGAGCAGCCCTGTCGAATCGACTTACCTATAGACTTAATATGAATAGGCAATTGAGCTGAAAAAGCAAGTTGATGAGTTGGTAGATCACGGATATGTCCGTAAGAGCATGAGTCAGTGTACTGTCCCTGTTGTGCTAGTACTAAGGAAAGATGGATCATGGAGGATATGGATTGATAGCTATGCCATCAATAAGATTACTGTTAAATACCGATACCCGATCCCGTGGTTGGATGACATGCTTGATGAGTTACATAGTGCGCACATCTTTTCAAAGATATATCTAAAGAGTGGGTATCATCAAATACAAATGAGATTGGGAAATGAATGGAAAACAGCCTTTAAGACTTGGCATGGTCTATTTAAGTAGATGGTTATGCTGTTTGGTTTAACTAACACGTTGAGTACATTCATGCAGCTCATGAATCATGTGCTTAGAACATTGATAGGCAAATACATTGTGGTTTATTTTGAAAATATTTTGGTCTACAGTACCGACCTTCTTGATCATGTCAAACATTTGAGAATGGTGTTTAACATATTCTATGCCAAGAGAATTGTTCGGTAACCTAAAGAAATGCATGTTCTATCAAAGCAAGGTTGTATTTCTCGGATATGTCATTTCAAGGAGTGGAGTTCGAGTTGATGAGGAAAAGGTTAGAGCTATTAATGAGTAGCCTACGTCAACTAGCATAGCCAAGGTTAGGAGCTTGTACGGCCTAGCCTCGTTCTATGAAATATTTATCCAAAACTTCAACTCTGTAATTGCACCATTGACTGAATTGACCAAGAAGAATGTTGAGATTAAATGGATAGAAAAGGCTTAGAGGAGTTCTAAAGATGTGAAGTGTAAGTTGATGTCTGCTCTAGTACTTGCCCTACTAGATTTCGAGAAGGTTTTTGAGGTTGAATTTGATGCGTCTGGTGTTCGTATTAGTGCTGTCCTTATGTAGGAGTGCTGACCCATTGCTTACTTCAGTGAAAACCTCTGAGGTGCTGCCTTGAATTACTGCGCCTACAATAAGGAGTTCTATGCCCTTGTCCATACACTTCAGAACTAACAACATTATCTGTTACCAAGAGAATTCATCATCCATTTAGATCATGAATCTCTCAAGCATTTTTTACGGGCAATAGAAGCTTTCTTGGCATCATACTAAGTGGCTTAAGTTCTTGGGAGACCTTTTGCTATGTCATCAAGCATAAGAAGGGAAGCACCAACACAATGGCTGATGCACTCTCTCACCGTCATACCTTCATTACGATGTTGTAAGCTAAAGTTCTTGGATTTGGCCCTTTACCTGATCGATATGAGCATGACCTACATTTTGGCCTTTAGTAGCCAAGTGCAGTGATAGAGGAGCTGTAGATGGATTCTACTTAAGTGAGGCATTCTTGATGAAGGGAAAGCATATTTGCATGTCAAGTGGTTTTGTAAAGGAGCTACTAACTCAAGCAGCTCATGTTAGGAGTCTGGCTAGCCATTTTGGGGAAAAGAGGACGATTAAGATATTGAAGGAGCACTTTTACTAGCTTGGGATGATGAAGGATGTGCATTGAATACTTGAGAGGTACAAGGTGTGTAAGTATGCAAAAGGGAGGAGAGAACCCTATAGAGAGAATACACCCATACTAATTCTTAAGTGATAGTGGACTGATCTAAGCATAGATTTCATGCTCAGCTTTCCCCACATGCTGAGAAGACACGATTCGATCATGATGGTGGTCGATCGGTTTAGCAAGATAGGCCACTTTATCCCCTACCATAGAACTAATGATGCTCTATTCATCGCTAACCTCTTTTTATAGGAAATTATATGCTGTGTGGAGTGCCATGGAGTATTGTGTCTAACCGTGATTCCAAATTTACGAGCTTCTTTTAGAAGACCTTATGGAGGAAACTTAGCATCAAGCTCCAGTTCAGTACCTCTTGTTACCTCCAGACAGACAGCCAAACTGAAGTAGTTAACAAAACTGATGGTAATCTCCTGTGCACTACTATTAGAAAAAACTCTTGTGACTGGGATTTATGTCTGCCCATAATTGAATTTGCCTACAACCGCTCCACTTACAACTCTACTGGAACATCACCATTTGAGGTTGTTTATGGACTTGCCCCGGATAGACTTAATTAATAGGCTGACTACATAAGGGGAGAGTTAATCTGGCCTATAGCATATCGAGGAATTTCACAAGTTTCATCAAAGAATTGCTGAGCAACTGGCTAAAATTGTGGCTCGACAGAAGGAATTGGGAAGCCACGAAAGAAAATGAATTTTTTATACCCCTAGGGACCTTGTTTGTATCCATCTTAGTAAAGAATGCTTCCTTAGCATGATGGCCCCTATCGGATCTTGAGGCGTATTAATGATAATGTCTATGAGATTGAGCTACTAGAAGGTCTTGACGTGTCTGCTACATTCAACATCGCCGACTTAACTCCAAATGTGCCCGAAGATGATGAAGACCAAGATTTGAGGGCAAATCTTCAATAACCTCGGGGAACTGATGAATTGCCAACTAATGGTCTCATTACTTGCTCATAGTTTCAAGGCCTTCAATCTCTTACCTGGAAAATTCTCTCTCGGCAACCTACTGATGATGAGAAAGTTTACACCAAAAGAATGTGGCTGAACTCCTTGAGCTCCCTTAATTGTCATACGTTGATCTATACACTTGGAAGTGATGATGCTGACCATTTCCTTGCAAAGGACCCTATAATAGGGTAGATTTTTTAATTTTGAAATAAGTTTAGAAGTTGGGCTATTAAGCTTGGGTCTAGATTTGAATCTGGCTTAAGCTAACTTAGTCTATATATGCAATTTAATTACACATATGAATAAAGCATAGGCCAATGGCCTAACGGATAAATACTTGGACATATGCATCGAGTTTAGTTAAAGGTCTTAAGTTCGAATCTTAGTGAAAGCATATGAAAGCCTTTGTGTTAGGATTTGATTACGCCACGTGTCCTTACACGTGGCATTGTCGGATTAGACGATGTGTTGACGTAATGCCACATTAGTATTTTCTCTCTCTTTCCCTCCGCTTTCTTCGTCTTTCTAGCAATTCACCCCTACCTCCCATTTCTTGGTTGAAAAATAGCCTACCCCCTTCACATTAGAGCCAATTTTTGCACCTATTTCACATACACATTTACAATTTCTTCCTTTGATTTTGTCTACCACATAGCTTACTTCAAATGGGTATGTCAAGAACAAGTCCAGATTCAGTCAAGAACATATTCAAATTGGCTTTCAAAAATCGAAAAAAAGCTGGAAATTCGAAGTCACACGTTTATGGTCAAATTTACCATTGGTAGACTTTTTGAATTTAGGGCAATTTGAATTGCTATAAATTAGACTCTCTTGATCACACATTACCATCTATGACAAGAGAAACAACTCACAAGCTCTCTCTTTCTCTCTCTTTGTTTACTTTCTCTCTAATACCCATCGAACCCACATACACATTCTCTAGCTACCCTTGAGGAACACTACTACCTTAACACCCCCACACTCTAAACTCTTTAACACGACAACCTCCGTGTACCGCTAGTAGCCTCAACCTCAAAACCCTAACCCACAGCTGCTACCTCTAGAACCACCTCCATTGACCACCTTAGGCCCAAACTAACATTACGATCGAGCTCCTCATTAGCCAAAACCTCTACCCATACATCTCCTTTACCTTTAGTTGCCACCACGCCAAAGACCCCAAGACTACTGACGGCCGCTGCCTTAAACAACCAACCTAAGCTACGGCACTCTCTTTAACCCTACTAATCCCGATCCGAAAATCATGCAAACGATTCCACCCCTTTGATTTGTTGCTTAAATCTCCTTGAATTACCCTCTACTGATGCTACTATTCTTCCAAACTGCAACCTGAATTCATTAAAGTGACTCGACTCGGATCTGACCTAAGACTCGAGACCCGCTTTGATCAAAACCTAAGATCTACGTGCTTATCCCTAGTCCCGCCTTCACTTGTAATTTATTTGATTTGTTGTCAATTTTGTGAATCTTTTTATTATTATTATTATTATTATTATTATTATTATTATTATTATTATTATTATTATTATTATTATTATTATTATTATTATTATTATTATTATTATTATTATTATTATTATGCAAATGTAATCAAATCAGATAAAAAGAGAGAGAAGAAGAAAAATAAAAAAAAATAGTATGCTCTTTATTTATCTATTTATTTATTTATTTATAGTTCAATAGAAATAGGTAAAATAGAATAAGTAATAAACAAATAAGAAATAAGAAAAATAAAAAAGTATATAAAAATAAGTAAAGGAGTTAATCAATAAAGTCTTTTTTTATTTTTCAAATAAAACAAAACAAACCATTTCCAAATTAGAGTATTTTAGAATTTTCCAAAAAGTAAAAGATCCAATTTAGGACCTTCTTTTAGGGATTTTCTTAAGTAAATCAAATTGAGTAAAAGGTAAAGTCGATTATTTTCAAATTGAAACAAAACCAACCTACTAAAATTTTATAAAAAGAACTACGTACGTCTGATCCCAAATTGTGGGTATGTAGGCACCAATGAGGCGACGATAAAAATAAGAAAATCTAATTTTCCTTTCTCCTAAATTACTTCAATTTATCCAATTAGAGTAATTAACTAATCGAGTTCTGTCTTTTAAAATTAAAAGGTGATTTTGAAGTTTAATTTTAAATTTGAAAAGTTAATGGTACCCATAAGGGATTAAAAATCATAACCCTTGGATCTAGATCTTTGAGTTTCTAAAACTATTTTACAAAATTGATTTTTATTGAAAGACTAATGGTTAAGTTATAACTAGTCCACCTAATGGGTTATAACTTAACTCTTCTCCTCGAGTTTAGTCATGTGGTGACTCTAAAATGTTTTCAAGTTAAGAATTGGTTTTTCTTTAGACCCTAGTCAAGGGTTAGTATTAAACGGGTAAAGGTTTGATATTGATCGGTTTAGAGAAAACTTAATTTTATAAAAGAACTGGAAGGGTAGAAAACTAGGCTCGATAGGTTTCATAGAGGTATCTGATTATCCCAAGTGGGTAGCAACATTGTGCCAATAATGAAGAAGAATTGAAAAGTTCGAATGTGCATAGATTTTAGAGACCTTAATCAAGCAACTTCTAAGGATAATTTCCCTTTGCTCTATTTTGATGTCTTAGTCGACAATACAAGCAAAAACCGTCTTTTCTCTTTCAGATGGATTCTCCGGATATACTCAAATTTGAATGCTTGAAGAAGATAAAGCCAAGACAACATTTATGACAACTTAGGGCACATTTTGCCTTTCAAACTCAAAAATGCCGAGGCAACTTATCAAAGGGCAATGGTAGCATTCTTTTAAGACATGATGCATAAAGAAGTTGAAGTATATGTTGATGATAAAGAAGTTGAAGTATATGTTGATGATATGATTGCAAAGTCTAAGGAAGGAGAAAACCATGTAGATAATCTGAGGAGATTGTTTAACAGGTTGAGAAAATTCTAGTTGAAGCTCAAGCTAGAGAAATATACTTTCGGAGTGACTTCAAGAAAATTATTGGGTTTTATAATCAACCAAAGGAGCATCAAAGTGGACCCTAATAAAGGCAAAGCAATAGTTGACTTGCCCCTCTATGTACACTCAAAGAAATCAGAGGCTTATTGGGTTGTTTAAACTACATAACCCGGTTCATATCTCAACTCAAAAACACGTGTCGTCCTATGTTTAAGTTGTTGAAAAAGAATGCCAAGATCAATTGGGATGAAGAATGCGAGCATGCCCTTACAACAATCAAAGAGTACCTCATGAACTCTCTAATTTTAGAAGCTCCAAAACTTAGGATGCCTTTATTTCTATACCTGACAATATTATCATAATCTATAGGGTCTATGCTTGGCTAGAAAGACAAAGAAGGAAAAGAACGGGCTATGATGGGAATTAGGCTACTAAAACATTGGCCCGCAACCAAGCTTAAGGACTAGACGGATTGGCAAGGTGGATCCTCCTGTTCCAATTAACTCCTACCAAGGTCGAGTATCTCTTTACTAAGCAACTCTGCATGTCAAGCCTCATGACTTCCCATCTTTCGAAGATTGTGTACCGAATACCATAATCTACTACTCACTTAAGGTTGAATCAACCACTTATTTGGCATCCCTCTTGCTGAGAATCCAAGAGAGATGATCGATCCTTAGCTACCCGTACTCAGATAAGCAACCTAATCGTACACTTTTTTCTGCATCCTTTAATGGCCTTGCTAATGTATTGCTGCCACGTATGCAGATCTACATGTAGAATCTTCTACACTAATCATTACTTTTCTTAAATATTCATTTTTAACCTTCAGTATTCATGTACATTACTTCTTTACGGTAATAACCTTTTTGTCTTTTCTTTTTTAAGCATGTTACCCTAAATTTTCAGGTTTAAATATCCCTTATATTTGTAGCTGTAAACATTAGATTGAACATTAGTACACTAGACATTTGTCTCTTGTAAACACTACTCTATTTACATTCATCTCACTCTTATCTTAACCCTTAAGCGAGGCTAAGTGGTGAGTAACCTCATCAGACTATCTCATGCATCATATCAAGTTATATTATGAGTTCTCAAAAAATCTATTAGTGCGTTACTTCCATTGGAATTGTTCGTGGGTTTTTGCTTATTGTGTCATTTGTATTTGTTCTTTTGTACATTCCCCATCACTTCCTTTTTGAGCTTTTGGCATACTTGGACACATTTAAGAATTGGCCTTATCTATTCTTGGTCACGGTTTGCAATATCTTGGGATCAGAGTAGAGGTTTTGTTTAAGTTGAAGTATGTTTTTGAAGTTCTATTTATACTCTATTTTGCATATGTAAAACAGAGTAAGTTATTGTATTCACCTTAGCTACTATGTTTGCTGGCTATTTAGTTCCTTATTTGGAGAAATGATGAATCTAAGTGTAAACGTTGGTGTTAGAGATGATAATAGTGGAGTTGTCCACCATAGCTGACAATCTTAGGGAACCCCTAAGAGTATTGACGAGAGACTTGATGAGGTGGCTAAACTCTTTGTAGATTTGACCCATGTTGTTCATGTATTGGCTTACCAATCGACTGAGGCAGTACAAAACACCCCATAAGCTGCTTAACCTGTTAGAGGTTAAAACCTAGCTCAATAAGTTTGAGGTGAAGGAGTAAGTAGACGAGTAAGATGAAGGATAAACTTGAGGGAACTAGATGAAGAAGACAAGGAAAAGTATCTTGAAGAAGAGTAAGCTGAAGCTCCTAAAGCATCTGACCATATGAAGCTTTGAATTCTGAGCTTCAATGGATTTGGGAATGTTGATCAATATCTGGAATGGGAAGAGAAAGTGGAGTATGTTTTTACTATTATCAGTACGAGGATTATAAGAAAGTGAGAACTATAGCTATTGAGTTCTTCAGATATGCCACCATGTCGTGGAACAATTTCCAGGCTATGAAGATGTGAGAAGGCTGTCGAGAGATTAATACTTGGCTTAAAATGAAAAGAATACTAAGAAATAGATTTGTGCCAGAAACTCACCTGCAAGATACTTTCACTTAGCTTTAGGAGCTGAGGTAAGCAGGCCAAACATTTGATGAGTA
This sequence comes from Lumnitzera racemosa, assembly GCA_024138005.1. NCBI lineage: Eukaryota > Viridiplantae > Streptophyta > Magnoliopsida > Myrtales > Combretaceae > Lumnitzera > Lumnitzera racemosa. Next base: position 77,969,491 of record JAMXBC010000008.1, read on the forward strand.
TGCTCAAGAATTCCAAATGCTCATGATCCGATGTGAAGTGGAAGAGCCTTAAGCGTGAATAATCTGTAAGTTCATTACATGATTGAGAGGTGATAGTAGGGACATTGTAGAGCTCTAACGATTTATCACAATGGATGAAGCCATTAGAATAGCCTAATAAGTAGAGAGGTAGAGAAGAAGCTGAATACCGACCAGAATGGCGACTAGTCAACCTGGATAGGGAAGTCACTGAGCCCAGTTATGTACCTAGTAGAGTCGAAAGGTGGATGTTTGAACTAAGCTAAAAGGTCGACTAGAAAGTGCCAACCTGAACTTATGAGAAAAGGCAAGGGTCTAGTAGGAAGAAAAGCAAGATCAAGTGCTTCAAGTACCAAGGGTTCAAACATATGGCTCCTCAATGCCCAAACTGAAGGACAATGGTCATCAAGGGAGATGTCTAAAGCTAAAGGTAGAATGTATTGATGAGGAACCTAAGAAGGAGGAGACCACTACTGAGAAAGAATTGATTAAAGAGGATGTGTTTGTTAAGGACTTAGACTAATTAGTCATGGTAATTCGATACATAATGAACATGAAATCCTTACACAAGAAGGAGTAGAGAGAGAATTTGTTTCATACCACTTATAAGGTAAATGATGAGGTGTATACCCTCTTTGTGAATAGAAGTAGCTGAACCAATGTAGCATCGGTCAACCTCATTACAAAATTTAAGTTGTTGACTATTGCACATCTAAGGCCATACAAGTTGCACTGGTTGTGTGAGAAAGGATCACTGCATGTCACTCGGCAATTACCATTGCCAATCACTATCGAAAATTACTCTAACCAAATTCGCCGTAACATACTACCCATGTACACTTCATATGTGTTACTAGGTAGACCATGGCTGTTTGATAGGAGAGTTATCCATGATTAATACCAAAACACGTATATGTTCAAGAAGGAAAGTAAGAAGATCACGTTGAACCCAATGTAACTAAGTGAAGTTAATAAACTGCAGGCTAAACTTGCTCATAGATCGAAGAAGACTCTAGTGATGAGTAAAGTCGAGCTTTGAAAGACCCTTAAAGCTGATAAGCTGACCCTCATTTTGGTCAGGCGTTTAGTGGAGATGAAGGAATGGGGTCAACTACCTTAAAAAATAAAAGAGTTGCTGGAAGAACATGCCAACCTGTTCTTAAAACAGTTACCAGAAGGGTTACAGATGGAAATCAAGCTAAGAGACCCCAAACCTACAACAGAGCCGAGGACTAGAGGGGCTGGCATCATGAATCCTTATGTTCCAACCAACCCCTATCGAGGCCGAGTACTTCCTTATTGAGTCACCTTTAATGACATATCTATGACCTTCCATTAATCTATGGTATGCCGAGTTAATGATTACACTCAGGTACCAAGCCAACCTATCACGTGGCATCATCTTTGTTGATAAGCTAAAAGATAGAGAATCTAGACTGATTAAGCCATCGGACAAGCCCATCTGTCTATACTTTTTGTCCACATCTCCTAATAACCTTACTAATGCAGCTTTGCCACGTGTATAATATCGTATGTAGAATTTATAGAACCAATGATTGTTTTCCTTATATATTCATTTTTACCCTTTTGTATTATGTATATTGCTTCTTTAGGAAATATCCTTAATGTTTTTTCCCTTTTAGGTAAGTTGCCTTAACTTATGGGTATAAATACCCTTATACTTGTAGTTATAAGAGGTAGATTACCTTCAATACACTTGAGTACTTTCTTCCTTGTGCAAATACTATTCATTTACTTTTAGCATCACTCTTATCCTTTCCCTCAAGTAAGGTTAGATGGCGAGTAACCTCATTAGACCAATTCTTATGTCATATCGAATTGTATCATGAGTCCTCGGAAGTCCCATTGGTATGTCATATCCTCTGAACTTGTTCGTAGGTTCGTTTACTGTTTTCATTATTCGCTTTCACCCTTTCGTACCTATCCCCATTAACCCTTTTTGAGCTTTCTACAAGCTTGGACCCATTTAGCGACCGACCTTGTCTATTCTTAGTCATAGTTCGCAACATCTTGATATTAGAACAGAGGTTTTGTGTGAGCTATAGAAAAATGACAAACCCAAGTATTAATGTTAGTACTGGTGATGACAGTAGAGTTGTCTACCATAGTCGAAAATCTTAAGGAACTCCTAAAAGCATTGACGAGAGACTTAATGAGGTAGCTAACCTCTTGGTAGATCTGACCTAAGCTATTAATGCCCTGTCTTGCCGACCTATTGAGGTCGTGCAAAACACTCCATAAGCTGCTCAACCTGTTAGAGTTCAAAACCTAGCTCGACCAGTTCGAGGTAAAGGAGTTGGCGAATGAGTAAGGTGAAGGATAAACCTAAGGGAGCTTGATGAGGAGGAAGAAAAGTATTTTGAAGAGGAGCGTGTATGAGTCCCCAAAGCATTTAACCATGTGAAGCTTCGGATTCTAAGTTTTAATGGATCTAAGAATGCTGATGAGTATTTAGATTGGGAAGAGAAGGTGGAGCGTGTATTTGATTATTATAAATATGAGGATTATGAGAAAGTGAGGAATGCTACTATTGAAGAGAGTCCTCAGAAACAGATTCGTACTGGAAACATATCTCTAAGATACTTTCACTTGGCTTTAGGAGAGGGACAACAAAGTCGAACTGTTGATGAGTATGATCAAGAATTCCAAATGGTTATGATAAGATATGAAGGAGAGGAACCACCAGCCTAAACAATCTCAAGATTTATTGCTGGGTTAAAAGGAGACATCCAAGACATTGTGGAGCTCTAATGATTTGATATAATGGATGAAGTTGTTAGGATTGGCTAGCAAGTAGAGAGGAAAAGAAGGAGCCAAGTAATGACCAGAATGTTAACTAGCCAAGTACTGAGCCAAGCAAAAGGGTTGATGTTAGAGTCAAGTAGAAAGGCTGACTCGATGGTGAAATGCTAACCTAAACTTATGAGAAGGTACAAGGGTCTGATAGGAAGACGAGCCAGATCAAGTGCTTCAAGTGTCAAGGGTTCAGACATATGGCTGCTCAATACCCCATCTAAAGGACAATGGTCATTAAGGGAGATATTCCAAAGTTAGAAGTAAAGAGTATGGATGGGGAATCTGAGGAAGAAGAGGTTCCTATCGAGAAAGAACTGATTGGGGAGGATATGTTTCTCGAGGACTTAGACCAATTACTTATGGTAGTCTAACGCACAATGAGCATGAAACCCTTACGGGAGGAGGAGTTGAGGGAGAATTTGTTTCATACCACCTACAAGGTAAATGATCAAATGTGTGCTCTCATTGTGGATTATGGAAGTTACACCAATGTAGCATCAACCGATCTTGTTCCTAAATTGAAAATATCGACTTTTTCACATCCTAGGCCATATAAGTTGCGTTAGTTGAGTGCGAATGGAGCATTACATGTCGCTCGGCAAATACTACTACTGATCACTATAAGGAATTATTCTAACCAAATCCTCTGCGATGTGTTGCCTTTATGCGCTTCTTATGTATTGCTCGGTAAGCTATGGTTGTTTGACAGGAGAGTTATACATGACAGCTACAAGAACATGTATATGTTTGAAAAGGATGACTAGAAGATCACGTTGAATCTGATGCTGCCAAGAGAAGTTCACAAGCTACAGATGAAACTTGCTCAGGATTGAAAAAAGATCTAGTGATGAGTAGAGCCAAGCTCTGAGAGGCCATCAATGCTAACGAGTGGCCTTATTGTTAGTTAGGCGACTACTAGAAATGAATGAGCGGGGTGAGCTTCCCTAGGAAATCAAGGAGTTACTAGATGACTATGCCAACCTATTCCCAAAATAGTTACCTGAAGGGTTGTCTCCAACTTAAGGCATAAAGTACTGCATTGACTTAGTACCTAACATTGTATTGCCGAATAAGCCAGCTTATTGGATGAATCCTGAGTAGGCTTTTAAACTCCAGCTTCAAGTCAATGAGTTGCTAGAGAAAGGTTATGTGAGAGAGAGTCTCAACCCTTATGCTATGCCTACACTTTTAGTGCTGAAGAAGGATGGAACCTAGTAGATGTATGTTTATAGCTAAACCGTGGACAAAATCAAGATCAAATATAGGTATCCAATCCTGAGGCTAGAAGACATGTTGGATGAATTTAGTAGAGCTAAGATTTTTAGCAAAATTGATCTCAAGTCTAGCTACCATCAAATCTGCATAAGATCAGGAGATGAGTTGAAGGCTGCGTTCAAGACTCGACATGGACTTTATGAGTGGATGGCCATGCCCTTTAGCTTGTCAAATGTTCCGAGTACTTTCATGAGACTTATGAACCATGTGTTGAGACATCTCATTAAGAATTATGTTATAGCGTACTTTGATGACATCCTGGTCTACAGTACAAACATACCGAGTTATTGTGAACATCTTAGAGCAGTCTCGGATATCCTTCTTGCCGAGAGACTATTTGGTAACTTCATGAAATGTTGCCTTTGCCAAGAAGAAGTGGTATTCTTAGGGTATGCAGTCAGTGGGAGAGGCTTATGAGTCGATGATGAGAAGATTAAAGCAATTGTCTAGTGGTTGACTTCTACTACTTGTGCCAATGTAAAGAGTCTCTACGGATTGACTTCGTTTTATAAAAGGTTTATTAGGAATTGCAGCACCATCACTGTGCTACTGACCGAGCTAACAAAGAAGAAAACTAACTTCCAATGGGGAGAATGGGAGGGGAGAAGTTTTACAGACGTAAAAGAAAGATTGACCTCTGCGCTGATGTTAGTACTACCTAATTTTGACAAAATTTTTTAGTTGGAATGCGATGCATTGGATGTTGGAATAGGTACTGTCTTGATGCAGGAAGGCTGACCAATTGCCTTCCATAGTGAGAAGCTCCGAAGACTACAATTGAACTACTTTGTATATGACAAGGAACTTTTGGCACTAATCCAAGCTACGGAAGTATGGCAACATTACTTACTGCTAAGAGATTTTGTCATATATACTAACCATAAATTGTTGAGGTACCTCTAAAGTCAAACCAAGTTGTCGGAGCGACAAGCGAGATGGGTTAAATTCCTTGAGGGATTCAATTTTGTGATAAATTACATGTAAGGAAAGAGCAATGTAGTTGCAAATGCTCTTTAGACCAAGTTATTTGGTTTTGTGAGTATCAATGAGCAATACTTTAGGGATCCACACTTTGGACCAATAATTTCACGATGTATAGATTTGAGGACAATGGATGAATATTATGTGGAGGATGGCTATTTGTTTTGAAGGGGGAAACTGTGCATGCTGACTTGTTCCCTACGAGAATTATTAATCAGGAAAGCCCACAACAGAGGACTCTCTAGACACTTTAGAGAGAGGACCTATGAACTATTGAATGGCCGTTTCTTTTAGCCAAGAATGCGAAGAGATATGCACTGAGTTGTTGAAAGCTGTATTGTGTGCAAAAAGGCTAAGTGCTAAGCTAAACAAGGGCAAGCAATGCCTTTACCTATTCTAATGAGGCCGTAGACTAAACTGAGTATGGACTTTGTTCTTGGACTACCGCGTATTACCCGAGGTAAAGATTTTGTAGTGGTCGTCATAAATTGGTTTAGTAAGATGGCACATTTTGTGCCCTGCACCAAAACTATTGATGCTTCGGCTATTGCTTCTATTTTCTTATAGGAGATTATACGGATACAAGGCGTACCAAGGGGTGTAGTCTCTGATAAAGACCTAAAGTTCTTGAGCCATTTCTAGAGGATCCTGTAGCATCAATTGGGAACTAAATTACTATTTAATATCTCATGTCACCCCCAAACTAATAGCCAAATAGAGGTAGCTAATCATACTTTGGGGTCATTACTCTGAGCTATAATAGGCAAGAACTTGGCTAATTGGGACATCTACCTGCCAATGGTCGAGTTTGCTTATAACCAAATTGTACATACCACTAAGTAGGCTCCCTTCGAGGTGGTCTATGGATTTAATCTCGAGTTGCTCTTCGACCATGCCCCTGTACCAACACCCGTATAAGAGGATCTTGATGTCTCGACTAGAGCATAATCTCTTCAATACATCTATGATAAGGTCACTTGGCTTATCAATCAAGCTGCTAGAAGAAAGTGAGAAAAGACCAAGGGTAGGTTGGCCAAACAATTTCAACCAAGAGACTTAGTATGGCTATACCTCTGTAAGGAAGGGTTCCTGAGCAAAAGGAAAAACAAATTATCTACAAGAGCAGAAGGACATTTCAGAATTCTCCAAAAAATCAGTAGCAATGCCTACAAGTTGGAACTGCCTAAGGACTATGGGGTCTCTAACGCCTTCAACATTACTGACCTTAGTCCATATCACCCTAATAGAGAACTAAGTGAACACCATTTAGATTTGATCCCAAATCTAAAACAACCCTGAGGGAATGATCGAGATCAAGCTTTGGGACCCCTGACGCATAACCGAGCCTAAGGATTAGAGGGGCTAGCACAACGAATCCTTATGTTCTAACCAACCCTTACTGAGGCTAAGTCACCTTTGATGCCTTACCGTATGACCGCCCATTAATCTATGGTATGCTGAGTAAACGATTACACTTGGGTATTGAGCTGACTTATCATACGGCATCATCCTTGCCGAGAAGCCAAGAGATAGAGAATCTGGGCTAATTAAGCCATCCCTGCTCGAACAAGCTTGTTTGTTCGTACTTTTTTTCTACATCTCCTAACAACCTTGCTAATACAGCATTGCTACGTATATAATATCGTATGTAGAATTTATAGCACCAATGATTGTTTTCCTTGTATATTCATTTTTACCCGTTTATATCATGTATATCGCTCTTTAAGAAATGTCCTTATTGTCTTTTCCCTTTTGGGCAAGTTGCCTTAACTTATGGGTATAAATACCCTTGTACTTGTAGTTGTAAGAGGCAGATTACCTTCAATACACTTGAGCACTTTCTTCCTTGCGCAAATACTGTTTGTTTACTCTCGGCATTATTCTTATCCTTTCTCTTAAGCAAGGTTAGGTGGTGAGTAACTTCATTAGACCAATTCCTAAGACATATTGAAGTATGCCATGAATTCTCTAAAGTCTCATTGGTGTATCATATCCTTTAGAGCTGTTCATGGGTTTGCTTACTATTTTCATTCTTTGCTTTCACCCTTTTTTACCTATCCCCATTAACCCTTTTCGAGCTTTCTATAAGCTTAGACCCATCCAGTGACCAGCCTTGTTTGTTCTTGGTCATGATTCTTAACAGTTACCTTCAATTTGAAGCATAGAACATTACATCGACTTAATACCTAACACCACATTGCCAAATAAGCTAGGTTATTGAATGAGTTGCGAATAGGCTTTTAAGCTTCAACATCATGTCAATGAGCTACTAAAAAGAAGGTATGTTAAGAAAAGTCTCAACCCTGGTACTATGCCGACGCTTTTAGTACCAAAAAAGGAAGGAACATGGTAGATGTAGACAATCAAGTAGTAAACAAGATTACGATCAAGTATAAGTATCCTATCCTGAGGTTAGAAGATATGCTGGATGAATTGAGTAGAGCTAAGATCTTTAGCAAAATTGATCTTAAGTTTGGCTACTATCGAATTTGCATGAGGCTAGGAGATGAGTGGAAAACCGTGTTCAAGACTCGACATGGACTTTGTGAATGGATGTTCATTCCCTTTAGCTTATCCAATGCCTCGAGCACTTTCATGAGACTAATGAACCATGTGCTAAGACATCTAATAGGAAGTATGTCGTGGTTTACTTTGACAACATCCTGGTTTACAGTGCCAACATGCCGAGTCACTGTGAACATCTTTGAGTAGTTTTGGATATCCTTCATACCGAGAAATTATTCAGCAATCTCAAGAAGTGCTGCTTTTGCTAAGATGAAGTAGTAATCTTGGGCTACATTGTAAGTGGAGGAGGCTAATGAGTGGATGATGAGAAGATCCAAGCAATCATTGAGCAGTTGACTCCTACTACTTGTGCCAACATGAGAAGTTTCCATAGACTGGCTTCATTCTATAGATGATTCATTAGGAATTTTTGTACCCTCACCACATAACTTATTGAGCAAACAAAGAAAAACACCAACTTAAGATGGGGAGAAAAGGAGGAGAGGAGTTTTACCGAGATAAAAGAAAGATTGACTTCGGCCCCGATGTTAGTTCTACTTAACTTTGAGAAAATATTTGAGTTGGAATGTGATGCATCAGGCATTGCAATAAGCGCTATCCTAATGCAGGAAGGCTAAGCAATTGCCTTCTACAGTGAGAAGTTCAGAGGTTCGCATTTAAATTAGTTCGTGTATGATAAGGAACTCTTAGCATTGATCTAAGCACTGTAAGTGTGGCAGTACTATTTACTGCGTAGAGAATTTGTGATATATATTGACTATGAGTCGCTAAGGTACCTTTGAAGTCAGACCAAGTTATTGAAGCGATAGGTGAGATGGACTGAATTCCTTGAAGGATTCAATTTTGTGACAAAAGACAAATAAGGAAAAAACAATGTAGTTGTAGATGCTCTTTTAAGAAGACATATACTCCTAAGTGAATTGTAGATCTGATTATTTAGGTTTGCAAGCATCAAAGAGCAGTGCTCTAAGGATCTACACTTTAGACCCGTATTTACGTAATGTGTTGATGGAAGAACAAGGGACAAATACCATGTGGAAGATGGCTACTTGTTTCGAGGGGGGAAATTATGTATGCCAACTTGTTCACTATGGAAGCTATTGATCAAGCAAGCCTACAATAGAGGATTATCCAGACATTTTGGGGAGAAAAGGTTGTTGAATTGCTGAGTGGTTGATTCTTTTGGTTGAGAATAAGGCAAGATGTGTACCAAGTTGTTGGAAGTTGTGCCATGTGCAAAAGGGTTAGGTATCGAGCCAAAAAAGGGAAAGCAATGTCATTGCTTGTTCCAACAAAGCTATGGACTGAATTGAGCATAAACTTTGTTCTCGAACTGTCGCGAACTACTCGAGGTAAAGATTTTATAATGGTTGTCATAGATCAATTTAGTAAGATGGCATGCTTTATGCCTGTTCCAAGACTAATAACGGTTCGGCTATTGCTTCTCTTTTCTTGCAAGAGATTATACGGTTACATAGCAAGTCTATGGTTTTAATCTCGAGTTGCCCCTTGATTACACCCCCATGCTAGAATTCAAGCAAGAAGACCTAAATGCAAGAGCTAGAGCACAATCCTTTCAACATATCTATGAAAAAATCACTCAACATATCAATGAAGTTGCCAAAAGAATGTGAGAGAAGGCCAAGGGTAAGATGGCTAAACAACTCTATCAAAGAGACTTGGTATGGCTATACCTTAGCAAGGAACAATTTTTGAGCAAAAGGAGGAATAAATTATCTACAAGAGTTGAAGGACCCTTTATGATCCTCTAGAAGATCAACGATGATTCCTACAAGTTAAAGTTACCCGATGATTATGGGGTATTTGACACCTTCAATATTGCTAATCTTAATTCCTATCACCCTAATGGAGAGCTAAATGAAGATTGTATGGATTCGATCCCAAATCCAAATCAATTCGAAGGGAATGATGGGAATCAGGCTATTAGACCATTGACCTACAGCTGAACCCGAGGACTAGAGGGATTGGTAAGGTGGATCCTCCTATTCCAGGTAACTCCTTTGGAGGTCGAGTATCTCTTTGCCAAGAAACTTTGCATGTCGAGTCGCATGACTTCCCATCTCTCAAAGATTATGTGCTGAATGGTAGAATGCCGAGATACCTGCCAAACTATGAATGCTTGCTCACTCAAGCCTAAGTAACTTTACATGTCGAGTCACGTGAATTCTTATCTCTTAGAGATTGTGACCTTAGCATCAACTATTGCTTAGGAAGAGTAAACATCGTTACAGACAACTTGAGTAAAAAAAACCGCGCTAAGGTTGCCTCTCTTCTCACAAGATAAAAAGAACTGACTAAAGAGTTTGAAAATATGAACTTGGAATTGTCATGGCATGAAGCAAATGTTGATCTATCAAATTTAGTCCTATAATTGACAATACAAAAAAGGATAAGGGAAGCACAAGTGACTAAACCTACTCTATTATATTTGAAGGAGCAAAGGTAAACTGATTTTAGTCAAGATGAGGACAATATGATCTAAATAATAGGGTGAGTATGTGTACTAGATAATCTTGAGCTCAAGAAAGAAATTTTAAAGGAAGCCCACTACTCTAGATATACGGTGCATCCTGGAGGAACAAAGTTGTACTAGGATCTCAAGAAAAACTTTTGGTGGAGCAGAATGAAGTAAGATGTAGCAAACTATGTACTCAAGAGTGATACATACTAGAGAGTCGAGGTGGAACATCAATGACTTAGAGGATTGATGTAACCCTTGTCTATACGCAAATGGAAGTGGGACTTTGTGTGCAAACTACCAAAGACCATAGTAAGTCATGATGCCATATGGGTAGTAGTGGATCAACTCATTAGGTCAACACATTTCCTACCTATCAACATAACATATTCCTTAGAGAAACTAGCTTAGATTTATTTGGTGCATTAGTAAGTCCGATGGCATAACTAACCACTTGTAGAGCCCATACCTAGTCTTAAAGGAAATTTTCCATTCATTGCTTGGCCTTATTTGAATTTAGTGGTAGCTGCTCCACAGATCTATCTTGGAAAATATCTTTGCACCATGAAGCTTATCTAACATGTCTCGAGCCTTAGTATCGGGTATCTGTACTTGATAGTAATTCAATTGATTACTTAACTGTCGATGTACATGCGCCATGAATCATCCTTCTTTAGAATGAACAGAGCTGGTATAGCACATGGGCTCATGCTTTCCTTCACATACCCTCGCTCAATGAGTTCGTCTACTTGTCTTTTCAACTTAATAGCCTGCTTAGGGTCCATCCTGTATGCAGGTCGGTTTGGCAGAGTGGCACCTGGTTGTAAATCAATATAATGCTCTATGCCTCGGACTAATAGTAGTCTTTTAAGAACTTCTTCCAAAAACAGGTGGGAAAACTCATTTAGCAAGCTTCGGATCTCATCTAAAACATTATGTATCTCCATCAGTCTCCTTATCAATAGGAACATCGGTTCATTAACTTTCTCAACAAATCAGAACTCTCTACGGCTCATCACTAGGGCTTTCTTCTTACTAGCCTAAGTGAGTTGATTATGGGTCTCATTTACTTAGGATGAGGTTAGGGGTTACAACACTATCCTCCTTCCATCCTTAACAAAGGCATAGGTGTTCTCATACTCGTTGTGCATAATACGTTGGTCAAACAACTAAGGACATACAAGCAGTAGATGTGAAGCTCCCATGGGGATGACATCACACACTACTTCATCCCAGTATACATTTCCTATACTGAACAGTACGATCACTTGTTTAGTTACATGCAAAGCTCTCTTATCATGAAGCCAATGCAGCTTATAAGGTCGAGGATTCCTTGAGGTCGGTAGACCCAACCTTTGCACAAAGGATTATACAATCACATTAGTATAACTTCCACCATCCACTATGATTATGCATAGTTAGCCTCTGATGGTACATTTGGTATGGAACAAATTCTCCCTCTTGTCCTCCTTAAAGTTTGTCAAAGAACTCAAGACTCGTCTCAAAATTAGGGTCATCACTTCTCCCTGGTCGGCATAGACATAGGTTTCCTCTTCTTCCTTGGCTTCTACCTTTCAAACATCCTTATCCTCTTCAAGCTCACTCTCGTCGAAGCTATCCGCTAAATCTCCTCAAAGCACCATGATACGTTGGTTGGGATACTCAACAGCCATGTGTCCGAAACCTAAGCATTTAAAGAATTTCACTTCACTAGACATCCATCTGGAGGTCTGTCCTTTCTTATACATTCTTGAGGGTGGCCTAGCTTCAACTTAGCCTAACTATCCTGCTTGGCCATGCTGATCTACTTAGTGTTCATTAGGTCAGTTATTCATTTCCTCAGCTCAGTATGGCCTCCTTGACTTAGCTTGAGTAAGTCAACGTGATATAGGAGCTCAAGAGAATGTTCGTCCAGGTCGGCTCAGAACATTTCTCCTCTACTTTTTAATCCTCTATGTGATCTTGATCGCCTCTTCTAAGGTATAAAACCTTTATACTTCTACGATATCGTAAATCTCATACTTCAGCCTAGAAGTGTACCTCGATACTATACGTGCCTTTGGCTCTTCTATGTTGGCTCAAATCACTAACGAACTTCTTATTCTTAAAGAAATTAAAATAATTTATTTTATATCAAAATAAAATATTTATTTATTAAAATCAAAATTCTAAATTCTATAATATTTATTAATATTTAATTCTATAATATTTATTAATATTTTATTTTAGAATATTTATTAAAATTCTATAGAATTATATTAATTTAAATTCTATTCTAATATTAATGTAGATAGAAATATTCTAGAATATATAGAAAATATACATAAAATATATATATAAATTCGAATATACATATAAATATACATATATAAATAGAAATTCTACATATATAAATAGAAATGCAAATTTAATAATATAAATAGAAATGAAATTCATTTTTCTTTTTTTTTTTAATTCAATTTAATTTATCTAATTAGATAATAAAAAATCTATTTAGTCTCTATATAGACTATTATAGAGATGTTACTATTATATAGATGTTATGGAACTCCCTTACTTAATCATCAACAAATTGGCTTCCTTAGCACAACTCCTGTAACTTTGCAAATGTTTCATATAGATAAGCTTTTGGTACAAATCTACCTCTTAACAATCTTTTCATCTCATCATAAGTTCTAATACCTCATCTTCCATCCCTTGCTTGGGTTGCATTTAGATTTTTTTCACTACATAGTGGCATACCTAATAAACTCCAGTGCTGCAAATTGAACCTTGACAGCATCCATATATCCATAATAGTCAAACACCTTCTTGACCTTCTCTTCCCACTTTAAGTATTCATGTACATCTCCACTCCCACTGAAGGGCACGATTTATACCTTGACATTATCTATCCCTTGAGAAGCTCAACGTCCTCATCCTTATAATGGGTAATAATCAACTTCCTCTTCGTCTTCCCCAAATTCTTCAACATCTAACTCTTCATCTTTTTCCTTTATCTTCTCTAACTCCAATCTTTGTCTAGTAGCTTGGGCCGCTAAATTATGTATATATATATATATGTTAAACCAACTTAATTATGTCCATATATATTGTTTTGCTTATGTATATATAGTACATGTAAATATATGTAATATTAAATATACTTACTTCAATATACATATGTACAAGAATATTATGAAATAGTTTAAATATATATAAGTAGTAAAACATAGGAGCATATGTATGTGTATATATTATTCTATTTTTTTTTCTAAGATTCAAATAATTATACACATGATATAGTATATATATGTATATACTAGAAGATATATATATATATATATGTGTATATTAATACTTTATTTCTCAAAAGCATGTTAATAAGTATAAATATATACATGTATATGTGTTGGACGTAGTTTATAAAGAAAGATAGAAAATAATTTTTCTAATATTTAATTAATTACGATATTATATATGCATGTATTATTATTATAAATTAGTAAAAATAAAAAAAAAATTAGCTAAATTAAGTAAATTACATCATGAACCAATAGGAAATTACCACGTTAGCTTTTCTAAATTCCTTAGTTTCAAACTTCAAATAATAATAATAATTAATTAATTAAGGATTATAATTATAATAAGAGTTAAGATAATTAATGTTTTAGGGTTAAAGTTGTAAATTAAAGAAATTATGACAATTTGGGCCCAAAAATAAAAATACTTGGAAAATATAAAAATTTAAAACTATTTAGCCCATTATTAAAATCCAAGTAAAGCTCAACAAATAAACTCTTTAAGAAAAGCCTAAAATGACAATTGAAAGCACTTAGGCGCAAAATAAAGAAATTCATAACACTCAAGGCCCATAATAGAAAATATGGGTTTTAACATCCACAATGGATTTCACTACATAAAAATAAGTCCGAAAACGATAAATATCTACAATAAGATCATAAAAATCAAAGTTAAAATAAAAAAGTTATATGCAACTAAAGATTTAAGATAAATCAAGAGAGATAGGCAAAATAACTTAGTCAATTAGCCCTATAAACTAATAAATAAGATAAACCATTAAAGTAAATAAATAACTACATAAGATACAATTATTTACAAATATACACATATACTTCCTATGGTGAGAAACCGATAAAATGCACATCATAAGGTGCAATATAAGACATAATCGTATGATGTAAAATTATCCAGGTGATTGTAGTTTTATAAATACGCTATATACATATACACACTAAAATTCAAACATCTTGAGGAAGATATGCTTATATGATCAAATCTATAATATGTAAAGATCATAATAAAGTAATGTAAAACAACAATAATAATAACAATTAATAATGGTAATAATAATAATAATAACAATAAGAATTACAATTATGATGGTGATAACACTAAAATGGTATCATATACTAAAACGTGTGTATATGAACGCATATGCGTGCAATAGGTTCTTATAACAATAAAACACTATGGTTAGGTTAAAGTTTTAAGGATCAAGTTATTAAGTTAACTATAAAATTTCAAGTCTTCTACTTGATTCTCAGAATTCCTATGCCTAACTTATACAATATCTCCTTATTGCTACTATTTTATTCCACTTCTCATGTATATTACAGTTAAATCAAAATAAAACAATATAACAATACAAAACTTAAAATAGTAATATAATTCGAACTCGTATAATATTTACTAAGTCACATATTATTACTCATATGGAAAAAAAAACATTTCCTATTTATCCCAATAAATAAGTTAAACCATGTTCATGCCATGCTTAGGTTATAATGGAAAATTAGGCACACTATAATAAACATTTAGTTAAATGTGAAGCATAACTTTTCTAAATACTTATTACCTTTTAAGTACTTAATAGACAAGTTCTGGAAATTCTAAAGGCCTGTAAAGTGAGTATTAATTAAGGTGAGGGAGTTCTAATGGTCTACTATTTACTTATATGCATAATGCTTAATATTTTATTGATTGTTATTACTTGTATGTCTAAATAATTGTTTTGCCATGAGTTTTATCACTTATATGATTACCTCCTTAAATCAGTAAACATAAATATCTTACCAAAATAACCAATTATATTTGTCATATGTCTATAACTCAATTGATATACTTATGGAGAGTGCTAGTTTTGCCAATTTTTGAGAAAAATATTTTTAGAAACGTTTTCTAATCTTAAATAGATTCTTATATAACTTCTACGAGAGCTTGCAGTGCCCATTGATGATATTTTTATTGTTGAGTCGAAGCTAGCAAAGCCTCTCCAATGGATTGATAGTAAGAAGACTTGTACAATTGTGCTTGTAGGGCCTTGGATTGGATTTACAAATGTTGAGCTATAGGACCTTAGATATCATTCGTTAATGGTGGATGGCCTTAGTTGGGATCTACCTATTTAGATTAGTGTTTATTTCTTGACTAGAATAATAGTTGAATATCGTCTAGAGTGACGGTACCCTTAGACAGCCTCATATGGGTAAGGTGAGGTGCCTTATACAAGTAAGTATAGGGGACAATTGACATGTAAATGACGTAAATCTACCTTTTTATGGTTCTAGGCTCCTATAGATGTGCTACTTGCATTTACTGTATATGCATCCATTTCATTCATAAATAAACTTCCTTGAACGGTAGCGATGAGAAATAAACTTATTGAGCTGTGATTTGCTCATTTCTCTATAGCTTCTTTTACAAGTCCATTTGAGCTAGGACTAGGATGAGCCCGAGTGTAGAGTGCAAATTCAAGTTATGTAAGAGAAAGCTAGATTTAGTTGGAAAATGTATTACTAGTACAAGAGTACCCCATATGAAATGAATTTATGTGTTAAGGTTATGGATCATTTAGTAATTGTTGCAATTTAAAAAACTAATTTACCCTATCTTATTGCTTGTTAGGTACATACCGATTCTCTGCAGTTATGACGGATTATGAAATATTAGATATCTATATTTATTTATATTTTATGATAGATTGATAAAATAAAAATCTAAAACCCTAGTACTTAATTATTTAGAGTCTTACAATCTCAAATTTGTACGATAATTTTCATATTATGGTTGCACACATGATATAAAAAATTTAGGCAATCCTATTAAGCCTCCTTTAGGGTCTTGACATATATATTAATATGAGTGTTACTTTAGAAAATAAACATTACCTATTAAGGAAGTCATTAATGAGTTTGATAATTTCTTTTAAATCTTACGAGAAGATAATACTTTTACGAGTCACTTCTAAAAAATTATAAAATTCATTTTGATATAGTATGTGAATCACATTGTAAAGTTGAGATAATAGAGTTACTTCACACAAAGACAAAGCTTTTTTTTTTTTTAAAAAAAAAGAATTCATTTTATCATACATATATGATAGGATTTAGAAGAAGTGAAACAAAAAGGTAATATTTATCATTTTATATTTAATGCATACAACATTCTTATTTTCATCCTCATCATGACAATATATCATGTGACAACTACTAATGGTAATAAAAGTTATTTCAAAGCATACTAAAAAAATTAACTAAACGAAGAGAAGGCATGGTAAATAGTTGTTCTAAAATAAAATATTTTCACACATACTTAACAAAAACTAAACAGAAAGAAGGAGAAATTCATAAGATTTCATGCTAACACCAAAAAATTAATGTATGTAGTATGACTATAAGTTACACCTTTTATCTAAAATATCCAACATGCATGAATCATTTCTATAGAGTAATTTTCCAGTCTTTTTCTATATATTTATAGGAAAACACCATAATATATATATATATATATTGGCTTACATTGAGGATTTGATTTAATTCAATAAAAATTCATGGTAATTAAAGGCTTGTTATGCGCATCTAGATTATGTAAAATTAGTTTTATTGTAATCAAACATTTTATTACAGTGATAGAATATTGATTGAGTATCGAATAAAAGCAATAAAGATGGAATAACCTTAATGATGAAATCTAATTATTATTAAGAGTTATCTTGTATAATATATGAATCACAAAAGAACCAAAATAAAAATCAAATTGAATAGAAGCATTACTAATGGAAGATCGAAATTGAATAGAGCATAAAATTTCATCAGTATTAAAAGTAAAATATCTACGCTAACTCATTAAAATTAAAATCACAAAAAAATAAAGGCAACAACAAATTATAGTTTTTCCTTTCTTTTTCCAGTTAAATTATTATAATGTATAACTCTTTTGCATTTATTTTGATACATCAATGTCCTTAAAAATAGCCATATCTATATGTTCTTCAAATATTAATTAAAGTTCATAAATAAGAAAAAAATATGGTTTACTGTTTATAACAAATTACACAAAATATATCTTAAAATTCCTATAGTTGACATCTTGGGACTTTGATTAGATTTTAGACTTCCTATGATAAAGAAGAAAATCTTCAAAATCTTGATGGATGTCTTGTGTAAAAAATTTCCTTTATGCTCTACAAAAGACGATAAATAGAATTTAATTATAAAGAATCTATTAAACATTAAGATAACAAATAAGTAGAAGAATTATGATAATTGCATTTGAATAAGAGAATATCAAATTTGCATTACATATAAGAGTAAATCATATATAATAGGACTCTTAATGGTCATTCAATTTTTTTAGTGGAAATTACAACAATTAAATTTGATAGTCATTAGTATCAATAAAATAATTGAAAATTGATTGAGTTGATAGAACAAATATATAAATGATAAGGTAGATAACATGAAAGACAAAATTTGAGTATTATTAAGAATTATCCCATATAACATATGAATCATGGATGCATTAATATAGAAATCAAATTTGAACAAAAACAGGTATAATGTAAAATTGAAATTAAATATAGCATAAAATTTCATCAATACTAAGAGCAAAATATTCATAGTGACTCAAAATTAAAATCAAATAATAAAAGAAAAAACAATAATAAATGATAGTTTTTATTTTCTTTTTCTAATTAAATTATTACACAATACTATTCTTTTACATTCCTTTTAATATGCCAGGGTCCTTAAATAATAAATAGCCATATCTATATGTTCTTCAAATATGAATTGAGTTCGTAAATAAGAGAAAAAAAAAATCCCTCATTTGCAATAAAAATTATAGAAAATATATCATAAAATTCCTTTTGTTCGCATCCTTAAACTTCGATTTGACTTGTGGACTTCCTATCATTAAGAAGAAAATCTTCAAAATCAAGATGGACATCTTGTTTTCAAAATATCAATGATGCTTTACAAAAGACAATAATGATACATTAAACATAACATAACAAATAAATAAGAGGATTATGTCAATTGGATTTGAATAGGAGGATATCAAAATTGTATTTCTGTATAAGAGTAGCACATATATAATAGAAATTTTAATTGTCATTCAATTTTATTGGTGTAAGTTATGGAAATTAAATTTGATAATCATTAATATCAATTAATTGCAAAAATTAAGTAAATCTAATAATGACACAAAAGAGAAAGGTAATGGATCAAAAGATAGAAAATAAGTGAATTAGGGAAATTGACCGTTATAACCATAAGGAAATAATATATTGTAAAAGTACAAAAAATAAATGATATAAAATATTAATATCATAAAAGGGGTGGTTTGGGAAAATGGGATAAGACAACAAAACTCTCCTTTTTGCTTTAATAATATAGATATATATTTTTTTTAAAAGTACATGCATATACATCTCCAAAAAAATCATTTTTATGAAATATACATCAATGAATTAAGGATAAATTACATTTTAGGTAGTTGTGTTTTCACCTTTTATCACTTTGGGTACCTTTGTTATTTTCTTTAATACTTAAGTGACTTGTGTTTTATTAAATAATGAAAAACAAACTTTATTTAAAAAAAAAAAGGCATTAGTTTTAAAATGCCACAAGAAACAACAACCATCTTCTTTCCATCAATAAGTTTAAAACCTCATGAAAAAACAATGAAGCTACAAAGATCTATCTATGTTTTATACAACATATGCAAATTGATACTAAGATATTTTTTCTGAAGAATTACATTAGGGAAAAAAGTTACATGTCTCCATACAAGAATTTAAACTACTATCTTCCTTTTTTAGGTCTATGAATTTTTATTCAACTATGCCTGGCCTAAAAATTAATTTGTGCTTGTTTACAGCATGGTGCATAAGCGTCTCAAGATTCAAGATTATCCATAGTATGCTCTTGATCATTCTTTTGTTTCTTCAATAATTTTGGTTCCTAGCACCAAGAAATATTATTAGTTATTGTAGCAAACCAAAAGTTAACCCAACAAACCCAAATTGTAGATTGGTTATTTTATTTGATTCGATATTTGAATCCATCACTAGCTGAATGAACTAAAGTCTATATGGTTCACTTATGCGCCAATACACTGAAGCTTTAAATGAATAGATAAGTTGTTTTGATCTAAACAAGTGGGCAATAGAAAGGGATTATGGAAAGAAGTAAACAATACTAAGAAACTCATAGATGACTTCGAGGAAAGAACCTGCAATCAAAGCAATAAATTTGTGACTTAGAAAAAGAAAATAAATTACACAACAAAGTTATACCTATTTTTGCGAAGAGTATGAGTTTAAGTGCTGATCCTCCTCGTAATCGACACACCATCCTGTTGGAATTGAATTTTAACATTTGATAATGAAATTCAAAGGCTCCAATTCCTACAATCAACTCATCATGCGATTTTGCAACTACAAAATTTTAAGATAGTATCGTATAAGCACTATTTGAGTCTTATATATTTATAACACTCTCACATTGTCTTTCAAATGCATTTTAGACTTATCAATAGAAAGAAGATTGATTTTGTTTCTTGCATCATTTTAAAACTAATGGTTTTTCTCTTTTTTCTAACAGTGTTTGTTTTTCACTATTTAATAAAACATTGGTGACTTAAGTGTTAAAAAAAATAACACAGGTATCCAAAGTGAAAAAAAGTAAAAATACAGGTACCTAAAGTGTAATTTACCCATGAATTAAAGAAAGTAATATTAAAGAAAACAAAACATGGTTTTGGTGCTTTTGTAGATTTATCAACTATTGATACTTGATTCTTAACTAGCTCAAGGCCCATTGCATGAGCAAGCACATCAAGAAACATGCAAGCAAACAGTGAGCTTGTTTCCTATACCACAACCTGCTAGGCAAGCTATGTGGCACCTTTCCCAAATAGAGTGGTACATCCATTGAGCCTGCATACACTGATCAATCGATACAAGCGAGCTCACCTTTGTGCCACAACTTGTCCAAAAGGCCATGAAATGCCTTACCCTAACAAATGACGTTGTTTGCCAAGCTCGCACACCTTCGCCACCTTGTGTCAACTTGAGTCTTAACTCACTCTTAACCAAGCATTTGGTGACCCTTCCCTCGGTGTCCTAATTCGATCCTTATCTATAGTGCTTATTCTTCGCCATAGCCCATTAATGACTATTTAACATCTGTAGTATTGCTGGCACACCCAACAATCCTTGCCCTTATAAATGCCTAATCTCTAGACAATGGATATGGTTATTAGGCTAATCATAGCCAACTACTTTTAGAGCTACCTAATCTCTACAATGTCACATGCCATTTGCCAACAATCGATATGAGTGAATCCCAAATTGCTACGTATCCAAGTGATCCCTCATAATAGGTAGCTAATGCTACGATGTAAGGCAAACTAATTTTTCTCCTCTTGCTCTTATATACTAAGGTCACTTTCCTAGTTTAAAAAAACACACCTAGATAAGCAAAGTGAGCACTACCTCTTAAGCTTCTAGTGCTTACCCCCTCTTATCTTTAGTCCTCCCTACTAACCTAAGCATTGGAAGGCCCACATGGTCATACCTATAGGGGGCTTTTTTGTAGGTATTAAGGAACAGGAAGCAAGACCCCAAGTCCATTCCCTCTAAGCTTTATAAAAGTGAGTTCACACCTAGTTAGTTCAACCACAACCAACGTCACCTATGTTTTTTCTTTTGATAAACAAACGAGTGTTTTATTACCCTTCGTTAATGTTGCTAGCTTATGACTTCTCTATAAATTAATTTAATGAAATAATATTGTTAAATAAGTTTAATTAAATAATACAATGAAAACAATTGAAATTACCAAAAACGAAAATGTATAGAAGATGAAAAAATAAAATAAAAAAAGGCTTAAACCCCAAAACAACCAACTACCCCAATGTTTGGGGCAACTTGCCTCTACCTATAGATGGTTGTGCAATCCCATTCCCTCTCTTTCCTAAGTTATAGTCAACAATGTCCGAGCTTAGCATATTAGACACCTTTGTTTTGGGGTTAAAACTATTGTTTTTTAAATTTTTTGTATTTTCTTATATTTTCTATCAATTCGTTATTATTTTTTATAGATTATATAATTAAATTTATTTAATAATATGATTTCATTAATTTTTTTTGTTTGCCAATCTAAAATCAATACGTATCTCCTACAAATACTAGCAAATTATAATAAAACGTAGGTCACATATTAGTCAAAAAGGAAAAAAAAAAGCCCACATGTCCTGAGTTTATAAAATAGCTAAAATATGGGTACTGTTTTTGTAATTTAAGAAAAGAAAAAAGAAACTGAAAATCAACCCCAGCTACAAAGAAATAGACACAAAGTCTTCTTCTACATGCCTAGGAAGATATTAAACCAAAAGAGGAGGGGAGAATGAAAAATAAGGAGATTTTGAGTTACCTATAATCCACCCGCATCTTCTTCTTCTTCTTCTTACTCTTCTTACCTCATTACAGAAAGTTCTCTCTCTCTCTAAACTCTCTTGCATGCCATATATCCTCTATACATAAGCTAAATTTCATCTCATTTTTCTTCAAAAAAATTGCAAATTTTACAAGAGGAAGTGGCAAACAACAATCCATGAGGAATTTTTTTATAAAACAATGTCAAAATCTCGCAATCTCTTCAATTTCTCTCTCTAAAAGCCTACGAACTAAAATGTATGTTTTTTTTTTCCTCTTTTGGTGAGTTTTACGAACATGTAAATGTGTGAAATAGATTTTTTCTTTAGAATACAACTGTACATTATTGTGTAAATCAAATTTTTTAACATTTCGATTTTTATGCATATACACGTAACACTTGTTGTAAGTAGACTTATATAGTGAAAATGCAACTATTTGAGTCACTTAGTATTTGTATGAATAAAACATTTAGGGAATAATAAAATTCTATTAAGAAAATGCTTGTTATATTTATTTTGTTAACTACGATAATGGGTATCATGATAATGTGGCTATTTATGTAAGAAGTGGATTGTTTCGATGTTGTGAATTATATCAAGCTGATGTGACATACAAGTTATAATGGATAATGTGAGGGTGGTGTTGTACTAAAGGAAATACTGTGGAAGGAAAAAATGAGGTGCATTACGATAGGTGTCTAACAATAATGGTTACGGTACTAATTGGAGCAACCTATGAGCAGTTAGTTAGCTTGATATGCAATTAGCTTAGGGTTGACTTGACAACTTGTTGAGGTTGATTTGGTTCACCGATGTCCCCTTGTATAAGGGAGTAAGGATATGTTCTATTCTGTACATATAAATGACAATTATGACATGCAATAGTTAATATCATCATCAATAGGATGTCGTATAGTTGGCCATTTAATAGAAATTAATGTTGAAGTTCATGAACTCAACAATCCCTAGATTGTTAAGTATAATTTTGGAGGGTATGACTAGAATGTAAGGTATTGATTAGAAAATTAAGTGTTTCAATCTCAATCGGTTAAACATAGTGATATACCCACTAGTAATAGCATACCTAATTAGCATAGCTTAATGATGATGACTGAATCAAATGGGGACATAAATATAGAGTAGGAACTAGCCTGTGTGAACATTGAAGAAGACTCAAATGATATTGATTATAATCCTGACATCAAATAAAGTGAAGAGTGGCTCTACAAAGTTGAAGAAGTTGAAGGGTTGAGTAGGAGGAATGATTAGAGGCAAAGGTTAACCATAGATGTGGATGCAATTAAGATGTTAGAACTGGTGTCATTTCACATAGCACCAATTGGTGGTGACCTCATATTATTCGAGGAAAATGTAGATGATGGTGAGTGGAGCTTCTGTTACGAACTTAAAGTAGGAATGCAGTTCCAGCAAAAAGAACATTTAAAGATAGTAGTGAAAATGCATCATGTTAACAACCATTACGACTTTGTGATAAAGGAGTTAAAGCCTACATTATGGGTAATTAGATGTGTTGACTGGGAGAAGGGATGTAAATGGAGACTACGAGCATGCAACAAGAAGCATGCTAGATGCTTCGTGATAACCAGGTTCATAGGCCTACACACATGCTTGAATCTTACTCTTAGTTAAGACTATCCTCAATTGGATTCAATAACTTTGTCTAGATTTATCATTAAGGAAGTACAAGAATCATCGAATATTAAGGTGAAACATATTTAGGCCACCTTTTGTAAGCAATATGGTTATACTGTATATGTAAAGAGAGTTTGGGAGGCAAAACACAAGGTGATAGAATAAGTTTACGAAAGGTGGGAGAATTTATATGCAATGCTACCACATCTCTTAAATGCCATCTAAGAGGCTAATCCAAGAACAATAGTAGATTGTAGGTAGCAAGATAGCGATATTGTGAGTCATGTGTTCTTTGATCAAGTATTCTAGGTGTTTAGACCTTATATTGAGGCCTTCATACATTGCAAGTGTCTTTGTATCGTTTAATAGTTGTTTCATTATCGCTTAGTTAAATATTCTAAAGTAACTGATCTGCTGTTTTTCAAGCTAGTAATTGCCATAGACAGTATGTAAGCCTCATAACTAGGTGTTTAGGGTTTAGTATGTAAAATTTGAGGCATTAAGTAGGTTGTTTGATCAAGCCCAAATTTCTCAATAAAACTAAGAATATTAGTAGTAGTGATTGGATGAGTTTGGATTTAGGAAAATAAATAATTAAATATTATAATATTGAACCATAAGCTTATCACTCGTTATTTATTAGAAATGTACAAAATGAGTTTTAATAACTAGCAAATCAATAGAGATAAATTATATGTATACTAAAAATCATAAAATAACATAAATAAATTTAGGAGTATTTATTTATATTATATATGTATTTATGTATAGGTAAAAATACACGAGATTACTTAAAATATCTAAACTAATCTAAAATAACACTAAAAAATTAAAGAAAATTCATAAAAAAAATTTAAAAATCAAGAAAAAATTGTTGGAAAATATGGAATGGTTTGGAAATAGGACTTGGAATGCTATGGAGTGAAGAAACAAAATCAATCAGTAGAAATTACCTAAATAGAAACCAAATGGTAGAGGATAAGGGATATTTAGCCCTCTAAAAATCAAACATCAGCCCTAAACCCCTCTATAAATTTAGAAATCACCCCCCAAAATTCATTTTTTTTCAGTTAAACATTCAGGAGAAATAGAGAGAGATTAACAAGAGCGAGTTAGATAATTTTACAAAAAATTAGAAAAATTGTATACAATTAAGCTTATAAAGGGAACCTACATCTAATGACCACTTGGAGAGGAATGGATATCACCACCAAAAAGTGGACCCCATGCCTAGAGTTGCCAACAAAGGTAGAGCCACCATTGGTCTCAATTTCTCTTCCGAAATTGTTTAATTTAGTAAAAATATCAAATATTCATAAAAAATTATGAAATTAGGTATTCTAAAATATTTTTGTATGGATATTTAAGGAAAAATATCAATTTGATAAAATTAGAGTTTGGGATATATTACTTTTAAGAAATAACTAAACTCGAGTTAGTTTTCGATAGTGAAATAAATGACCTTAATAATATAGTTTTTAGCCTAAATTTTTCTTTTATACTATTGTTGGTGAATTTTAGGATGAGGAAATAGGCTTGTAAAAAAGAGTAAGATACTTAGTATCAAGCCAGTCGGTGCAGCCACTTTGATTCCTAAGTTAGAATGGTGATTTAGTACAGTAAAAATGTGAATAAGAAGTGTTAGAGAGCATTTACAAAGCTTCTTTTCGGTATTTATTGATGGTAGTTGTGTCTAAGGCAGTTGTTGAGATAACTATTAAAACATGTATAGACCTCTTAACTTGACATCTCCCCTAATATGTAGGGATAGTAAGTGGTTGTAAAATATAACCATGCTTATGATAACTGGTTGTACCATAGATTTGAATTCAAATCAAGAGCGTTTCTTATATACGACATAAGTGTCGTGTGTCTTCTACAGAGGACAAATGCCGAGAGAGTCGATTACCCAACATCTCGTCCAATGAAAGGATGAGGGTAAGTTGAGCGAAAACTGATTATCAACATATACTATTTAGAATATATATTATAGTACTATAAAGAGTTTTTTTGACGATTTATTTTCTAAAATTTTATTTAATTTTTAGGCCCTAAAATCATATATAAAATGCAATATTTGGGCTTAATTTTGTAATTTAACTTTAATTTGGTGAAAATTTTGATTTAGTTTGTAATTAGGTATTTTATGATGTTAATTGCTAATGTAGGATGTATAAATTTTGATTTAGAGAATAATTAAGCATTTTAATATATTATTGGTGGTGAAAGATGATATATTTAGTGTTAAAAGTGTTAGATAGATGATACAAGTGTTTAATATATAATAATACATAATATGTGTATATAGAAATTAAATAGGTAAAAAATATTAGGTAAAAATTATGTTATTATAATATTAGGAATATTATATAAATCTGATTTGAAATGTGAAGTTAAGCAAATATATGAAAAATGTAAATTTCTCTTACATCGGGAGCCAATCTAATAGTTAAACTAGAAATATAATATATCGTATCGATTGAAATACAAATTAGGAGCTAAATAGGAGATTTAGAATGCTCGAATATAGTTGGATGAATTTTCCATATTGATTAACAAGGAATTCTTAAGGTTACATATAAAGATTGTAATCAAAAGCTGAATTAGAAACTAAGTCAGAACCAGGGGTAGAACTAGCAAACTGGAAAGTTAAACAAAAATTAATCAGATACCATAGACTTTCAAATTAAAGATAGCTAAACCTTATGAAATAGGTTAGAAGACCTTCTTAAGACTTAAGTGCAAAATGAGACTAAGAACAAAATCAAAAGATCGATCTGAGTTTAGGTGTATAGAGTGAATAGGAATAGAATAGTGTATAATTTAGAAATCCCAATACTACATGGGATTAATGGCCGGTTTAAGTTTTGTGAATAAAACTATAATTAGAATTTGCATTAGATATTAAATCAGAAGTTGAAATAAGACCTAGCTTAAAATAAGGATAATTATAAGAGCCTTAGACCTAAATAATTAAATGAAGAAAGACCTTAAACTAAAGATAGTAATCTAAATTAGAAAATCAAATCTATATCTAGTAGTTATGCGAGAACTAAAATAATATTTGTATTATAGAGATTGTCAATGACAACTTGTACCTAGCTGCACCTTGAGTGAGCAAGTAAGAAGTTCCAGTAAGTTAGGATTGATACATTACTATATTTTAGAGTACTATTTTATAGTACTTGGAGGCTTAGAATTATACATTTTATTAGATAGCTGACTGTATGCATGCTTGTGTGTATATATTTTTGGACTTGATTATATGATTCTAGTTTGATGTTATGGATTGAAAATTGTGAGATTTGTATAGAATGCTTGAACACCTTATATCAAATTTAACTAAATATATGACTTTTAAGTCTAAAACGGACTTACATATCAACCTAATTGGAGAAACATTTAAGGTTTTCTAGCCAAATATTGACCCTTTTAAAAGGGATAGTGCTGGATAGCATAATAGTCCCTTCTTTATCCTTAGTTGAACTAAGTAACAAGAGAGGAGGTCGTAAAAAAAGTAAAGTCAATGGTTGAAAGGTAGTCATAGGAGGAGAGGTGTCTCCATTACTTAAGCCTAAGTTTGGTTATGAGTCATTGAAATGTGCACTAAACTCCTCAACCCGAATTATAGCGGGTGAAACTTCTCTAATCTTATAACCAAATAGCGTTGTGTGGTGGCATTTGCTTTTACATGTATTACATCTAACAAATTTTGTTGATAATCGTACTTGTGTTTGATGTACAATTTTAAGTCTCCATCACAACTTACTAAGCTATTAGTTGATCACATCCCTATAAATGTTGAAGTAGGTGCTAGTTAGGAAGCGGCCTTATAATTACCTTGAAGTTAGCAATTGTTAGATTCTAGAGAGTAAGGAAGTTAATCTAAAAAGCAGATATATTATTACAGTCTTGGTTCTTACTTTATAATCTTCCATTTTCAAATAAAGTATTACTTAGGTAATATAATGCAATGAAATCTTTTAAACATTAATTGTAATATTTGAATTTTACTATACATTTTCTATACTTTCTTAGGTAAATAACTTGTTTAATTTATGAACTATTTACTTCAAAGTAGGTTAGTCATAGACATTTCATGTAAATTGAACTTAAGATAGCAATTGAAATGTCAGCTTCTATCCTAAAATAGTTTATATGATGGGACTATTACGACTCTACCATTTCGAGGTATGACAATTTTTAGTTGGTATCAAAGCGTAGTTCTAGTGAACTCGCATTGAAGTGTTATAATTAAAAAGAAGTAGACCTTATAAGAGCACATATATGAAAAGACAAAATGGGTATTGTACAACTAGGTTACATATGACATACTAAAAAGGGTAAAAGAAAAAAAAATATTTAGTGTGAAAAAGAAAGGACCATTCTAGAAAACTATATCAGAAGATACATATTGTACATTAGGAATATGATACAACATAGGTGGAAGTGGGAGTGCATTGTGGTCAGGGGCTGACTTGATCTAAATCAGGTCGGGAGCCAATTAGCTTGGTAAAGAGGTTAACTAACTTAAAGTTAGACGCTAGTAGTTGGTTAGGGAGCTCGGCTCGGTTAGTTTTGGGTTGTCTTTTGGATTAAGACTTCACTATTGGACAAGAGCATGTTTGACACATGTGAGGATATGATAGATAGGTTGGTAAGAGGCTAGCTTAAGATAGGAATCCCTGTCTCAGCTATGACTTAGAGTTATTATTCTTTGTGTGAGCCTTTGGAGTCCTCTAACTTGGCCTCTTATGATCGGTCTAGGTTGTTGATTCTTATCATCTGCTTGGGGGTTGGAAAGATTTTCCCTCAAATCTAAGGTGGTTTCTGCATCTTCTCTTAGGGTACATGCGAGGTCATCTTCTACTGATTGGTGACAGGTTAGATCGGATACATTGAAGGTAGAAGAAACTCCATAGTCATTAGGTAACTCAATTTGATAAGCGTTACGGTTAATTTTCTATAAGACTTGAACAAATCATTAGCTCGAAGAGATAGTTTGTTCTATCTTAAGTATGGGAATTGTTCTTGACTAAGATGTATCCATACTAAGTCTCCTGGGTGGAAAGAAATAGTTCGGTAGCCTCGGTTACCAATTTCATGCTATTTCTAATTGAACTTAATGATTTTCCTAGTTACAGACTGGTATAGCTCATGTAATACTTAGGCTCGGTCTACTCTAGATTGACTCTCTTCAATAGTTGTTAGGGTACCGATCACATCCAGGGAAATGGTAAGGTTAAGACCATAGATGACCTCGAATGGGGTCTTCCCAATAGTGCTATGGACAGTTTCGTTGTATGTGAACTTTACAATGGGTAAGCATATATCCTAATCCTACAAGTTCTTTCCTACTATAGCTTTAAGCAGATTGCCTAGCATCTTATTTACCGTTTTAGTTTGGCCATTAGTCTAAAGGTGGCTACTAAAGCTGAATACAAGTTTGGTTCTAAGTCTTCTCCAAAGTATCTTCCAAAAATAACTCAAGAATTTTGTATCCCAATCTAAGAAAATAGTCTTTAGTATCCTATGTAGTCAAATAATCTCCTGCAAAAACAAATCATTGATATATAGAGCATTATTAGTTCAATGGCACAGAATGAAGTATACCATCTTACTGAAATAGTTCACTACAACAAAAATAGAATCTCTGCCTCAGCCTGTCCAAGGCAACCTCAAGACAAAGTCTATGTTAAGGTCAGCTTAAGGTAAAGTTGGTGTTAGCGGTGGCATGTATTCTCCTTAGGGCTCTATCTTCCCCTTTGCACGTTTGCACACTTCATAACTACTAACCACCTTATGGACATCCTTAGCTAGTTAAAGTTCTCCCTCAATAGATTAGCTATTTTGGTCTCCCTAAAATGACTAGATAACCTTCCATTATGAGCTTTCCTAACCAATAACTCACACATAGAGCAATTTGGAATACATAACCTGTGGTCCTTGAACAGGTAACTATCCTTGATAATAACAATTCCATCCTTGCACTATTCTATAATAGGGCTGAAATGAGAATCATGAGCATACTACTCAGGAATTAGTGAGAATCCTAACAATTTTGTCTACAAAGTAGTCAACAAGGTTTACCGTTATGATAGAGCATTGGCAACCACATTTTCACTTCCCTTCTTGTGGTAGATAATGTATGAGAAACTCTCTATGAACTTTAACCACTTGGCTTGGCTCCTTATAAACTTGTTCTGACTCCCTATATGCTTTAGAAATTCATGGTATGTATAAATAACAAACTCTAATAGCAACAAATAATGTTGCCAAACTGTAAGGGCTCGATAAATAGAGTACAACTCTTTCTTATACATAGAATAGTTATGGGTAGGACCACTAAGTTTTCACTATGAAAGGTGATGGGCCGTTGCTCTTACATTAGGATAGTACTAATTCCAATTCTCGATGTATCGCATTCTAATTAAAAGGGTTTGTTAAAATCTAGTGGTAATAGGACAAGGGTCGAGGTGAGCCTTTCCTTGATCTCTTTAAAGCTCTGTTCAGGTCGATTCTTCCACCTGAAACCTTCACTCTTCTTGGTCAGCTTGGTTAATCGGGTGGCTATTGTACTGAAGTTTTTAATAAATCTCCTATAAAAAGAAGCTAGGCCATAAAAACTTCAGACCTTAGTGGCATTCCTCAACATCAACCATTCTAGAACAGCTCTAATCCCTTCCTCTAATACAATAAACCCTAGGAAAATAACCTCTTTCTAGCAAAACATATACTTCTTCACATTCCTATATAACTTCCTAGCTCATAAAATGTCAAATACTTTGTAAAGATGTTGAACATGGTCGTTCGGGCCAATACTGTCTTCTAATATATCATCAAAGTACACAACCACATATCTCCCAATTAAAGGCCGCATTACATGTTTCATTAACCTCATGAATGTGCATGGTGCATTAGTAAGCTCAAACGGCATAACCAACCATTCGTAGAGCTCGTGTCTAGTTTTAAGGCAGTCTTCCATTCATCACCTAGCCTTATGCTAATTTGGTGGTAGTCACTTCACAAATCAATCTTTGAAAATAACTTCACGCTACGAAGCTCATCTAACTTATCATTAAGCCTTGGTATCGGTATCTATGCTTGATAGTAATTTAGTAGATTGTTCGGCTGTCAATGCACATGCTCCATGAACCATTTTTCTTTGGAATGAGTAGAACTAGTACAGTACAAGGGCTCATGCTCTCCTTCACATACACTCAATCAATGAGTTCATCCACCTGTCTTTTTAGCTTGACAACTTGCTCGAGGTTAATCCCGTATGCAAGTTGGTTCAACAGGGCAACACTTGGATGTAGATCAATACAGTGTTCTATGCTTCGAACTGGTAGCAATCCTTTAGGTAGTTCTTCTGAAAGCAGGTCAGAAAACTCATTTAGTAAGCTTTGAATCTTTCTTGGAACATCCTATAACTCCCTCATCTCCATTAGTCTCCTAACCAATAGGAACATCGGTTCATTAGCTTTCATAGTAGAATGGAGCTCTCTACGGCTTGCCTCCAGGGTTTTCTTCTTAGTAGCTTAGGTGAGCTAATTATGGGTTTTATTTACTTGGGATGAGGTTAAGGGTAGCAATACTATCATCCTTCCATCCTTAATAAAGGCATAGGTGTTTTTATACTCGTTGTACATAACACGTCGATTAAATAATCAAGGTCATCTAAGCAGCAAATGTAAAGCTCCTATAGGGATAACGTTGCACACTACTTTTTGTCCCTGTATACATTTTTGACATTGAGCAACATAGTCACTTGTTCAGTCACGTGCAAGAACTTTTATCATGAAGCTAATGCAACTTGTAAGATCGGAGATGCCTTAAGGTCAGCATACCCAACCTCTGTACAAAGGATTATGCAATCACATTAGTGCAACTTCCTCTATGTACTATGATTGTGCATAATTGGCCTTTAACGATATACTTAGTATAGAATAAATTCTCCCTCTAGTCCTCCTCAAGGTTCAATAAGGAACTCAAGACTCGTCTTAAGACTCAAGTCATCACGTCCCTCTGGTCGACTTAGATACATGTCTCCTCTTCCTCCTTAGCTTCTACCTTTCAAACATCCTTCTCCTCCTTAGGCTCACTCTCGTCGATACTATCCACTACGTATCTTTGGAGCACCATGATATGTCGATTCGGACACTCAGTAGCCATATGTTTGAAGCTTAAGCATTTAAAGCATTTCACCTCACTAAACTTCCATCCAGAGGTCTGTCCTTTCTCATATATTCCAGAAGGCAGCCTAACCTAAACTTGGCTTAGCTATCCTACTTGGCTGTCGTCAAGTTAGTCATTCTTTTCCTCAGCTTGGTACGTTCTCCTAAGCTCAGCTTGAAAAGGTCAACATAGTACTAGGGATCAGGAGAATGTTGGCCTAAGTCAGCTCAAAATATTTCTCTTTTGCTTTCCAACCCTCTACGCTATCTTGATGGCCTCTTCTAAATTATAAAACTATTGTACTTCTACGATATTGTGAATCTTATACTTGGGCTTAGAAATGAACCTTGATACTGTACGGGCCTCTAGCTCTTCCACGTCTACTTGGATCATTAACATCTAAAACTCTCTCATGTAGTCATCAGTAGTTCGGCTTCCTTGGTGCAACTCTTGTAACTTTGCAACATATCTTGTAACACTTTGTCTTCTATCTCTTGCCTTAGCTACATTCAGATTCTTTCACCACATGATGGCATACCTAGTAAACTCTAATGCAGTAAGTTTGACTTTGACTGCATCCTCATATCCATAACATTCAAATACTTTCTCGACCTTCTCTTCCCACTCTAAGTATTCATTTCATCTCCACTTCCACCGAAGGGTAGGATTTGCACCTTAACATTGTCTAGCCCTCGAAGGACTCAACGTCCTCATCCTTGTGCTCAGAAATAATCAACTTCTTCTTCTTCACCAAACCATTCAATACCCAGCTCCTCGTCATCTTCCCTAATCTCCTCCAACTCCAGTCTCCGTATAGTAGCTCGCTCTGCTACTCCTCCAGCTTATGGCAGTTGAATTAGGCAATTAGTTTGACTATCTTGGCCGTAACGTCTCTTATGGGTGTCTTTCTGTGGGTTTTGCTACTATACACTTTGGGGTTATTATCTGTTAACTTGCATTGCAATGACTAGACTCTTAACAAGGTTTGTGAGTCTATTAAGCTTGTCATCAATCGACCTTAGGGTGTTATTACCATTAAGACCACGAATAGGTTGAGTACCATTGCTCTGGTCACTAATAATACCCTAAACACTTAAATCAGACATGGTAAAGTACTTTTCAAACAAATTAACAACTTGCTAACAACTTCAATACTTAATAGTCACACAAATAAGTTGGAAACAAACTTGTTATGTTTTTGCAATGAAAAACAAAGTAAAATTGAGTAACAATAAAACAACTCTTGCTATCACACCAATGCACTGCGGTAGCTACGAAAGGAATACAGTAGCCACTAATAGTAAAGTGAGCAAAAACTTCGCTATAACTTCACATACTCCCTCATGGAACCATACTATCATGACCCAACAGTATTGTTGTCATGGTAGATTGTTGTGTACCATATAAAGGTCTATTACTAATCTCCTTATTGATCACAGGCCTTTTATACGACACACAAGGCTCCTTCCACTATATATTACCACTAAGCCTATAGATAAGTAATATAGAGCAATTTACTAAAATTAACTTTTATGATGTAAATTAATCAAGTAAACGTATAGACTTGTTAAGTTCCACAACAAAAGAATATTACAAATAAATACAGTTCATAAAGGAAACTGCATTAGAAATTTCAATCTATAATATGAACAAAAATAAAGATAAATAGTTATCTACAAAAAACTATTACAAAATCTCCTCTTTGCTTCCTAATCTTTCCAACCCCGTCTCCAAACTAGACTTACCTTAAGCATTCCTTGGCCGAATGAACGAAGAGGTTCCCTTGCAATAAAAGAAATCTATTAGGCTGTAAGCTTAAGCTAAGTGAGAAAAATATCCTCATCAATACTACATGGTAGAAATTTATTAGATGTACAAACATATAAATGCATAAACAATAAGTATGCCAAACAATGCATGTAGTTGCTTAGGAATTGTATACGACTCAGAATTATGCCCCCTGTAGTCAGGGTTGGAGATAATTAATCAATCCAAACCAAAATTTGGGTTCTGGCCCTTGGGTTTTATATCATTTACACTATTGTGCTTAATTCAAAACAAAACCATGTATAATATATTTTCTTGCTTGAACAATAGATTATATTTTCAAAATTTCAAGTCTAGTAATGTGGTGGCCTCCGCAATTTACAAACACATGCCCTAAGCAAAAGCCACAACATACAGTCCTTCACTAACGGTTGGCATCTTCGGGTGCCTAGTAAGCCCGTCAGCTTAGCACAAAGACTCAATACAAATGATGATATAGCTAGTGCCCAATCCTACAAGAGGCCCTCCTCTTCTGAGTCCCTCCCTATCTTCTGCATGAAGTAGTAGTTAGTGTCATCCGAATGTAATTATGGGAAATGCATGATACAATCACATGTATGAATTATTGTAAGAAATTACTATTATTAAATGATTAACAAGCCATAGTATTTAATCATGAACTCATACACATGCATTTCCCATATCTTACAAGCATTCAATTCATATATGTAAGTTTAGGTGTATCTATTCTACAAGCAAAATCAAGTAAAGAGTCGTCAGGAATTCACTCATTCTACCAGACAAGTCAATCGAAATAGTCTAGGGGTAGGTCATCTCCAAACACTAGGTCCCCTAGACATCGCAATCATAATACTATAAGGATTTGAAATAAAACTTAAAAAACTAAGCTAAAACCCCTTAAGTTATAGTCTTGACTAGTTTTCGTATTTTTCCTGACTTTTAAATCCAATTTTTATGATCTTTTAGTTAATATTCATCGTTTTCGAGTGTACTTTAACGTAGTGAGGTTATATTTTCAAGATGAGGCATACAAATCTACCCATAGATCAAAAGAGTAGTGGTCCTCATGATTTGGAGTGCTTGTAGGCTTTATTTAGTTAATAGGCTTTTGGGTAACTTGGGAAATCCTTTAGGCTTGGGCTTAATATTTTATTCTATGCTTAAAATACTCCTTAAGGTTAGATTCTCAACTTTGATTTACACACCTAAGGCTAATAAACACTTCTTGAGCTCTTAAGTGGGCTTAAGTTGTCAAATGGGCTTATTTTTAATCCAAATAAAAAATAATCACTTTCTTGGGCTTGGAGGGTGTCTTGTGGGATCCTTCAAAGTCTTAAAATAACTTTTATTGTTGTGCTCAATTGCTGGTCAAAATCTTAAGGTGGGTTTCACTTGGTGTTTGAGGCTCGTTTTGGAAGTTTTAAGCTCGGTTTTGAGTTTTAAGCTTAATATACTTATTGTACTTTCCATAGTTGGTTTTTTCACTTTGTTTACTTACTTTTATCATATTTTTAAGTATCTTTTAACAAATTTCTAGATCTAGTCGATTTGGTGTGGAGGCTTCCAACTTGGTTTTTCAACTTGGTTCATCATTTCCTTAAATTTAGGTATTAGATCATGAACTTAAGTTACTTGTATTCAAATCTTAACATGACTTTCTCTCTATGAGATGATTATTTAGCTCATACTTTGCGTGAAAATAAGATATCTCATACTTATCATAACTCTCATATCATGGTTCATGTATTACAAAGTTGGTTTTCTCATAAAACTTCATGTGATGGATTTTTCCTTTACCAAAGTCTAAATTTGAGCATGTTTAACTTAATAGAAGTGAAAACAACATCCAAATGATGTATAAATCCTCACGTCCAACATGCTTCCCTTTCATTCAAGTTCTCATTTCAAGATTTTCTTAACTTAAAATTTTCCATTCAAAGTGTTAAACAAGTATCTCTACAAAACGCCAACTTTACATGCTCATATTTCAACTTTCATGTAAGGGTTTTGTAAATTTGTTTCTTAGGGTCGTCTTAGGTGTTTCATTAACTTATGATCATACTCATAGCTTTAAGAAATCATGGTCTTCTAACATGAATACTAAACTACTAACACAAGATACACTTACTCATCCACAAAGCAAGAATATGGTGGTTATGCACTAAGTTTCCACTTAAGCTCTTTGTCTTACTTCCTCCTTCTTGCACCTTTTTTGGAAAATTGAGTTGTGTTCCATTGGAGTGGGGTTTAGGAAGTGTTCTAAGGATCCAAAAAGGAGCTTTGAATGTTGGCAAATGTAAGACACAAGTGGAGTTGAAAGTATCATAAGTGTGGATGCTTGGAAGATAACGGTAAGTATAAGATTTTGTGGGGTTTTGTGTTTTCTCTTTTGAGTTGTTTTTAAAGTGAGAGAAAAGGAAGTGAAAATGAAGTTGAAAGTGAGAGTAAATGGAAAAAGAGTGGTTAGTTGCAATAGGAGTAGGAAGTGTGTTTAAGAAGTTTGATTTTGTTGTCTTGTATCATGTACAGAATTCAACAATTGCAACTCTAGATGATGTAAACATTAAGGGGTAAATAGTGGAGTGTAAGTGTAGACTTTGTAAATTTAACCTTCTAAACATAGTGTTGGACTTGAGTATCGTAGACATTTCCCTAAGTCAACAAGACCACATAAAATGAAAACCGACTAAAGTTTTAAACTCGAAACTTAAAACGAACTTAAAAGACACTATTATATGATTTAGAAACCCTAATCATGCAAGAAAACCCCAATCCTTACATACGCGAACTTTTAAAAATATAAACCTAAACTCAAAAGACCATAAATCAATAAAATTATCAATAATTTTGTGAAATCGTATAAAACTGATAATGAACGAATCAGGGATTATTTCAAGTAATAATAAATAACAATACTAAACTAATTAAAGGAATAAATTAATAAATTTACAAAAATTATTTTACTTGTGTACATAAGTAGCCCCACAATATGTATATATATAAATATATTATTAAGCAATTTCCTTCTCTTTTCTTAATCTATCATATGATATATATATATGTTGCATAATAAAACGATATTCCTAAATAATTAAGCCAATTAAACCTTAAGCTCCTAAGTGTAAGTAAATTATTCCTGAGTTGGTAAAAAAAAAAAACTCTAAAACACACATAATCTCACTCAACTCACTCGAACCCAAAACCTTGGAATGATCAGAGACTTATAGCCCTAAATAAATAATTAAAAATATAATTTCAATAAATTTTATTCCAGTCTAAAAACTCTAAAATTTCTTAAGAGGCAAATCACAATCTACAAATTAATTTGAGAACCAAACCCTAAAAGAATTTCATATAAAACAATTACCTTATTTTCACTTATAAACTATGTTATATATGGATAAGTTGTAAACCCTACTTTTTAGCTGACTTGTGATTCAACTAAAAACACTTGCCAAATATTCCCAAGGATAAACTAAGCCAAGAAATCAAGTTTACATTTAAAAACGAATTTAATATTCCAATTCGAAACCCTATTATCGATAAAACTCAAATACGAGAACCATAGACTTTAAACCCAAAACCCTAAAACAATTAAGGACTTGTAACCCTAAGCGGCTAATTAAGAATTTAATTTGAATAATTTTATTCAACTCTAGAAATTTTCATAATTTTATAAGAATTAAATCATAACTCACAAATCAATTTAAGAGATAAACTCCAAAAGAGTTTTATATAAGACAATCTCCTTATCTTTTTGCATATGATTTGTGCACATGAATAAGTAAATCAATCGATCATCCTAAATAACTTATCAATTGATAAATATAAACCCTACTTTTAGTAGGCCCATGATTCAATTAAAAGTACCGTTCGAACATTCCTAAGGATAAAAAAAACTAAGAATTTAAGTTTACATTTAGAAACAAATCAAAATTTTCAAATTCAAAAACCAATTATCGATAAAACCTAAGCTTGAAGAACTACGAGCTCTAAAGTCACTTAAAACCTTAACCTTAAAATAATTAAGGAATTTTAACCCTAAGTAATTAATCAATAATTTAACTTGAATAATTTCATTCGACTTTAGAAAATTTCACAATTTTATAGGAATCGAATCATAAATTTTAAAACAATGCAAGATGAAAATCATAAATCAATTTCCTATAAGACCATGCTCTTATCTTCATGTCTAAGCTTT
Organism: Lumnitzera racemosa; assembly: GCA_024138005.1. Classification (NCBI taxonomy): domain Eukaryota; kingdom Viridiplantae; phylum Streptophyta; class Magnoliopsida; order Myrtales; family Combretaceae; genus Lumnitzera; species Lumnitzera racemosa. Next base: position 78,007,131 of record JAMXBC010000008.1, read on the forward strand.
ACACATCAATAAGTAGACCAACCAATCACTTTAGATAACTTATCAATTGAGAGTTGGAATAATTTATCAATTGATAACTTATGAAAATCTAGTGATAAGACATTTTCCTTATTACCCCTTCACTTATACTACATATGGATAATTTTTCACAAGATTTCACATGCTTAACTTTACTAAATAGGACAAGACTATTCCATGAACCCAAAGGATATTAAATGGAAGATTTGAACAAGAAGAAAAGGGAGGCCATACTCTTGTCTATCAACTATCAATCACTTTATATTACATACCACTATTCACTCCTTAATGCTTACATCATCAATAGTTACAATTATTGACTTTTGTGTAAGCTACAAGACAATCAATTAAAGCTTCTTGTACACACTTCTTTTCTTATTCAAAAATCTGCCACTCTCTCCCTCTTTCACTCTCATTTTCACTTCCTTTTCTCTCACTTTAAACACAAATCAAAAGAAAAAATTCAACTCCATAAAAATCCCAACATTGTCACCACCATTTTTGCTTCCATACTCATGGCACCAAGCTTTGTTTTGTGCCCTCTATTTATCAACTTCAAAAACCACTTTTAGGAACTTTAAAATATCCTCAAAGCCCTACTTTAAAGATCAAGACTCTAGTTCTAAAGAAGATTACAAGAAGAAGGAGGAAAAACAAGGAACATAAGTAGGTACTTAGTTGCACAACCACCGTTTCTACGCTTTTCGGTCGAGTAAGTTGGTTCTTTGTGTTAGTGGTTTAGTGTTACATGTTAGGAGACCATGTTTTCATGAAGATATTAGCATGATAATAATATGATAAAATAGCTAGGCCACCTTAAAAAGTAAGCTTGTGAACCCCTTTAAATGAAAGTTGAATTATGAGCATATTAAGTTGGTATTATGTAAAGATATATGTTTAACACTTAGAATGGAAGATTTTAAGTTAAGAAAATCATGAAATGTGTACATGAATGAGGAGACATCGTGCTGGACGTGGAGTACATGTGAGCCATTTAGATGTTATTTCCATTTCTATTAAGTTAAAGATGCTCAAACCTAGCCTTAAGTAAAGGAAAATCCATTACATAAAGCTTTTATAAAAAAATCAACTTTGTATGACATGATCTGTGATATGGAAGTTGTAATAAGTGTAAGATCTCCTATTTCTTTATGTGAAGCATGATTTAAAGGATCATCTTACGAAAGAAAAGTTAAGTTAAGATTTGGATATAAGAAGTTTAAGTGCATGATCTAACACCTAAACTGAAGGAAATGATGAAACAAGTTAAAAGACCAAGTGAGAACCCCTTGGAATCATCACGACCAGATCTGGAACATGGGTAAGAGACATTAAAAAATATGATAAAAGTAAATAAACAAAGTGCAACGATCAACTAAAGTAAGTATAGTAAGTATACAAAGCCTAAAACTCTCAAAACAAGCCTAGAACTCTAAGTTGGGCCTTCAATAAAATCGGACCAGCACTTTAAAATATTAAGAGAGGTTTTTTTTAAGCCCATAAGAAATCCACCTAAGACTCCATCGGCCCAACAAAGCCACTAACTTTAGTTTGAACAAAAAACAAGCCCATTTGACAACTTAAGCCCACTAAAGAGCCCATAAAGTGGTTGTTAGCCTTAGGATCATTTGACAACTTAAGCCCACTTCAAGATCATTATAAGAGACTTAGACCTAAATAATTAAATGAAGAAAGACCTTAAACTAAAGATAGTAATCTAAATTATAGAATCAAATCTATATCCAGTAGTTATGTGAGAACTAAAACATCATTTGTATTAAAGGGATTATCAACGATAGCTTGTGCAAGTCGTACCTTAAGTTTGCATGTGAAAAGTTTAGGTAAGTTGAGATTGATACATTATTGTATTTTAGAGTACTATTTTATAGTACTAAGAGGCTTGGATTATATTTGATCATGTTTATTAGATAGTTGACTATACGAATGCCTACGTGTACATATTTTTGGATTTGATTATATGATTCTGGTTTGATGTTCTAGATTGAAAATTATGAGATTTGTATGAAATGTTTGAACACCTTAAATCGGATTCAACTAAATATACAATTTGTAAGTCTAAAATGAAGTTGCACAGCAACCTAATAGGGGAAACGTTTAAGGTACCCTAGCTAAATATCGATCTCTTTGAAAGGGACAGCATGATGGGTTCCTTCTTTGTCTTTAATCAAACTAAGTGATAGGAGAAAAGGTCGCAGAAATAGTGAAGTCAATGGTTCGAAGGTAGTTGCAGAAGGAGTGATGTCTTTATTATATAAGATTATGTTTGGTCGTAAGCCACTAAAATGTGTGCTAAACTTCTCAAACTAGTTTAAGCGGGTGAAATTTCTCTAATCTGATGATGGACCAGATAGTATCGTGCAATAGCATTTGCTTGTATATGCTTTGCATCTAACAAATTTAGTTGAAAACCCTTCTTGTGTTTGATGTATAGTTTTAAGTCTTTATCCCAACTTACTGAGCTGTTAGTTGCTCACATCTCTATAGATGTTGTTGTAAGTGTTAGCTAGGAAGCAGTTTTGTAATTACCTTAAAGTTGTTAATTGTTAGATCCTACGGGTAAGGAAATAAATCTAAAGAACAAATATATTTCTAATGTCTTAGTTCTTACTTTATCATATTCCATTTTCAAATAAAGTATTACTTAGGCAATATAATGCAATGAAATCTCATAAACATTAATTGTAATATTCGAATGCTAGTATACATTTTTTATATTTTCTCAGGTAAATAACTGATTTAATTTATGAACTATTTACTTTAAAGCAGATTAATCGTGGATACTTTGTGTAAATTGAATCTAAGATATTGACTGAAATGTCAACTTCTATCATAAAATGGTTTGTATGGCGAGACAATTACAATGTTGCCACTTTAGGGTGTGATAGTTCTAAGTTAGTATCAAAGTGTAGTTCTAGTGAACTTGCTTTAAAGTGTTATAATTAAAAAGAAGTAGACATTGTAAGAGCACATTGAGTGTAAGTAGTAATAAGTAGATGGTAAATGGGTAGTTAAAAGACGCAGACTTCAGGTGTATGTATATCTTATAGATACAAGTAAAAGAATATATGATAATAAAATTTTACTAACTTACCTTTATAGTTAGAAGATCTAAAGGGAAGTATAAAATGTTATAATACCTAGTGGTAGAACCTTTTTGTAGAATGTGGGAAATAGAAGTCAAAGATAATGGATTTCTTATCTCTGGTAGTTCTAAAAACACATCACTTAGTAGGACATTGTTATTGAATATAAGTATAAGAGTGAGATAGATATAAGATAATTAGAAATATAATGAGATCCTTAAATAGATTAGATAAGGAAGTAGACTTAGATGATACCTAAGCAAAACAAGAGTCAGATTTTAAATTGTGTGATTTATATGAAATATGTGACCACCTTAAACTAGATTTAACTAAATATATGACTTATAAGTTAAAAATAGACTTGCATATTAGGGTTCTCTAGCCAAATACCAATCCCATAAAAAAGGACAGTGTTGGATAGCATAATGGGTCCCTTCTTCGTCCTTAACTGTACTAAGTGAACGAAGAAAAGGTCCTGATAAGGGTAAAGTCAACGGATCAAAGATAATCGTAGGAGAAGCAATGTTTCCATTACATAAGCTTGGGTTTGGTCATGAACTAGATTAGAGCGAGTGAAACTTCTCTAATCTCACGACGGATCAAATAACGTTGTGCAATGGTGATAAGCATAAATTACTATACACTTTTTAGGCATATTTAGGTAAAAATTGATCATAATTGTGTTCATTTTTCAAGTTTTTAGTATTTAATTATGCAATATATCAATTTCAAATGATTCAAGAGTAAGGGGATAAGGTTTATACAAAAACAATGCAATTTGAGGTAATCATGGTCGTGAGGAATGGAAAACTTTATAGGAAAACCAACATGTATTCAATCATAGGTGTGATAAAGGAACAATTGAGTGCCCATTACTTGTTACATCCTCTATCACGGGCATGACCAAGGAGAATATTGTGATCCTCCTATCTATCATGCCCGTGATTGTATATTAAGAGGGTGATCACTCCCTTAATTATAAGCACAAGGAGATGAATAATTCTAATGAGGAGTTCATGTCCAACATCACGGCTGTGATAGGTGAAAATTATTCTTTCTTAAGACAATTATGCCCCTAGTCATGGGCATGATGGAAGTGGATAGAATGATTCTTTTTAAATTATTTCATACGAACCAATGCATGGAATGGGTCTTCACATTCTAGGGTATCTTAAAATGGTATATTCTGGGCCTTTTAACGATAAGAATATAAATATACCACAATGTTTAGACAAGGGACATCATAGATCACATCACATCATCAGATATTACAAGACAATCTAGACCTTAGTTAGAGAGTTTTGAACCATAACACTTCTATTCATCTTTGTACCCATTTTTGTTTTCCATTTTTCTATACAATCACTAGTGTTATAGAGTTAACTCGAATTCATCATCCATGCATTTATGAAACTTCTATAGTGAAATAAAAAAGGGGCTTTTACTCTTCTATCGATTCCATATTTTATTTCTTATTAATTATAAGTTTTGTTAATTTATATTACAGTTTTACCATGTATAGGTAATAATCTAAGACTTGCTACATCAACTTAGGATGAGTAAGTGCATGGTTTGTGGGTTCCCGATATTTGTTAATTCTAATGAATTGAACTTAATGAATCTAAGTACGGTGTAGTGCAAGACATTAACTTAGGACGGATTTCGATAGAATATATTGAGAGATAATTTTATTGAATAGATCTAATTATCCAAACAACTTACTCCTGATAATATAGATATTATTAGAAAAGTTGCTGCATCTTTAAGGGAATTGATAAATGATTATGATGTTAATGCAATCCTAGTTGGCTATTCATTTAAAAAAAATTCTAATAAATATAGTTAAGATTAGGATTAAGTATTTTTGAGAAGAAAGCTTACAAATTAGTAATTCTCTATAGATAATGAACATCAGGACAAAAGTGTATTTGTAGTACATGCTAGGTGGTGAAGTAAGTCTGCATGTTAAGTGTTGTATTGTTAATTGATTCTATATGTCATTGCGTTGGATAAAAGTTGTTGGTAGATTAGTTAAGTTAGCTAGTAAATGTGACATTTTAATCATTAATCACTTGATAATTATGGTTGTTAGATAATAGGAAAATTATTTAGTACTAGTGCTTGTATTCGTTCCAAGTGGAGACAACCTTATGCTCATCCATGCTATATAAAACAATAGGTACACTTACTTGTTGAACTGACTTAAGGATATAATATAGGTTTAAAAATTTTAAAACTTGGAACCTCTAATTTAGAGATGATCAAGTTTTTGACGCCATTGTCGAAGAATGACATCATAAGGAAATTTAAAATTTCTATGAATCCAACTTATTATTTTTATTATGTTGTTATTTTTATTGGTTTTTGTAGTTTATGACCTAGAGTAGCATAACTAAACTTGTTGACTTCAATCCCGAACCTGAGGGAACACTCAGGAGCAATTTGAAGAAAGTTTGTGGATATTTTGAGAAGCAAGCCTCTAATTGCATGGAAGTAAGTGCAAGTAAACTGTTGAGAATTAAAAAAAAGATATTAGACTTATCCAAAATGAATGAGCAAAACAAGAATATCGATCCACCAGTGGGGAACCAATTTTTGAATCCTAAAGGGAATATTCAAAGAGTTCCACTATTGAATTTGGACTCATCTCTTGATGGGAATCAGAATATAATACACTAAAGGAATGAGCTAGGAGTAAATGTACCAATGGCTCCAAGAACAATACTGGATTATTATAGACACAACTTGGTTGAGGAGGCTAGCACGAGCATCGTTCGGGCTTACGTTCAAGCAAACACTTTTGAGATAAAGTTGAGTGTTATTCAGATGATTCAACAATGTGTCCAATTTGACAAATTTAATGAGGAAGACCCTAACAATCACTTCCAGCAATTTCTAAAAATCTGTGATACACTCAAGATATGTGGTACGTCAAAGGATGCTATTGGTCTAAGATTATTCTTGTTCTCATTAAGGAATAATGCTAAACATGGCTAAACTCTATGCCGAGGAATTCCATTAATACTTAGCAAGAGATGGCAAAGCTCTTTATGGGAAAATAATTTTCACCATCAAGAATAGCTAAATAAAGAGCAAATATCTCCATATTTAGACAATTGGAAATGGAAACATTATATAAGGCATGGGAGAGATGGAAGGATCTACTTAAGAAATGTTCTCATCATGGGCATCTAGAATGGTATTAGGTTCAGACTTTTACAATGGGTTGAACTACATAAATAAGCAACTCATTGATACAGCTACTGGTGGGAGCTTAAATCATAAGTCACTGGAGCAATGCATTTAGTTATTTGAAGACATGGCTAATGATCACTACCAGTGGTCATTTCCAAAGGATAGGGAGAAAAGACTAGTAGGAAAGTACGAATTGGATGCTATTTCCTCCTTAACTCATAAGGTGGAAGTATTAGCAAGGAAGTTGGATAGCCTAACTATGGGTCAAAACATAGCTTTGGTAGTGGTAGATTTTGACTTCGTAAGTTCATCTGAATCAAATCAAGTAGAAATGGTTGACTACATGGAAAATCCTATCTTGCCTCACAATGATCCGTTAATACGTATAACCTAAGTTAGAGGAACCATCTAAACTTTCAGTAGAGTAGTAACAATGGATAGAGTTCAAACATGCAACCTCCTAGATTTTAAAGACAAGTTCCTCCCTCTTAAGCTAAACTAGGATCATTGGAAGAAATGTTGGTTCAATTTATTAAGTTTATGAAGCACGTCACCAGGCTACTAAAGCTGCTTTAAGAAATTAAGGGGCTTCGATCCATAACTTGGAAAACCAAGTTAGGTAGATTGTAAAAACCCTTTTAGAAAGGTCTACAGGATTTCTTCCGAGAAATATTAAGGAAAACCTAAAAGAATAAGTTAAAGCTCTGACTTTAAGGAGAGGAGAAGTTGAGACTTCTTAGTTAAGGAATGAAGCAAAAAGCCTTTAGGAGTGTCAAGCTTAAGGTGTTAAATAAGCATATGCCCTTTGATTCAATTAGTTTACTAGTGTTTGTTTTTATGACTTTAAGTTTTTTAATTTAAAATTACTTGCTATTGTTATTGTTATTCATTTGTTTTGTTTTGATTATATTTGTAGAAGCTTTAGGTTAAAAGAAAGGAAATATCAAGTGGAAGCCATGGCAATTCGAAAGGAAGAGAAAATTTTCACTAAGTATGAGGATGTAGATAGAGGATTGAAGGCTAGTACCCATCATGGCTATGATAGAAGGTATGTATTTAATTTTTCAAACATCACAACGATCACAGATCTAATCATCGTTGTGATAAATTAACAGGGCTGATTCACCTGTTGGCTACGATCGTGATAGATTCCTTGAGGGTGCTCACACCTTTGCTCATGGTCATGGCCACAAGGATGCCTTAAGATTTGTTGCATAGTGTTTGTCATGAGAATCATTGCCCGTGACAAATAAAAGGTGTAAGCCGTGATTATCCAAGATTTTGTCACCTAATGTTGATCATAAGTCATTTTACACCCAAGATCAAACTCAAAAGATGCATCATACCCCGTGTTATGGGTATGATCGTCTTCTTTACTCACTACTATGTAAGAAATTTCCCTCTCTCTATCCTCATCTCTTACACTTTTTGAAGCTCCACCTTGTAATATTCTCTACATGCCCATTTTGAAAGAAACTCCACCCTCATTTTCTTAACTTCGATTACTATTCCAACCATATCTAACACCTATACACCCATTTTCATCACTTCTATATGCTTCTAAGGTATGATCTCCCCCCTTTTCCTTAATTTTTCAACATTTAGCTAGATTTGGTTCATGTAATTTTAAGGTTTGTATATGTGTGTTCATTATGATTACTAAGTTAAACCTTGATTTCCATTAATAAATTAAGGATTTCTATAAATTAAGTCTAATTTGATGATTTAGTTTTTCATTAATAGTTAATTGTTATGTAGGCTTATGCTGTTAGTTAGTTTTGTAAATGTTGTAGTTTTGTATGTCAATTGGCAATGGGATTATGTTTATGTGTTGTTGTGGAATTAGACTATTGTATAGTCAGTCGATAAAAGGGGAGAGAATAATACTTAGTTATATTTTTTTATTGCAAGTTGAGTTTACAAGGGACTCACTTGTATGACTCATTCTTGAGAATAAGAGAGAGTTGATCATGTTTAGTTTATAAAGGCTCTATGGTTAGAATTGGAGGTAGATGGAATGGCTATGTTTTGGTCTTAATTGCCATCAAAATGTACATGATCTTTGTTTTTCTAAAACTAATGCTTATGTTTATAGATGGCACCTAAGAATTATCTACAACTTCTCAGAACAAGAGGCCTAAAAGACCAAATAGACATTTGTTTGACATTCAAGGCATGATACGGTACATTTCTGTATGGGAAGTATAAGTACAAGCTTCTTATTGCAATTAGAGTCGATGGTGCAAACCATATTGTCCCTCTTGGATTTGCTTTGGTTGATGAGGAGTGTAAGGATAGATGGGGATGGTTTTGGAAGTGTCTACTCATGTACATGATAAAAGACTAGACAAACATTTGTTTGATATTTGACTGTCACTCTAGAATATGGTCTGCAATTGAAGGACAGAATGCTGTATGGCTAAATGGGTGGCTATAATGACCCTAGGAGAGGCCTAGTAGTATTGCCTAAAATTTTCATATCATGTATGCACCCATGATAAGAAAATCGCCTTGCAAGTTAGAGATTGCAAGACTCTAAATAGTTATGTGCTAAAGTCTTCAATCTTAGTTTATTGACTCATTATATAATATAAATAATTATGGATATCTGTTTTTCCATAATTCCTTAAAACCGCAAAGAATCGGTATCCCCTACCAAAAAAGTGAAATAAGATAGACAATTCCAAAAATTCTAAACTTACTAAAGTACTAAACTTAATCGAGACATTAGTCTTTCTTCAGAGCATTCCGAATTAACTATACAAGCTTTTCATCATACTGATTCAATGGTAGCACTCTACATTCGATTCCTATTCCAGTCCCAACTATTGATCAACCTACATGGAAAAGAACTATTGGAGTGTAAGCTTATGCTTGGTGAGATAATTACCTTCATCAATACTGTATGACAGAAATTTATTAAATGCACAATCATATGAATGCATGAACAATCAGTAGTGACCTAGGAACTGCATATGACTTAGAATTACTCCTCCTGTAGTCAAGGTTTAAAGATAATTAATCGACCTAAACCAAAATCTGAGTTCTAGACCTTGGGTTTTAATTCATTAGTACTATTATGCTTAAGTCAAAACAAAACTATGTATATATATATATATATATACATATATGTACTTTCATTATTGAATAGTGAATCATATTTTCAAAATCCCAAGTCTAGCGGTGTGATGGCCTCAGCAATCCACAAACATACGCCCTAAGCAGAAGCTACAAGACTCGGCCCCTCGCCAATGGTTGGCGGCTCCTGGCGCCTAGTAAGCCCATCAGCTTAAGGCAGAGACTCAATTAAAATGATGACATAGTTAGTGCCTAATCCCGCAAAAGGCATGTCCTCCTATGAGTCCCTTCTCATCTTCTATGTGAAGCGGCAGTTGGTGTTATCCGTATGTAATATGGGGAATGCATGATTCATTTTAATTTCTTAATCATATAAGTGATTAACTTGATTTTCAAGGTAATTAGACAATTTCATTCCATACAATCTGCACGTATAAATTATCATAAACAATTCCCATTATTATATAATTAGCAAGTCATTGCATTCATCTACAAATTCATACACATGCATTTCCCATATCTCACAAGCTTCCAAATTAATATATATAAGTTTAGGTGCATCTATTCTACAAGCAAAATCAAGTAAAGAGTCATCGGGAATTTGCTCACTTAGCCATGCGAATCAATCAAAATAATTTAAGGTAAGTCGTCTTCCAAAAGTCGGGTCCCCTAGACATCACAAATACGATACTATAAGGATTTGAAATAAAACCTAGAAAACTAAGCTAAAACCCTTTAAGTTATACTTTTGACTTGGTTTCATAATTTTTTTTCTCCTAGTTTTACTTAAACGTTCAATCGTATATAACTTTCTCATTTTAAATCCAAATTTTATGATCTTATAGTCAATCTTCATCATTTTCAAGTGTACTTTAACATGGTGAGGTTATATTTTCATGATGAGGCACGAAAAACTACCCATGGGCTAGAACAGTAGCGATCCTCATGTTTTGATTACTTTCGGGCCTTATTTGGTAAATGGGCTTTTTAATAACTTGAGAAATCCTTTGGGCTTAGTCTTAAGATTTTATCGTAACCTAAAAATACTCCTTGAGATCAGATTTACAACTTTGATTTATACTCCTAAGGCTAACAACCACTTTATGGGCTCTATAGTGGGCTTAAGTTGTCAAATGGGCTTGTTTTTTGTTCAAACTAAAGTTAGTGACTTTAGTAAGCTTATGGAGCCTTAGGTGGATTTCTTGTAGGCTTCAAAACAACCTTTCTTAATACTTTAAAGTGCTAGTCAAAATTTTAGTGAAGGCCTAACTTAGAGTTCTAGGCTTGTTTTGAGAGTTTTAGGCTTGTTTTGAGAGTTTTAGGCTTGGTTTTAGAGTTTTAGGCTCAGTTTTAGGTTTTAAGTTTTATGCTTTGCATACTAATTATACTTGCTTTGGTTGATATTTTTACTTTGTTTACTTGGTTTTATCATATTTTTAAGTGTATTTTACCTATGTTCCAAATTTGGTCATGATGATTCCAAGGGGTTCTCGCTTGGTTTTTCAACTTGTTTCATCATTTCCTTAAGTTTAGGTGTTAGATCATGCACTTAAACTACTTATATCCAAATCTTAACTTAACTTTTCTTCCGTAAGATAATTCTTTAACTCACGCTTCACACAAAGAAATTAAAGATCTTACACTTATTACAACTTCCATATCATAGCTCATGTCATACAAAGTTGTTTTCTTTATAAAACTTCATGTGATGAATTTTTCCTTAACTTAAGTCTAGATTTAAGCATGTTTAACTTAATAGAAATAAAATCAACATCTTGAATCCTCACATCCAGCATGCTCATCTTCCATTCAAGTTCTTATTTTAAGATTTTCTCAACTCAAAATCTTCCATTCAAAGTGTTAAACAAGTATCTTTACAAAACACCAACTTTACATGCTCATGTTTCAACTTCATGTAAGGGTTTCATGAATTTGTTTCCTAGAATGGTATTTGGTGTTATAACAACTTAAAATAATACTCATATCTTCAAGAAATCAAGGTCTCCTAACATAAACACTAATCCACTAATCATAGGAAACACTTACTCGTCCCTAAAGCGAAATATGGTAGTTGTGCACAAAGGTTCCACTTAAGCTCTTAACTTTGCTTTCCCGTTTTGCAACCTTTTAGAAACCCAAGTTGTTTGATCCTTTGGAGTGGGGTTTGTGGAAGGTTTCAATGGTTCTAAAAGAGCTTAGATGTTGGAAGAAAATGACACAAGAAAAAGAAATGGGAGTGCCGTGAGTGGGACTTAGAAGTAGCGACCAAATGGAGGATTTTTGTCGGGTTGAATTTCTTCTTTTGATTTGTGCTTAAAGTGAGAAAAAGTAAGTGAAAATGAGAGTGAAAGAGGGAAAGAGTGGTAGATTTTTGAATGGGAGAAAAAGTATGTGCAAGAAGCTTTAATTGATTGTCTTGTAGCTTACACAAAAGTCAATAATTGCAACTATTGATGATGTAAGCATTAAGGAGTGAATAGTGGTGTGTAAGAGAAAGTCATTGATGGTTGAAAGACAAAATTATGGCCCCCCTCTTCTCCTTGTTCAAATCTACCATTTAATGTCCTTTGGGGTCATGGAATTGTCTTATTTTGATAAGTTATTAATTGATAAATGATTCCAACTTTCAATTGATAAGTCATCTAAAGTGATTGGTTAGTTTACTTATTTATATATTATCCTTGGACATGAAGATAAGGGCATGGTCTTATAGGAAATTGTTTTAGGATTTTTATCTTACATTGTTTTGTAATTTATGATTTGATTTTTATAAAATTGTGAAATTTTCTAAAGTTGAATGAAATTATTCAAATTAAATTATCGATTAATTACTTAGGGTTAAAATTCCTTAATTGTTTTAGGGTTTAAGGTTTTAAGTGACTTTAGAGCTCGTAGTTCTTTATGCTCAGGTTTTATCGATAATTGGTTTTTGAATTGGAAAATTTTAATTTGTTTCTAAATGTAAACTTAAGTTCTCAATTTTGTTAATCCTTGGGAACGTTCGAACAGTACTTTTAATTGAATCATGAGCCCACTAAAAGTAAGGTTCATATTTATCAATTAATAAGTTATTTAAGATGATTAGTTGATTTACTTATTCATGTGTACAACTCTTATGCATGAAGATAAGGAGATTGTCTTATATGAAATTCTTTTGGAGTTTATCTCTTAAATTGATTTATAAGTTATGATTTGATTCTTATAAAATTATGTAAATTTCTAGAGTTGAACAAAATTGTTCAAATTAAATTCTTAATTAGCCGCTTAGGATTACAAGTCCTTAATTGTTTTAGGGTTTTGGGTTTAGAGTCTATGGTTCTCATATTTGAGTTTTATCGATAATAGGGTTTCAAATTGGAAAATTAAATTTGTTTTTAAATGTAAACTTGAATCCTTAGCTTAGTTTATCCTTGGGAATATTTGGGAAGTGTTCTTAGTTGAATCACAAGTCCGCTAAAAAGTAGGGTTTACAACTTATCCATATATATAACATGGTTTTAAAGTGAAAATAAAGGAATTGTCTTATATGAAATTCTTTTAGAGTTTAGTTCTTAAATTAATTTGTAGGTTATGATTTGCCTCTTAAGAAATTTTAGAGTTTTCTAGAGTTAAATAATATTTATTGAAATTATATTTTTAATTATTTATTTAGAGTTATAAGTTCCTAATTATCCCAAGGTTTAAGGTTCGAGTGAGTTTATGTATGTTTTGGAGTTCGAGTGAGATTATGTATGTTTTAGGGTTTTTCATCAACTCGGCAATAACTTACTTACATTTAGGAGCTTAAGGTTCAATTGGCTTAATTATTTGGGAATATCGCTTTATTATGCAACATATATATATATATATATATCATATGATAGATTAAGAAAAGAGAAGGAAATTGCTTAGTAATATATTTATATATATACATATTGTGGGGCTACTAATGTATACAAGTAAAATAATTTTGTAAATTTATTAATTTATTCCTTTAACTAGCTTAGTTTTGTTGTTTATTATTACTTGAAATAATCCTTGATTCGTTTGTTATCAATTTTATATGATTTCACAAAATTATTGATAATTTTATTAATTTATGGCTCTTCAAGCATTAAGATAATTTTATAGAGTTTTTAAAAATTTTTATGATTTAATATTTACGGTTTCTGTTAAGTTTAGGTTTATAATTTTTTTTTTTGTATACATATGTAGGGATTGTAGTTTTCTTGCATGATAAAGGTTTCCAAATTGTATCATTGGGTCTTTAAAGTTCATTTTAAGTTCTGATTTTAAAATTTTAGTCGGTTTTCATTTTATATGATCTTATTGACTAAAGGAAATATTACGATACTCGAGTCTGATACTATGTTTAGAAGGTTAAATTTACAGAGTCTACAGTAGCAATGGTGATGGTGTATCCAACATGTCACCAGTAATTTCAATACTTAGGCTAATAATAAGGATTGTAAAGAATTAATAAAAAAGGCTGCGTACCAGTTGCAACCTCAAAAAATCTAAGTATACTATGATGAGGCTAAGATGATGAGTCCTCATACAAGGACATATTTTAGAGAGTTGCATCCTAAGATGTGGATGCTATCATATGATGATAGAGCTTGTTTTGGCATTGGGTCCACAAATATTGTAAAAAGCTATAATAATCTACTAAAGGACACTAAGAACCAACTAGTTGCTGCGTTGGTGAAGAAAACCTTTTGCAACTGCAATGAGTACTTTAATCAACATTAGATTGAGATAGCTAATAAGATGGGCATATGCAAGATGTTGACTAAATTTGCTAATAGGAAGTTTAATAGATGACGTAAAGTAGTAATTAGACATTGAGTTATCATCTTCGATTATAATGACCAGATCTTTGGCTTCTTTATTGACTCATAGGCCTAATATTTTAGCAAATGAAATATTAATAGAATAAATAAATATTACTACATGTACTAATAGCTTCCTCAAGATAGATGACGTAGAGCATATAGAATATTGTAAGTTACAAGGGAATTATTTTGTTATAGCAAAATAGTACATCAAAGTCTCTAATATATGTAGGGATCCATACAAAAAAAAAAAAATTAGAAAATACAAAATTATTTTTCCCCAATTCTTGAAGTTGCATTCAACTTACTCTAAATCCTGCATTCAAGTATCATTTTTAACTTTGATTTATGCTCCACTCTAAGTGGTATCAAAGCCTACATGAATGAGAAATAACAAAGCTTAAAGAAAGCATTCAAGTTAGGTTAAAAGAAGAATGGAAAATAAATGAAGCCATACTAAAAGCTCTTTTGAAGAAACAAAATGAGAAGCATGAAGCCCTAACAAAAATAGCAAATAAAGTCTTGAAGAAGACCAATACTACGATAGACCAATATTCTTAGGCCACACTTAAATTGAAATCACAAGTAAGTGGTAGACATTCTTTTAGTACTACTATTTTGAGTGTGCATAAGATAATAGAAAATGATAATCAAACATTACTTCATGAACATGATACACTCCCACCAGTACGGTCTTTAATGCCAACAAAGGCTACAAAAATTTGAAATTTTTGGTGTTTAGAGGAATGACTTGAGAGCTTGAGTTTATTAGGTTAAACATTATTTTGAATTAGATTAAACCAAAAAGCATCTTAAGGTATGCCTAGCTATGATGCATCTTAAAGGATAGGGTCTTGAATGTTATCAAAAGTTTTTAACGAATAGAGTCGTTTCCACTATTGTAACATAGAAGGAGCTACTAGAAGGGCTAATAAGTGATTTAGCATAGAAGTTTTTTGTAACTTGATGTCTAACCTTAAGAAGTTACAACAAGAAGACCACTACAAGATTACATTGATCAAGTTCAACTACCTCAATACCATAGTGCAAGTACTAGAAAATCATCAAATCAATTTATTCCTTACTAAACTTAAGCTTAAACTACAACACCCAATTTATATGTTTTAACCCTAAACATTATACCAAGCTTATATACTAGCTAAACTCGAAGAGGCCAATTTCAATGCCTTCTAATGCAGTCTTAGTTTTAAACCACCTAAACACATACACATCTTAGTATCTCTTAGCATCCCTTTACCCATACACATACATGACCTTCCCCTATGACCTTTCTAAATACTGAAGTCCAACAAATGCTTAACCCCCAGTAAACATGAGCAACCACTTCTTCACAACCATTAAAAGCCTATAAATGTTTACCCCTTAAAGAAATTGAAGGAATAAGAAAAAAAAAAAAGGAAGAAGGAGCAATGCTTTTAGTGTGATGATGAACCATTTGGGCTAAGAAACTAGTACAAACAAAAATTCCTTAATTTGTTGGTGGTTAGGGAAGATGAAGTAGAAGGGTGTGTAGAAGTTGAAGAAGTGGCAGAACAAGAGTTTGAAAAACAGTTGTCACAATTGACCTTGTAAGTTATGAATGATACATCAACAATGTTACATGATTTCATGACATTGGTTGGGTATTACAAGAAGGGACATTTAAACATATCAATAGACGCCAAGGGATCTTTGAATTTTATAGATATAAGGGTAGCTAAGGGCATAAGGTGCAATGTTGAGTAAATATAACCCATTCATGTAGAGTTAACTAATGGATCATACCTAACTATCAATGGTAAAATTTCAAAAGTTTCAGTGAGCTATTTTGGGGATTGAACTATTTGGTTGATGTTTATCTGCCACTTTCAACTGGTTATGACTTAATACGTAAGGTACATTAGTTGGTTGAGCTAGGGGAAGTTGAGCAAAATTTTCATTGTTTGAGTATGAAGTTTGTTTAGGAGGGTAAAGTACATACCTTGCAAGGAGAAACTAGGCAATACATTAATGGTAAGCACTTGACAAAACTTTTGCTAAATTCTTCTAATTTGTTGTGTATGCAATTTTAATGCCTCAGATCCTAAAATGCTACAGTTTGTTACATGTCCTTAGCCTTTATTGATACGTTAGGTGTAAACCTTTGAAAAAAATGACCAAACATTTACAATTTGACCTCCAATGATATTACAAAATTTTAGTTCTCCAAATAATTGTAGTATTCTCTTGCAATATTCCAGTAAAATCTAAGGCTTGAGTAAAACTTCATATCTATAAAAATAAAATTTACAATTTCTAAATGTATTAATACATATCATACTAGAACTCTAACTATTCTATTTCAGCTACATAATATGACAAGAGAAATCTCAGGTGACTTCAAACAACCCAAGATACAACAAATAAAGTAAATACTAAAAGTTTGATAATTTATTCAATCAAAACCCCAATCCTACTCAACTATACGAGGCCATTGCCAACATGTTATTAACATTCACAAAATCTATTGCATCATCTTAAAATTCAAGTCACTATACTAGCTTTGCCCTAACTTATACCTATACCTAAAAATTAAAGAAGGGATAAATTAAAGCCTAGTATGGAACACTTCAAAAACATAAGGGTAAACATGCAATTCCAATTATTCACATATACAAGTACAAAATACAATAATGTAACAACCATTCTTTTATTTATCTTTATTTAAGCCCTTTAAGCAGCATAGGGGTACTCATGATCCCAACACACATATATATAATACCATATAGTATTGGTGTGGGTCCTCCCCATCACCCTAATAACCAAGTAACCATGTATCATCCTAAGTCTATCCAGATAATTTCCAAGAGTAACTCTAATCAAGATAATGTTGCGCAAGGATCATTAGGGTACTACCCCATGGGTTAGTCCTCCTAATCACTTAAGCCCAACTAAGCATACGCAACACAAAACAATTAAAGTCAAATAATTTAATAAATTCGATTGATTTTCCTAACTAGTATCCATACAACACAAGTTAGTATTCCATACCTGGTTTCACCAACTTGCTAAAAACTAAAACAGTAACCTCTCTAGAGCCTATCAAAACATAAACACCAAAACTCAATTCATGGCCTAAATTTATACTAAAACAACACATCTTCTCTCCGTCGCTAACTTATCTAATGTCACCATTTAACACAAGGTCATAACCCACATACACTTGTAACTCATGCGACTTGACGTACCTAGAATTACTAAGAGAATGAAAAGGTTTGTAAAATGTTTTGGGGGAAGAGTCATGTTTTAGGAAAACTTTGAAAAGGGTTAGAAATAGAAAAACATACTCAAAACACTTAATAAAACCAAAGGAAATATCACTGTAAGGAACAGTGGTCAAGGCATTTAGATGCTAGTTCGTCTAGTATCTAGACACTATGCTCGAAAGAGCATGTCAAGCCCTCTGTGTCTAGACATTAAGGGGGATGGTGACCAGCCGCCTACTACAATTTGCATAAGAATTCTATATATTGTAGTGACACGATCATCCCCTAAAACATACCCAATTCTTCATCAAAGTCAAGAACCACCCTTATTGACTCAACATGTCAAAGCCCACTCAACTCTATACTACTCAAAACGTAAATCAAAACATCCTTTCATGGTCAAATCCTCAACTCAACTTTATCATTCAAACACAGTACATTAAACATGTATAAGATATATAATCGTAATCCTACCTATTTAGATCAGTTGCTAGAGCATCCACCACTAAACATACATCGTAAGACACTCCTAAGGCTACAATAAGGTTGTTTTACTTGCTGCATTATGCAAAAAAACGAAAATCATTAATCATTCAATAAGATACTCTAAAGAAAACCATCGTGAATGATCTCACCTTGAAATTACTACTAAGAATCTACTACAAAACTCCCATTAAACATTAAAAATTCATTTTTCCTTAGCTATCTTAGCAAGAAAACGAATTTTAATTGGATTTCCATTGATACCTTTTAATAACATGGTAGTAGAAATGCTTACCTTGATTCTCCTTAACCTAATCTCTCCAAACAATAAGGTTTCTCTTCCTTGCCTTAAGATCCTGCACAAACCCTAGGAAGTGTAGCCTGTAAGTGTTGAAAATGTAAGGAAAGGAGAAAGGGTCTCTAGAACCTTAAGTGACCCTTTATATACTTAAGGTTCACCAACATTTCTTCTTTCAAAAATGCCCTCATCAAATATTTTCAATACTAACCAAACCCTTAGCTTATAATACTAATATGAATCCTTTTCTTTTATTTTCCTATTTTATTTTTTGGGTTTTACTTTCCTCCCGCCTTCCTCCCCCTTACAAAAACTTTGGTCCTCAAAAGTTTGCTTAAATCCTTGAAATGGGAAACTCTTAATACTTCCTTCTTATTTCTTCTTACATCTCCCATGTACCTTCCCTTTCGATCAATTGCTTCATTAAGCTCAACATACTTACTCACTTTACGTTTCTCCATAAGGTCTCTCATTTAATTGTAACCTCTATAGTCTCCTATATCAAGAGTTCTATCTTTTTTATTCACTTGATCCACTTTGATATGAGAAAATTCCAACTTAGTTCATTTTTTCCTAATCTCACCAAGATCTAACTAATACTCCTACAGTGACATTTATAGATTTATGTTCATACAATTTTTATCTGCAAAACTTTCTTATTCTCCTCATCTCTCTTGTTTTATAATCCTTCAATTCAAATTTATATCTCTATATGTCCTTCTCTATAAAAACTTAGATTTCCAATTATGATTATTAGATTTTTCTACTTTTATAGCTGCTCCGCATTTTTCTAGGCAGTGGAATTTTTTTCTTCCATCATTTGATTTTAGAATCATCCCAACTTGCTAACAACTAGGTTTTCTTAACCTACCACAAGGTTCCTAGCCTATGACTTGGACACACTTTCTTTCATCGTACCTTACATATTTTAACCTTTGCATACTAGATCATTCCTACCTTTGTAATCTACCCTTTACACACTTAAGCACTTATCCCATTATAAGATTAAATTCCTAAGTATTCATTAGTTCCTTAAATTAAATATTTTCGAATTTTTTAGAAACTTCCTATGTTAATAGCAGATTTCTTCCAAAATCCGTTATAAAAAACCTTATCACATTCATTCAATTGTCCACTTCAACTTTAGTATTTAAGCTAAGATTACTATCGTAATACCACAAGATTATAACTAAATCACCTAAAATAATACAATTATCTCCAAGCACCCTTTATCTATACAACTTTCCTTCTTTCTCTTCGTTTTATCTATTTGCAATCCTCCAATTGAAGTTCAACTCTCTAAGTTTTCTTCACTATATTGTCTTTAGGTCTCCAATTGCAGTCCATAAATTTTTTGCAAATGACTTCCAAAAATTTTCCTCATAAGTAAATACCTAAACATAAACTTTTCCATATATACACACTTAAGTGAAAACTCCGATCACTAAACTACAACACTTCTAAGATAATTACCCTTTAGTTCCTCTAATCCATATGACTTTACCCCTTCTGATGTAAACCGTGACCAAGAATAAATAAGGTCAGTCATTGGATGGGTTTAAGCATGTAGAAAGCTCGAAAGAGGGTTAATGGGGAAAATGCGAAAGGGAAAAATAAAGAATGAAACAGTAAGCAAAACCCATGAACACCTTTAAAAGATGTGATGCACTCATGGAACTTCCGAGAACTCATAGCACAATTCACTTACTTAAGGGAAAGAATAAGAGTGTTGCTGAGACTAAACAATTAGTGTTTACGCAAGGAAGAAAAGTACTCCAAAGTGTATTAAGAATTATCTAATGTCCATTTACAACTACAAGTACAAGGGTATTTATACCCAAAAGTTAGGGCAACTTGCCTAAAAAGGAAAAGATAAAAAGCGCATTTCTTAAGGAAGTAAAGATCAGGATACAAAAGGGTAAAAATGATTATAGAAGAAAAAACAATCATTGGTGCAATGGATTCTACACATAATACAATACGCGTAGCAATGCTACATTGGCAAGGTTGTTAGAAGATGCGGACAAAAAGTACGGACAGTTGGCTTATCTGAACAAGGATGGCCTTATTAGTTTGGTATCTCTCTTTCTCGGCTTCTCGAGAAGGAAGATGCTAAGTAATTGGTCAGCTCAAGCGTAAGAGAATAATCTTCTATTCTGTATACTATAGAAAGATGGGCAGTTACATGGCTCATCATGAAGGGTGACTTAGCAGGGGTTGGCCGGAATAAAAAGATTTGTTAAGCTAGTCCCTCTAGTCCTCAGGCTTAACTGCAGGTCAGAGTTCCAGTAGCGTAATTCTCATCATTCCCTCGAGGTTGTTTTGGATTTAGGATCAAATCTGAATGGTGTTCGCTCAGTTCTCCATTAAGGTGATATGGACTAAGGTTGGCAATGTTAAAGGCATTAGAAACCCCATAGTCTTCGAGCAATTCTAATTTGTAGGCATTATCATTGATCTTTGGGAGGATTCTAAACAATCCTTCCGCTCTTGTAGATAATTTGTTCCTCCTCTTGTTCAAGAACCATTCTTTGATAATATGCAACCACACTAAGTCTCCTAGCTGAAATTATTTGGTTGTCCTACCTTTTGTCTTTTCTCTCATTCTTCTAGCAGCTTGGTCGATGTGCCAAGTGACCTTGTCATAGATGTGTTGAAGGGATTGTGCTCAGGCTGACGCATCAGGGTCCTTTTGTACAACTACTGGTATAGAGGTGTAGTCAAGAGACAACTCAAGATTGAACCCATAAAATATCTCAAAGGGAGTCTGCTTAGCGGTGTCTTGTATTATTCAATTATAAGCAAACTCAACCATTGATAAGCAGACATCCTAATCAACTAAGTTCTTGACTATTGCAACTTAGATCAATGACCCCAAAGTATGATTAACTACCTCTATTTGACCGCCATTTTTGGGGTGACATGAGGTACCTAAGAGTAATTTGGTTCCCAACCAATAC
Organism: Lumnitzera racemosa; assembly: GCA_024138005.1. Lineage (NCBI taxonomy): Eukaryota > Viridiplantae > Streptophyta > Magnoliopsida > Myrtales > Combretaceae > Lumnitzera > Lumnitzera racemosa. The sequence continues at coordinate 78,028,326 of JAMXBC010000008.1, forward strand.
CATAGGCTTCTGTAGAAATAGCTTAAGAACTTTAAGTCTCTATCAGAGGCTACACTTCTTGGCACGCTATATATCTATATAATCTCTTGTAAGAAAACAAAAGTAATAGCTGAAGCGTCGTTAGTTTTAGTACAGGGCACAAAGTATACTACCTTGCTAAAACTATCTACAATGACCATTGCGGAATCTTTGCCTCAGGTAACAAGCTCAATTCAGTCCTTGACCTCATTGGAATAGGTAAGGGCATTGCTCTCCCTTGCTTGGTTCAGCTCGATACTTAGCCATCTTTCATATGACATAGCTTTTGACTACTCAATGCACATCTCTTTTCATTCTCAGCCAAAAGAATCAACCATTCAACAGTTTACAAGTCTTCCTTTCTGCACAATATCCGCAGAGCCCTCCATTATGAGCTTCTTTGATCAGTAGCTCTCTTAGTGAATAATCCAGCAAACATAATTTTCTACCTCAAAACAAGTATCCATCCTTCACATGATACTTGTCCATTGTCTTCCCATCAACGCATTGTGAAATTATGGGTTCGAAGTGTTGATCATCATATTACTGTTCTCTGATATTTGTAAATCCAAACAATCTAGTCTGCTGCTCTGATGAAAGCACATATCTCCTTGAAAGAGCATCTGCAACTACATTGCTCTTTCCTTACTTATACATTATCACAAAATTAAACCCTTCAAAGAATTCAACCCATCTTGCCTGTCACTTCGACAACTTAGTTTAACTTTGGAGGTGCCTCAGCGATTCATGGTAAGTATATATGACAAATTCTCTCAGCAATAAATAGTGCTACCATACTTATAGTGTTTAGATTAGTGCCAAAAGTTCTTTGTCATATATAGAGTAATTCAACTAGAGTCCTTAAAGCTTCTCACTGTAGAAGGAAATTAGTCGACCTTCCTGCATTAGGATAATGGCTATTCTAATGCTTGATGTATCGCATTCCAATTCAAAAATTTTGTCAAAATCAGGTAATACTAACACTAGGGCAACGGTTAATCTTTCTTTTACCTCCACAAAGCTCATCTCCTCCTTTTCTCACTATCGGAAGTTGGTGTTTTTCTTTGTTAGTTCGGTAAGTGGCACAACAAGGGTACTAAAATTCCTGATGAATCTTCTGTAAAACAAAGCCAGTCTGTAGAAACTTCTCACATCGGCACAAGTAATAGGAGTTGGCTACTCGAAAATTTCTCGGATCTTTTCATTATCGACTCGCAAGCCTCTTCCACTAATTACATAACCTAAGAATACCAATTCCTCTTAGCAAAAGCAATATTTCTTTAGATTTCCAAATAGTCTCTCGACATGGGAAGCACATATAGGTGATACGTCGCAAATAATCTAGTCAGAGTAATTCAATATAGTGATCGATAGTAGTATTTATTGAGCAACATTGAATGCTCCTTTCTCATTGTACCAGTACAACTTGTATAACCCCGGATGTGTAACAGTCAGCAACTTCAGTTTTGAAACAAGATCGACTGATACCACAATGGTACAGCTTCCACTATCTATGATGAGGGCCCCCACCTGATAATTCACCTTACAGGTAATATGGAACAAATTCTCTCTCTACTCCACCTCTCGCAAGGGTTCTACACTCATAGTGTGTTAGATAACCATGAGTAATTTGACCAAGTCTTTAACAAACATATCTTCCTTAATTAGCTCTTTCTTGGCAAGAACCTCTTCCTCCTTAGGTTCTTTATTAATACTTTCTACTTCTAGCTTCAAGATGTCTACCTTGATGACCATTGTCTTACGGTTTGGGCATTGAGCAACCATATGTTTAAACCTTTAATACTTAAAGTACTTAATCTGGCTAGTCTTCCTAATAAACCTTTACCCCTTCTCATAAATTTAGGTCAGCACTTCATTATCCGGTCGGCCTTTCTGCTTAGCTTTGAACTTGACTAAGCTCGATGACTTGCCTGTCTAGGTTGGATAGTCAGTATTCTTACCAGTACTCTGCTCCTTCTTTACCTCTCTACTCACTGGGCAATCCTAATAGTTTTATCCATTGTGTCAAGTCATTAAAGCTCCACAACATCTCAAATGTCTCTTCTCAATTCAGTAACAAACCTTGAGATTATTCGAGCTGGTGCTTCCTCCACTTTGTAGTGGATCATAAGCATCTGAAACTGTTAAACATACTCGTCAATAGTTCAGCCTCCTTATCTCAACTCTTAAAGCCAAGTGAAAGTGTCTTGGAGATAAGTTTCTGACACGAACCTGTTTCTAAGCACTCTCTTCATCTTAGGCTAAGTGTTAATCTCTTGGTATCCCTCTCTTCTTCTCATGGCCTGAAATTCTTCCACCACATGGCGGCATATTCGAAGAGCTTAACAGCATCAGTTTTCTCCTTCTCATAATCCTCATATTGATAGTAATCAAACACACGCTCCACTTTCTCTTTCCAATCCAGATACTCATCATCACTCCTATAACCATTGAAACTCGGAATCCGAAGCTTCACATGGTCAAATACTCTAGGGATTCGTACACGCTCTTCTTCAAAATACTCTTCTTCCTCTTCATCAACCTCTCTTAATTCTATCCTTTGCCTCACTCGTCTACTAACTCCTCCACCTCATACAGGTCGAGTTAAGTTCTCATCTTTAACAGGTTGAGTAGCTTGTGGGGTATTTTGTGCGGCCTTAGTGGGTCGGCAAAACAATGCATGAACAACTCAAGTCAAATCTACTAGGAAGTTAGCTACCTCATCTAGCCTCTCATCAATACTTCTGAAAGTTCCTTGAGACTGTCACCCATCGTGAAAAACTCCACTGTCATCACCGGTACCAACATTCATATTTGAGTTTGTCATTTTTCTTCACAAATTCAAAACTCAAACAAATACTTTAGGAAGTTAACAGATAACAACAAAGTAGTCAAATGAACATAGAAACTTGCTCTATTTCACACACGCAAAATAAAACTTCAAGACAAACTAACTACAGTTCATACAAAACCTTCTCTTTGATACCAAGATATTGTCATCCATGACCAAGAACAAACAAGGCTGGTCGCTAGATAGGTCCAAGCTTATAGAAAGCTCAAAAGAAGATTAATGGGGAAAATGAGAAAGGGCAAAATGAAGAATGAAATAGTTGCAAAACCCATGAACAACTCCAGAAGATATGATGTACCCATGGAACTTCCGAGAACTCACGGTACAATTCGATATGACGTATAAATTGGTTAGATGAGGTTACTCACCACCTAACCTTACTTAAGGGAAAGAATAAGAGTATTGCCAAGATTAAATAATCAATGTTTACGTAAGGAAGAAAAGCACTCCAAAGTATACTAAGAATTATCTAATGTCCCTTTATAGCTATAAGTATAAGGGTATTCATACCTAAAAGTTAGGGCAACTTGCCTAAAAAGGAAAAGAAAAAAAAGAGCATTTCTTAAGGAAGTAAAGATCAAGATACAAAAGGGTAAAAATGAATATAGAAAAAAAAAAATCATTGGTGCAACGGATTTTACACATAATATAATACACGTAGCGATGCTACATTAGCAAGGTTGTTAGAAGATGTGGACAAAAAGTATGGACAACTGGCTTATTCAAGTAGGGATGGCTTTGTCAATCCATAGCCTCTCTTCCTCAGCTTCTTGGCAAGGAAGATGTCAAGTAATTAGTCTGCTCAGGCGTAAGAGAGTAATCTTCTATTCGGTACACTACAAAAAGATGGGCAGTCATACAGCTTAGCATGAAGGGTGACTCAGCAGAGGTCGGCTGGAACAGAAGGATTCATCAAGCTAGTCCCTCTAGTCCTTAAGCTCGACTGTGGGTCATAGGTTCGATATATTGATTCCCATTACCTTCTCCTTACTACATTAAGTATACCCAAATCCAACTACAATACTCTTATTTATTCCACTTCACATTTACTTATAGTCGATTACAACACTATATTGCTACTTTAGCCTCTAAAAGTCACTACCCTTCACATCTTATTTACTTATCCTAATCTCACTATTATTAAAGTGCAATTATTGTTGTCCTTATATACTTAATTTTATAATGGTATTAATTGTTTTAATTTGTTTCTTAGACTTAGGGATTATGTTATCACTATGGTGTCTATTAATTTAGTGCTTATTGAAAGCTTATGTACTTTTTATATGGTTTTAATTGAATTCAATAAATTTTATTAGGTTTAACATTATCACATTATATTTCAACAATTTTACTATTCCTTGTTGTTGTCGTTAATATATTTAATTCTTGAAGGGGTTAAGGGTAGGGGGTATGGTTTTATACCTATACCTATTGTTTGTTAAATAATCTTTCTTACTTTCATTGTCTTTAATTAGCATTGGGTAGATCATTTCCTTTACGACTCAACATAAGTAAATACATGAATGGGGTTGATAATATTAACATGATGCTAAACTAACTCAACAAAACCATACTCACGTCTGGACTTGACACTAACTGACCGATTAAGTAAACTTGTGCTGACTTAACAAAACTGACATGACATGCCATGGCATAAGAAGAAAGACAAACTCATCAGCTGCAATACAAGTGTACATACACTAAGTTTCCATAAGTCCTTTATTCAACCTTTTAAATTAGTTTTACATTCTCTATTCTAGTTGTCAGTTTTATGGTCTTCTCTAATTTAGAATTAATCGTGTTTGTATAATATGATTTCATGTTGTAATTAATTTCAATGTGTAACTGTTCACTTCGCATGGTTTAGTGAAGCGGTATGGTATTTGGGTCTTTTATGTATCCATCAAAGTTTTGCTATTTATTATTATTATTATTATTATTATTATTATTATTATTATTATTATTATTATTATTATTATTATTATTATTATTATTATTATTATTATTATTATTACTATTTGTTTATTTATTCTTTTAGTGAGGTCTTTATGGTTACAGAGACCTTACTTGTTTGCTTCTTGGTTCAATGTTTTATGTTATTCATGTTAGATTTGTAAACATTAATATGTCTTTTATACTAGCATGCTTATTAGCATCATCATAATAGATGTTCTAGTTAACCGAGAAGGTGCTCAATTGACTTAGTGAGTGTCTTAGTCCAATTCTAAGTCTACTTAGTCTTTATCATTACTAAGGGTTATGAAGTGTATATGTAGTTCTTGGTATGTAAATTACTATATATATTTGATGGTATTACATGTGTACATAGATGTAGAGTTATTGGCAGCTTCTTAAAACTTTTCTTTGTAACTACTACAAATTACTATTTATATTTGAAAATATTTTGTGCCTACGCTCAACTTTTTAATCATTATAATGAGCTTATTAGGGATAAGCTTAACTAAACTACACCATCCCCCTTCATGTTACAACTCTTCTCACTCTATACATTCAACTCTTAATAACCCAAGAAAACAAGAGAAACAAGAGAAAAGCAACCCTAATAGAAGGTATGGTCAAATTAAGTAAATAGATGGATATTTAAATACATAGGTGAAACATAGTAATATAGTAAATAAAGTACGAAAGGAAGATATAGAAAACAAATCATATATATAAGGAAAAGTAGCTAAGACAATAGTTTACTTTAGCTCTAAACAACCCCTTATTTTACCTACTCTTGCCATCTTCCTATCTTACGGGTTATTTCTTAAATATTCATAACCTATACTCTTTTGTGATTTATTAGCCCAAGTTATGCTACGATTCACTACCTTAATTTTTTTGTGATCCAAAACCTAAGCTTTGATATCACTTTAATTGTATCACCCTAGAACCTACAAGCTATAGTTCGCTATTTGTTCCTAGGCTCTACTAACATGTTAGGTGTAAACTTTTGACTAAAATCACTAAACATTTACAATTTAACCTCCAATGATATTACAAAATTTTAGTTCTTCAAATAATTGTATTATTCTCCGACAATATTCTAGTAAAATCTACAACTTGAATAAAATTTCATATTTATAAAAATAAACTTTACAATTTCTAAATGTATCTATATGGATTATACAAAAAGTCCAACTATTTTACTTCAACCACATAATCTAGCAAGAGAAATCTTAGGTGATTTCTCATGACCCAAGATACAACAAATAAGGTAAATACTAAAAGTTTGATAACTGATTCAGCCAAAACCCCAATCCTACTCAACTACAAGAAGCTATTGCCAACATCTCAACAACATTCACAAAATCTGTTGCATCACCTTAAAGCTCAAGTCACTATATTAGCTTTGCCTTAACCTATACCTATACCTAAAAATTAAAGAAGGGATGAGCTAAGCCCAGTATGGAACACTTCAAATACATGAGTGCAAACATGCAATTCTAATCATGCATATACATATAAGTACAAAATACAACAATGCAACAATCATTCTTTTATTTAACTTTGTATAAGCTTGTCAAACAACATAGAGGTACTGACAACCTTGATACACATATATATATATAATACCATATAGTATTGGTGTAGGTCCTTCTCAACACTTTAGCAACCAAGTGACGACTTATCATCTAATTAGGATACTATTGTACAAGGATCATTGGGATGCCACCCCATGGGTTGGTCCCCCTAATCCCTTAGGCTTAGCTAAGCACACACAACACAAAACAATTACGGTCGAATAATTTATTTTGTCTAGTTGATTTTCCTAACTAGCATCCACACATCATAAGCAAGTATCCCGTATCTAGTTTCGTCGACTCACTATAAATTGAAATAACAACCTCTCTATAACCTTTGATAACATAAACTCCAAAATTTAATTCATGGTCTAAATTCATACGAGAATGACACATCTTCTCTCAGTCTCTAACTTATCTAACACCACCCTTTACCTAAGGTCACAACCCATACACACTTATAACTTTTGCCACATGAGGTACTTAGGATTACTAAGAGAATGAAAAGGTTTGTAAAATGTTTTAGGTAAAGAGTCATGTTTTAGAAAAACTTTGAAAATTGTTAGAAATAGAAAAACACACTTAGAAAACTTAGGAAAACCAAAGCAAAGGTTGTCGAAAGGAACAAGGGTCAGGGCATCCAGATGCAATTTGTCTAGCATCTAAACACTAGCATGTTAGGTCACTAGCATCCGAATGTGAAGGGGGATGGCGTTTAGACACCTGCTACAATCTATAGAATTCTATGAATTACAGCAATGCAATCGTCACCCCAAAATACACCCTACTCTTCACTAAAATAAGAAACCACCCTTCTCACTTGACATCTCAATGCCCATTCAACTCCATACCACTCAAAATGCAAATGAAAAACACAATACAATGAACAACATGTATAAGATGTATAATCGCAATTATTCCTGTTTAGATATGTTACTAAAGCATCCACTACCAAACAAATTCCATAAGACACTCCTAAGATTACTCTAAGTTTGTTTTACCCACTACCCTATGTAGAAAAATGAAATTCTTTAATGATTCAATAAGATACCCCAAAGGAAACAGTCATGAATGTTCTTACCTTGAAAGTACTATAAAGAATCTACTACAAAACTCCTGTTAAACCTTAAAAATTCATTTTTTCTTTGCTATGCTTGCATGTAAACGAATTTTAATTGGATTTCCATTAATACCTTTTAAAAACAAGGTGTTAGAAATGCTTACCTTGATTCTCCCTAACTTGATCTCTTCAAACTATGAGGTCTTGTCTTCCTTGCGTCAAGATCTTACACAAACCCTAGGAAGTGTAACCCGTGAGTGTTAAAAATGCAAGGAGAAAAAAGATTTCTAAAATTCTAAGCGACCCTTTATATACTTAGGGTTTGCTAACATTTCTTCTTCCCAAAATGCCCTCCTCAAATATTTTCATTACCATCCCCTTAGCTTATAATACTAATATGAATCCTTTTTTATTTTCTTAATTTTCTTATTACATTTTTCTCTTTTATTTTTCAAGTTTTACAACAATGCCGTATAGTAGAAGTATGTCAACATAACTACGATTTTAGAAAGGAAGCCTTGCCTAATCTACACTTGTTAGACTTGCTGGAGAAGAAACGTGATTTGGTTGAAGAGCCAAACTCACTCCCACTTCATAGGAACCTTGACCATTGCATTCCTCTACATGAAGAAGGCAAGATTTTTAATATATTAAACCATATTGACACTCAAATATACAGAAAAGTGTATTGGAAGATATTATTATGGAGCTGAGGAATCGTTCACCCCTACCATAGTCCTATTCTTCCCCGATGGTGTCGGTTGAAAAGAAAGATGAAACATGGCAAGTGTATGTAGATTTCCACGCATTGAATAAGTATATTTGTAAGGATTTCTATCCTATTCCATCAACTGAAGATTTACTCCATGAACTCCATGGTTCTACTTACTTTAGCAAACTCAATCTATGATCAAGGTTAATATCAAATATGAATGTACCCTTCGAATGTTTTTAAGATCACATTTAAAAGACATGAAAGGCATTATGAAATACTTGTAATGTCTTTTGCCTTAACCAATGCTCCATCAATATTTGAAGGGCTAATGAATGAACATTTCAAACCCTATTCGAGAAAATTTATTCTTATATATTTTTTTATGATATTTTGGTATATAGTAAGATCATAAAAGCACACCAATAGTAGCTATAAGTAGTGCTTGAAATACTAAGAAAAGAGAAGCTCTTCCTCAAAAAGAGCAAGTGTGTTTTTGGTACAAGGCAACAAAATTGTCAAACTTGTAATTTCACCTAGATTCATAAGAGGGTTAATAGAATTAGAATGTAAAAATAAAAAGTAGAAATATAAGTTTTCCCCACCAATGTAAAATAACTTTAAAAAAAATTTATAAATATGCTTATAACAATTATAAAAAAACTTGAAATACATGATGAAAATTAAAAGAAAAATGGAAAAACTAAGTACGTTTCTCATTAAATTTTTTTTATTTATAATATAACCTTCACGAAATAAGGATAAGTAGGGTTGAAACTATTTTTTTCATTTTTTTTTTAAAAGTAATGAATTGAAGAAAACTAAATATTTCAACTCATTTTGAATTGTTAATTGTGTAAACTTAAATATATGGTTTTTCTTATATACTTTTCTTTGGGAGCTATAACCCGAATGAAGGCTATAAATATCGAAGAAGAGATTAGGAGAGAGAGAAAGAAGAAAAAAAATTGGAATAAGATAGAAAAGATTAGTTAATGCCTTAATAATCAATGGGATAATAGAAGCTCAATTATATATATATATATATATATATTAATTTTTTAGTCTATTCAACTCGTATATATAGAATCAATAAACTTAATTTAAAACATAAATTGCAACTAAGTTTGACATATAAAATCCGTTAAAAATGTAAACTTCTACAACAAAATGATTTTATAAATAAATTAACTTAAAAGAGTTTTGAAATCGCAAATTCTTAGAATCGCGATTTTGATAATTATGTAAAGCAGATTGAATACCTAAAGCATATTATTACTAAGAATAAGATCACCGCTTACTCAAGTAAGATAAGTGCAATTATAGAATGGCCAATTCTAAGAGATGTCAAGCAGCTTAGGCGTTTCCTTGGCCTAGCTGGTCACTATTGTTGCTTTATAAAGAATATGGAGTGTTGCCGAAGCCTTTATCACAATTATTGAGAAAGAAATTTGAATGGACATATTCTGCCACGTCAACTTTCAATATGTTGTAGTAGTTAACTTAAGCTTTAGTATTAAGGATGCTAGATTATTCTCGACCTTTTGAGATTGAAACTGATGCGAGTGGCAAAGGTGACGCGGCTATTCTCATGCAACAAAAAGCACCACATAGCTTGTCCTAGCAGAGCATTATCACCAAAGTGAAGGGGAATGTCCATTTGTGTAAAGGAAATGACGACATTGGCTTACACAAACAGTTCATTGGCCCTACACATGTCCACGATTCTAATCTACCATCTACAATGGAATTTGATGGATTAGAATCTGAGGGTATGTTGGAACGAAAACTTGTGAAACGTGGGCCGAAGGCGGATACTATGGTGCTTGTGCAATGGAAAAGAAGGCTGGTTAAAGATGCTATCTAGGAATTTTACTCAGATTTGTTGCTTTGCTTTCCTCAATTGCCCTTGGGACAAGTGTCTTAAAGGGATGAGAGATGTTAAAGGTGTTCATCTAGGGTTTCTTGTTTGTGAGAAGGAAGGATATTTGGATTAAAAAAAAAAAAAGTTAAGGATTTGGCTTGTGCTATGTGAGGATCTTTAGCTTCTTAATTGACTCAAATATTTTAGCAAATGAGATATTAATAAAATATATTGGTATTACTAAATGTACTAGTAGCTTCCGCAAGATAGATGACTTGGAGCATATAGAATATTGTCAGTTACAAGGGACTCTTATTTTGTCATAGCATTACATCGGGGACTCCAATATGAGTAGGAAGATATACAAAACAATAATAATAATAATAATAAATAAGTAAAAAAAGATTTTTCCTCAATTCTCTGAGTTGCATTCAACTCACTCCATATCCTACATTCAGGAATTCTCGCAATTCCTTTGCATCATACTTAGCTTTGATTTGTGCTCCACTGCGGAGATAATTATGCCCTCAAGTAACAGAAAAATTAAATAATTTTTTTTTTCTTAGAAGATGACTAGGGGATATTGGTACTTTTATTATAATTCTAATTTAATATTACAATTAATAAAGTGAAGGTGAGCACAGGAATAAATTTTCCATGCAATAAATAATCACTTAAAGTAAATACTAGAATATATATGTCTAACATATTCTTAGTAATAATCATTTTCAAAACTTAACTTTTCTATCCCCATCTATTCCTTTTGAAAAAGTAAACGGGCTGAGAGTTTCTCACTTATAGCACACTCTAAAAAAAAAGATCTAACAGTAAATGGAGAAAGCAAAACTGCCCTAAAGTTTATACTCCCAAACTCAACTTTGAACCATTTTACAATTTCAATTATTTAAATTTAAATACAAAGTAATCATAATCTAGATCAAATACAGATTAGGAACTTATACACAACTCAACTGAAATCCTGAATGCTTAAATTACATGGAAGATGAATTCATGACATTGTGTATCGCGTATGTGGCAAAAAAAAAGTTCACGATTTTAGTGAAATCACCAAAAAGATAGAATCGGGAAAAATTCAACTGATTTCCAAGTTCTATTACTTATGCAAATGTATTGAGAACTTTACAGTCACTACTTCAACCATTGATATGATTAGGTGTTATTTGGTTGTTATGTTTTTATAGTACGGCATTAAATAAACTATTTATTTCAATATTTGATTTGTATATTGACCAAACTTACTGGTAAAAGGTTTTTGGTATACCAAACTAAAATTAAGAAATCTATACCATATATTTAGTGGTAGAAGAAGCCATTTTATCATATAAAATAAACATATCTTGAAATTTTCAAAAAATAACCATTAGCTAAGTTTCTAAATTATAGTACTAAACTCTATCATAACTTATACTATGAATAATTAATCTTAAATTTTTTTTAAAAATTTTTGCAATCACAAAAATTTATATCCAATATTATATGCATTAAATACGATATAAAAAAGTCATTCTATCCTATTCTTTTTATACTATACTGTCTAATTTATTTTATATTATCCATTTTTAGATACCAAACACTTTGATGAATTTTATAATCCTGCTTATGCTGGCTACATTATATAATCCCTGTCTTATTAAAACTAATAACCTTATTAACTAGTCAAAAATGAGAAACCAGCTTTACTACATACCATCATTGGGCAAGATGGTATGTACCAATGATGATTCAAAGCCTTTTACTGTTTTCCTCCAAGAATCCATCATTGGGCAAGATGGGAGCCCATTTTGACAGTTCACGCCTCAATCACTTCATTATTGTAGGTAACATAGCGCATTTTGACACCCTCGAACCATTCTCCTATATGCAAACCAGGCAATACTGCCAATATCAACTTTATGAGTTTCCTGATCCCATTATCCATCTATGTTGTTGATATCGATAAATTTTGGATTAGGTGGTTTGCAACTTTTATCAGACACTCGATGCATAGAGATCACCCCACCTTTCATGTCTTCTACGAGTGTTGATCGTCGTTGATCTTGTGACATCTAATTTCATTGATGCAACAAAGTCGAGTGAAACATGACTGCAATATCCCTCGTACCGAGATGCTCCAAAAAATAGCAATTATCTTTCTGAGTTAATCATCTTTACTGATTGTAAAGACCTAATTTTTTACGATGTGGAATATATTTTCACAAATAACAAGTTAGAATGAAAAAATTGTGAAAGTAATAAAAATAGCTAATAATTACATTCATGTTAGAACAAACTAGTAGATATATATCCACGATATGTATAGTAAAATAGGAAAAAAAATCAAATATTTGGAGTATTAAATGAAAACAATTACAATGCTTAATTACATGAAGCATATGAATGAGGAGTATAAGGGGAAAAATGTTACACATTTTCTTTTATAAAAAATAGAAATGATATTGTCATTCATGAAATAGTTAGGATAACAATGCCAATTATAATTCATTTTATTTGTTATAAACCTCACCATAAGCTAAATAACAATAAAAATCATGGCAATAGATGTAAGAAAAACTTACCATTTTCTAGAAATTATTGTTAAGAGATGGTTTGAAAACACCTCTATAGCTCATTAGGTATAAAGAATTTTTTTTTTTTTTGTTTCACCTAATGTTTCTCAAAATACTAAAGAGTAGATATCGAACCTTCAAAGTATTTAATAATAAAAAAGTAATTGATTTAATAAATATATAGAGTTAAATTAGATTTTTTGGTTTTAAGTCTAAAAGCAGTCTAAGCTTAACTACTTGAGTTTAAGTGATATAGCCCAGGAAATCGAGTCCATGGAATTGGGGCTTGAGGATAATCATACTGGACTTGGAGCATAGACATTGAACCAACCCATTTGCTCTTAGTTTTTCTTAAGAAAACTCATGTACTTAGAGAGACTTGCTATGGGCTTAAGAAAAGTACATCAAGAATCCATAAAGAGGAGAACTCATCTCAATCATCTAATATTTGTGCGATATGATGAACATCATCTATGATCTAACTGTGTGAACGTTCCTTTCTATTGGACTCAACCCAAAGGCCTAAAGACACGACGTATTATCGTATTGTGATCTCATAAGATCATACAAAGTTTGGAATGAAGTACACTTCACTTTCCACAAGAATAGTAAGGTTAATTCTATATAAGTCCTCCATTTATTCCAACTATGTTTTAGCTCTTTGAGACTACCTATCCCTCCTCTATGCCTTATTCTCTATAAATTACCACCAAATGTCATTGAAATTGCTCCCCTATGGCCACATGTACACTACCCAATCTAAACTAATCAGTGCCTATAGTACCATTGAGGGATCCCGTAAATCCCCCTACAATAGCCGCAAAAGCTCTAAGTGTAAAGTCCCCAAGCAAGAAGGCATCATCTGATACTTCATAAGAGCAATCTCTACATTCCGAAGCTTACAGTATTGCAAGACTCTTGTGAAGCGACAACACCTTAATGGCACATTCCAATATTTAATAGGTAGATAAGAGAACTTTAAGGAAAAGACTGCTTGGGCAAGCTATTGGCATTTCTCAAGGATTTACAGTCAAAATGAAAGCTCTTAACTATCCTACAACATTGCAAGGGAGTGGCAACTATGATAAACTTAATATAATATAAGAATACTCCTTTAATGTTATGTAAGTGTTGTAGTTGTAGATGATATAGGAGAATTGGTGTCAAACCAAGGTGGCATGCCTTTTATCAAAACAAGAAATAGTAAGATTAAGTCCATGGGATGAGGTTATTGCAGATACCAAACACCATTATATCTCTATCAAAGATTCTCAAATTTAAAAGGTTCTTTGATCTACTCAATCTCGATGAAGATGCAAAATTTATGGTAGTGAATGCTCTTATGTGGATCTCACAATGTTAGCATAAAGGATGTAGCATTATGCACCTAATGCAAAGATAGCTTAGTCGTATGGGAATGCAAACCTACGCATAGATGGAGACATGTATGTTAAAAATCCCAACCACAACTATGTGCTACATCTAGGAAGCGTACTTTTTGACTGACTACTTAAATAGAAGGACATTCATTGATAAAGGATCCTTATATAGTGCCATGCTTACATCTACCCTCAAGGTTATAAAGATAAAGTTCTTACATCTAGTGAAGCTACCTATCATGGTACACAACTATGCTAACTTTTCTATAAAGGTGATGGGATAAGTGGTGTAGACCATAAGATTTCTTTTTCCCTTCTTAGTATCACTTCCTTTTTTTCTTTTGTTGTAATAAAGAAAGAGAACCATAGCATGCAACGTATATAATGTGGGGATAACTTAAAAGATCACTAATGATTGGCAAAATGCCTTATCTCTTAGTACATTGTGATGAATGTGATCTTTCATTGCTGAATGGAAAGAACATTATCTCTTGGGTGCACAATAGGTCATTGCAACTAAGAGAGAACAATCTCCTTAAGAGAACTCTTAAATTGTAGAAAGTTAAGCAATCTCATAATCATAATAGTTTTACAAGAGGCCTTAAGACATTAAGGGTTTAAGCTATCTCATACTCAAGCTTCTTAACACTACTGTAACAAGGTAAAGGAACAATGCAATCTCATCATCCTACATTATACAGTAACTCTACTTGATTAAAGTGTTGCTCCTAAGTGCATAAAGTCTTTAAAGCATCATGATAGCATAGTGTTCTTAGTATATCACTTTAGATAAAATTGTTGTTCGGTTGTACTTGCTCTTAAGCATATGAAGTCCTTAAAGGCTTTCTAAGAATAAAACATGCTCCTTACCTTATGCTTAGTAATATCATTGCTAAGTTAGGTTATGCACCTTAGTACATGATGCCTTTAAGTACCTTATTAACCATAAAATATAGAATCAACCTCAGCACAATCTAAGCATTGATGCTATTGAGTGAAAGCATCACCCCTTAGATATACTATAACTCAAAGCCTCATTAGATCAAGAAGAGACTAAATAGTCTCATGATCAACTTTAAAAAAACTAATTGTTTCAATCTTCATAAAAAATTCTACTCGAGCCATAAGGAAAATAAAAAAAGGCTAAATAAGTAAATATCACCCAAATGGAAGCAAAGAATAAGAAGTTTATTAAGCAATATATATATATATATATATATATATATATATAGAGAGAGAGAGAGAGAGAGAGAGAGAGAGAAGTTTAACTAATCTGCCATTTTCATTGATTGATGAGGTAAAAGACTTGAGGTAATGATCCTAATTGACATAAAGAAACTTCTCAGCTTGTGTATAATAGATAATGTACTAACTTAAAGTTTGGACAATGCATTCCTTTAAAACACTAAAGTTGTCTTAAAAGATAAGAGAACTCAAGGTCCAGTAAAAATAACATGGACCTACCCGATCACTTGGTAACACCAACCTTATCTTTAGAAATCAAAGTGTTTAGAACAAGTTCAGCTCCTATAGCATGTATCTCATTAACTCACTAATGATGGCATGAATGAGTAAAGGCATTAGAAGTAGCTGCCCTGTCTCTCTGAGATAAGTCATTACTTAGGAGAAGAGAAGTATTAGGAATCATCAAGGAGTGGTGAATCTCACCATTTGCTTTGGTATCTTGATAATGATTTTCTTATGTAGCATTTGCTAGGTCGCATCTTCTTGTGGTATTTATCATACATGGCACATTTGAAATGTCGAGTACATAATGATTGCTTTATCTTCTACCATCGTATGATTTCTATTAAATGCAATGGCTTTTGAAGGGTCACTACTAGAATACATACTCTATAAAACATCATGATAGAAATCAACTCCTCAAACCAATTATGTATAGCCAAGCTAGAGGACTCCAAGGACTCATACGGAAAATTTACACTACTACCGACCCTAGCACCAAGCCCTCATAAGTTCCAACATAGTTTCCAAGCATACATGCCAACCTGCTAAGTATACAGACCGACCTAGTGAGTATCCATATCTATCGCTAAGCTCTTACCTTGATCCAAACAATGTTTGAGCAAACTGACCTTAGATGTCTAACTGAGCTAGGTTGCAAAAACATCCAAGTTGAAAACATTTTGACCCAAACTCCAAATATTTCTTAATATCCGAGCTTTAACCCAAGTAAGGTCAAATCTACCCAATTCTCAAACCCTCTTCCAACGTCCTTTAAGCTTATTTTTATAGCCAAAAGACTATCTTAGACTCTACATCAACAAGAATAGCTTTTGTACATGGCACCAACCACCCCTTGACACGTATCTTTTAGCACGACATTTCAGAAGGATTCCTCACTTTCCATACAAAACATCTTTATCTCTTTTACCCTTTTTAGTATATTTGATGTATTCCAATTGTAAATTACACTTTTGTCTTTTCCATGTATGCTTGTAACCCTAATGAGGCTAGTATATAAAACCTATTTACTTGTATGCAAACACAACATTGCATTATTGAAAATTATCAGTTTTTTTCTTGAATAACCTTAGTGTTCTCACTCTATCTTAACTCTCATATATTCCCTTTAGTAAGGAGTAATGACAAGTGACCCTATATTTCAAACTAGTGAGTCATATCCGACAAACTATTGGCCAAGTAAGATCAATTGGTGTATCATATCTAATTGGTAACTGCCTAAATTTGCTAACCCTCTTTACTTTCTTTTGGTTCTCACGCGTTATAGTGTTTCTCTATATGTATGACCCTAGAAACGCATCTATACATAGCCTACATATGATGAAAAGATCTTTATGCTTTAACTTACAATATGCTAGTCTAATTATATATGACATCAAACTCCCTAACATCTTTTATTAAGTTTGACAAAGTATGTACCTACCAGTTTGTTGTAGTTGACTTTGTTTACCTCATTATGGCTTCTAAATCCCCTTAATAATCTCCTTTGGGAAAATATATCTGGAAAGATAAGATTAAAGGAAGACTCATCGTCTCACCATCAAAAGGCCTTGAGTGATAGAGACATAACACTAACCAACACATCCTCAGCAAAGGTTTAAACCTTGGCATTGAGCTAACTTATTCAAGAGAATGGTTGAGGTGCCATCTTAAAAGGCTTACTTGATATAGAAATTTACACTAATCTAGAAGGATTTCACATGCATATGCAATCTGTAGAAAGTTTCTTAAACTTAGTTCTTCACCTCTTATAGAATAAATGGAAGCAAGACATTTCCTTTCTTTTATTTCCACAAGTGCAACATTTAGTCTGCCCTAATGAAATGTTGAATTTATGACAAGTGCAAGGGACAGGCATAGCATACAAAGCTTTTGACTCTTAAACTCATGCTAAAAAAATATCTTTAGAGATAGTCGTATCTAGCTTACTGGAAAAAGGAGACAAAATTAGAGAAACTTGACCATAAGCATGAATAAGGAAGTACCTCTACCTAACAATATTAGATACTTTCACAATTCTTAGCATTGAAACCAATAAAATGCATGTAATGAAAACGTCAGTCACAATAATAAGAAACTAAGGTAGCTATACATGTTGCTATCCATGCAAATAAAATAGATGGTAGAAGGTGTTTTCCTCAAACGGTAACAAGGAGGTAATTCATAGGGATTTTTTGTAAATATTAACTTCTACTATAAACTTTGGATGCATTTTTCTATCTCTTACAGAAGGAAAATTCAATATAAGAAAATATGGAGAAGGAGCCACCACATCACTAAAGAAGGGAGTCTAAGAAAGCATGCCTTCTATAGTTAGTGACTCAAATTAATCTCTTCTAATCTTGTTGCTATAAAGGATTCAAAGTAATCCCTTTTAGTCATGAAAAATATATAAAGGGAAAGAAATGTACACAAAGAGAAAGTAGGTACATGTAATAAAAAAAATGTTAAATATATATCTTCTTAAGTATACTCAAGCGTAATACATTTAGTCATCTTAGCAAATATGATGTTGATTTTGAACTACATACAAGTACTCTATGAATTATTTATGAGCGGCTATAGGTTGCTTAGTTAGCTCTAATGGTTACAAATGACCATGGACTTCCAACTAGAGTAAGGCTATGTCTGGTGCTTGCCATAACTCAAGATTGGTGATTTTCTTCATAAATAATGTCACATCATGCTAGTTGTAGACTATTAAGCAAATAATGTTGTGTCTAATAATTAATGGTTATGAATTAATAATGGAAAGCACCTACAAATCGATGGTTGGCCTGAATCTGATGGATGATTGTTTGCTCAAGTATGATGGATAGCTATCTATTTAAGTCTACTTGATGACTGCTTAAGTATAATGAATGGTTGTTTACTTAGGTTTGATGAATAGTTGTCTACTATGAATGATGGATACTATCTACTTAAGTTTGACAAATGTTATATTGCTTGACAGCTACATGATGGTCACTTGATAGTTATTGGAGGATTCCTCAATAGCGACTTGATTTAGGCTTAATGGAGAAATCTTACATAATAAAAAATAAAAAAGTGAAAATTATTAGCATGCACCAAGATTTGTTCAAGAAAAGTTGGAATGGAAAAAAAAATAGAAAGTGAGAAAAAAAAGTATGGATTCAAAGAAAATATATAAACAAGAGTTATTTCAAGTACAAGAATCACAAGGAAACATAAAACGAAAAAGAGAGAGAGAGAGAGAAAAGAAGAATTGAATTAAAGACCACACTTTGCAATTGCTTTAGTCCCAAGCCTATTAAAGAAATCAAGATCCAAGCTTCATCACATATGGCCCAATTGTATGCATGGTCAAAATCTAAGAAATGCAACCTTTGAAATGAAGCCAACATGTTACAACAAATGTGTACCATGTGATAAAGTAAATGGAATCAAGTCCATCTAACCATGACCAATGTTTGAAAGGAGAAAAGGAAAATTAATAAAAGGCCAACTTATTCATATAGTTTCCCCCAAAGCTGCATATGTTATTGAAAAATAAATAAATAAAAAGAAACTACACATTGATGTAGCTTCATGGTAGATACAAGGGAACGAGAAATCATACGAACAGCAGTAAGTCCTAACGGTGAGATGGTTAGAAAGCTAAATGATAGCCAATGGTGAGTTAGAGCTTGTGTACAAGCATACAAATATTATGCACCATATACTTCACTCGCAACTATCCCTTAGCTCAAAGGAACAAATAAGAGTACTCAAACTTAGAAGCTTAGTGTAGTTTACACAAGTATAAGGGAGAAGAAGATAACTTTGAATGTTTACTAACTAATGCTGCAGAGTACAAAAGGAGATTTTTTATAGTTTCCAAATTAGGACAACTTACAACATGATATAATTACTTAAAAGGGTAAAATGTTGAAAGAAGAGATGTATAGTAATTTACAAGGGTAAAAGGTGAAAACACAGTTTATTATACTTATAATAACAATATACTGTCAGGGGATGTGTAGCAATTCATCACTAGAATCGTTGATGTAGAGAATCAAATCTTTCCTTAGGTCAGGACTATAATCTAATAAGAGGTTAGCAATTATTTCGATAAGCTCGGTGTTTTGTTGGCTAAGTTAATGGGGAGGTTGACTAAACTATTTGACTTGCTACAAGCCATCAATGGACTACGCTAGCATTGAGATAGGTTAAGGACATGCTTAGTTCCACCACCTAAGATATAGTGTAGAGCTTGCTGTGGCTCAAGTAACAATTAAGTCAGCATTTTGGAGTTCATCCTCCTCTTTTGTAAGTTGTTATATAGCTTAATAGACCATGTTGGTTTACCCATGAGCTCAAGACTGGGTAATAAGATCTTGATTCTTATCATATGTGGCCATTTCAAGTCAATTATTAATTAAGCACATGATCCAATTGAAAAACAAAGAAAGAAACAATGGAGTTGAACAAGTTTAAGCCTTGGAGGAATCAAAATAATGCTTTCCTCCATATTTTACCATGCTCAAAGTAAGCTTCATCAAAGTTATCTGCTAACAAAAATTGTAATGCTACTAAAGATGATGAAGGAAAAAGGACTAAGTAATAAGTGTTGAAGATTGGTCTCGTACATGACTCATCATTAGCTATTGCAAGAGGATTTCTATTATAGGATTGCTAGCTAATCGATAGAAAAATTATGGTATTTAGTCATATGACATGCATAGTGATGCACCTAGGAGCTAAGTTATCACTAAAACTTACTAAGTATATAAACAGCTCCCTTGAGGAAACAAATAATGGAGGATGGGGATAAGCTAACTATTCATGAGGCAACTTTATGGATATGACTCACTAGGAAGCTCAACAAAACTCAATCCACTTACTTGATATGACTCATAATTAATGGATTGAGGTCCATCCATAACTGACCATAGCTATGTTTAGGATAGATAAGATTGTGTTCAAGATAGATAAGATTGTAAAAGTGGAAGACCTTGAAGCAAAGCTTACGAGGAACATGAGAAAATATGTATTCATTATGAAGAGGACAAAAGATGTCTCTAGATACACATTTTTCCCCTTTTATAGTAGCTACTTAAGGTAAACCTCTAAATGGGGAAAATGACTAAGTGGTTACACCAAAAAAGGAGAAAATAATTACATGTAGATTACACAAACTGAAAAAATACAAAAAGGATATTCATTGGTTGACGCATACTAACAATCTATCAAACGATGTAGCACCTAAGCATCAATTACATCAACTAGCAAAAAGAGATCATTTATATGATGAGTGCATGTCATATTATTCAAGGTGAGTTCTACCCGAGCTACGTAGCTTAGAAATAAGGCAAATAAAAGAATGACCAAACAATCCAAGCTAACCTAATCCTCAAAGTATGTCGATATAGTCTTCTACAATAGGTTTGGTAGCTTATATATAGGAGAAACAACTCGACAAGTGATGGGGAAGGAAGCCTCAGATAAAAGCTTACTTTTCTTTAATAATCTAGCCATTAAAAAATCAGGAGCTAGGCCTTAGTGTCCATAGAAGTGGCCTTAGGTAATTAGCCTAAATCTCAACAAATGCTATCTAGAGGTCAGCAAGGGCAACTTAGAGGTCTATAAAGGTAAAGAACAGGTCAAACTTATGGTGGAGGAGGTAGGATTCTCATAAGCTCCTTAGGCTTATGAAGATTTGATCTCGAAATGTCAGGTTTAGCTTCATCTATGACATATAGGGTCAAGTCGACTACTTTGAATGTCGACAAATCCATCTCATAGGCATTGTTATTGATCTTCCTCAAGATTCTAAATAAGCTATTAACTCGGGGAGATAACTACTACTTGTGCGACTTGGGAACCTACAGTTAGCAAGTGCACCTATCAAGTTATAATACAGTAGACTCGTTAGTCCAGGTTTCAATCCTTCGAAGATTGTACATAGCATATTGGGACCCTTGTTAAACATTAACCCCACACCCTCCCCCAATTTCTCACGTATAGTAGATTGAAGCCACTACTCACACTTGCTCTATTAATCAATTTACAAAAGAATAATTGAATTTCAATTATGGAACAAACAATTAAATTTTAACAAGCATGAGAAATAAAATTGTGCAACTATAAATCAATAGAACAATAGTAAAGTAAGAACCTTAATTGACCATGTGGATATCTAGACTCTATTTCTCCAAGGAATTAACATGTAACAATTCAAAAAATTTATAATTTATTCCCTACTCTTATTAACTAAAGAAATTCAAATTATGAGCTAATAGGAATCACTTCACTACTAGCTATTAACCCTAACTGCATTATGTCCTAATCACCTTTGCAATAAGATGAATTAAGACAGTAGTAAGAACAATAATTCCCATTATAGAAATTTCTCATAATAAATTCTAGAAGAACTTTATAACTTATTGCTAAGATTATAGAAAACTCCCATCAATTATGGTAGATCTAATTATACGAGTCTTGCAACCTCAATGTACAATATCAAATAATTAAACTAAAACTCTAGAAATAATAATCTAATACAATACAAAACACAAAAATGATATAATAAATAGTAGGGAATTTTATTCAAATAAATAAAACATACACTTTACATGTCAATCTATGGATCCACTAGTCTAAATATCTATAACATATGCTATAGTCATGCCAGAAAATAAATAATAAAACATAGAAATGCAAATCCTAACACAACTCTTGTTCGTTCTTGCTTCTTCCCTTAAGTCTCCATTTTTATTGTCTTCTCTCCTCTCCCCTATAAATGAGTATCTCATTGTTTATTTATAAGATTGTGTCAAAATCATCCAAATATGAAATTTTTCTAATGTGTCTTTAGGGTTAGGCGCACAAAGAAGCACTACAACAAACAAACCAAAAAGGAAATAGAAAAGAAACTAGCAAATCTCAGGTAACTACCAAATGGATATGGCGCACCACTCGATCCTACTTGGCTTATAATTCACCGAATATTATGTACCAGTCTAAACTGAAGGGTCACTCACCACTACTCCTTGCTAAAGGGAAGAGATAAGAGTTAAGAGATAAAGAGAACACTAAAGTTAATCGGATGAGTAATTCTATAGTAAAAGTTGAATATTTGCGTACAAAGAAAGTCAAGGCTTATATACTTGCCTACTAGGGTTATTTTATATGTATGAAATGACAAAAGGGTATTTTACAATTACATTACACAAATCATACTAAAAAGAGATAAAAGGGACAAAGAATATTTTATATGAAAAAGAAAGAATCATTTTGGAACATTGTATCAGAAGGCACATGTCACTTGATAGCTGTATGTTAGGGGTATGATATAACATAGATAGAAACAGGAAGTGCTAGTAGTCAAGGGCCGACTTGATTTGTATTAAGTCGAAAACCAATTAGTTTAGTTACAAAATCAGCTCCATTGGAGTTAGGTGCTAATAGTTGTTTGGAGAGCTTGGTTAGGCTAGCCTTTCTTAGGTTACCTTTTGGATCAGGACTTTGTAGCTAAGCAGGAGCATGTTAGATACATCTGAGGATCTAACAAATAGGTTGATAGGAGGTCAGATCGGGATAGGAGTCCCTGTTTCGGCTATGGCTTAGAGTTAGTATTTTCCATGTAAGCCCTTCAAGTCCTCTAGCTTAGCTTCTCATGATTGGCTTAAGGGGTTAATTCCTATCATTTTCAATATCATGGCATGACTATACCCAAGGAATAGGGGCATATACTTGGCCATATACTTCAAGTGTGCTTTAATTACAATATTCTCCTATGAAATTCCTAAAAATTCTTGTTAAAGGGATCATAGCCAAAGAACGTGGGTGTGTTCTTGGGCATGTTTTTCTCTAGAATTCCAATCTTAAGTAAATTTTACTAAGGAGCCTACTATCTTTGACAACTTCTTATATCAAGTAAAATTCTTCTTAATCTTAAGAAATTTTCATCCTTTTTCACTTCAATGGCTCGTCCATGTTCTGAAATCAACAAATTACTCATGTAAGTGTTAAAATTCATTAAAATTCACATTTCTTGATACCCAATTCTCGCCCAGACCGAGGCCCCACATGCAAAGCCTACCATGTAAGCGAGTCGTCAAGATATGTATGGGTGAACAGCAAGCTTGCCTTCTATACCGCAACCTACTCAATGAAGCCATGCAAACCCGTTGGTATATATACGAGCTAACAATGAGCTTACCCTTTATACTTTACCTACTCGATAAGCCATACAACATATTACTCGAGCATCTCAGCTTTACTATGGAGCCCAATACACCAACTATCTAGCATCAATTCAGGTCTCAACTTGTCCTTAATGGAGCACCAGCCGACCCCTTCTTCGACGTCTTGACACAACCTTTGTCTTTAGGGCCTGCTCTTAACTACAACCCATTAATAAGCGTCTAACATTGGTAATATGGCCAGCACATTGATAGCTTCGATAGATGTCAAATCTTTGTGCTATAGATTTGGTTATCAAGTCAATCACAGCCAATCACTCCTAGAGCTACTTAGTCTCCACTACAGCGCATGTCATCTACCGGTAAACAGTACGGGTGAACCTCAAACCGCCATGTATCCAGGTGACACCCATGAAAGGTGCCAAGTGCCATGAAGTTAAGGGGTCATTTCAAAAATTATTTCTTGTCATGATTTCCAAGAATCAATAAGGAAAAGAAAGCCTTCAAAAACAAGTTTATTCAACTCAAGAAATTTTTCTAACTCTTTTCCATAACATAAAAGAAATTTTCCAAAAGTTCTACTCAAGTGAAATTAATGAAAAGAATCAAAAGAGTTCTTTAAAATAAAAAATTAATATAAGAAAAACCAAAACAAATGGACAAAGTCATGCCTTAAAAGTAACTAACCTGTCTGTCCAAATAAAATTTCCTTAGCTTGGACCTTATCAATAGATGGACTTATAATATCAATACCATGACGATTTTGACCATATATGAGGACCATAAAACTTTGGAACAAGAACCAAGAACATTTATGGACATATATGGACCATTTGGATATGACATGGAAATATTGAACATAATTAAATAAAAGAACAAGCTTAAAACAAAACTTAACTAGAAACTTTAGTAATTTCACTTATATCTCAAATATCTTTATCTGTATAGGTACCTTCAATTTGGAAATCCTAGAAGATTATTATGATGATTAAAAAGATAGTTAGGTGAGTACCTACTATGATTATCACTTATATCTATTTGTAGCATAGTTGTACTCTTAATCTTATATACTTAATTTGATTTGTATGGGATATTTGAGAAACGTATGTTCTTAAATTACTTGTTTAGACAGTAAGAATTATTTCCATAAATAAAGTTGATGTTTGTGATGTGATGTAGATCATATGATTGTGTGATATTTTGATGATTACTAAAATAATTGGGGAATAAACATATCAAAATCTAAACATCAAAGTGTTCATACATAGCATGTTGCATAAACCCCAATTATTTGCTACTACTGTCACACATGGAATGAAAAGGCTAAAACCTTCCTCATTTATTGCAAACTAAGTGGCTTTGAGGATAGTCATGCATTAAATGAGGCTAAGTCAATTCTTATGTTTTGGGTTTGCATACATTTGAAGGTTGATCAAGATCTAATCACTCCTAGTAATTTGGTGGTCAAGAAAGGTATTTTTCTTATTTTCATTTTGGCCTTCCTAGGATCGATCAAGAAATCCTTCTCTTATGATTTTTTATAAGCCTCCATGAACATTTCTTTTAGTTCCTTTGACTAACTAGAAGATCCATTTTCCTAGGAATTATAAGAATTTTAGGTGAACATTTCGTTTGGTTTTCCTAGATAACCGAGAGATTGGTTCTCTCGTGAGGTTAAAGAGAATGGGCCCATTTAGCTCTCTTAGGACCAATCAAGGGACATCATCTCTTGATCATTACTAACATTAGGTTTAGTTGAGAAATTGCAATTTTGTGGCTATTTTATGGTAGCCAAGGATGTTATGCTAAGTAATTTTTTTTTTAACACTAAATTGGATGCTTGGATACTAGTAGAACTATAAATCCCCAACCCAAGGTTGAAGGGAAGGGTATGGGGGTGGAATTTAAACCCTAGACTACACACTAGATACAGGAAGGTTACGTGTATTGTTACATATGTTTGTTTGTTTCATAGCATATGCTTGTTTAACTAACTTGCTTAAAAGGTGGTATGAGTTGGTATCTCACTAAGCTAGCTATAGCTTACACTCCAATAGCTTTGACTTGATGTAAAAACCTTACTAAGTTTATCTTGGAAGATCCAGAACTCTTATGAGATTAAAAGCTTTAGAGTTAGGTTTAGGAAAGGGAGCAAGGAATTTAAATTATAAAGTTAGAAAGGAATTATGTTAGGTTAATTGTATTATGAAAGAATCCTAAAGTATTTTAATTAAGTTTGTAATTTTGTATTTAAATAATAATATTTGGACTCTGTTTTATGCCATTAAGTCTATGATACTTTGTAAAATTCTAGTGTTGACACTTCATGTACTTATTGAAAGTAACTGGAAATGTTTTTCAAGTATGTGAATAGTTTCTTCTAATCCATACATGGCAGTCTATCACTACTAACCTATCTTCAAGGTCGTGACAGGGCACATGCTACCTAATGCACTAGCTCAAGTAAGCAAAATTAAGGTTGCTCCTAGCCTACACATGGGAGCTAGCCTACTGCTAAGCCCCCTATTGGTCCTAACCATCCACCACAACACCCCTACCCCCCCAAATCACCTCCCTTCTCCTCCTTAAGGCCTCTTAGAAGCTCTTAACAAGTCACTAAAAGACTCACCCCTTGGTCCACCACCAGCAATGCCCTTAGGCTCATCCAACCATTGCAAGAAAGATAAGCCGACCTCAAGCATATTCTAATAAACTTGCTTCCGCACCTTCTTTGCCATAACATACCCAATAGTGGTAATGGCCTTCTCAATTAAGGAGTCATTGAGGGTCTTTAAAAAAATATTCCACTTAGCCTTAGGTATTTGGCCCTTACCTTTCAAGAGCTTAGATTCCTTCCCCATGAACTCAGATCGTAACTAATCTAGCTCTTACCCTTTAGCCTCTAGCTAGACTCGCATGGTAGAAAACCTCTCCTCAATAGTCTTACTGAACTCCTCAGCCTTCTTCAAGTCACCCTTTAACTTGTCAACCTTCCTAACCAACTCCTTAATTTGGAACACCAAGCTATTGAATGTGATAGCCATGTCACTGCGCATATTCTCCTCTTCTAGTGCTTTTTGTAGTTTCTCTACCTTGGCCTTTGCTTGGCTCCTTGCTAACGGCTAGTATACTTAGTTATGTACAAGGATGAAATCTAAGAGGTCATAAAGCTGTAGGCATAGTACATAGTTGGTCAACAAAGCAAGACCAAATACTTTGAAAAAAAACTATAAACAGCTCACCTCATTATGCCTCGTCAACAATTCTACGAAAGTTTCCATGTCGCTCTTGTTAGCAAAGAGCAACCTAAACTGCACCTGCAATTGCTCAAACCTCTACACAAGCCTGTCTCTAGATAAAGTAAGAATTGCTCAACTCTCGTAATGAACTTATGGCACCATGTCTTCATCATCAAGGATCTTGATAGTAGGAGCCCTAACATTTTAAAGGGTCCTTTTCGAACCTTCCTACTAGATGTCCACCTATTCATCCCCTACTAGGACCCTTGGCACAACAATCATAATCCTGGCCTAAACTTCCTAAACTAGCCTACCACCAAACCCCACTCCTTCCAACCTTGGACTAATCTATGGCACACCCACTAGAATATCGCTAGCACCATGTTGAGTAACCTAGGGAAGTGTTTGCTACCTCCTACTTTTCTTCTTAGACATCTTTAAGCGGCATCATGAAGTCTCCTCCTCCTCCTCCACGACAGGCTCTTTCTCTTATGAGCAAGCTTAGAAGCACTTTCAAGTCACCTATTCTACATAGTGAGCAAATTTGCCCTTACCCTCTCCATGGCCATCTCCATAGCTACAAAACAAAACCAACAAACTTCTTAAGTAAACAAATCAAACAAAGATAACATACTTCCTACACCATGGAAAAGCAGCCTAATGTCCCTTACTCCAATAACTAAGTGATGCAGCATAGCAAATAGCTAACCACCCCTCCTCGGCAAAGTATAACAAATACTTGTCTCCATCCTAAACAACAGAGAGCTCTTCTTATACTTCTCACAAATCAACTGAAGATTAAGCTTCTTTTAACCCACCAAATTTAGCAGCTTGATACTAGTCATGGTATCCTCATCTCCTAAGCCGTTCAACTTTCTTCCCTGAATAGGATACCTCTACTAAGATGGGAAATCTAGAGGCTCAAGACTGCAAACATAGTAGAAGAACTCTTTCTTACCTTCCACCTTGTTCGATAACTTATCAAAGATCCTTAATGCCTTACCTTGGTTGGTAACATACACCCAACCGTCGGCCAACCTCTTTATATGAAAGAAATGCCTAAACAACTGCATTATCAACCTCCACAACTCCCATAGGCACAATGCCTCAAATGCGAGCAATTGCACCATACATTGGTGTTAAGATTCTTGGGAGCAACCTTGAAGTATCGAAAGAACTCCACCAAGAACTCCGAGAAGGGGAGGCGAAGTTCATAGTCAAATAGCTTTACGTATACAGTGAATGATTGGTTGTCCCCTATATCATATGCTCACTATCCCCCATGTCTACCTTCACTTGCCATCCTAGCACTTCCCCTACTACTTGGCACACCGACCTTAGTTTCTTCTTACTTACCACATAAGCGACGTGGGTATATACATTCTCATTGGTGTTGGCTGTATATAATAGCTCCCTCCATGTCATCCTCTTCACTATCCATTGGATATACATCACAAAGCCATCATTATGCCCCTTCCTACCTCTCCTCCTAAGATAGTATCACTCCATCCTCGTCTTCTATCATCGTTTCGATAGGAGTAAGGTTATCACCCTTTCTTGAGCCAAGTCCTCATAACCCTTATCTACCCCCCTTGAAATAGATGGGTAAGAAGACTCACTTTACTGGTCAATTGTGCTTTGGTTAGCCATTATGAATAATCCATTAAAAAAGGAAAACACCACAAAAGAGAACTAGCTTGTAAGTGAAAATTTCAGTTGAGTCTCCCCTAAGTTGACAAAGAAGAGTGAGGAGTAGGGACCTACGCTCCCCTTTATATAGACAACCATGGATGTACACTAAACCTGATTTGCTTACATGTCCTACTCCATTAGCTAAAGGCATTGATCAATTCATATGCATGGATTGTTGATGTAACCTAACAACTAATCACCTCATCCACTTAGTCACTCTTATAAAATCATAAATCAAGTCTATACTTCTCAAAAATGGCCGTCATGATTCCTCGAGCAAGATGACAGTCACATCAATTACGTAGGAGGCTAGTGCACAGGAAAATGGACCTAAACAAAGATGCCTTCGTCATGCCTCTAAACAACAAGAAAGACCCCTCTACTTAAAGGAAGAGGGCTCTAGCCTCAATTAAGTCTCCTTATGTGAATTACTCTCCTCACACCTCAAACGCTAAGGAGTATGGGCAAATAAGTATTAATACCCAATTTTCCCCCAGAATGAGGCCCAACATACGAGCAAACTATCAAGGTATGCACAAGCGAACAGTAAGCTTACCTTCTATACTACAACATGCTCAGTGAAACTATGTAAGCCCATTGGTGTATGCACAAGCGAATAGTAGGCTTATGCTCTGTACTATACTTACTCAGTGAGCCATACAACGTCCTTCCTAAGCAAATTGGCTTAACCACTAAGCCCATGCACACCAACCATCCAGCATCAATTAGGGTCTCAATTTACCCTTAACCAAGCACTACCTAACCCCTTCTTCGACATCCTAACTTAACCTTTGTCCTTAACACCTACTCCCAACTACAACCCATTAATGAGGGTCTAACATCCATAATATAGCCAATACACTTGAAAGCCTCTACTGATGTTAGATTTCTATGCTGTAGATTTTGTTAATGGGTTAATCACAATCAACCGCTCCCGAAGTTGCTTAATCTCTACCGTAGCACATGCCCTTCTACCAATGACTAGTATGTGTAAACTGCAGGTCATCACATATCTAGGTAACTCCCATAAAAGGCATGAGGCACCGTTAAATAGGGGGAACCCTCCTTAATTCCCTTTTCTCTCTCATCTTTTCCTAATCCCAGTAACTCTCCTTCTTTCTATTTGGCCTCTACACACAACTTATACTCTACTCTACATACACATAGGGTGAACACTACTCCTTGAGCTCTTAGTACTTGGTATGCCTAAGAGCTCAATTATTATGAGGACTTACCAAAGTAGAATTGAACTTGAATGGGTCCTTCGAGATATCGAAGAAAATTAGAGGGAAACGATTCACAATCGAGCAAGAGTAGCTAACGTGAAGCTGCGCGAAAGATGTAACTTACCAACGAACACAATACGACTTGACACCTCACTTGATATGACACACAAGTTGATGTCAAGGTCCACCCACTATTAACCCTGAGCTATTCGGCAAGATTAGTTGAAGAGGATTGTCTTACAAGAACAAATTACTCAATATTAAGATGTAAGTTATCTTTGGCTTATAAGAGAAAAGGACTATTTATAGTAAGTCCTTAGGGCAGCTTTACAAATAAAGAAATTACAAGAAAGTATTTACAAAAAGGGGATTCCTAGTACATACGAAAAGGGTAAAAAAGACAACAAGAAAAAATGGAAAAGTATTTAAATGGTATACAAGGTAGACAACTGGTAGTACAGCATTGGTCCCGTATGAATATTCTCTAAGCACAGCAAGTGGGAAGGGTCAAAATATTATGATACTAAAGGGGCCGGATGAGAGAAATGGTGGTATGCCAAGAGAAAACTACTCGGCCATTTAAGCGTGTCTCTCATCACTCGGTAAAAGATTCTCGGTAGTAGTTTGTCAAAGTACTCGACATAAGGTCCTCGACAAGGGAATAGTCGGCATCATCATTATAGAGTATACAGATCAACGTATGACAATGTTAGGAGCTTAAGGAGTTCAACCACCTTTCTTCGATGTATAGTTTCTCATCATCAATAGGTTGCCGTAAGAGAATTCTTCGAAAGAGGCCTCGGAGGCATACGCAAGTAATGGGACTGTTGACTAGCAGTGCATCAGATAATGACACCACTATGATGGTGGATGGTAGGATGTGTTGTACAATAGATTGGTTCCCATTCGCCTCCATAGCATCCTCTAATAGTAGCTCATGAACTTTAGGTCTTGGTATAAATCAACTGTTCTGGGAACTCCGTAAAGCTTGATTACTTCCTGCAAGAAAAGAAAAGAGATATAACTGAAGTATTGTTAGTTTTGGAATAAGGTACAAAATGTGCCATCTTGCTAAATCAATCCACAACCACCATGATGGAGTCCTTCCTTCAAGACATCCTCAATAATCCTAGCATGAAGTCCATACTTAGCTCAGACCATGGTTTGGTTGGGACAGGCAAGGGTAAATAATGTCCTTGCTCAGCTTGGCTCTTTGCCTCCTGGCTCTTTGCCTCTCGGTAGGTTACACACTTCTCCAACATGGACTATACATCTATCATCATTCTTAGCCAAAAGAATCTTACAGATAATACTTCATGGGTTCGATGCTAGCCAAATTATCTTGTCAATCCTCCTCTATGTACCTCACGCATAAGTAATTATCTCATGGAACAAGTCAAGATACATAGCCTCCTCTTCCTATATAAGTATCCATCCTCCCTATGATAGTCATCCAGTATTTTTCCTTCCTTACATCGGGCATAAAAAAAAAATTAAAGTATGGATCCTCAGCATACAAATTCTTTATGGTTGAAAAAAAAAAGTAGCCTTGTTTACAGCTCAGTTAGGAAGGTATGTCGTCTCAATAAGCCATCAACTACTACATTTTTCCTTCCATTCTTGTATGAAAACCCTCCATGAACTCGACCTATTTGACTTGCCTCTAAGATAGCTTGGGTTGGCTCTTCAAATACCTCAAGGATTCATGATCAGTGTAGATAAAAAATTCCTAAGGCAACAAATAGTGTTGCCACTCCATTAAGGCTCAAATTAAGGAGTAGAACTCCTTGTCATAGATAGAATAATTAAGTGTAGCTCTTCGAAGTTTCTACTTGAAGTAAGTAATAAGTTGGCCTTCCCACATCAACACAGCACCTATGCTTAGTCCAAATGCATCACACTCTTCGAACACTTTTTCAAAGCTCTGTAGAGCAAAGACAAAGGTTGTAGGTAACCTCTCTTTCACCTCCTCTTCTCTTTCTCTCCCATTTGAATTCAATACTCTTCTTTAATAGTTCGATAAGTGAAGCCACAATCGTATTGAAATTCTTTATAAATATGCGGTAAAATGATGTTAGGCCGTAGAAACTTCTCATGTTTGTAAAACAAGTCGACTCAAGCCATTCTATGACTGCTCTTATTTTCTCATCATTAACTTGAATGCTACCTATACTTACAACAAACCCTAAGAAGATCACCTTGGATAAGCAAAAGTTGCCTTTCTTCAAATTAGCATAGAGCTATTCGGTTCAAAGTTTTGCAAAGACTCTTTAGAGATACTCTTGATGAATCTCAAGGTTAGGGTCATACACTAGAATGTCATCAAAATAAATTATGGCAAACCTTCTTATTAATTCTCAGACACATGATTCATTAGACGCATAAATGTGCTTAGCACATTAGACAATCTAAATGTCATTACAAGCCATTCATTTAAACCATATCGTATCTTCAATGCGGTCTTCCACTCATTACCCTCATGCTTTTAAATCTGATGGTATCCAGACTTAAGGTCAATTTTGGAGAATACTCTTACTCTACTTAATTCATTTAGCATGTCATTAAGCCTAGGTATAGGATACCTATAGTTGATGATGACTCGATTGATCACTCGGCTATCCACATACATCCTCTAAGAACCATCCTTCTTTGGTACTAACAAGGCCGGAATAGCACAAAGGCTAAGGGACTTATGCACATACCCCTTCTTGATTAGCTCATCTACTTGCTTTTGTAGCTTAGCAGCCTATTCAGGATTCAACCAATAGGCAGGTTAATCGATACTAATAAAGGCATATTCTTCATGTTCTAAAGTGCAAATTAAGATAGAGTAATTATTTATTTTATAGAAATCATTAAAGATTGGTACTTAATTATTTTCATTTGGGCATTTCAGGTATTAGAGGATTCAAGAGTGGATTAAGGACAATTTAGAGTAATTTTATGCAAAGGAACAAAGTTTGATTCAACATGTGCAAGTGGGGAATGAAGGCAACTGGCCTACAACTTACACCAACGACCTTTGAAGTCAATGCCATCGACCCTTGATGGCTACATTACCGGCCTTAAACTTACACTGCCGACCTTCATGAAAAAGAAACTTCACGCGAGTTAACCCTAATTTCTTTTATAAATAGCTTATGTTTCATTGTTTTAGAGACTTTTGAACACGCTTTCCTTAGACGTAGAGAGTTGTAGAATAGTCTTTAGTTAGTTCTTAAAGAATTCCTTAGGAGAATCACTTGGATCATTGAGAAGAATTTGCTTTTCCTATGGAGACCAATTTGAAGTTGCAATTGAAGATTATCTTTTTCAATATAGAATTGATGACATCTATTTCAATTATTCTTATGCAATTCTATGAATTACTTATGCTTTCAATTATGAATTTCCTTGCAATTTTAATTAATATTTGTGTTTTTGTTTCCAAATCTATGGCTAGCTAAATTTCTTTAGAAATTGATGAAACCTTAGATAACTAAGATGATGATTGCGTTCATGTTATAGGATTAAGAGATATATGGATGATTCATGATTGTAATTTCTATGATTTCGATTATAATTGTTCAATTGATTATAATTGTTAGAAACCCTAATGATACGGGAGTTGATATAGGGTTTGTTAGAAATTCTAAGTTGATTTGATTAATCAATGTGGAAGTAGAGTTAATTGAATTAATTAGAAATTATCTAGAAATTAATGCGATGTTTGGTGATTGATTATTCACTAAGGCTTTAGGGATATTTAATTTAGGACATTAGACAATCATAGTATCAAGAGATATATGATTGTAATTTAGAAGCTACTATTAATTAGAAGATGTAAAAGTTGACTAATTACTGAAGAGCAGATATAAGATCTTGCTGCTATTGTAGCCAATCTAGTTATTACTGTACAAAGGACCATAGAGACTAGGCTACAAGAGAAAGTTGTTGTTAAACAGGGTCAGGAAGTGAGAGATAGGCTGGGAAGACAGATGGGTAAGAATTAAGCACTCACAACTATTAATGTAAACCCAACTCCACCCTAATGTGCCAATAGAGTTATGAGAAGGAGACTTTAGTTAAGTAAGGTTGAGGAGCATAAGCAGGAAGAGTAGTATGAAGGATTTGAAGAACGTAAGCTTATAGCTTTTAGAGGATTCAAGGATCTTAAGGTGTAGATTGGAAGCTTTAATGGTTCTGGTAGTGCTGATAACTACTTGGATTGGGTAGAAAAGATTGGAAAGATATTTAACTTTTATGAATATAAAGATGCTGATTGTATTCTAGTAGTTACATTAGAACTTACTGTATGTGCAATAATGTGGGAGAAGAAGTTACAATATCTACGTTGGAGAGGCCGACATGAAATCCAAACATGAAACAAGATAAAGAGTAGATTTGTTCTAGAACACTTTGATTAAGACACTTTTTGATGCCTCTAAGAACTCAAGTAAGGTAGTTGATCAGTTGATGAGTATGTCCAAGAGTTCTAATTACTAATGATCCGATGTGATGTTGATGAGACTGAAGCACGAATCATAGTGAGGTTCTTTCTACGTTGAGGACTGAGATAGGTAATATGGTAAAGGTATAGAGGCTAAAAAGTCTAGATAAAACCATTCGAGTAGCCTAAAGAGTAGAACAGTAGAAGAGAAGTCAACTAAGTTAAGTAGCCAACATGGCTTGCCGAACAGGACTAATATGCTGAGCCGAACTGGACATAATCGAGCACAATGTAATTTCAAGGTAAACTATTGAGGCTAGATGCTAAGCAGACCTAATGATGGCCAAGGAGCCTGAGGTAAAGAAAGACAAAGGTCAGAGCTCAAGAAGGAAGACCTAAGAGATTAAGCGTTTCAAGTGACTTAGTTTTGGAGACATGGCTAGTCAGTGTCTAAATAGACACATCATAACCACTATAGAAGATAGGCCCCAATTCAAAGTGTAAAGTGCTAGTGAAGGAGAAGATGAAGTAAGAGTTGATCAATTGTTGGAAGAACTTAAAAAAGATTATGATGATATAACCCTGCCTAAAATGGGAGTTGAATATTGTATGGTCATACCTAAATCTCTCAGTATCTTTGTGTTTGATGAAAATGAGCAAAGGGAGAACCTCTTCCATATAAACTGATGAGTGAATAGCAAGCTATGTTCTTTGATCATTGATAGAGGAGGTTGTACCAGCGTAATAACTCAAGGAGTAGTGAAGGTCGTGAAATTGCTAACCTACCCTCATCCTAAGTGGTACAAGATTCATTAGCTAAATGAGATAGGAAATTTACGTATCACCAAGCAAGTTAAAGTGCTAATTACTATTGGTGATAAATACCAAGATAAGGTGTTATGAGATGTCCTACCTATATGTGCTTCACACATATTACTTAGCCAACCTTAGCTGTTTGATCTAAGAGTGTTGCATAATGGATATGAGAACACCTATATCAAAAGGATGGGAAGAAGGTTATATTGACCCCAATGAGCCCCTAAGGAAGTGTAAGATCACAAGAGAATATTATACAATCACTGTACTAGAAGTTATTTTGATTTTGTTAATGATTATTCCCTAGGGCAATTATTGGATATTGTCATTATTATATTTTATGAATTAAGAGACATTCATTGTTATATTGTTTACATGTTTACTAATTATATCCTTGAATAGTTATATAGTTATTCTAAATGTCTTTAGATGCTCATTATTGTCTGATCAATAATGAATTAAATCTAATATGAGGTTTGATTAATAATCATAGGATGTTTATTTGTATAAAGATACAAATCTAACTCATAGGTACATGATAGAGAACATGTACCAAGCCAATACGCTATGAAATCACTACGTAGATTAATATCATAGGTTATTCTCATTATAACAAGGTCATTTCATCCTTAGACGTAAAATTACCATGGATTCCAACATAAGGAACATTATGATTTGACTCAATCAAATGTTATCTTTAATAGGATAATTATAAAGGTTGTGATTAGGCATAGCGTGAATCATGTAAAGAGAGATGAGTGATTAAGATGGGATTTGTCCATCTCATTATGAGATAGATATCTCTTGGCTCCTTGCTAAGTGAGACTAAGAAATGCATGACCATGCTCAAATAAATTAATAGTATGATTAATGTCATTTGTGATATCATTTTACTTGGATTAAGAAATGATAAGGTTGAACAACATAAGGGTAGCACTTTCCATGCCTTATGTTCAATCTAGATATCATGTAAAAAAAGGATTATGATATAAGTTATGGATTAGGCAAAGTCAAATTGTTGATCTTCACTTAATTTAGGTAAACATAACATTTTATTAGAGGCTACTTATGTCTTGTAGGCCTGAAAGAAGTTTTTAGGCCTACTCCCAACATTAAGTAAACCTACATGGTCGCACACAAAGAATGAACAAAATAAGCTATAGGTTTATTTTGATTAAACCTAGCAAGAAGTATTGAAATATTTATTATCCTTAATGATCGAAGAATGATAAATAATTATGTTTATTATTTTTGGCGAAAAATAATAAATTACGTTTTTATATTATTAATATCCTTTAGTATCTTACCAAATCTCATAATATCTTTTAGAAGATATTTTCGCTAGTCTATATATAGATATAGAAATCTCTCTATTAAGGTTACATTGAGCTATATCATCAACATTAGACCTATAGAGAAACTTTGCAGACCAAAAATAGAGAGTGAAACGTGAGAAATTAGGATGGTTTTTCTTGCATCCGTTTTGGTGCCAACACACTACAATCTACTTTTGGGTGTCTTCATTAAAGTGTACATACCGTAGAGGGGGCTCACAAGACTATAGTGCCTATAAATCTACATCAACAATGCAGCCTAGATTCATATAA
Organism: Lumnitzera racemosa; assembly: GCA_024138005.1. NCBI lineage: Eukaryota > Viridiplantae > Streptophyta > Magnoliopsida > Myrtales > Combretaceae > Lumnitzera > Lumnitzera racemosa. The sequence goes on from JAMXBC010000008.1 coordinate 78,064,945, forward strand.
GGTAAATCTTCCCTCATATTAATTTAATTTATCACATGGATCCATTGGTGATTTAAGGATTCAGTTTTTATTAAAAAAAAAAACTCTATTGTAAATAAAGCCAAAGCCCTACTTGCCGATTTCCCCAGCACAAATTTCCAGATACGTTAAGATGGAAAAGTGAGTACTACTATTAGTTAAAAAACTACTAAAGTTAAGAGAAGCCAAAGCCCTACCTGACAAAGTAAAAACATTACTTCAAGAAGATGCCAAACTATTTCCTACCAAGATGCTGAAATGATCACCACATACTAGAGGTATAGAGAATCATATTGACCTTCAACATGAAGCTACTCTACCTAACCAACTTACCTATAGGCTCAGCCTTGAATAATCTACTAAGTTAAAGAAATAAGTTGATGAGTTGATTAACCGTAGATATGTCCAAGAGAGCATGAGCTCTTATGTTGTACCGGCTATCTTGGTGTTGAATAAGGATGACTCATGGAGGATGTACATTAATAGCAAAGCAATAAAAAAAAATCACTACTAAGTACTAATATCCGAGCCTATGATTGGATGATATGCTTAATGAGTTGCATGATGCCTAAGTCTTATCTAAGATTGATCTAAAGAGTAGCTGCCACCAAATCAAAATAAAACCTAGAGACGAGTGGAAAACTAGTTTTAAAACAAAGGATAGTCTATTTGAATTGATGGTAGTGTCGTTTAGTCTAACAAATGTGCTAAGCACTTTTATGCAACTCATGAATCATGCCTTAAGATCGTTGATTGGCAAATGCATTGTAGTGTACTCCAATGATACCTTGGTATATAGTGCTAACCTTATTTACTATATCCAACACTTAAGATCTATGTTTGATATCCTCCGTGCCCAAGCAGTTATTCGGCAATTTAAATAAGTGTGTATTTTGCCAAAGAAAGGTTGTGTTCATCGGTTATGTAATTTCTGAAGGTGGTATCAAAGTTGATGATGAGAAAGTCCAAGCTATTCTCAAATGGTCGACATCAACTAATGCTGTTGAAGTAAGGAGTCTTCATGGTCAAGCTTCATTTTTTTGAAAATTCTTTTAGAACTTTAGTTCCATAATTACCCTACTGACCAAGCTAATCAAGGAAAACTCTAAATTCAAATGGTCTAAGAAAGCTTAGAGAAGCTTTGATGAGATTAAGGTTAGGTCGACTTTTGCCCCAATACTCATCCTGCCTAACTTCAAGAAATATTTTGAACTACAATATGATGCATTTGGAGTAGGCATTAAAGTTGTTCTTATGTAGGAGCACCGACTAATTGCATACTTTCATGAGAAATTAAGAGGTGCCATATTAAAGTACTTGGCATATGACGAAGAGTTCTATGCTCTTGCCCGAGCACTTCAAAACTAGCAACACTACTAACTACATAGAGAGTTCATCATCTACACAAACAATGAATCTCTCAAGCATCTCAAAGGACAACAAAAACTTTCTCGATGCTATGGCAAGTAGGTTGAATACTTGGAAACTCTCTACTATGTCATCAAATACAAGAAAGGGAGTACTAACACTATAATCGACACACTTTCTCATCGGCATGTTCTTATTACAGCATTGTAAGTTAGGATACTTGGATTTAGTACCTTGCCTAATTAATATGAGCATGATCCATATTTTAGACCCTTAGTGGCCAAATGCAACATAGGATGACTAGTGGATACATTCTATTTAAGCCAAGGGTTTCTGATGAAGGGTAATCAAATTTGTGTATTGAGTGGATCTACTAGGAAATTACTTGTTTGAGAAGCCCACGCTAAGGGCTTAGCCAACCACTTTGGTGAGAAGAGGATGACCGAGTTGCTCAAAGAGCATTTCTATTGGCTAGGGATGATGAAGGATGTACATAAGGTACTTGAGCGTTATGAAGTGTGCAAATTAGCCAAGGCAAGGTAGGAGCCATATGGAGAGTATACACCTATACCTATACATAAACAACCATAGACCAATCTAAGCATAGATTTCATGCTCAACTTACCTTAAACACTATAGAGATATGATTCTATTATGGTAGCGGTTGATCAATTTAGAAAGATGAGCCCCTTTATCTATAGCCACAAAATCAATTATGCTTTATTTATTACTAACCTCTTCTTATAAGAGATCATGCAGCTCCATGGAGTAACAAGAAGTATTGTGTCTAATCGTGATTTGAAGTTCAGGAGCTTCTTCTGGAGAACCCTAAGGAAGAAGCTCAACACTTAGCTTATGTTTAATACTTCTTGCTACCCACCAACATATGGCTAGACAAAAGTCGTGAACTAAACACTAGGCAACCTCATTCGAGCTACTATTGGAAAGAATATACATTATTAGGATCTATGCCTGCCACTTATCCCTTTCTTTTCTGACATTTGTACTATATTCCTTTTCATTATTTGTCTTATTTACCCTTTTTCCTACATACTCTCTTTCTTCATTATCTTTTATGTAATTTTCCTCATTTGTATTACTACTCTAAAGGACTTAATATAAATAGTCCCTTTACTATAGCCACAAGGCATCTTACATCTTTTCTAATATTGAACATACTTGTTCTTATGAGATACCCTTCTCCAAGTATAGTTCATTTATACTCTTACCTAATCTTGTGAGTCATATCAAGCGAAGTGTTAAGTCATGTCATATTTGTTAGTGCATCATATCCTTCAAGCAGCTTCACAAAAGCTACTTTGTTTGCTGACTTCTTCATTTCATTTTCTTCGATATCTCAAAGGACCCGTGTGGCTATTACTCCTTAAAGTAAGCCTTAGTGATTATTAAGCTCCTAAACACATCAACTCACCCATGGTTAGCTTAGCTCTTAACCTCCTTGCAGGTAGCATAACCTGCAATCATACAGTGCACATCTCACTTCATTTTAGGGTAGAAAAACCTATCATTCAGTAGTTCATACGTTCTTCTTTCTATAAAGTGTCCAAAAAGTCCTCTACAATGTGCTTCTCTCAGTAGTAGTTCCCTTAATGGACAGGTCGATACACACAATTTGCCACCTCAAAACATATAACCATTGTAAACACCTAATTTTTGCCCCCCTTTTATTTTTTTAGATTAAGTTCTAAAGTCCTAAATTTAAAAAAAAAAAGTTCGAAAAATAGAAAGTTAAAGAAAACCCTAAAAAATGAACAAATTAAGAAAAAAAATAAGAATTCTAGAAAAGTAAAAAAAAAAAAAAGGAAAAAACACAAAAAATAAGAAATTTAGAAAAAATAAAAAAAATTGGAAAAAGTCAAAAATTTGAAAAGTCACACAAAAATTAAAAAATAGGGAATTTAGAAAATAATAAATTTTTTAGGTTGTTTAAATAGAATAAGATTTTAATTTAAATAAATTTGAATAAAAGACCAATGGATCTGAGCTTAGATTTAAATCAAGCCCAGGCTGTCTTAATCCATATGTGCAATTAATTGCTCATACGGATAAAGCATAGGCTAACGACCCAATGGTAAAATACATAGACATTACAATTGGGATTAACTAGAGATCATAGGTTCGAGACTCGCTATAAGCATAGAAATGCCTTTTTCTCCTTTCCTTTTCAAGCTCCTTGTGTTGCCACATGTCAGGCTATCATTGGACCACGTATCTAATTACGACACATAACACTTTACGATTGGCCGCAACAACAAAATTTCTTTCCTTTTTTTTCTTTCTTCCCTTTCCTTTTTGTTCCTCATTTTCTCAATTATAAAAATCACACACACAAGAACTAGGAGATAAGGACATTGGAAAGGAAGGGGGAATTGGATTTTAAAAAACACATGTACACTTGGGGGATTTCAGATTTTCAAAAAAAAAAAGAAGAAATACAAACATAGAGGGGGACCCACGGTAAACAGGCTTTTCTCTCTCTCTGATCCTAAGTGTCTCTCTCCCTCTCCACTGTTTGTCTCTCTCTTGATCTGCTCTTTGTCTGAACTCCCTCTCTCTCTCAAACTCACACACACATAGTGCACGCAAGGGGAAAAACTCTCCTTAAGATCTCTCTCTTAGCTTAGGCTCCAACTCACCACCCTCTCTCTCTCTTCACTATCTCAATTACTCTCTTAGTTGACTCTCTCCCTTTCTTACCCTCTCATCCACCGAACACCGACCTATACCCTAACCACCACTCTAATACACACTGCACTAGCTTTGCCAAATCACAGCACACATCGATTACCTCAACAGCCTACATTTGGTGCAGCCCACCAAATACACTGCCATAACCACACTTTAACACCATCTGCAACCACCATCGCCTCTTAAGCCAAACCTACGTACACACAGACCACATTTGCTAATATAACCGAAGCCCCACATATCCACTCTTGGCCCATACACATGACACTACAGCTCTGTTCTAACACCAAACCTATGTATGTAGCCGCAACCATCGTATACTCTCCTACCACTGTGGCGAGCACCACCAACCACCACCAATGGCCATGGCACTTTCCCTATACCCCCCCTATCATCAATAGAATACCCATGAAAATAGGTTTACAGTAGGACTACAACTTAAGGTGTAATATATTAACCCAAATGACCATAACATCTGCATATTTCCACGTTTTTGTTTTTCTATCATTGCATTGATGATTGATCCTTGTCTATAAAATTTTTAGACTTAGGATAGTAGACAACCAAGGGAATGATCAGCCGAATAATAGGCCACTTAACACCTTTAAGTTTTGCAAGTAGGTGCTGAAAGATGAAATTGCCTATCTAAAAGAAAATCTCGTGTGTTCTGAAGCTCACAATCGGGCCTTAAGACCCCTTTTGGCACAGGTCATTAGGGATACTTATGAGATGATAGAGGACCTTAAGGCCCGTATATGGGACTTAATGTAGGGATTTTCTAGTTCAAATCTAAAGAGCCTAGAATAAAGCTCCAGGATAAATTCTAGGTTCTCTACCATTACTTTTGTATTCTGATCTTCCTTTTTCAAAATAATAAAGCACTCTTTAGTTCATCGTTTGTCATTCTTTAACATATTCGTCTTTGTAAATAGTCTTCCATTTAACCACTATTCAATCTCATTTAAGGAAATGTAAATAAAATCCATAGACTTGTAAATAGAAACCCAAAAGTCACCATCCTTATTTGTAAATTATTTTGAAAATAAAACTTTACCTTTCTCTCTCTAAAAAATAAGAAAAAATTAAAAAAAAATGAAAAGAAAAGTGTCCAATGGCTATAAATCCTTGTAGGCCTAAGGAGCCAACATAAGCTTAGGCTTTTGGCATACTTAAGTAACTAACCCAAATACTAGGTTTTCAAACCACACGTGTGCCTCAACCTATTATGAGTACCTTAGCCCACTCAAGCGAATACGACCCCCTTGGCCCATTTAAGCCAAGCACGAGTCCCTTAGCCTATCTAACCTTAAATACGAGCCCCCTGGCCCATTCAAGTCTAACACGAACCCCTTGGCCCATTTAAGCCAAACATGAGTCCCCTAACCTATCCAACCCTAAATATGAACCCCTTGGCCTATTGAACAAACACGAGCCCTTTGGCCTACTCAAGTAGCCAACCCAAACATTTATCTTTCAACCCACACTAGACTTAGCCATTTGTCACCATCTCATGTAAACACAAGCTACTTGGCTAACACCAACCTTAAGCCTATTTAGGTAACCTGCCAAAACGCAGGCCACTTACCTAAGCATTCAACCTAAACACCAACTTACCCAAACATAAGCCATTAGGCTAGCTAACTAATCTGAACATGAACCATGGCCCATCAAAGCAACCAACCTGAGCACAATCTTCAACCCCTAAAAGTAACCAAGCCAAAACCCCTAATCTGTTTAGAAAGCTAAGCTCAATCATAAACCGAGCCAAAACATAAAGTCAAATATTGGGGCATGATTTGAGAAACTGGGGGGCAAAACTTGATCCTGGGCAAATAAAAAATGGACTCCTCCTTAAGAAATCAGTAACTCACTTTTTGAAAGTTTAGGATGATAAGAGGTAAGCTATGTCACGAACTAAGGACGGCCTAGTAGTGGCAGACGCCATATACTGTATGAAGAATCCCTGATTGGTTACCCTTCCAATCAAAAACTCTTCACACAATATACAAGGCTCTACAACCACTAGTTTCCAAAGTACATCCAGATTCACATGATATCATCACACAACATATTTATATAAAAGTTAAGTTATAAAGTTTACAATACACAGTGTTTAAGTATTGTCTAAGTTTATAATAATAAGATAAACATAAGTACATGAGTAAGAGTCTACATAAACTATCTCCTCTCATTACACAGGACACATCGCTCTTGCCCAAGTCCCTAGGCTAACCTGTGGCATCCCTCGTCATGTCTCTACGAACAGGCTATCCTGCAACAAAAGTCTAAAGGGGTGTAAGCCTAAGCTTAGTGAGCAAAACCCTCAGCCATACAGCAAGCAAGTTATAAGTACATTAGTGTCACGCATATGAATGAATGATCAAACAGAATGCCAAACAATACGCATACTTAACTAGTTCATATACGTAACTCGGATTTAACGCCCTTCGAAGTCAGGGTTAGAGTTTATACGGCACCAATCAGATCCGGGTATTATACTAGAACTTACTTTACTACGGAACTCCATGTTCCATACTTATATTAAATAATTATTTTATTTTCAAAAAAACCCAAGTTCTAGTATAATTGTGAGTGGGCCCCCGCGGTCCACACTCACCCTTAAACAGAGGCCTCTAGACTCGACCCTTAGCCAGGCGGTTGGCACCTCCAATGCCTAGTGTTCCCGCGGGCCAAGGTAAGGTCATTATGTACGAGTGCATCGTACATAACCAAATAAATCAATAATAATATCAACCCCCGAATGGCCTCTCTTTACCTCCGTGTGATGTGACGGCCGGAATAGTATCCATGCTATGCATGTTAATGCATGTTCCAGTTTCTTTTTATAGGCCGAGTATTATTTAGTTCAAATTATGCTGTGACCATCCACTAATACACACAATCATTTTCTATACTACCATACAACAAACAAGGCATTCTCTGCATTTAAGGTAATTTCATAACTCAACATACAATTACATACACAAGCATTTCCCGAACCCCACACAGTAGTCAATTAACAATAATATTTAAGTCCACTATCTACAATCGCAATCAAGCATGGAATCATAGGGTAAATACTCACTCGGCCATAGTGGTTCGCCCTAATCGTAGTAATCGATCGGGAGGTCCTCGCTCACCTCAGGATCACTTGATCATTATGCGATAATAACACTAGTAAGTACTCGAATTAACTACTAATTATAAACATCTAATTACCTAATTCAACTTAAATTACTATCAACTTTTACCCAGTAAGACTTTAATTTCAATCGTATGTAACTTTTTCGTTTTATTTTTTATATTTTTGAATTTATAGTCATTTTTCATCGTTTCCGAACATATATTCACATGGTAATATCTATTTTAGGTGTTAACATCTCTATTTTACGTTATGTACTAAATTTATAGAAATTTTTAGTTATGAACACTTAAGTACTCTTATTACTTATGTTTATATCTTTTATTCCTTAAATTCTTATAATGAAAGGATTTTACTTTGCTATTACTAATTTATGTACTGAAATTAGATATAATCTAATTTAGAAGGTGTATTAGGATTTACTAATTTAGTTACCTAATTACTTATACTTTTCTTAGTTTTCTTATTTTCTAAAGTTATGCTTATGTCATCGCTTACATCATCCTTTGCTTATGTCATCACTTGCTTATGTCGTGGCTTATGTCATCATGTACTTATGTCATCACTTACCTCATCATATGCTTACATAAGCCTTTCCTCATGCTTATGTCTATGTATATGTATTATGTACATGTTATCCCTTTCTCTTATACTTATGTACATATACTTTATACATACTTATACTCATACATATACTTAGACTTATACCGTATTTATACGTGTATACATACCTGTATACCTATACGGTTGGATACGTATTTTTATACTAAAATTCTTATGCCTAAGCTTTTCCTTAAGAAAAGCTTTCTAATTCCATGTTTTTGTGTTCTTATGTATATATTTAGTGTAGTATAGGTATGTATAGTTAGATATGATCTTAGGTTAGGTTATGTACATGATAAATACTCATGTACAAAGGTTCACATACTTGTATTCTTTTGGTATTTCCCTATGTATACATACTTATAAGAATATACTCATGTCTTCCTTTCTTCTTCTTCAAAAGTTAAAATTTCTACACTTAAAGATGGAAACTTTGTTTCCTCTTCTTTAAGACAATACTAACCACATAACTACTTATCTAATCTACCTAATTAACTAACTAATGAATAATAGAAAGTAACATAAAGCAACTTAAAGACATACCTTTAATGATGTTGAAGTTATGGAGACAAAAGTGAAGTAATGAAAGGGAAAGAAGAAGAAGGAGGTTACGGCATGAAAAAGGGGGGTTTTGGTTTGTTTCTTTTGTTTGTTTCTCTTAATGGAAGACAACATGTGGTGGGGTTTAGAAGGACAAATGTGGACGGCAACAATTGCAAAGAAGAGAGAAAGAAAAATCAAAAGGAAAAGAAAAGAAAGTCATCATTAAGGAAGAGATATTTTCCTTATCTCTTAGCTTTTGTTGACTTTTCAAAAAGTTGACTTTAGTCAACATGTGTTGACTTGGTCAACATTTGAACTTTGGTCAATATGTATTATCTTAGTCAACATTCCTTAAGTATGTGCAATTTTATGCATATAATGTAGTAACTAAGGGAAATTAGGGGAGAAATGAAGGAAATGAAAAGAAATGAGGTATATGATGCATTGTTGTGTAAATATGGTTGATGAGATCTTACTTTAGGTCTTCATAGTCCATATATCTCATTTGATAAATTACTTTGGATAACAAGTACAAAAAGTACTAATTTGAGTATTAAAGTTCATTATATGTAACCTAATCTTCAACTATAACCCTAACCCTATGTAAGACTATCTTAATCATATATTTAAGGAATAAATATAATCTATGACTCATTATCTTAGTTCCTAATGGATTACTTGAAAATTTGAATCATATAAGCAAGAATGAGGGTTATCTCTAACCTTTTACTAACGATTTAGCAAAATATAAGCATTATATTTTCAATTAGGGTTTTAAGGTATATCATGTTGGATTGGTATACATATGTCCTTAATGTAATAATTTTTAAGGTTTTTATCACTTTCGAATGAAATCTTTAGCTTTTAGAAACATTTAAGGTAGAAAAATTCTTTACGCGATTGATTAATTCTTTTAAGGTTTTCACTTTAATTAGCCTTGTCGACTCCTAAATTGTCTAATATAGTTGATTCTATTTCCAAAACTAGATCGAAACTTTTAGGGGTTTACAAGCTATATCCTATACACCAACTTGAAACACTTTGAGACTTAAGCGACATAATGGTGAGAATACTTTGAACTCATTCCTTAAAGGAGGTTCACTTTGAATATGATAGTTAGATTAAAGTGAAGTTAGGCATTCACTTCCAAATCCTAAACACAATCATCTGTTATTCACCCCATTGGACCTATTTGGAGAATTTCTAAATTTAAACCCTATTAAGAACCACCCCATAATAGGGCAATTCAGAGGTTAGGGTCATTGATTAGAAGATAAGGGTAAAATTGGTTTATGCTTGTTTAAGTAACACTAATTCAAGAATAACTTTTATTTCTAATAAATTATTTTTCTTTGAAATGAAGAAGAGCTAATTTCATTTTTCAACCACCTTAAGCCCATACACTTGAAATCCATGGAATTAGGGCCTTGAATCATTTAAAAAAAAAAAACTCAGCAATGGAAATAATCACTCTTAGGGCCAAAAGAGAAGAGAAAATAGTAAGAGATGGTAGGGCAAAGCAATTAAAAAAGAAAAAAAAAATGAGAAGAAAAGAGGCCAAAGAATTAGGCTTGGAAGTGTAGGATGAAAAGCCCTAAGAAATATTTCACATCCTAACAAGAGCAACCAAACTAAATCAAAGGGGTAGGACGATGCCTAAATAGCCTCAGAAAACATAAGGCCTTAAATCACACTCTTATGCCCGAAAACCCAAATTTCCATATCGATACTGACACTTTGAAGCCTCTCCTACCTATACGGAATCACATAAGGCCTCCCTACCCACAATACCGCCCTTACACATGTAAAAGCTCTTCTAATCTTGAAAGATAATTTATCTTTAATAAAATATGTTTTTGAAAATAGGACAAGCGTACTCCTAATTTTACATTAAGGTTCTTAATTTATACACCCGAGATTAATAAAAGCAATTTTTTAAAAATAAGCCTTTTCATTAAACCTTTTTGAAACCCTTGGACCAAAAGCCTAAATTCATAATGTTAAACCAAAAAAGACCTAACAGATTAATCAAGAAGTATCACTTACAAAATGAACTATAATTTTTGGAACTGTAATCAAGAGTGTAATCTGGATTGAGAGCTAATAAGGAAGAACTCTTTAACTAAACTAATTCTGAGTTACCTTCTCCTTAAGAAAGGAATGTCTTGAAATCACAAAAGCCCTAAGAGAATCCTTAGGGTTAGGGGCATTAAGAAATTCCACATGATTACTAAGGATAGGGGTAGTTATAAGATTGTTCCGTAATAAGAATGTATACCTATTGGCAAAACTTTCAAAAACAAAAAAAAAAAAAGAAGAAGTAGAAGAAGAAGAAAGAAAAAAAAAAGAAGAGAGAGAAAATAAAGGCTTATCACAAAATTTTGGTCCAAATCCATGTCGGCTCAAATAGCTAAGCTTTTAATCCATGTCATCTAGTTCCTTTCCAAGGTCGCCATTCTTCAGTTGTGGTTTTTAAACATCCTTCAAACTTTTTTTTTTTCAAGTTAAGGGGCCTATCGCTACTCTTTTCCTATTCATAAATGGTTTTTCAACAAATCTCTCTGTAAATAGTTTTCCAAGTCAAAGAGTCTTTTGAAACTGGTTGCTTGCCTTATTTTAGTTCTTCATTCATTCGTCTTTTTCCTCTTAGGGATCAAGCCAGCTCTTAGAGCATTGTCCCCTTTTCTTTTTCTTTGTAGGGCTTTAACTAGCCTTTAGGGCATTGTCCCTTCTTTCTAGGGTGTAAGCTAGCTCTTAGAGCATTGACCTTTTTTTTTTTCTTTTTAAGGCTTCAGCTAGCCTTTAGGGTGTTATCCCTTCTTTCTAGGGTGTAAGATAAGTCTTAGAGTGCTGATCCTTCTTCTTCCTTTTAGGGTTCCATCCAGCCTTTAGGGCGTGGTCCCATCTTTCTCTTAAGGTTCAAGCTAACTCTTAGAGTGCTGATCCCTCTTTTATTCTTTTTAGGGTTCTAACCATCCTTTAGAGCGCTGTCCTATCTTTCTCTTAGGGTTCAAGCCAACTCTTAGAGCATTGATCCCACTTTTATTCTTTTCAGGATTCTAGCCAACCTTTAGGATGTTGTCTCATCTTCCTCGTAGGGTTTAAGCCAGCTCTTAGAGCACTGATCTCTCTTTTATTCTTCTCAAGGTTTCAACCAACCTTTAAGGTACTGTCCCGTCTTTCTCTTAACGTTCAAGTTAGCTCTTAGGGCGCTAACCTCTCTTATTCTTTTTATGGTTCTAGTAAGCCTTTACGGCATTGTCCCATCTTTCTAATGTATTAGCAAGCTCTTAGAGCACTAACTCCTCTTTATTTCTTCTTAGGGATTCAGCCAGCTTTTAGGGCGCTATCCTGTCTTTTATTTTAACAATCTTGATAGCCTTTAAGGCATCATCTTATCATTTTAGGCTGCTAGCCGTCTTTCAACCCCTCCGTCACCAACTCCATATAAGATCTTTAGTAAGCCTGTTGGGCATCTTCTTTCACTAATTCTCAAAACAAGCCCACGGGGTACTTCTCTTTCACATTTCTCCTAGCGAGCCCACAGGGCGCTTCTCTTCATCAAATTCTCTTAGTGAGCCTGTTAGGGCGCTTCTATTCCTTTAGCGAACCCATAAGGTTCTTTCTTTCACCAAGTTCTCTCAAGCAAGCCCACAGGCATTTCTTTTTCACCAATTTCGCAATGAGCCTGTAGGGCACTTCTCCTTATCCGTTGTCTCTTAGCAAGCCCATTGGGCACTTCTCTTCATCTTATCTTCTTAGCGGACCCATTAGGCACTTTCTTTCAACTATCTCTTAGCGAGCCCATAGGGCACTTCTCTCGTCAAATCTACTCAAGTGAGCCTACGGGGCACCTCTCCACATCAGTTGTCTCTTAGCAAGCCCATGGGGTGCTTCTCTCATCAAATCTTCCCAGGCAAGCCCATGGGGCACTTTTCCTCATTAAATTCTCTTAGCGAACCCATTGGGCACTTTCTATTCATCTAGTCTCAGTTTAGGGTCTTAATCAACTCTAAAAGCGCTTTGCCCATCGTACCTAAGATAATCAGCTCAAAGGAGCACTACCAAGTTCTATATCAATCAAATTTTAGGGTTACTAGTCCCTGAGAGATACTCTTACCTAGGATGGTCAGCTTAAAAGAGAACTACTAGGTTTCAGATCGATCAAATTTTAGGGTTACTAGTCCCTGCGAGACACTCCTACCTAGGATAGTCAACTCAAAGGAGCACTACCAGGTTCCAGATCGATCAAATTTTAGGGTTGCTAGTCCTTAAGAGACGCTCCCGCCTAGGATAGTCAGCTCAAAGGAATACTACTAAGTTTCAGATCGATCAAATTTTAAGGTTGCTAGTCCTTAAAAGATGCTCCCACCTAGGATAATCAACTCAAAGGAGCATTACCAGGTTTCATATCAATCAAATTTTAGGGTTACTAATCCCTAAGAGACGCTCCCGCCTAAGATAGTTAGCTTAAAGGAGCACTACCAGGTTTCAGATCAATCCACTTTCAAGGTTCGAGAGATGCACCGGCCTAGTTAGCATAGTAGAGCACTACTAAGTTTCAATTTAGGGTCTTAGCCAACTTTAGGAGTGCTTTGCCAACCTTAGTTAGTCAGCTCATTAAAGCATGACCAAGTTTCCTCTATCAGTTTAGGGTTTTAGCTAACCCTAAGAATGCTTATCCATCTCATCCAGTTTAGGGTCTTAGCCATCTCTAGGAGCATTTTACCTACCTTAATTAGTCAGCTCATTAAGGCACAACTAAGTTTTCTCAACTCAATTTAAGGTCTTAGCTAACTCTAAGAGTGCTTTGCTCATTTTACCTCAGATCGTTGGACCATGACTGGACTTCAATTCTTCTTTCCGTTTTTCGACTAACTCTTAAAGCGCTACCCTCCTCTTCTCCAAATCTATGATGGATTAGACCTAGGATAGTTAACTAGCTGGCTATTATCTTTCTTAGGATAAAATCCACGCTTAAGGAAAAAATAGTGTCGTTTTATCTTTGTGGCAAAGTTTTACTCAAATTTTACCGTAAAGAGGGGCAATTGTAGACACCTAATTTTTTCTCCCTTTTATTTTTTCCAGATTAAGTTATAGGGTCCTAAATTAGAAAAAAGTTCAAAAAATAGAAAATTAAAGAAAACCCCAAAAAAAGAAAAAATTTAGAAAAAAAAAGGAATTCTAGAAAAATAAAAAAATAGGAAAATCGGAAAAAACACAAAAGGTAAGAAATTTAAAAAGAAATACAAAAAATGGAAAAAGTCAAAAATTTGAAAAGTCACATAAAAATTAAAAAATAGGGAATTTAGAAAATAATAAATTTTTTAGGTTGTTTAAATAAAATAGGATTTTAATTTAAATAAATTTGAATAAAGGACCATTGGACCTGGGCTTAGATTTAAATGAAGCCTACGCTACCTTAGTCCATATGTACAATTAAGTGCACATATGGATAAGGCACAGGTTAACAACCCAATGGTAAAACACATGGACATTGCAATTGGGATTAATTAGAGATCATAGTTTCAAGACTCGCTATAAGCATAGATATGCCTTTTTCTCCTTTTCTTTTTAAGCTCCTTGCATTGCTACGTGTCAAGCCGTCATTAGACCACATGTCTAATTATGACACGTAGCACTTTACGATTGGCCGCGACAACAAAATTTCTTCCCTTTTTTTTCTTTCTTCCCTTTCCTTTTTGTTCCTCATTTTCTCAATTATAAAAATCACGCACATAAGAACTAGGAGATAAGGACATTAGAAGGGAAGGGGGAATCAGATTTTAAAAAACACATGCACACTTGGGGGATTTCAGATTTTCAAAAACAAAAAAAAAAAAGAAGAAGAAGAAGAAACACAAACATAGAGGGGGACCCACGGTAGACTGGCTTTTCTCTCTCTCTGATCCTCGGTACCTCTCTCCCTCTCCACTGTTTGTCTCTCTCTTGATTTGCTCTTTATCTGAACTCTCTCTCTCTCTCTCTCTCAAACTCACACACACACAGTACACGCAAGGGGAAAAACTCTCCTTAAGATCTCTCTCTCAGCCTAGGCTCTAACTCGCCACCCTCTCTCTCTCTTCACTATCTCACTCACCCTCTCAACTGACTTTCTCCCTTTCTCACCCTCTTATCCACCGAACTCCAACCTATACCCTAACCGTTTTTCTCCTTTTCTTTTTAAGCTCCTTGCATTGCCACGTGTCAAGCGGTCATTAGACCACGTGTCTAATTATGACACGTGGCACTTTACGATTGGCCACGACAACAAAATTTCTTCCCTTTTTTTCTTTTTTCCCTTTCCTTTTTGTTCCTCATTTTCTCAATTATAAAAATCACGCACATAAGAACTAAGAGATAAGGACATTAGAAGGGAAGGGGGAATCAAATTTTAAAAAACACATGCACACTTGGGGGATTTCAGATTTTCAAAAACAAAAAAAAAAAAGAAGAAGAAAACAAACATAGAGGGGGACCCACGGTAGACTGGCTTTTCTCTCTCTCTGATCCTCGGTATCTCTCTCCCTCTCCACTGTTTATCTCTCTCTTGATTTGCTCTTTATCTGAACTCTCTCTCAAACTCACACACACATAGTGCACGCAAGGGGAAAAACTCTCCTTAAGATCTCTCTCTCAGCCTAGGCTCTAACTCGCCACCCTCTCTCTCTCTTCACTATCTCACTCACCCTCTCAACTGACTTTCTCCCTTTCTCACCCTCTTATCCACCGAACACCAACCTATACCCTAACCACCAGTCTACTATATACTGTACTAGCTTTGCCGAATCACAGCACACATCAATTACCTCAACAATGCACATTTAGTGTAGCCCACCAAATACACTACCACAACCACACTCTAACACCATCTGCAACCGCCATCGCCTGTTAAGCCAAATCTACGTACACATAGACCACATCTGCTACCACAACAGAAGCCCTACATACCCACTCTTAACCCATACACACAACACCACAACTCTATTCTAACACTAAACCTATGTACGCAGCTGCAACCATCATAAACTCTCCTACCACCATGGCGAGCACCACCAACCACCACCAATGGCCATGGCACTTTCCCTATACCCCCCATCATCAATATAATACCCATGAAAATGGGTTTACCAACTTGAAAAAGCCCTTAAAACCACCCTTAACAGCCCTTGGAAACCATCGCAACCCATAACTCGAGTCCAACCCATTTTCTCCCGACCTAAATCCAAGTCCAAACCAGTAACCCAAACCTAACTCCAAGCCTAATCCGTGATCCAGCTATTAGCCAGACCCTCTATTGTTGTTTTATTTAATATCTTTTCTTTTTGTATTATTATTATTATTATTATTATTATTATTATTATTATTATTATTATTATTATTATTATTATTATTATTATTATTATTATTATTATTATTATTATTATTATTATGTAAATGTAAAAAAAAAGGAAAAAGAAGAAAAAAAGGAGAGAAAAATCGAAAAAAGCAAAAACAAAAAACAAGAGAGAGAGAGAGAAAAAAGGGTAAAATTATTTAGTTTATTTTTATTTTTCTTGTTTGCATTTTAACCAAAAACCAAAAATAAATGAACAAATAATAAATAAAATAATATAATGACAAAAAATAATAAAATTGTTTTATCACTTAGAAAATTGATTTTCCAAAAATAAAAAAAATAAATAAATCAATCATTTTTCAAATTAGAATCATTTAGAATTTTCAAAAATAAAACCAATTTAAGACTCTTAGGAAATTTTCTTAAATGAACTCAAAACAGGTGAAAAATGTAAACTTAGCAATTTTTCTAAAGTTAAAACTAAATTAAGTTGCTATATTTTTTATCAACGAACTACGGAAGTCTGATCCCAAACAACGGGTACATAGGTACCCGTATGCAAGTACAAGAAGACTTAAAATATGGAAGTTTTATTTTTTTTTTCATTTTTAGATACTTATGTAAATTAATCAATTTAGTCGTATGTATCATGATTAACCGGTTTTCTTTTAGAAATTAAAAAGGGTATATTTGAAAAGTGAAGTTAAATTCGGAAAGTTAAAAAGTGATACCCGTTTAGGGTTTAATAAATTAGCTCCCGAATCTAGATCTCTGGTTTTCAAAAAGCCGTATTAATAAATAAGTTTTTTAATTGATAAACTGGTAGCTAAGTTATAACCAATCTATCCAATTAGTTATAACTTAACCCTTTTTCCCGACTTCAGTTAAGTGGCGACTCCAAATCTTTTTAAGTTAAAAAAAATGGTTTTCTTTAAACCCTAGTCAAAGATCAGAATTAAAAGGGTAGAGAGATTGTACTAATCGGTTTAAAGCAGACCTAATTTTATAAAAGGAACTGGAAGGGTGAAAAACCAGGGTCAACAACCATCTTTCGCACGGTTTTCACATCAACTAGTTAGCTCTTCTATTCAAATCTGATGGCCATTCTCCTCTTCAACTTGATACTATATCTAGCTCAGTAACTTCCTTAAGTAGGCTAGCTTCATTGAATAGATAGGCTCATTGGTAGGTAGCTCATCCTATTCCTCCTCTATCTGTCCATACGTCAAGCTATTCTTGTAGCCTTATCTAATGTAATGAATTGTTAAAGTTCCACAATGTCTCAAATATCTCTCCTCAACTTAGTAAGAAACCTAGACACTATTTGCATTGGGGGATCATCAATGTCACATCAAATCATGAGCTTCTAGAACTTTCAAACATACTCATTAATAATTTGGCTTCCTTATCTTAGTTCTTAGAGTTTAGCAAAGGCATCTTGTAAGTAAGTATCTAACACACATCTATTTTTGAGGATTCTTTTCATTTTGGGTCCAAGTGTTACCTTCTTTATATCCTTCTCTCCTCCTCATGGTCTAGAAGCTCTTCCACCATAATGTAGCATACCCTCACATTTCTATGGTAGCAACTTTTACCTTCTCATAATGCTCATATTAATAATAGTCAAATACTCCTTCAACCATTTCCTCCCAATCCAAGTAATCATCGGCATTCCCAAAACCATTGAAGTTCATGATTTGAAGCTTCACAAGATTAGTAGCTCAATGTACTCGAGCTTGATCTTCCACTTCAATGTACTCTTCTTCTTCATCCTCTTTGCCTACTTCACCTAAGTCGATCCTTCTCTACATACGTTCTCTCATTCTTTCGCCTCAATTTTGTCAAGCTAGGATCTATCCTCTTATAGGCTGATTAGCTTAGGGAGTATTTTGAATAGCATTAATGGGCCAAAAGGCTAATACACGAACAACTTTAATTAGGTTAACTATCAAATTAGCCATTTCATCAATTTGTTCGTTTATGCTTTTAGGTATATTTTAAGGTTATCGGCCATTAAGTACGACACTACCATTATCATCTCCAATACCACCGTTTACACTCAAGTTATTCATCATTTTCACAACATTAATGCTTCTCACAAAACAACACATGTACAATTTCTAAATACTCAACTTTAATATCTCATAAGAAACACACAACTACTACTTGCTCTATTTTCACAACTTAAAACAAAGTATAACAAGGCACACACAACAGCAAACTACTATGCCTTCTTCTAACTCAAATACTCGCAAGTAACTCTAACTCAATTGCAGCATACTCTATCATAACCAATACTACACATTACACAGTAATAGTCACAGCTAAATAACAACTTACCTACTAAGAACCTCCGCTTTAATACTAAGATGATAGGGCTGTGCCAAGAATTGATAAGGTTGGTCGTATCAAAGATGAATCCAAGCTTACTGAAAGCTTGAAATGGAGATGGAACAAGTGAAAAGGGAAGAAAAGTATGTAAACCCTACAATAAGCTGCAAGGATATGATGCACCAGGGAACCATCAAGGACTCATGAATTAACCTGATTTGGCTCACAAGATTTCCCAATGAGGGTATTTTCCATCTAGCCTTGCTTAACGGTTAAGACAAGAGTGATGAATGTGAGCAAACAAACAAAAGGGATGTTTATAGACAAGCAAGAGAGACTTAGAGTATTTTTTAATAATGTTCTTGTATATACTGTGGCTACAATATACAAGAGGGTATTTGTAATACCCCAAGATCTCAAGTCAATATAATAACCCTAGGATCCAAGCCCCTAAATTTGGGGCGCTAGGCTATACTATTTGTTTTATTTCAAACTTTACAGAAAGGTTAGAAAAATTAGACGAAGAAACTTTAGTAAAGATAATTTCTCAAAATAAGCTATATAAAAAAATTAATTTAAGAAAAATGTTAATTTATCGATAAAGCCGATAATTATCAAAAACATAAAATTCAAACATTTAAATATAGGAAGATATCAGAGATAAGTTATTTAACTTATAAAAATGATAAATGAAGTTGAAGTATATGTACTATACATGTATTAACATAAAATATGCATTATATGTATTAAATACATATATGTAATAATAAATTATAAAAATAAGGTAAATTAGTATAAAATAATGGAAAATTTAAAAAAATGAATAGATAAGTCATCAAATGATGTAGCAGCCTAGGATTAATTAGAAAACATGAGTTATTACTAAAATAATGAGGGGAACACATGGCACCTAGGAAAATAGGAAAAATGACATGCGGTAAACATATGTCCAATTTTGATTAAATCAAACAAACTTGAAAACCTATAAATAGAACCCAAACCCCCATTTACAATATTTTATTACTAAAAATAAAAAGAGAAAAAAAATAGGGATGAATCAGGTCTAGTGCGATTTGATAGGCTAACTACAACTTGATGTAAAACGACTTAGTGGTTTAAAGGTTAGCCATGGGAGGGATGTTTTTGACAAGGAGTGGTGATAAGAGGCGGCTCGTTTAAGCAAGCCTATTTTCCATCCATAAGTTCTTTTAATTTTTAAAAATATCAAACATTGTTAATTAATTATGAAATTTAGTTTTCTAAGGTTATTTTATGTGTAGATTAATGTAATAATTTTACATGATGTTGCTTCAAGCTCAATTTTTGTATATATAATTAGTGTAAATATAAGGTCCATAAAAAATGCCCTGTTTGGATGAAAATTGAACTAACTTTTATAAATACTACATGATGTTGTTTTAAGCTTAATTTTTATATATAATACACCTAATATATATATATATATATATTTAATTATGGTAATAATAATTTTTTAAAGTAAGCTTCTTGATAATTTTTTATAATTATTTTGAATAAAACTATCAGTTTTTTTGAATTATTGAAATAATTAGTTTTTAATGAAATTGATGAATGATCCTTACATGTTTTGACTTCTCAAAGCTAATGATGACATTTGGAGCACTTAATTTTTATCTCACACATAAATTTGTTTATTTACCTTAATTTTTAGTAATTTCAAGCTAAAACTTCTATTTTTAAAAAATAAATAACAGTTAATTTAGTGTAATTCATTATCAATAATTAAACTACATATTTTTATGAATCTATAGGATTTTTCATGAAATTAATTGGGTTTGTATAATATTTATTGTGTATTTTCCTAATAAAAACCTATTTATTAGTTTAATATGTAATATAGTAATTAGTACTAATAAAATATTTGTCAAATTCATGTAAAATAAACATTATGGGGTATATCAAGAGTGGTTATACAAGTTTGTAAAGTATGATTTTTAAGGTTTTTAGTTTAGTACTAAAGCTTATTCGGATTAATTATGAAGTTACAATAACATACAGTTGAGTCGGTAGTGAAAAAGGATATTTATGAGCCTATAACCACATTGAACAATCTTGTTTCTTAAGATATATTAATAGTACTTGAAATAGTAATCGTGATGATATAAAATTTACTAAAATCAGATTTGTGTAAGATACGACCAAATGAAGTTTAAAAACATGGTAATGAAAGCTTATAAGAGTTCGGGTTTAACCCATACTTGACTCAAAGACTATGTTTAAATTATTTTAGGTGTGATAAGTAAGGAAGGATCACGTCACTAAGTTTAGGATTTTGTGCTATTACTAAGCCTAGGTAAGTGAATCTAACCCATGCTTAAAGTAAATATGTTGCTACTCATAACACTATGTATTGTTTAATGCTGTGTTGATTGGATATGCTTATATCATGAGTGAGCTGATATGTTACTATGGTGAATGCTGATGTGGTGATTTTGAATGACGGTAGCTATATCTTAGTTAAACTATTATGCTACTATGTTAGGTGTTGATGTGATGCTTATGAATGATTGTACTAACTTGGAGAGTTAAGAGATTGCTAACTTAATCTTTTAGGTGTTCTCCTAAGTGAGATACTAGATTTCTATTAAGGAGAGTTTGAAAACTAGAATTAGATAACTAGGTTGAATAAAACATAAAAATTGATTGTTTTGAATCATATACTTGAGTTGTTATTTCATAGCATGGCATGACATAAAAGAGACTTAGGGGTCATAATTTTCAGAATGAGACTTTCAAGTGATCAAGAAAAATCGTAGCTTTATGAACTCAGTTTTTGGAAGCATATAGATTTGCATTACCCGACCATCTTAACTATTTTGATAGTTAGATTTGGTAGACAATTATATATAGTCTAATTTGGCTTTATTGCCTCTTTGATTTGGTAAACTATAGGATAGAGTCTAATTTTGTAAAACAAAGTTGGGGGTTCTATTCCCAAGCAACTCCTTGTTACCTTTTTTATATTGGTAGACTATAGTGTGTAATCCAATTTGGTAAGGGTCCTACTCCTAAGTAGCTCCTTGTTGCCCTTAGATTCCTAGACATTGTATCTAGATACCCAACTATGTCAACTAACCAAATGTAGATATTGGAGAGCATAAGATATTGAAACTGATGCATGCCATGTGCATGAGCATAGCATGCTACATTGCTAGCAATAAAAGCCTGGTTAGGCTAATGTATGTATGGAATTGAAGGTACTGGTTATGATTGAAATGTTTCAATTGTGATATTATCTATATTGTATTATTTGTTATCCACTTTCACTCAGCTTCAGTAGTTGAGGGGATAAAATGTTTTATCCTTAGGTTAATAACATTGTGAAGGGCCCAACACTAGGGGGGATGCATACTGAAAGTATGAATTGGAGTCAACAATTTTTGGATGGAACCTGTACTAAGTTGAGAATCTTACTATTTTAATGATGACAAAAGAAAAAGATGAGTTATGTTTTGATGTAAACATTATGTTGCATACATAAGTTATAGCTAAATATCCAATTGAGCTCCAATTTAGCAACCCCATTATCATATAAATAAAGTTTTCTTTTGATGAATGAGCAAGTTGAGTTAAGTTTTAATAGGTATTCCTGAGTGATGGTACATGCATTTATACTCGAAACATTAGGGCAACTACTATAAATGGAAATGACTAAAAGGGTATTGCCCAAAATAAGTAATGTATAAAGAATATTAAGGGACATAGATGAAAAATCAAGAAAGGCAGCCATCTTATATGGAAAATTCTGTCACATGGTTGCATAGACACTTGGCTAGTAACTCGTAGGAGAATTTTTAGCAAAAGTAGAAAAACCCATATGGTCAGGCTAGAGATTGTCGAGCAGAGGTGCTTAGCAAAGTTGAGGGTTCTTTAGAGGTGAGTTCGGCTAAGACATGCTCTAAGCAATTCAAACTCTAGTCGGCTAAGTTGGTGGTCTAATGGGCTGAGCTGTTGTCTAAGTATGCCTTAAGTTAGTAGTTAGAGACTATCGAAAGGCATAGGAAGGTTCAACTCAGACAAGATGGTAGATTGCTATATTAAAGGAATTCTGAATCATTAGCTACAAGTCAGCATAAGAGAACTATCTTAGTCATACCCTCAAGACTTCAAGCTTAAGCTCGAGTCAAAGGTTTGGTGCTCTAATTCCTATTAGGAACCAATAAAGGAAACATTGACTATATAGTTAAGTGATAATCTCAAGCATGCCACAAAGGTCAGAGCTAACATGCTAGCTGACCTCCAAAAAAGTATTGTACATTTTCTCCAATCAAGCAGAGATATTTTTACATGGCCCCATTAGATATGCTTGGGATTTTAGAGATAATTAGTCACAAGTTGAATATTGAGCCAACTACAAAGGTCATCCAATAAAAGAAAAGGCATTTTACCCCCAAGTGGAAAGCAACCATAGAGGAGGAAGTCCAAATATTATTGGAGGCAGGTTTTATTAGAGCAAAATCCTATTCCACTTGACTAGCTAATCGTATTATAGTCAAGAAGGTGAATGGAAAGTGTAGAGAATGTGCATCGACTTTATAGATCTAAGTAAGGCATGTCCAAAGGATTGTTTTCCTTTTCCCTATATAGACAAATGGTCAACTCAACTTCAAGACATGCTTTATTGAGCTTCATAGATGCTTTTTCTGGATAAATGCACCCCTCCAACTAGGTACCTACCTCTTTCATCACCAATTTTGGGACTTATTGTTATAAAGTCATGTTATTTGGTTTGAAAAATGTTGGTGCCACATATCAAAGGCTAGTTAAGATGATTTATAAACCTCAAAAACATAAGAACATTGAGGTTTATGTAGAAGATATGATTGTCAAAAGAAAGACTAATGAAGATCAACTTATTGACCACCAAGAAACCTTCAACACACTTAGATGATACAATATGAAATTAAACCCTTAGAAGTATGTGTTCGAGGCATCTTTGGGAAAGTTCTTAGGCTTCATGGTGATACAAGGAGGAATTGAGGCTAATCTTGAAAAGATACAAGCCATACTGGATATGGAATCACAAAACTCCATTAAGGTAATATATAGGTTGACCATCTAAGTGGTAGCATTAAATAGATTTGTTTCCAAGAGTGCAAAAAGAAGTGTAGAGTTTTTTCATGTCCAACGAAACCCTTTTAAATATTAATAAACTGCAGAATGTGAGTAGGCTTTTAAGGTGTTAAAGAGGTCCTAACCAAACTATCAACTTGTCAAAGCTAGTTAAGGGCAAAACTATTTACATATATCTATTAGTGAGTGACTGAGCTTTTTCATCTATACTTATACGAGTAGAAGGATAGATTCATAGGTTAGGTTATTAAGTTTAACATGTTCTATAAGGTCTGAAGTTACGATACACCAAGTTGGAGAAGTTTGTCTTAGCCATTATCATAACAACCAGGAAACTCTGAACTTACTTCGAGGCTCACTAATTTATGGTCCTAACTAATCGACCCTTAAAGCAAGCTTTACAAAAGCTTGACGTGTTAGATGGAATGGTGAAGCATGCTTAGCTCAGCGCTCTAAGGATTGGGATCGATTTTGATAGATTTTATGATAGAGTTTATTGGGATCGAGAGACCTATCATAGATAATGAGGAGCTGACCTAAAAGCTATACGTTGATGGATTATCCACATGGGAAGGGAGTAGGGTAGGACTAATCTTAAAAGGCCTAATGGGAGCTCGAATTTCTTATGTTTTGAAGTTTAAATTCCTAACCAGCAATGATGAATCAGAATACAAGGCAGTGTTGGCAAGAATGAAGCTGGCTAAGAAGGTTAAAGCTAAGCATTTTCACATTTACTTTGACTCCCAATTAATTGCTAGTCAAGTTAAGGGAGACATTATGGCTAAAGACGAGAACATGATTAACTATCTACAGTTGGTTAAGGAGAGCAATTTAGATTTTGAAACCTAGTAATTGATGAAGATTCCAAGGATGGAAAATTATGCAGCAAACAGGTTGTCTAAGTTAGGATTTATAGGTTTGCTAACTAGGAGGTGAGAATTTTTATCGAATATTTGCTAGAAAATAGCATGAAAGGGTAACTGGTAGAATGCTTAAAGGTTTAGCAAAAGGAAGTATAATACTATTGGATTGACCCAATTCTAGACTACTTGAAGGATGGTATTTTGCCCTTAGATAGTAAGGAAGCTCGAAGACTTATGGATAAGGCCATTAATTTTATGATTACTAATGGGAAGCCATATAAGGGTAGGTTAAGTATGCCCTATTTAAAGTGTCTAAGACCATCAAAAGTAGAATAGGTCCTTTCTAACCTACATTTTAAAATGTGTAGCAATCACATTTAAGTTAAAGCTCTATATGTAAGAGCTCTACTCCTAGGATATTGGTGGTCCATAGTGAAGAAAGATTCACCTCACTTAGTTCAGACTTGTGATCTCACAAAAAAAAATGCTCCAATAAAGAGGGCCTTAAGCTCATATTAGATCCCATTCCCCAGTCCTTAGCCTCTCGCCCAATGGGAGCTAGCCATATTCGGTCCATTACCTAAGACCACTAAACAGAGACAGTACATCGTTGTTACAATGGATACTTTAGGAAATGGGTCAAAGCCAAGGCGATGGCAAGCATAACAAAGTGAAGTATTGAGGCCTTTATGGTTAGCAACATCTTAACTAGGTTTGGGATACCTTATGCTATTATTATAGATAATGGCTGACAATTTAACAATGACAAGTTTTGCGAGTTTTATGAAGCTTAGCACATTAGACTATGTTATACATTTTTCGCACTCCCTCAAAGTAATGGTTACGTAAAGGCTGTGAACAAAGTTATTCTCTAAAGTTTGAAAAAGAAAGTGAACCGAGCTAGCAGTAAATGGGCAAATCAATTGTCAAAATTTTTGTGGGGGGTATAGGGCTACACAACGAACCTCGACAAGTCATACTCCCTACTAGCTAGCCTTTAGGTCAAAAGCTATATTGCCAATCAAGCTCTAAGTAGAGAGTACAAGAATCCAAGCTTACATCCCTAAATATAATTACATAGAGGCTATTTTAGACACTATCCATGAGATATGGGCATTAGCCAAGGCTCATCTTACAACCTATTAGCAATGTGCAACACGGTACTATGACAAGTATGTCAAGCATAAGTGTTTCCGACTTGGTGATTTAGTTTGCAAGAAGTTCAAAGCACTAGCAATAAGAGAATATCAAAGGAAGTTGACTCCTACGTAGGAAGACTCTCCTAGGTTAAAGGAGGTGATAAAGAATGGACACACTTATAGATTAGAGAGACTCAATGGATAACCTATTCCTAGGCATGGAATGTTGACAATCTCAAACCTTATTATGAATTACTAGCTAATGAATGAAGACATGTGGATTTTCGATTATCATTAGTTATGTGGACTTGCAAAATTTGTTTGCTTGTTTTATTATTAACATTGATTGTTCATTTTGTGTGGACGTTTGTAAGTGGATTTGGTCCATAAACCTGTATGATTGTTCATCTTTATTATTGATGTGTGTATGTGGTTAGAGCTAATGAACTAACCTTATTTCCATTAAGCATGTTATATAATGAAGTGTTTAGTTATTTCATGTTGTTCAACTTCATATTATGCTTTGTTTTAACATGGCATTCTTTGCAAAAGCGTGAACGTAATCATAAATAATGAATATGATCCTCACCCAAACTCTCTGGCAAGGGAGAACTTGAAAGGTCTTTAAACCTTACTAAAAGGTGACAAGCGAATCAAAATACACTAAATCCCTAAGTCTTGTACTCAACAAATGACGAGAAAAGGATATTCGTGAATCTCAAAGTACAAAAATAACTCCGACAATGAGATGGAAAGCCTTAAGCTCTTTTAAGAGCGATAGACATAATAGCTATAAATCCTCATAAGGAATGACGAGCTATCTATAATCCCAAGTCATCAATTGATAATGGGCTTAGTACTCTAAGTCTCCCAAGTAGATGATGAGTCACCTAAAAGCCTTAAAATACAAGCATAATGTTCTAAGTCTAATCAATAGACAAGGGGGCTACCCTCAGCTTAAGTATTTCGAATCAATTGCATAAGATACTGAATTCTTGGGAATTTCCGAGCTACGAAGTGCAAGCATGATACACTAATTCTAGCAACAAAAGACAATGAGCTAAAGAAAAACCCAAATTATCTAAGAACAAACTAAAAGGGCTTACATATATCATAAAGCAAATACACTACTGAGATCCCTAAATGAACATACAAACATTCAATAGAATCAGAACAAGTATAAACTAAATTTCAAATTGAAAAGGTAAAGACATATAGGTATTCAAAGGCCTAAGCAAAAGTTCGAAAAATTATCATTAGATTTAATAAAGGTTGACATAAAGTAGAAAAGCAATTGGACAAAAGCGATTCACTTTCACTTCTCTAGAGCTTGATCGACAACTAAAGTTTAATTGTCAGGAACTTGGTCAAGATTGAGCTAAAGGTTAGAAGAAGGGTTTAGAGCAGGAGCTTCAAAGAATTCAAGAGCATCAAGAGCTTCTTGAAGGTTAGTAGTATCATCTATGGGGTATCACTATATTCATCCAATTAGTCTTCTACCTTGGTCTCATTAGCATTGTCTTCACTAGTAGGGGCAATAGGAGCTTCTTCTTTTTGACCTCACTTAGCGAAGTCTAGACAACTTAAGTCTTAGTCCTAATGGTGGCTAAGGACCTCATCTTGAGCCAAATTTAAGCTATCAAGCATCTTCTACGACATCATGTATATGTATTCCCAGCTCTCTCACATACCTTGATAAGCTTTATCATAAGCGTTTTAATAATTTAAGCTTTGCGCCTTCTCAAGATCTGTCATCTTGATTTTTAGCTCTTTGTAGGAGCTCTGCAAGTCGATAATCTCCTCATGAAGGCTTCCACCTCACCTTAGCCCTATTGTAGGTCATACATTAACTAAGAACTCTTCTTTTACTCTTCGACCAAAGCTGCTTCTTTCTTCTCCTTGGACTTAGCTTCTTTCTCTACTTTCTCTTTCTAACTCTTTATTTCATCCTCTAACTTTACCTACTCTAAACCCCAATCCTCTTAAAGTTTCTTCTGCCCGACCTCAACACAAGCAAATTAGTCTTCGGCATCCTTAACAATTTAAAAAGAAAGAGGCGAAATCCCTTAGACCAAATGAGTCTAAGGAGAATGGGAAAGTATAAAGTGAGAGGCTTGCAGACCTTTTCTCCTCATCCAACGCTTCAACAATCATCATCAAACATTAGGAACTTTGAAAGATAAAAGTCAAGTGAGATGGTTACTTACAAATTTTGATAGAACTTCACAATATTTGTTAAAGGCTAGGCATCCTTTGGGAGATGAATGCCTCTTACTAACTCCTTAGAAACCTGACCATTTTTTAGAGCATGGTCAGCTATGCTAACATTCTAAAAGAGAAAGAATTGTAGAACTTCCTTGTTTTCTTTTTTAGAAGGTGTCAAAGGACCTAGTATTGTGATAGGGACCTCTTTAGCCTTCTTTGGATCTTAAGAGCTACTTTCTGTCTTATCATTCTTTTTCTAACCTTCGTTGAGAGACTTTCCTTTAGCTAAGTCTCTTTTAAGAGGGGGGTCATCATAAGTTTTAAGTCTCTTCCTCGACTCAATAGCCTCAGTAACCTTCCTTTTTTCTATTGTCTTCATTGGCTAAATTTCTTTGGTGGTTATAGAGGTGGTAGATTTTGTAGGTGGCTTCATAAATGATTTCATAAAGCTTTCTTAAACTCATCCTTTTTCTTGGAGCAGCCAGCTTTCGATTAAGCAAACAGATCTTTCGAATCATAGTCTTTGAGCGGCATATATGCAAAAAAAAATACTAAAAAATTAGGTTAAGAAGATACTAAAATGCAAATGAAATAATTTATAGGCACCATGCTGAGCACAAGTAAGGAAGACCACTCAGCTCTTAAAGTAGACATGAAGTCCCTTCTCTTATGAGCCCACTCAATACTACAAGACCATGAATGGCTTTTACCTTGTTCAACAATAGTACCTTCATTAGTGCCTTCAATATCTTTGCCTTTAGTGGTACTGGGACTCTTAAACACTCTCCTCTCATCCCCAGGGAAGCTCAAAGCACCACAAGAGTACTTAGAAAAGATGGTGTTCACATCCTAAAGGAACCAATTGTGGTTATAGGCTGCCATAATAGTATCATAGGCCTTCTTATCATTAAGAAGCAATTGCTTGATATTAGCTTAGCCGATCGGTTGGCACTAAACTATAGGGAAGTCTAAGTTGGTTTCTAACTTGACTATTACCCGCTTCTTCTTCCAATCATGTATAGAAGATTCTAACGCTATAAAAAATTTTCCATGTGATCAAGCACATATGTAGAACCAACCATTACGTTTCTTCAGTAGGAAAAAGTAGCAAAATAAGGTCATTATGGCCCTAACTTCTTGGTCTTCGCAAATGTACTCAGAGGCCACTATCATTCTATGTGAGTTTAAGGAAAGCATGTATGGGAAAATGTGGTGATATGTATAGTAAAATTTTTGAAAAGGAGATAAAGGAAACCTAAATCAACCTAGAAGTATTTCTTGAAAAGGGCAAACTCTCAGTCTCCAAGTTAAGTAATACATTTTTGTGGTTAAGGTCTTTCTATCCTCCAATATCGAGAGGTAAAATGGAAGTTAAAGTCTCAAAGCGTTAAACTTTTGTTTAATCATTGTACTAGCCACCTCATTAGGACTCATATCGTACTTAATGCCTAAGTATAGTAGAATTGCTTGATAATTACCCTCATCATCTGGAAAATACTCATCGAAGGGGAGTTTTCTAATTTTCCATGACTTAAGAACATGAATTCTCACTAAACCTGTAAGCCTAAATATGTCTTAAGGTTGGTTGTCATCTGAGCTGGCTATACTGGTTGGTTCTTCGTAACGAGGAGAGTAACCTACATGGTGCACGGTAGTCAATTCCTGACTCTGATCTTAGGCAAGTGAAATTGTAGTCGGATTCAGTGGTCGATATAAATAGAAGATAATTATATTAAAATTAAACTTTCATTTCAAAGTCTACACATAAACACCAAATGATCACATATTCTCCTCTTGCATATATGGTTTATAACTATAACTTCAGTTAGCTATATACAGAATCATGTCGATATCATCAAAAGAGTTGAAATATTTCATAATCTATACTTTACCCCAACAATTCATGTTGGAACTTAATATTATATCAAGCAAAATTATGTCAAAACTAAACCTTTACACAACTAAGATCTACAAATAAACTTATATATATCAAAAGATCCTATATTCACCTTCCAAATCCCCTATTTCCAGTTATTATTACAAAGTAGTTATATGTATAAGATCATATATTTATTTTTTAAAAGAATTGAAATACATTAGAGAACACTAGGCATAAGATAAAAATTATAACTAGCACATGTCAAATGTGACTGAGTTCCTAATCTGTAAATTTATCAAAAAGAACCCACTTGCTAAAAGTTATTCAAAGTCCCATTAATTGGCAACCTTACGGACTTCCAGACTCTTCAAAAGTTGTTATATTATTCCAATAAAAATCAATTTCTATACTTGTTCACCTATACATTACCATCTCTAAGTTAGACTTAGAACTCTTTACTAACTATCTTGAAATTCGAATCATTAAAATTCCGTATACTTCATCATCATTATTAATGTCTTTACTAAATTCAATCTTCAGGATTTACTTCTTTGGTTTCCCATACAATCCTCAACTTGGGCCTTAGAAATATTCTTCACCTAAAGTTCTACTTTCTCTTCTATTCTATGCTTTCCGATCTGTACATATATTTATTTTAATCTTTAGTTCTCAACTTAAGTTATTTGCATTAGCTAAAAGCATAATCAAAGTAATCCTCTAAATCTTCATCTAAATTCTTGCCAATTATCTCTACAGAGTTTCTTCTTATTCAACTGATGGTTTGGGTTTATCAAAGTAAAGCTTCTATGCCTACAGCATCTATAGATAAAAGTTTATAGGACTAAACTATGGTATAGAATGGAGACCCTTAATAAAATGGGACACTTTTTCTTATCACTTGGTAATAATTTCCACAATAATTTATTTCTAACTCTTCAATTGTTGAAACTTCTATCATTGAAACAATTGCTAATGTAAACTCCTTAATCAACAAGTATCATCTCCCTAAAATTGTATTTGAAATACAAACTCTAACTTCTCCTTCATTATCTTTCATTCAACTATCTTTCTTCCAATTAACCTTATTGTTCCACACCAATAAATTTTCAAATTTATCTCATAATCCTCCACTTAATCCTTTGAATTAGGTTCCGTAATATCCTTTAAATTAGATAATGCTCTATTTACTATCATGGACTTGACAAAATCTACACTTCACATTACAACCACAACTCATACTCCAAATTTCAATTACACACTGATCCTCATTTATTTACCTCCTTCTCATCAATTACTATAAATCTCCCCTAAACTTCTAGTTTTATAAACCATTTTACTCTACCAATAATGCATTAGTATAACAAATAATTTACTATCAAACTTAACTTCATAGATCTGAACAACTTACCAATCTCTACATTCATCATAAATGAGAGCATGATAATCAATTGCCTAAACTTAATGATTACTATCTACATATGTAATATACTCATGAGAAATAAATCTACATCTCTCAAGTAAAATCTAACAAACATTTCCCCTATCATACTAAATACTACTATACCAATCACTCTCACCATAACCTTAGAAATTACACTCTATCTTTTATAGGCCATTCTTTCTCAGACTACTCAAAATTCAATCAGTATATAATAAGTTTTTCTCTAAGATTCTATAAATAAATATTTTATAGCAGTTCACCATCTTTCATAGTTAGATATTATTAGTTACGCTTCCAACATTTCTCATACATATATTTATATTAGATATAAACTTAAAGTCTAAATCTTGTATTTCTACTGTCCACTTATTCCCTACTCTTAGTGTTCACATGCGATGTCCATCAAATTTTTATTTATGATGGTTCAAAGCTAGCTCTTAAGGACTACGCTTTCAGTGGATTCTTAAGAACAATTTTTATTTACCAACTTAGAACTATTATGTCCCAAAGTGGCATCGTGTGAACTATCCTACGATAGAAACTGACATTACAACTACTATCATAGACTTAGTCTATACCAAGCATACTCAATTCAACTACTTTAAAGCATTCAAGTATGGATCTGATATTAATGAAATATGTGATAAATCTTTTCAAGATACATATTCAAGAACATTAATAGTTCACAAATTAATGAAATAGTAATATTTTTAATAATCAATTTCACATCAAGAGTTCCAATGTTCTTGAGATGTTTATAAAAACCATGAGTTTTGATGTTAACATATAACAAAGTCCGAAACTAATAGGCATTTCTAAGTATCCTAGGTAGTTTCCACAAGAAAAACAAAAGAAAGCCTAACAAAATTTAGGGTCTTGTACTCGAGTGTGGTTATAGGGCAACATCCTTAATGTTTTGTTAATACCTATAGAAAAATCTACAAGGATGTGAGCACTACTAGCTCACTAAGTAGGATGGAGACCAAAGAGTACCATAAGCATAAACATTTTTCAAACATCACATTTTACTTAAATGCATGCAAGAAACTAAATGAGACATAGCACAATGTTAACTGTAAGGTTAATGAAATTACGTCCACACTAAACCAAATTGAGGAGTTTCGATGCAACAGTACAATGGAGAACATCTTACTCTCGAGATTCCCTTTTAACCACAGTCCCCAATCTTGTCACGACCTCCTCTCCTATCGCTTAGTTTGACTAAGGATGAAGAAAGGACCATTTTAGCTATCCTCATCAAAGGGGTCAATATTTGGTTTGATACACTTAATCGTTGCCTTAAAGGGTTATTATGCATATCTAATTAGTTTAAGGGTCAGTCTCTGGTTTAATCCAGTTAAGGATGATCAACCAAATCATAAGACAGAGAAAATCAAGTATAATCATGTAATACAACACTTTAGATCCACAATTTAAGTAAACAATCGCATATGAAGTATATATACATTCAACTAAGTTACAATCACAACCAAAAGTACCCTTAGGTCTCCAAGTGCTATAACACAGTACCCCGACATGTTGCGAAGAATGGGACCCAACTTACCTGCAATCCACTACATCATTAGACTTAACCGTCACCTAGATGATCCTTAATTGTCCCTATACAGATATAATAAGTTAGATTTTATCCATATTCGATCCTTGAATTAATATTAATTAATTCGTTTCACTTGTTTTTAGTTAGTAAAACATAAATTTCATTAGTTACACTTATTACAAGTTAGGATTGCCTAAGTAGTTCTTTAGTTTTTTTATAAGCTATTCTTAGTTGCAAAATCCTTTGTTTTTAACTACCCTTAAAAGTCTTTCAAAATTATCCTCTAATTTAGTTTCAAGTATCCCCTATATACTTCACTTTTAAAAGTTGCTTCTAATTTTGCCCCTAAGTAAAATCATTAATATATCACTTATACCAAAATTTTCTAAATTTGCCTCTTTTTATACCCAAGTTGTTATAACAAAGTAATTTGCTCATTTTTCATCTAACACTAGCTAAGACCAATATCAAGTAACATTCCATTCATCAATATATAGCATCCCTATCTTCCAATTCCTCATATATCATATCTTAACTCATCATTTTATCAAATCCATCATGTGTCACGAACTGAGGACGGTTTAGTCGTGGCAGACGCCGTATACTGTACAAAGAACCCATGATTGGTTACCCTTCAAATCGAGAACTCTTCATACAATATACAAGGCTCTATAACCACTAGTTTCCCAAGAACACGTAGATTCACATGATATCATCACATTAACATATTTATATAAAATTTGAACTACAAAGCTTACATTATACAGTAATGGTGTACATCTAAGTCTACAATACTAGGAAAACAAAAGTACATAAGTAAAGATCTACATCAACTATTCTCTCAATATACAAGATAGCTCGCTCCTGCCCAAGTCCCCAAGCTAACCTATAGTATCCCTCGGTCAGCCTCTACGAACAGGCTATCCTACAGCAAAAATCTAAAGGGGTGTAAGCCTAAGCGTAGTCAGCAAAACCCTTAGCCACGCCACAAGCAAGTTATAATTATATTATATTCACGCATATGAATGAATGATCAAACAGAATGCCAAATAGTACGTATACTTAACTAGTTCATATACGTAACTCGGATTTAACACCCTCCGAAGTCAGGTTTGGAGTATATACGGCACCAATCAGATTCGGGTATTATACTAGAACTTTATTTACTACAAAACTTCACACTTCGTACTCAAATCAAATAAGTCTTTTATTTTTATAAAAACCAAGTTCTAATATAATCATGAGTGGGACCCTACAGTCCACACTCTCCCCTAAACGGAGGCCTTTAGGCTCGACCCTTAGCTAGGCGGTTAGCGCCTCCAAAATCCTAGTGTTCCCGCGGGGCCAGGGTAAGGTCATTTTCTATGAGTGCACCGTATAGAACCAATAAATGAATAATAACAATCCCCGAATGGCCTCTCTTTACCTCCATATGATGTGACGGCCGGAATTGTATTTATGCAATGCATGTTCTAATTTCTTTTTATAAGCCGAGTATACTTAAGTTCAAATTATGCTGTGACTACCTAATAGTACACGCAATCACTTTCTATACTACCATGCAACAAACAAAGCATTCTCTGTACTTAAGATAATTTCACAATTCAACACACAAGATCATATACAAGCATTTCCCAAACCCCACACAATAGTTAATTAAATATTTAAGTCCACTATCTACAATCACAAACAAGCATGGAATCATAGGGTAAATACTCACTCGGCCATAGCGATTCACCCTAATCATAGTAATCGATCAGGAGGTCCTCGCTTACCTCAAGGTCACCTGATCATTATGTTATAATAACGCTAGTAAGTAACTGAATTAACTAATAACTCTAGTTCCCTACTTCTACTTAAATTGCCTTAATTTTTATCCGGTTAGACCTTATTCTTAAACATTTGTATCATTTTCGTTTTATTTCTGATATTTATGAATTTATAGTCTTTTTTCGGACGTACGTTTACATGGTAATGTCCGTTTTGGACGTTATGACCCGTGTTTTACAATATGAACTAAATTTAGAGAACTTTTAACTATGAAAACTTAATTGCTCTTATTACTTATATTTATATCTTTTGCTTATACTTAATGAGTTAGTTAATTCTTAACTTCTTATACTTAGAGGCTTTTACTTTACTATTATTAATTCATGTACTTAATTAAGTATAATCCAATTTAGAAAGTATATTAGGGTTTACTAATTTAGGTTCCTAATTAAGATACAGTTTTCTTCTTTTCTTAGTTTATAATCTATGCTTATGTAATTGCTTATGTCATCACTTGCTTATGTCTAGCTTATGTCATCATGTGCTTACCTCATCACTTACTTCATTATGTGATTACACAAGCCTCTCCTCATGCCTATGTCATATGTACAAATCTTATGTACATTTTACTTCTTCCCTTATACTTATGTACATATACCTTATACATATATATACTTATACATCTACTTAGACTTATACCGTATTTATACGTATATGCATACTCATATACCTATACGATTAGATACATATTTTTATACAAAAATTCTTACGCCTAATCTTTTCCTTAAGAAAAGCTTCCTAATTCCATTCTTTTGTGTTTTTAAGTATGTAATTAGTATAATATAAGTATGTATGGTTAGGTTTTGTTTTAATTTATGATATGTACATGGAAAATACTCATGTACCATGCTTCCCTTCTTTTCGGTTTACCTCATGTACACATTCTTTGAGCACATATTCATGTTTTCCTTTCTTCTCCTTCATGATTCCTAGATTTCTACACTTAAAGATGGGAACTTTGTGCCCTTTTCTTCAAGATCATACTTTTCACATACCTAATTGTCTAATCTACCTAATTAACTAACTAATGAATAATATAAAGCAACATAAAGTAACTTAAGTACATACCTTTAGTTGTGTTGGAATTATGGAGACAAAAAGAGAAGTGTTGAAAGTGAAAGGGGAAGAAGAAGCTCAGGACAATGAAGGGAGATTTTTGATTTGTTTCTTTTGTTTTGTTTTCATAATGAAAGGAAGCAAATGGTGGGGTATAGAAGAGGAAGATGTGGACAGCAACAATTAAGGAGAAAAAGAAGAAGAGAAAAATCAAAAGAAAAGATAAGAAAAGCCATCATTAAGTGTTAGATATTTTCTTTATCTCTTAGTGTCTTTTGTTGACTTTTCAAATTGTTGACTTGGTCAACCCTTTGACCTTGGTCAATATGTGTTGACTTGGTCAACTTTCTTTAAGCATATGTAATTTTGTGCACATAATGTAGTAATCAAGGGAAATTGAGGGAAAAAAATAAGGAAATGAGGTATTTGGTGAATTGATTAGTAAATATAGTTGATGAGGTCTTACTTTAGGTCTTTATAGCCTATATATCTCATTTGATAAATTACTTTGGATAACAAGTACAACAAGTACTAATTCGAATATTAAAGTTCACTACATGTAACCTAATCTTCAACTATGCCCCTAACTCTAAGGAAGACTATCTTAATCATATGCTTAAGAAATAAATGTAAGCTATGTTTCATTATCTTAGTTTCTAAAGGACTACTTGAGGATTCAACACGTATATGCATGATTGAAAGTCATCTCTAACCTTTTACTAATGATTTGGCAAAATGTGAGGGTTATATTTTCAATTAGAGTTTGAGGGTATATTATGTTGAAGTAGTGCACATATGTCTTTAAAGTGATCAATTTAACGTTTCTATTACTTTTGAATAGAATCTTTAGCATTTAGATACATTTAAGGTAGTAAAGTTTCTTACGCGATTGATGAATTCTTTTAGGGTTTTCTCTTTCATTAGCCTTGTCGACTCCTAAATTGTCTAACATAATTGAGTCTATTTCAAAAACTAGATCGAAACTTTTAGTGGTTTACATTATGTAAACAATTTACCATACTTCACATATAACTACAAAGTCTTGTTTTCCCAAAACTCCTTAATATATAACCTTATCCAATAGATTCAACATGTTATAAACATTTCTCCAAATGATTGAATATAGACTCTAAGTACAGTTCTTTAAGAAAATATATTAATTTTAACTAAAAAACACTATTTTAGGCGTAATTTAATGCTCAAAAATTAAATAAAAATATAGAAAAGAGTTCTATGAAAAATCTTTTCATAATGATTCAATATAGATATGGGATAGTTTATAGAAAAATTTTAAAGTCAAAACTATGTAATTAGACCTATGTATTTCAATATTGAAAATTGTTCGGTTTCATCAATTTCTTAAACAGTATACTGTAGCTACCCAATTTGTACAAAATATTATTTTTTCTAGATTCTACACATGCAAAAATAAATTTTTCCAAAATTTTCTAGGTGAATTTAATATATTTAATTTTTTTTGTAAAATCAAGTAAAAGTCAATCCTCACCGGAATCAACTTCTCTAGTTAACATTGGTGGCAACACCCTTGTTAGCCAACCTAGCCGCTACGTGATCAATCACCTGGTGGCAGCGGTTGGCTCCTAGCTTCTCCTTAGATACACCTTCTCCTCTAAGCCCAATTTACACATTATTTTTTTAAATTTTCCCTAAATTCACTTCTTTAATCCCCAAACCCTAAACTAAATTTCTCCAAATCCTAACTTTCATACACTATTTAGTGGAGAGTGTTTCCAATTTTTCCAGAACTTGAAAGTTACACAAATGAATTTTTCTTTCTCTCTCCTCAAAGAGTTTGCCTTTTATATCAATCATTTACATGTTAATCATATTTAACTACTTAACACCCATCTATTATGACTCCACACACTTAACATAAGTAGTTCCCAAATGTCCTAAGATTTTTTTATAATTTTTTACTAATTTAAATGAATTTATTTAGCTTAATTTACCTAAAATACAATTATTTGAGTATTTTAGTTAATCACATGTATATATATATATCTAATAATTACATACGACATTTATACGTATATTCTACATATTATTTTATGTCACATAATAATTTTATTATATATAATTTATCTCTAAAAGTTTATGATCTAATGAAGCTTATTCTATGTGATTATGATAAATAATATATAATATAGTTAAAGTATACTATTTTAACTATATTATTATTATTTTATTATATTCTTAATATCTGAGTCCACAGGGTCTCCTCAATTAATATCTCAAGCCCACTCATAAATTTTGAAGTTAATCAGGTTAGTTTCACTGCTTAAATCATCTGCTCAAAGCAACTACGTGAAAATTTGGGTTTCATATTTAATCCCTTACCTGACTTAAGCATTGGAGTGGCAATGTCAAAGTCTCCCCAATACCCCCATAGCTTAACCTCTTTTCTTTTACAAAGTCACCATTCACTAAGTGTCCAATTATTTCGCAACACCAACTTGTACCATCAACAAGCTCTTTGTAAACTGGTTCTTGGACACTCAAGAGTTTTTCCCAACTCCCTTTTTCAAACACAACTCTAATTTCAAGTTCCATATTAGCTTTTTTGATAGTTTCCTAATCTAGAAAGCTTGATCTTGAAAAGCTTTTCTTACTTAGCATCTCAAATCTCACTTTATGTTTAAGTGTTTCAAATTCAAGCATATATTTAAGGTATGGTGATTAGGTAGCTAATAGATCCTCTTCTAACATGGGTAGGGAAAAGGCTCTCTTTGGGTTACAACAAGCGGTTTTAGGAGCTATTGATAGTCAGTTTTCGTCTACTGGGTTTCACAAGCATTGATATGACCACTTACTCATCCATCCAGTTGCTAGTAGGTAAGGTAATCTACACTCTTGGCATATCGCCAAGTAATTGACATTTTCAGCATTCTACATAACACAGATCTGCTCTTGACTTAATTTTAAGTTCATGGCGTGAAGATTATCATAAGCACAATTATATTACATAACTAACTACTTTCCCTACATTTCAAGGAAGGTGTCTAGTCAAGAAACTTCTATGTATCTCAACAATTATTCAGATAACTGCTACTTTAGACATGACAATCTCCTATAAATAC
This sequence comes from Lumnitzera racemosa, assembly GCA_024138005.1. Taxonomy (NCBI): domain Eukaryota; kingdom Viridiplantae; phylum Streptophyta; class Magnoliopsida; order Myrtales; family Combretaceae; genus Lumnitzera; species Lumnitzera racemosa. Next base: position 78,103,179 of record JAMXBC010000008.1, read on the forward strand.
AAAAAAGAAACTCTATAAGAAACATCGAATAACTCTTAACCACTAACTTTTTTACTGTCCTTATTCTTACTGACTGACTAAGGCATCAGAGTAGCCATACCAAACTAGCCCTGGTACCAAGCAATTTTCTTTTCTTTGCAGGACATTTTCGACTCCCAAAATCCATCAACAACATTTAGCACCATCTGTTTTTTCCTAAACACACCCACATGGCTAGAACTAGGATGACCAAAAGTATAGGTGCTAGCACTTCCTCCCAACACCTTAAGGGGGGGAGTTGGCATACTGATGAGCAATGACTGGCCAGACTCAAACAACTTTGCCTCAATTTGGCCAAGAAAATCTCAAAATTAAACAAAAAACATAAATTGATCCTTAACCTCCTTCACAATAGTATTCATCCAAATTAGAACAAAGAATATGGTCATCACGACACTGAGAATAGTGATGATTCAATTTATTCACTTAAGTTATAGGAAAAGTAAGCTAAGGATGTGATGGGACCTTTACCTCCTGCATTCAAAAAATGACAAAGGCAACCAACTACTATAGGTACACCATGTGGGACCCTCGCATGTTAACACCCTACTATACTGAGCAAGCACTTCCAAATCAAGAAGAATCCCTTTGTTCTTGAGATTTTGGAGGAAGTGATATCTCAGTACATCAAGCCACTACAGTTTGAAACTTATGATAGGACAAAAGACCCTAAAGACCACTTGGAATACTATCACATGTTAGATAAGTTGCATGGTTTGAGTAATGTAACGACTTATCAGGCTTTTCCCTTAACTTTGAGGAATGCCGCTAGTTTATGGTTCAAACACTTGAAACCAAACACCGTTTCTTATGTTGATGAACTAGCAGAAGTGTTTCTTCAACACTTCCTTGCAAGTAAGCTTCTACTAAGGATTCCTTAATCCTTAACACAATCAAACAAAGATCAAATTATTCAATTAGAGACTACTTGGCTAGGTTTATGGCCAAGATGGTTCAAATTCCAAAATTGGATATGAGTATGGCCCTCAACACCATAATCAAGAGAGTGAAGCCCTATGCAAAATTTTTGAAGTCCCTCACAAAGAATAAGAGAAGAACTTTCATCGAATTCAAGGCCAAGGCCACCTCATACATTCGTCAAGAGGATAACATAAAGGCCCAACGAGAAGCTGATCAAAACAAAGGAGATAGGAAAAATGGCAAGAGGAAAAGGGCAAGGGATAGACTTGGCATAGATGATGATCAAAGTTAAAATGTCGAGAGAAAGAGACTAAGGATTTCGACATTTTCATCTCGTACGCCCGTCAATCGTCCAATTTCGAACATATTGATAGAGGTACATAAGTAGAGAGGCGTTTTGCAGTGGCTGGAGAGAATAAGAAGAAATCCCTTAAGGAAAAATTCCAATAAGTACTGCAACTTCCGCCATGACAAAGGTTACAACACAAATGAGTACATCTAGCTCAAGAATGAAATTGAGGATGTGATTCAATGTAAGCATTTGCAAAGTTCCTAGCATATGATTCTAAAAATATTGAAGGACTATCTTAAAAGAGATGTGAGGAACGAAAGAACGATACTCGGCTAACTATGGCTAAGAGAGATGTAAGGGATGCAAATTCTAGCTATTACGAACTGAAAACGGTCTAGTTGTGGCAGATGCCATACACTGCATGAAAAACCCCTAATTGGTTACCCTTCCAATAATGAACTCTTCACAAAATATATAACCACTAGCTTCCCAAGAACATACAGATCTACATGATATCATCACATAAACATATTTATATAAAATTCGAACTACAATGTTTACAGTAAGCAATAATTTAGTACATCTAGGTCTATATTACTAACAAAACAAAATTAGATAAGTAAAAGTCCACATAATCTGTTCTCTTAACATACTGAATGGTCCACTCTTGCCAGGTCCCTAAGCTAACCTCTAGCATCCCTTGACCAGCCTCAATGAATAAGCCATCCTGCAACAAAAGTCTAAGGGGGTGTAAGCCTAAGCTTAATAAGCAAGACCCTCAACCACACCACAAGTAAGTTATAAATACATTATATTCATGCATATGAATGAATGAACAAATAAAATGCCGAATAATACATATAGTTAACTAGTCAATATACAAAACTCAGATCTACACCCTCTAAAATCAAGGTTAAAGTATATACGATACCACTCAGGTCCAGGTATTATACTAAAACTTACTTTACTATAGAGCTCCACATTCTGTATTTAAATCAACAAGTCCTTTGTTTTCATAAAAACCAAGTTCTAGTATAATCGTGAGTAGACCCCCGCAATTTATAGTTACCCCTAAATGGAGGCCTCTAGAGTTAACCCTTAACCAGGTGGTTAACACCTCTAATGCCTAGTATTCCTGCGAGTTAGGGTAAAATCATTTCGTACAAGTGCACCATACAAAACCAATAAATTTATAATAACGACCCCCAAATAGCCTCTCGCCACCCTTATGTGATGTGACAACCAGGATTTATGTGCTTAATTGAGACTAATTCAATTTAAGATGTATATTAACGACTTAAAGAAGTTTCGACCCATACATACATATATATATATATATATATTATTTCCTTATGTCTTCTTAGGCTTACACCATCACTTATGTCATAAATTACTTATGTTACCACTTATGTCATCAATTGCTTATATTATCAATTGCACATGTCATTGCTTACATATGTCAATACTTATCCTTATGTATTTATGTACTTTATACATATGTTATGTATATACTTATACTTCTAATATACTAGTATATATACTTATGTACTTATACGTATACTAGTACATATACCCATATATACATACGGTTATATACGTATTTTTATACGTATTTTCATATGTTTAGTATACCCTCTTAAGAAAGCTTCACAAATTTCATATTTTTGCACTTTAAAGGCTCATTTGGTAAAGTATTTATATCCTATATACATTATATGGTAGGCTACTTAATGTAATTATCATGAAAAGTGTCATTTAGGGTACTAATACTTACTATATGTAGTATAATCATCAACTAAACACTTAACTCCTTATAATAGTAACCTAGTTATATAATTAAAAGATAGACGCGATCTATAATGCAATATCTTAGTTTCTAATGGATTACTTTAGTATTATATGTATTTATGAATAATTGAAAATTGTTTTTGATCTTTTACTAATGATTTAGTAAGATAGTAAGAATATATTGTCAATTAAGGTTTTGGAATAAATTATGGTGAATTAGTACTTTTATATTCTTAAAGTTATAGTTTTAGGGTTTTATCACTTTTGGGTACAATCTCTAATGTTTAATACATTTAGGGCATAAAATTTTTATACATGATTAAATCTTTGGTTATTATCATAGGATTTTTATCTTAACTAGGCTTGTCAACTCTTAGGAATATCTAATACACTTGAGTCTACTTTAGATATTGGGTCAAAAAATTTAAGGGTGCATATTAGTAGAGCACCCAATGGAGTAATTAATACCATTGTCGGCAAACCTACTATAGGCCAATCAAGTTCTTTGAGCCCGATGAATGCCAAAAATTATGTTTACAACATCAAAGCCAAGAAAGTCAGAATTGATAACACAATCTCTTTCGTAAAGGAAGATTTTAAGGGCATATAGAGGCTGTATGATAATGCACTCATTATTAATGGAAGAGTTACCAACTTCGAGGTCAAAAAAATTCTTGTTGACACAAGAAGTTTGGCAGCTATTATTTTTTAGCATGCTTTTGATCAAATGAGACCCAAGATCAAAACACAGCTAAGATCTTATAAATATGATCTATATGCCTTCGACAATCAACCTATCCAAGTAACTGGAGTAATTTCTTTGCTGATATAGATCGATGATGACAAGCATGTTGTAGAGGATAAAGTAGACTTCTTCATTGTCAAATGTTGGTCCCCATACATCATGATCATGGGACGACTGTATCAACACCTATTCGACATTATCCCTTCAACAACACATCTTAAAGCAAAGTTCCCTACTCCTATAAGAGTCAACATGTGCAAAAGGGATCAACAACTAGCAAGGTCCTTATATATGAGGGCCTTAAGACGAGAAGAGGTATTTCAGGTAAAACAATTCCAAAAGGTAAGTTGGTCAGCATAGAAAATGACGAGAATAATACTGAGGAAATTTCTTTAAGAGATGACCCTAAGAAAACAACAAGGATAAGGAAACCCTTGTCAGCAAATATTTGGTAAGGTTTCATCAACTTCTTACAAATCAATTCTAATGTGTTTGCATGGTCACCTTTAGATATGCCGGGTATCTTGAGAGAAGTCATGGTACACTAGCTCCATATTGATCCGAGTACGAAGGCAATCTAACAAAAGAAAAAGCATTTTGCACCAAAGAGACAAGCAGCGATAGAAGAAGAAGTCTAGAAGTTATTGAAGGTAAGGTTTATTGGAGAAGAGCCATATCCAACTTGGCTAACCAATTTTATGCTAGTCAAGAAGTCTAACGGCTAGTAGTGAATGCGCATAGACTTTATGGATCTCAACATGGCATGTCCCAAGGATTGTTTCCCACTATTGAAAATCAATCAGATGGTAGATTTAACCCTGGACACTCTTTACTTTCTTTTATTAATGCTTTCTCTAGTTACAACCAAATTAAGATAGGCAAGGAGGATGGAATTCGTATGTCATTTTTTACTAATTTTGGAACATACTATTACACGATGATGCCCTTTAGGTTGAAAAGCACTAATGCAACCTACCAAAGACTTGTTACCAAGATGTTCAAACCCTAGATTCACATAAATGTCAATGTATATGTTAACAACATGATTATAAAGAGCGTGAAGGAAGATCGGCATCTTACTGATCTTGAGGAGACATTTGCTACACTAAAGAGATATAACATGAAACTTAACCTACAAAAGTACATCTTTGGCACAATTTCAAGAAAATTTTTAGAATATATGGTTACTCAATGCAGCATTGAGGTCAACCTGAGAAAGATTGAAGCGATAATAAACATGAAATCCCCTTATATGGTCAAGGAAGTACAAGAATTCACCGAGTAAATAGCTACCCTCAATAGGTTTGTGTTGAGAAGTGTGGATAGGTGCATATAATTCTTTAAAATCTTAAAGAATCCAAAAGAATTCAAATGATCCGTCCATTGCAAAACAGCTTTCAACGATCTTAAAGAATTCCTTATGTCACCCCCAATACTCTCGACACCCATCTTTAGAGAGAGTTTATATTTGTATCTATCAGTCAGCTACCAAGCTTTTTCTTCTATATTGGTCTAAATTGGCGGCAAAGAGCATCGACCCGTTTATTATATAAGTCATGTTTTGCAAGGGCCAAAGCTTCGGTATACAAAAATTAAGAAATTTGTTTTAGCAATGGTTCTCTTGGCAAGGAAGTTAAAGCCGTATTTTAAGGCTCACCATATCATAGTGCTCACTAATTAGCCATTATGGTAGGCATTGCAATGGCCTAACTCCTCCGAAAGGATGATGAAATATGCCATGGAGCTAAGTGCTTGTGGTGTATAGTACAAACCTAGAATGACACTAAAAACTCAAGTGTTGGCAGATTTTATGGCCGAGTTCCCCGACTTGAGCGATAAAATTTTTGTCAAATTTCTTCCACAAAAAATTTTATCTACTCTTTCATAGAGCTATGATTTGGCTCCTTGCCCGAAAGGAGAATCTTGGATGGATACTCTAGTAGATTATCTAAGAGACAGTTCTCTCCCTAACGACAAGAAAGGAGTGCGAAGATTGGTTTACCAAGCCATAAATAACATGTAGATTGATGATCAACTATACAAATGCGATATATCACAACCCTATTTTCGATGCCTTCCTCCAAGAGATGCTTAGATGGTGTTATCTAAATTGCATGGTAGCATTTGTAGTAACCATGTAAAAGAGTAGACATTATATGTTTGAGCACTACGACTTAGCTATTATTGGCCGACCATGAGAGAAGATGCGAAGGAAGTTATTCAATACTATTCACAATATCAGAAGCATGAGGCGCCGAGTCGAGTATGTGTAACTGAATTATATAACTAATCTAGTCATTAGCCTTTTACCTAATGGGGGCTAGATATTTTCAAACCATTTTCGAAATCTACTGCTCAGCAACAATTTGTCATTGTTTCCATGGATTACTTTACCAAATGGGTAGAGGCCAAGGCAGTAGTGAAAATCAATGAGCAAAAAATGGAAGCATTTGTTTTCAATGCCATAATATCAAGATTTGAAGTACCTTACATGATAATCACAAAAAATGGCCCACGGTTTGACAACAACAAGTTCTGTGCATTTTGTAAGAAGTATGGCATTCACCTAAATTATATGTCTATAGCATACCCTCAAATGAATAGACAAGTTGAAGCCATGAACAAGATCATCTTGCACAGCTTAAGAAGGAAAGTAGATCAAGTTAGAGGGAGATGGGCCAATGAACTGTTGAATGTCTTATGAAGGTACTGAACTACCCATAGAACTACAACAAGGATGATTCCCTTTAGGTTAGCATACAACACCAAAGCAGTCTTACCGACTGAGTTAGATTTGCCTAATCTACAGACGCAAAACTTTGACATGATGGTTAATCAAGTTGGATTAACGGCAAATTTAGACACCATTGATAAAATCAAAGATTTTGCAAGAGCTAAGGTTATGGCATACCAACATAGAGCAGCTAGGTATTACAATAAAAAAGTAAAGTACAAGGTTTTTCAACCTAGAGATCTAGTTTGCTAAAAGATGGAAGCAACTAGTGTGCTAATGAGTTAAGAAAAGCTCGGTGCAAATTAGGAGGAATCTGTCAGGGTTTAGGAAGTCATTGGTGAGGGGGCCTATTGACTAATATGGTTAGATGGATCAATTATCCCTCAAGCATGGAACGTCGAGAATATGAAATTATATTTCAATTGATTATTCAAATGATGTTCATCTCCATTTGTACGTAAGGCAATAACCTACTTGCTTATAAGACAACAATTTACTTTTTTGTGAAAATTATATTTGAAGTCTGATTATGTTTCTTGATCTTTTTATGATTGCCGAGTTAATGAGCTCTAGACTACATGGTGAATGAACTAACGTAAGTTCTAGCCTATTGCAATTAACAAACTATAGAAATTAATCTTATAACCAAGTAATGCAGCTAATCTACGTCTCAAATGGCTAATGGACAATGTCTATAAAGACGCATGAATTGGGCATGTGAAAAAAGACATGCCAAGAAATACTTACCATATGAGATAAAAGATGCTAAGGAATAAGAACGTGTGAAATAAAACACATATTTTATACATGCCAAGAAAATGTGGTGTGTAAAATAAAACATACTAGAAATAGTTATATGAAAGATACTTTTCATTCAACAATGTATTGTTACAAATACTTAGCTTATTTATAGAACACAATGTACAAAGAATACAAAAAAAATCCTACGGCCTATTCTGAGAGTTAACAAAAGTAATTTTTGGATCGGAGGCTGGGGTTTTCTTCGAGTAAACTTATTTCTCAATGCTTAGGGTCTTAGAGCCAACAGATTTCTCTTTCCACACATAAGGGATTTCTTTTGGTAAATGTTCTTCATCTTCCCCTAGATCTTCAACATAAGCTTTGCTAGTACCCTTCATAACCATTTGGGCGCTTGATTCATCGCTGTCAGCCTCATCGCAACTACTAACTTTATCGTCAATGTCAGCAAAGCCAAGATAGGAGAGACCATAATCAGGGTAAAGCTTTAGGCACTCCTCTCATATCACTTGGACCCCTTCCAACAGCTTCTTCCGTAGAAGTCTCTCATACTACTGACTAGAAGTGACTATATTGAGTGCCTCTTCAATAGAGGGTCCTCTCTTCATAGTCTCCACCAGTTTGACCACACAGCTTTGTAAATTCATATTGTTGGTCTCCAACTCTTTAATTTTCATTCTAAGCTTATCTTTCTTGTTACTCATCATGTAAAGAGTTCGGCCTATCCCCAAGTACTCTTCTTTCTTTTTCTGTAGCTCTTCCTTTAAGCCTTCAAACTCCTTGTATTACTCTTCAAACTTAGCCTTCAGGCTCGAGACTTCATCAGCAGTCAAGGTATGTGCTAACCTTTTGGTAGCAAGGTCTTCCTAGAGCTTTCTCACCTCCATCTCAACCCTTATCCTTACATTCTCGGTAGTAACAATTTGGACTTTGGAAGAATTATAAGCATTCTCGATTTTCTGCAATATTTTCATTTAGTACGATGAGTATTAAGAGTTACTCGATAGAATACACAAAAACTACTATGGATATTAGCTTCTTAGTTTCTTTATCGGCCTCATCCAAAGCTGTTAGAATGTGACTACTTATCTAAAAAGGAAAAGGAGTGTCAGCAAGTAAACAAATTCAACCAGTGAAAGATGGTTATGGATACTCAAGTCATACAACTTGGCCGCGATATAGGCCTTATTGCAACTATTGACCTTGTCAACGTCTATCCTTCTTAGCAATCTCTTTGTCCTTTGGAAGAATAATTCCTTCCATTAAGGCAAAGATTTCGTCCTCTCTCCTAAGGTTGAGTTGGTATCCAAGATGTTGTACCTCCAACACAAGACAAAGTACTCACCAACCTCCTTGTTGGCAACAAATTCGACACTGCTGATGCCAAGAGCTTTAGACTACATTGCCTTTTTCATCATCTTCTCTAAATCTTTAGACCTTTTAGTAGTTGGTTGGCCAATAAGTTCCTTCCCCGGTCTCTTATTAGCACTCAGTGTTGCCTCCACCATCAACAACGACCCTTCAGCGACAATGGTATCTTTGGCCATAGTGCGAGGTTGGGTCTCTTGACCACCCTTTCTCAGCTCAGCAACTAGTTGAATATTCTCAACATGAGGCTCCCTAGAATAGGCGTTCTCAACCGGCACACTCTTCTCACCCTCCTTCTATTTATCGGCCAATCAAGAGGTTTTCTTCTACTCTGTCACCCGCTTTGCTGTATCCTCCTTTGTTGTTTTCTTTACGACAGCAGGCTAAGTAGTAGTAGCTGTATTAACCGTAGTAGCCGTTCGCTTATCAGCTTTTGATTTTTTGGCTTTAGCCTAGGCGAACAACTTGGTAGGATTTACCTCACCAACACTCATATCTGCAGTATGAAAAAATAGATTAATATGAACACAAGGGAAAAGAATGAACTCATAACCTAAGTACCGAGCAATGTTCAAAGGCAACAATTTACCCCCCAAATCACGAGAATAGCTTTCCTCTTGTAGGTATACTCAGCATGATGGTAACTCATCAACAAACCTTATTTTTAAAAAAAGATTGACTGTCCGCTTTCATAACTCCTTATAATTCTCTTGGCGTCCCAAAAGAACATTTTGTTCCTCCTCCTCTCTTGAATTTTCCTCACCATTATGGCATCATTCGGCATCAGTTCTATATCCTTTGTATGGATTGGTTCAGTCCATTAAGTCCAAAAATCTAACTCCTCGTCGAACACTATTAATACGAATTTGTCATGCCACTTGTGGATCTTGGACTCCATCCCATCCATAAACTTATGCCCATACCTTATAGCAGCAAAGTACTACCCATCAAGTTACCTCCTAATTGTGAAGAAATACTGGAATAGTTAAGGCATAGCCTTGACTTCGACTTCTTCACAGACTATCTCGAAAGCCACTAGAAGCCGATATGTGTTTAGTGAAACATACTTGGCACAACTCGAAAGTAGTTGAAGAAGCCCTTCATGAATGCTCAGAAAGGGAATCGTAACCAAAAATCCAAATATTTCAAGTATATATGGAATTCACACTCCATTAGCAAACATACCCTTTCCTCCTCTCTTGGCCTCTTAAGATTCTATGATCCGAGAAGATCTTACCAGTACTAGTTATATTTCATGATAAGGACTCTATCGGTAACAAAGAAAATTAAAAGACTTAAGTTGCCTCTCAAGAAGCATTGTTATTTAACATTGATTGTTTAACAGGTTAAAATAGAAACTATACTTTTTCTTGAATTAGGAAGAGATCAAACTCAATGTGGTCTTCTTAATTAAAGTTACCTCCCAAATATAACTTGGGTTATTTTATAGGGTCCAAACCATCATGATGTAACTTTACCTAAGAAGAGTCACAGTAGAGATTGGTATAGGAGAACCTTCTCCCTAAATTGAAATTGCTTCCCTTACGTATCCAGCTATCATGGTATTACTTGGCTCATTACTTAAGTATTCTTCAGTTTTCGTAAGCCATTTCATGCCATTCTTCTAGCTCATTCAGTTGAAGTTTCCTGTCTTCACCTATACACTCAAGATCAAGGTTAGCATACTTTTCCATATAAAAGTCGATATGGAATAGTGCCTACAGGTGTCTTGTATCGAGTTCAATATGCCTAAAGAGCATCATCGAGCTTCTCTGACCAATCTCGTCTATTATACTCGGTCATCTTTTCTAGAATCCTTTTTAAGTCCTTATTTGTATCTTCTACTTGTCCACTCATTTGTGGGTGATATGGTGTTACACTTATGTGATTCTATGAGTAACACGATACCACTTAAGTACTTTCTCAAGTCAAACATTGCAAAAATGGGTTCCTCAATCACTTATAATCACTCTAGGTGCATTGAATCTAGAAAATAGGCTTTTAAGGAATATTTCACCACCTTAGCATCATTTGTTGGTAGAGATTGAGCTTCTACCCATTTAGACACATAGTCTGCCGCTATTAGGATATATTTGTTTTTATTAGAACTCGAAAATAGCCCCATGAAATCAATCCCGCATATATAAAAAATCTCACATATTAAAATAGGATTCTGAGGCATCTCATATCTTTTACAAATATTACCTACCCTTTGACACCAATCACATATCTCAACAAACTTCTAAGTTCCCTTAAATAGTGTTGGCCAGTAGAATCCAAACTTAAGGACCTTGTGTGTGGTTCTATTAGTATAGAGGTATCCTCTAATTAGCCTAAAGTGATAGTGACCTAAAATCTACCAACCTTCTAAATGGGATATGTATCTCCAAATTATTTGATCCATAAAAATCTTAAATAGATTAGACTCTTCCCAAAAATAATTTTTCACATCATGGAGAAATTTCTTCCTTTTTTGATAATCCAATCATTTAGGAAAAATGTTGGCAACTAAATGATTTGTTTTGTCTACAAACCAAAGAGTTAACTAAGGACTTACTTATTAGAGTCACTCGTTTGGGAACTCATTGTTTATATCTCGTTCATCTAATTTTTTTAAGAATAGATTCTCTAGGATGGAAAGATGATCTGTAGCTAAATTTTCCACTCCCCTTTAATTTCAATTTCTAAGTCAAATTCTTGAAGTACCAATATCCACCAAATCAATCTAGGCTTGACATCTATTTTATTTAACAAATATCGCAAGGCAAAATGGTCAATATAAAAAATAACCTTAAAAAGGATTAAATACAACCTAAATTTAGCTAATGCAAAGATCTCTCTCCTTTGCCCCTAGACTACACCTATAGCATTGTCACTTACTTCACACATTAATTGAAATAGTAAACTCCAATCTACTACCACCATTATGGGTGGGTGCATTAGCTTATCTTATATAATATTAGACACCTCTAGGCATTCCTCTAAGAAAATGAATGAAGCATCTTTCTCTAATAACTTAATCAAGGGTTTAACTATTTTCAAGACATCTTTGATAAATCTTCTACAGAACCCTGCATAGCTTAAGAAACTACGCACTCCTCTAACTATGGTGGGCAAAGGTAATTTTGCTATTGTGTCAATTTTGCATTGTCCACTTCAACACCTCTCTAAGACACTTTGTGCCCTAGTACCATACCTCCTACACCAGGAAATGACACTTCACCCAATTTAACACCAGATTAGTTACTTCACATCTCTTTGCATTGATAAAAAGAATTTTCAAAACCAAAAAATCATCCATAAACACTTCCATTATATCCAATAAAATCTGCGAAGATTGCCATCATGCACTATTGAAATATGGTGAGTGCATTATAGAGGCTAAATGGCATTATCCTATAGGCAAAAGTGTCATAGGGACAACTAAATGTCATTTTCTCTTGAGGATAAGGTATTGGTGACTTATATTATTTCACCTTCTGGCTTCGGTGGTTTCTATGTACTTGGCTAGACCTTCTTCCATCCTTGACTTTTCTTATTAATGTGGGAAACATTGAAATCCTTGAGGGTAATTCATATATCTTGGTTTTATAGGGATACTCCTCCTACACCACGACCACTACCCCACTTCACCCCCTACCCATCCAATCCCTATATCAGTCTCTACTATCGTTATAAGGCACATGTTGAAATCCCCATTGATTTACACAAAAATCCATATATCCAGTACCATATTGTCCTCTATATCCTCCTAGATTTATAGGATTCATCATCATAAGATGGGGTGGAGGCATAGAGAGAATCTCCAACCTATGGCTTAGCATCTCAACCTTAGCTACTAAGGTTATGGTAACATCCGAATCATCTATAACTAAATTCTTTTTGCTAGCTCTAGTATTTTCCCAATGATAACTATTCATAGCCAATTTCTCAATTAAAGATTAAGCTCCGTCCAATGTTTTCATATATAATAATCCTCCTATAGCTACATCAATTAATTGTTTAGTAGAAAAATTTAAACAATTATTGAAAGTATGTACATAAATCCAAAGTGGAAAACCACGATGTAAATAACTCTTGAGTAACTCTTTCAAAGGTATCGTAGAGGTTTCACAATGAGACTAAACAAAAGATGAAATGTCACTCTAAAGTTTGGCCACTCTAGTAAGAGGAAAATATTTTTCCAAAAATTTATCAATCAACCTATAGGTCTAGTATAAGATATCAAGAGGAGGGGGTGAATTTATATCTTTAAAAAATTGAAGTTGTTCCATTTAAAAGACCCCTCTTAATAACTTAGGATGACATAAGAAGTAGTTGTTGATTGATGTTAACTATTAGGTGCAAATAGAACAGCACAAATGATAAAATGCAAAAAAGTAAATAAAGTTAAGAAAGAGAAAAATCAAGCAAATGATTTATAAAATTTCTATCTTTTGCCTACTGCTCTCTTCCAGCTCCACCGCTGGGGACCCAGTTTTCCTCATCGATGTCATTCCACTAGTCTAAATCTTTCACTAATCAAAAATGAAATTGAGGTTACAAGGACATCCAGTCACTTTGCTATCCTATCTCACTAACTCTCACTTAAGCCTACAAAGAACTCCTTGACCTCACGCTTGCTCAATTAAAATATCAATAATGTTTACAAGAAGATGAGATAATAAAATCAAAGATCTCTATGCAATATTTGCATAAAAACAAGAATAATGAAATGAAGAATCTATTTTAGATTAGATTCTAACTAAGTTTCCAACATAGTTTTCGACAATTTGCATGAGAAAGTTTTTGAAATTCAATTCGAATCTTGACTACTCTATTCTGTATCTTGTGCAGCTTCGACTTAAATTGAATAATCTTGTGTGTAACAACTATAAATGACTAGTTGCGAATTTTTCTCCAAAAAGCTTTGATTCAAACATAATTAGCTTTGTTGTTGGAGAGAAATCCCATAACAATAGGAAACAATTTTTGAATTTTTAAAACTTGAATGTCTACTGTTCTTGATCTATCTCTTTGTCAAGCTTGAGCTATTTGAATATTACTATATGTATAGGTTTACTCTAGCTAACTTTTGATGATCGAAATCTTCAAAAATTTGGGAATCACACTTCAAATATTATTGATAAACATGAAAATATTTGAATAAGTCTTACTATGTAGCCTTTGCTTATTTGAATATCTTCATGAATAAAAATCTCTTAATCATAGCAAACCATATCTTCTCTTCAAACAAATCTATTTTGAATTTTTGAGATGAGAATTCCCTACAAAATCTGGTTGAACATATCTCAACACTCAAGACTTATCCTCAATAAAATATCTTGGAATTTGATGATCTATTCTTATCAAACATGCTGCAACTAGGAATTTAAATGTTGTACCTTATCTACTAAAATCTGCAGCACAAATCTTTTTGAAATTGAAATAATAATTTTCCTTATCCAGTCTTAGAATTTAAGCTCCCTAAAATATCTCACATTATCTAAACCTGTCATTCAATTATATCTCAAGAACTTACACTTTCATATCAGCAAGTCTACTTCATATCAATCAACTCCAGACCATTCCATGCTTCGAATAAACATTCTTCTTGTAGAATTCAAATTTTGCTTTCCTTACAAGATGGTTGTCGTTTCTTTTTAAAGGAAATAATCACACTTCCTTGAAAATCTTAACTTTGCTTCCATATCAAATTTAGAACTATTCAATTCTACTCTTCAAATATGGTTTAAGAATGCTCTAAGGAAACATTCTAGTAAATATAAATCCTCCTTAAAATCTCCATGGACTTAAACCATCTTAGTAGAATGAAATTAAGCATATCTTCCTAATATACTCAATAAGAGTGAAGCTAGGTCTTCATTCAAAACTTATCCAACTTGATTAAACTAAATTGTTCAAAGATTAACTTAAGACAACTTTCTAATCGTGATTTTGGAATCTATCAACATGATCCTGTTCTTTTACAGCTATACATTCTGCCAACATGATCCAGAGTAGTGGCTGTTGTTAGACCATTTGAATAATAACTAATGAGACTACAAATTCATTAGCAGTTATCATCGGCTTCACTATACTAGAGTTGGCTCCACTAATAAAAGGTTTAGTATAATGAAACAAGGTCTTCAGTGCTACCCCATTGTTGGCAATTACGCCAATTTCCTCAAACACACAAAAAGAAAAATAAATTAGAAAAGATTCAACTTTGAAATGAAATAGAAAAAATAGTTGAAAAATGTAGACACTTAATTTTTGCCACCCTTTCATTTTTCAAATTAAGTTATAAGGTCCTAAATTATAAAAGGTTCAAAAAATAGAAAATTAAAGAAAACACCCAAAAAAAATGAAGAAATGTAGAAAAAATAGGAATTCCAAAAAAAATAAAAAAAAATAGGAAAAAAGGAAAAAACACAAAAAAAAAAAAGAAATTTAGAAAAAATACAAAAAATGGAAAAGGTCAAAAATTTGAAAAGTCACATAAATTAAAAAAATAAAAAATTTTTAGGTTGTTTAAATAGAATAGAATTTTAATTTAAATAAATTTGAATAAAGGACCATTAGATTTGGACTTAGATTTAAATCTAGCCCAAGCCAACTTGGGCTTAATTGCACATATGGACAAGGCATAGACCAATGGCCTAACAGTAAAGCATTTTGGACTTCGGTGTAAGGTTAGGGGCTCGAAACTCACTGGAGTTATCAAAGTTGGTTTTTTATCTTTTTCTCTTGAACTCTATGTATGGATACATGTCAGGCTATCACTGGGTCAAGTGTTTGAAATTGACACTTAGCACGTTGTGATTCACTTAGATAACATACATTCTTTCCCCCCAATTTTTCCTCCCCTTTCCTTATTCTTTTCCTTTTTTATCAAAACAAACAGACACGCACAAGGGGGGAATTTTGTTTTAAAAAACACACATACTACAACGGGGAGGACATTCGAAACTAAGAGGGGGAATTCATACAAAAAAAATAAAAAGTCAGAACAAGCAAGGGGTCCCACAATGGACAGAATCCACTCTCTCTCTCAACTATCTCCATCTCTCTACCAGACCCCTCTCTCTCTCTACCTACACGCTTTCTCTCGACTATCTCCCTCTCTCCTGTAGACCTCTCTCTCTCTCTCTACCCACACACTCTCTCTCGACTATCTCCCTCTCTCTATCTCTCTCTCATACCCAACGCACAACTACAACACACGTATACACCACTCTCAGCCAATACTGCACTTGACACACTTAGAGAACAGCTCTACCATCTCTCTCTCAACTTACACCATACCTACTCCTAAACTATGTCACCTGACCTTGACTCCTCAATGCTACCGCAACCCAAACATGCGGCTGAATACACAACGCCGCACTATTGTTGTACACACACGACCAAACACCAGACCCAAACCCAACTACAACAACCTCTATACTCGAACCAATTCCCTCACTCTCGGCCTCCTCTCTCTTAGCTGTATAACCCAAACAATCGTACAACATCCCTCTCTCAGCTACGAAACCTACATACGTACACACCGCCGAACCCACCATCGCAACCACCAACAATAGCCACCAATCACGGTGGCATCGAAAATACCCCCTAAAGCCCAATACAAAAACCATAAAACCACCCTTTCCGACTTGATCCGGTAGCTAAATTACCCTAAGGAGCATCCTGCTCAAACTACTGAAGTGACTGACCCAAACCCACCATTCGACTCAGTCTAAACCTAATTTAACTCAATCCAAACCTAACCCGAGGATTCGAGCCGTGCTACTAACCTAATCCGAATCCCCATTGCTTAGTCTAGTTATTTCCTAATTTAATAATTGTTGCTGTTTTTCTTTTTAATTGTCTCATTTATTTATTTTATTTTATTTCATTTCTTGTAGTATGTTGTAAAATAATTTTAAAAAAAAGGAAAAAGAGAAAAGAAGAAAAATCGAAAAGAAAAAAAAGGAAAAGAGAAAAAGAAAGAAAATGTAGTTTATTTATTTGTTATTTTACTTAGCATGATAGATAAAATAAAATAATAAAACATAAATAAAAAAGGAAGTAAAAAGTAAATAATAAATAAGATAAAATATTTGAGCAAAATAAAATTCATTTTACCACTTTATTTTTTTTTTCAAATAAACAAAAATAAAACATATCCTTTCCAAATTAGATTACTTCAGATTTTCCAAAAATAAACCAATTTAGGACTCTTAGGAATATTTTCAAATAAATCAAAATGGGTAGAAATGTAAAGCTAGCTGTTTTTCTAAAATTAAAATTAAATCAACCTGCTATGTTTTTAGTAAACAAACTATAGAAGTCTAATCCCAAATAATGGGTACGTAAGCACTCATACATCAGTACGGGATGACTTGAAATATGGAAGTTTTATTTTTTTCATTTTTAGATATTTATGTAAATTAATCAATTTAGTCGCATGTATCATGATTAGCTATTTTTAGAAATTAAAAAAGGGTATATTTGAAAAGTGAAGTTAAATTCGAAAAGTTAAAAAGTGGTACCCATTTAAGATTTAATAAATTAGCCCCCAAATCCTGGTCTCCAGTTTTCAATAAGCCGTATTTATAAATAGGTTTTTTAATCGATAGATCGGTAACTAAGTTATAACCAATCTACCCAATTGGTTATAACTTAACCCTTTTTCACGACTCGGGTCAGGTGATAACTCCAAACTTTTTCAAGTTGAAAAAAAAATGATTTTCTTTAAACCTTAATCAAGGATCAGTATCAAATAGGTGCGGTCTAATACTAATGAATTTAGAGAAGACCTAATTTCATAAAAAGGATTGAAAGGGTGAAAAGCCAAGATCAACAAAAGAGAAATAGTAAAATAATAAAGGCACGAGCTTTATTGATTCATAATCCTTGGAAATGATGCCAAAAACTTGATCAGTTGGCAAGTATACCTATCAAGTTATAATATAATGAACTCATAAGTCTAGGTTGTTGATCCTTCAAGAACTGCATATGCTACTCACACTTACTCTATTAATCTAGTTACAAAAGAATAATTGAATTTCAATTATGGAATGAAAAATTAAATTTTGACAAGCAAGATAAATAAAACTGTGCAACTATAAATCAATAGAACAAAAGTAAAGCAAGAACCCTAATTGACATAAGGATATGTAGACTTTGTTTTACCAAGGAATTAACATTTAACAACTCAAAAGATTTATAATTTGTTCCCTACTCTTATTAATAAGAGAAATTCAAATTGTAAGCTAATAGAAATCGATTCACTACTAACTATTAACTCTAACTACACTCTATCCTAATCTCTTTTGCAATAGAATGAATTAAGATATCATTAAGAATAGGAATCCTTTTATAAAATTTTATTATAATAAATTTTGGAAGAACTCTATAACTTATCATAAAGATTATAGTCAATTATGGTAAATCTAATTACATATTAGGTCTTGCAACCTCATTGTACAATATTAGATAATTAGATTGAGGCTTTAGAAATAACAATCTAATTCAATACAAAAGACAAAAATGAATTAATAAGAAATAGGAAATTTTATTAGAATAAACAAAACAAGAACTTTCCATGTCAATACATGGATCCACAAATCTAGATATCTACAACTTATGCTATAGTCATGCTAGAAAATAAATCATAAAACATAGAATTGCAAATCCTAACACAACAACCCTTGTTCATTCTTGCTTCTTCCCTTGAGTCTCCTATTTTCTTCTCTTCTCTCCCCTTTAAATGAGTATCTCACTATCTATTTAGAAGATTGTATCAAAATCATCCAAATATGGAAGTTTTCAATATCATGGCATGATTGTGCCATAGGAACATTAGCGTATACATGGCTACATACTTTAGGTGTGCTTTAATTACAGTACTCTTCCACAAAATTCATGAAAATTCTTGACAAGAGGATCATAGTTGGAGAGCACAAGCATGTTCTTATTTGCACAAGCATGTTCTTATTTCAACTTCTGATCTTTAGTAAATTTTGCTTCTAAGCTTGCCATCTTTGACCAACTCCTTAAATTAAGTGAAATTCTTCTCAATCTTGGGCAATTTCCATCTTTTTTTACTTCATTAACTACTTTAAGTCCTAAAATCATCAAAATTATGCATCTAAGTAACAAAATCTATTAAAATTCACATCAAATGGACAAAAAGTATTATAAAACACATCAAAAAATGTGTGTAAATTCACACTTATCAATAGTTCAAGCACAAAGCCTATGCTGAAGTTAGTTTACAGTTGGCTGGGAACAAGTGAAGGTGCATACTCTTCGTAAGGCTCTTTCTTCCCCTTAGCCTTCATGCATACAATACACCACTCAAGAACCCAATGTACATCCTTCATTATCCCTAGCTAGAAAAGGTGCTCCTTTAATAGCTCATACGTTCTTTTTTCTTCAAAACGGTCAAATAAGCCTCCGGCATAGGCTTAATGAACAAATAGTTCGCATACCAAGGTATTTGGACACATAGATGACCCTTCTTGAACAAATATCCATCAGCTCAATAATACCCATCTATACTTAATTCAACACTATTTTTTTGTAATTAGACCGAAGTACTTTTCCTATTCATAAAATTTGGTCAACAACCTAAACTGAGAACCTTTTATGGGAATCAAGGCTTTTCAACCTACTCTCGAGCTCGTAGACTAACCACTTTAGTTTGCTAAACTCTCTCTTAGTAGTTTACGAACAAGGGAGCTAAACTCCTAAAGACCTACTAAATTGGGTATTCAAGCTCGTAACTTTGTTACACTATATTTTAGGTAAAGGCAAACTACCCTCGAGCCAACTTAGACAGCTTAGCAAACACCATCAGCAACTCAATCGAACTGTTTCTAAGCTATTCATCTAAGTCTTCAACCTATTTAAAGGAGTTCAAATCGTAACCCATCCATATAGAATCTGCTTTGTTATGACAAATAGCCATCCAACCAGTAATACATATCATTTACTTTTCTAACATTGTACCATTTTGCAAGCTAATCTTTTGTTATTTACCATTTTCAACCGTGTATACATATTACATATTTAGCTTAGAATTCTTTTAAATAAATGGGCATTGCTATGGTGTTACCATGAATGGGTTGTATAAATACCCCTATTATGTAATAGCTTAAATCAACTAAGTGAGAACATATACTATGTCTTCTTCTTCCCTTGTTTTTACTTGAGCTCTTTTGTTGACCAAGTCAAAAGCTACTCTTATATGTTCCCTTAAGCAAAGAGTAGTTGTGAGTGACCTTAGGATCCAACTTGTGCACCATATCAATCTTAGCCTTAAGTTTCTAAGAATTTGAGTAGGCATAATATTAACTTAATTAGTGCACAAGCCCTCACCTCTTGACTACCATTTACTTCCTAAACCATCTTGAAATTTAGACCCGCCCTTAGTTCGTATGATTACTCAAGTCATGTGTTTGCCCATACAGTAGCATATCGATCTTTGCCTACATCTAAATGATTGGTATGCGTCTTTTCGACAAAGCATCAACAATAGAGTTAACACTTCCCCTCTTATACTTAATCACAAATGAAAAGTTTTCTAAGAATTCAATCGCTTAACTTGTCATCTTGATAGTTTTTGCTATACTTAGAGGTACTTTAATGATTCATGATTAATGTAGATCGTAAACTTACGAGGTAATAAGTAATGTTGCCACACAATGAGAGACTAGACAAGAGAATAGAAATCATTCTCAATTTAGACTTTACATCTTCAAAATTCTTCCAAGATTTCTCTAACCACTTCAACTCAAAGTTATTCTTGGTCAACTTGGTTAATGGTGCCATTATGGAATTGAAGTTCCAAATGAATCTCCAATAAAATGAAGCAAGACCATGGAAGCTCCTCACTTTGGCAGCATTAGTTGGCATGGGCCACTCTAAAATAGCTTTAACTTTCTCGTCATCAACTCGGACTCCTTCCTCTGAAACAACATACCCAAGGAATAAAACCTCACTCTAGAAGAATACGCATTTCTTCAGATTGCCAAATAATCTCTCGGTATGGAGGATGTCGAAAACCGATCTTAAATGTTGAACATAGGCGATGAAGTCAACATTATAGACCAAAATGTCATTGAAATAAACCACAACACATTTGCTAATTAGTGCCCTCAATACATGATTCATGAGCTATATCAAAGTAATCAACGCATTTGTCAAACCAAACGGCATCACTAACCACTCGAACAGATCATCCTTTGTTTTGAAAGCAATTTTCCATGCATCGCCAGGCCTCATTTGTATTTGATGATAGCCACTTTTCAAGTCAATCTTTGAAAATATGCTAGCACGATGTAACCCATCAAGCATATAATCCAATCGTAGGATCAGATAGCGGTATTTGATAGTAATCTTGTTGATGGCACGTAATGTAGATTCCGTGGATGAATACACAAACTTAATATTACGCATGACCAAAGGGGGTAGATCTAAGCCATAAGATGGCTCAAAGAGTAAATGATACTTAAGGGATGAGCAAGAGTTTCCATGCACCGACAACGGATATTACGCACGAATGCCTCACACAAGCTTTGGACACACTCAATATGATACACAAGTATGGCTGAAAGTCACTCGCCACTAGTCCACGCTCAATGGGTTAGATAAGAGTAGCTCAAGAGTAAGCAAAAAGGGATACTTAGCTTAAGAGGGAATAAAAGTTCAGTGTATTCCTCTATATGTCATTCTTTGTAGCTATTACATTATGCAAGTATTTATAGTACCTAATTACGGTAAGTCCTAAATTATAGCAAATTATAGAAATGGAACCCTCCTTGCTAAACAAAAGGAGAATAATTTATAAGAGAAGCATGAAATCATGCAAAAAGGAACATCCTCTATAAAAAAAAATAGTACAAATGTCAAAAAGGACAATTCGAACACGTTTCACTCAATCTATAGTCCTAATAACACTGCAAACTAAGCAGGGGTAGGTCTCTGATTAGGTCTAGTGAACGTATGCAGTTCAACATTCAGATTACTAGGCTGGATAGGGTTGGCTCGGGGGACGATTCACATTTGGATCAACCTTGGATGGTCAACTCTTGACAATTCTCAACTTAACCTTGGCACTGTAGAGATGGTTATATTCAAATGTAGCGATTAGACTAGTATATAACAGAAGGTTTGGTTCAATACGTTGACTAGTCACTTTGGCAGCATCCTGGATGGTATGGAGAGCAAACTAGCTCAGCAGATTGAATTGGGGTAAGCACTGCTCCTTGATGCTTAATTCACTTCAGACAGCTCGCCGAATCACTTGAGAATGCCCTCGAGCTCAAGAACACATGATTGGTCCTTGATCCCTATCATCCGCTCTGAGTTTTTTGAGATTTAGGACCAAATCTGGTTCAACTCCGGGTAGCTCGTCCTCAAGAGTGTAAGGTTGGAGATTGGAAATGTTGAAGGAGGCTGAGACTCCATATCCCTCAGGTAATTCAATCCTATAAGCATTAGGATTGATCTTTTCAAGCACTTTCAAAAGTCTATCAACTTTTGGAGACAACTTGCTTTTAATTAAGTTTGGGAATCGTTCCTTACTGAGATGTATCCAAACTAAATCACCTAGTTAAAACTCACTCTTCCTCCTACCTCAACTTCCCTTCTCGAGCTTAGTATTAACTCAACTCAATTGTTCTACAACCTTCTGGTATATGGCTTGAATGGCCTTAACTCTTTGAATGGTTGGTTAGTCATCATCGAGCTTTAATTAGGGTACTTGGTCTATTAGGAACTCGAGGTTAAACCCATAAGCGACCTTGAATTGAGACATGCTAGTTACACTGTAGGCAGTCCTGTTATAGGAAAACTTAATGATTGGCAAGCACAGATCCTAGTCAGCCACGTTTCATCAGACAGTAACTCATAGCAAAGTTCCCACAGTTCTATTGATAATGTCAGTCTATCCATTAGTCTAAGGATGGTAAGACATACTATACAATAGCTTGGTTCCCATCCACCTCCATATAGTCCTTCAAAAGTGACTCATGAACTTGGGGTCCTGGACCGAAACAATGGTTCTAGGCATGCTATGAAGCTTGATTACCTCCTGTAATAAAAGAAAAGAGATAGCTAATGCATCATTAGTTTTGAAATAAGGCATAAAATATGCCATCATGCTAAATTAATCCATAACCACCATGATGGAGTCCTTACCTTAAGATGTCCTTGGCAATCTTAACATGAAGTCGATACTTAGCTTGGACCATGGTTTGGTCAGGACAGGCACGGATAGATAATGTCCTTACTCGGCTTGGCTCTTCGCCTTCCTGCAGGTCGTACACTTTTCCAACACGGTCTACACATATCTCATGATTCTCAACCAAAAGAATCTCACAGATAATACTTCATGCATTCGTTGTTGGCTAAAATGTCTTGTCAATCATCTTCCATGTGCCTCGTGCACTAGCAATTCTCTCATGGAACATGTCGGGATAAATTGCCTCCTCTTCCTGAATAAATATCTGGCTTCCCTCTAATAGTCGTCCAATGTCCATCCTTCCTTGCATCGAGCATAGATAGGACTAAAGTGTAGGTCCTCAGCATAAAAACCCTTTATGGTTGAAAAACCAAATAGCCTTGTTTGCAGCTCGATCAGGAGGGTATGTTGTCTTGATAAGGCGTCGGCCACTACGTTCTTCCTTCCATTCTTGTATTTTATGACATAAGAAAAACCCTCCATGAACTCGACCCATTTGGCTTATCTCTAGGATAACTTTGGTTAGCTCTTTAGATATCTCAAAGATTCATAATCAGTATAGATAACAAATTCCTTTTGCAGCAAATAGTGTTGCCATACTATTAGGACTTGGATTAAGGAGTAAAACTCCTTGTCATAGGCAAAATAGTTTACTGTAACTCCTCGAAGTTTCTCGTTGAAGTAAGCAATAGGTTAGCCTTCTTGCATCAGTGTAGCACTTATGCTAAGTCCAGATGCATCACACTCTACTTCAAACACCTTGTCAAAATTCGACAAAGCTAAGACAGGGACTATAGTTAGCCTCTATTATACTACCTCAAAACTCCTCCTCTCTCTCTCTCCCCATCTGAATTCAATATTCCTCTTTGATAGTTCAGTAAGCAAGGCTGCAATTGTATTGAAATCTTTTATGAATTGATAATAAAACGACACTAAGCAGTGGAAACTTGTCATGTTTGCAAAACAAGTCAACTTAAGCCATTCTATGATCACTCTTATTTTCTCATCATCGACTCAAATGCCACCTTCACTCACAACAAACCCCAAGAAGAATATCTCAAATCGAAAAAAGTCGCACTTTTTTAGATTGGCATAGAGTTGTTCAGCTTGGATTTTTGTAAGGACTCTTCAGAGATGCTCCTGGTGGGTCTCTAGGTCGAAGCTGCTCACCAAAATTTCATCAAAATAAACTACTACAAACCTTCCTAATAATTCTTGGAGCACATGATTCATCAAGTGCATAAATGTACTCAGCATATTGGACAGTCCAAATGGCATTAAAAGCCATTTATATAAACCATGTCGTGTTTTGAATGCGGTCTTCTACTCATCACCTTCACGCATTCTAATCTAATGGTATCCAAATTTGAGGTTGATCTTAGAGAACACTCTTACTCCACTTAAGTGATCTAGCATGTCATTAAGCCTGGGTATAGGATACTTATACTTGATGGTGATTCAATTAATCACTTAGCTATCTACACACATCATCCAAGAACCATCCTTCTATGGCACTAACAAAGCTAGAATGACATAAAGGTTAAGGGACTCGCATACGTACCCTTTCTTCATAAGGTCGTCTACTTACCTTTGTAGCTCAACAGCCTATTTAGGGTTTAGCCTATAAGCAAGCTTGTTCAGCAATGCAACTCCTAGCTACAAGTTGATTACATGCTCGATGCCTCAGATTAAGGGTAAACCCTTCAGTAGCTCCTCTAGAAACAGGTTGGAAAATTCCCCTGGTAAGGTTTTGACCTAAGCAGGCAACTCCTCCTCCTTTGGTCTCAACTCTAGAATTCTTCGGATAAGTAGATAGGTCAGTCCTTTAATCTGCATCTCCATTTTCAGTTGGACTCAATTCCTCACCAAAGCCTCTTTCTTCAAGGTTTGGCTAAGCTAGGACTACATGAACTTTACTTGCTTGGCAATCATCAAACTTAATTTTGTCCTCTTGCCTTCAAGTACCACAAAACATGTATTCTTCCTTCTGTAATATATAACAGCTCGATTAAACATCCATGGTTATCTAAGTTGAATGTACAACGCACTCATGAGCAGCACATCATACAGCACTTTGTCTCGGTACTTACTAATGTAGATCGGCACAAACACTTACTTGTTCACCTATAGGGCCCCCTTATCACTAAGCCAATAAAATTTGTAAGGCTTTGAGTGGCATTTGGTCGGCAATTTCAACTACTGGACCATAAATGTAGACGCTGCATTGGTTCAGCTCCCACTGTTAATGATTAGTGCACATAGTGATTCATTCACCTTGCATCCAATATGGAAAAGATTTTCCCTTTGTTCATCTTTGAGTACTAGACCAACGCCCATCGTCCTTCTTAATACTAGAGTGGTCGGCATAAAGTTTCCTTCTTTGCCATAGATAACTTCCTCCTCAGATAGTTTGGTCTATCTATCTTCTTTCAACTCCTCTACTTCTTCATCAGTACTGTCAAGGCACCTTGCCTCAGATCACCATTGTTCGCCAATTCAAACACTGAGCGGCCATGTGTCTAAATCCTTGGCATTTGAAACAGTTGATCTCACTTGTCTTCCTCCCTAAACTCTAGTCCTTCTCAAACTTCCTCAAAGGTTCCTTCTCCATTTGCATAGGTTTGCTTGAAACAATTCAGCTACTACCCGATCGATTGACTAGCAATCAGAACCTTCCTGTTCGGTGCCTTTCTATTCTTTAGGTAACTCAGATTGTATCATCAAGCGTACCAATATCCAGGGTTTCTAGTATATCCCCAATCTCGTACTTTAATCCACCGATGAATCAAGATACAATTTGGTCCTTTAACTCTACAACTTTACATCAAATCATTAACATTTGGATTTCCTTAATGTAAATGTCCACACTCGATCCTCTTTGTCTCAATTCTTGCAGTCTTTTGGAGGCAGCCTATAGATAATAGCTCGATACAAACCTTCTCTACATAACTCTTTTCATTTCATCCCAACTCCTAATCTATCGTTCTCCTTCTCTTCTTCGAGTGGCTTGCACCATAAGGTGGCATAACCAGTGAACTCCAGCACAATAAGTTTAACCTTTGCATTATCGAGTACGTCGTAACATTCAAACTACTTTTCAATCCCATCTACCCAATCTAAGTAGTCCTCAACATCACCACTTTGAGAAAAACTCGGGATATACATCCTTAATCCTTCGACTCTAGGGGCTCATACATTTCTTTCTTTAAGCTCATAGTACTCCTCTACTTCATCGTCTCCTTCCACTTCTTCATCAATCTCTTCAAGTGCTAGCCTTCATCTCGCATCTCTACTAATTCCTTCAGCTCAAGGTGGTCAAGCTGGGGAATTAACTCGGCCAAACTAACCATCACCTCACCCTTGCTACTTACGTTCTCTAGTGGGGCAATTCTTCACTCGTTGTTTGTCTTCTTAGATAATAGTCACTAGAATAACTACCAAGTCAATAAACCTATCCAACCAGCCATCCATTAACTAAGGTGTGAAGCTTCCTTCTTACCCTTAGCCATGTTGAGTACCGCTTTCTTGGTTTCCTAAAGTTCCTTGAATACTTAAGTCTGACATTGTTGGTTACTTCACAAAATTAACGTCTAACAATACCACTTGGAGATCAATAACTAATACTCCAATCACTACGACAATTACACAACAAATGAACAGTTGACCATACTTTGTTTTGCTTATTGGAAATAGGGGAAAATAGAGCATAAAACACTTTTCAACTACTAAAATCCAAGGTTAATGATAGAACCATTATCTCATAGTAATAAACTACTCAAAGAACACAATAGTAGAATCCAGCTTCGAACTTAGCCAAGCTCTGATACCAAGATGATACGGATTCCATGGATGAACACATGAACCTAATATCACACATTACCAAAGGGAGTAAGTCCAAGCTGCAAGATAGCTCGAAAAGTAAATAATAGTTAAAGGATGAGCAGGAGTTCTTGTCATGACCCTAAAGGGGGCCTAGTAAGATTACCTCAAATTTTGGTATCATGTGTGCACCCATGATTTAAAAATCATCTTGCAAGTCAGAGGTTGCAAGATTCTAAATAATTAGTCACTAAAGTTTTTATTTAATTAACTTACGACCATATATATGTGACTATGGATATCCGATAACCCACAATCCAACAAAACCGCAAAGAATCGATATCCCCTACCAAATAATAAGATTAAGTTGTAAAGTTCTAAAATTCAAACTTACTAAAGTCACAAAATTTAAATATAGTATACAAGAATTCCAATGAACCATATAGTCTATCCTCAGAGTCTAACTTCTATGCATCTCATCTCGATGTTGACATTCAACCCTCAATTCTTAACCCATGCCCCATCATCTAACAACCTGTAAGAGAAAACTGTTGGGATGTAAGCTACAAGAGCTTAGTGAGTTAATTTCCCTCAACCACACAACAATCAAGTTATACAATAGTTAGGTTCAACCAAATGAATGCATGGCAAACAATATGCCAAACAAATACATGCAGGTGACCAAGTACTGCATGTAACTCAGATTTAACACCTTCCAAAGTCAAGGTTGGAGATTCATCAGTACAATCAAATCCGGGTATCATATTAGAACTTATTTCATAACGAAACTCTGCATTTTGTATTTAAAATGTAATGGTACATCCATTATCAGCTTTATCAAAACGAGTTCTACATATGATTGTGAGTAGGTTCACACAGCCTTCACTCACCCCTAAACAAAGGCATCTGGACTCGACTTATAGCTAGGCGGTTGGCGCCTCCAACACCTAGTCATCTCGCGGGCCAGGGTAAGGTCATATCGTACATGTGCATCGTACGAAATCAATAACACTCAATAATCAACCTACGTATGGCCTCTCACTACCTCCGTATAATGTGACTACCCGGAATTAATTATGCAGTGCATGATTTATGCATGATCCAAGTTAACTTTTCTAGTTGAATAAAATTTAGTCTTATTTATTCAATGATCATTCCAAGCCACAAACAATCAGTCTAGTGAATCTACTATACAACAAACATTATATTATTGCAATTTAAGGTAAATTCACCATCAACAGCAATTATCATGCACAAGCATAACCCAACCCCATACACATTCATTTATGATTCATAATTTATGTTCACTAACTACAAGCACACACAAGAATGGAATCATTAGGAAACACTCACATGAATGGCTAGCTCAGGAATCGTAGTAATCCAAAGGTAAGTCGATCTCGATCTCAGGATCACCTAACATTAAGGAAATAGGGAAAGTAATGAGTTTAGGGATTTAAATACCTAAACTAGCATGCTAAACAGTACTGGTTACTTAAATCGATTATTGTTTTACGTGAAATCATCAATTCGAACTTTTTATCGAATCGCATATAACTTTTTCATTTTAGCTTGGATCGTCATAAACTCATAGTCCATTTTGATCGTTTTCGAGCGTATTTTCTCGTAGCGTGGTCCGTTTTGGACGTTATGACTCGCAGTGTAAATTGTGACACAAAAATGTCACAAAATTTTATTATTTTAGTTTAAAAATTATAAAATACCAATTTTAGCTTTTTCTTAACATATTTATGATTTAATAAGTATTTAAATCATATATTTGATATTTTTATTGTTTTGAGCATATTTTTCTATTTTTGAGATTTTTAACTTTATTATGATTATTATTATTTTTATGACCATTATTATTTTTATTATTTTTCATTTTCTTAGTATTGATGTCCTTCACGATTTATACATACATACATATATATATTCGGTATACTATATATATAATATATGTTGTATGCTATATATATATGTATATACTTATTATATGAAAATAAACCTACTCTTATGTACATATATATATATACTCATGTATTTGTTTTTATACATAATAATTTACTTATGTAATTTTTGAATACTCAAATATATATAAATAATCTACAAATACCTATTCCTATTTTATATATTCGGTATATATATTTATATAGTATTTGTTATATAGTATGTATACTATATATTATACATATATTATATATTATACATATATTATGCCATATACCATAAAACATATACTCTATATTATATGTCTTATATACATATATTATTACTTATGGAAATATACTACTACACATATATACTATACGATTACATATATATATATATATATATATGTAGGAAAATAATTATGGTTACATATATATATATAACTCATGGTACACACATATACATAAACGTACTACTATAGCTATTTAATATAAATAGTTAATATTAATCATATATATACAAAAAAAAATACAGAATACATACTTTTCCATATACCTATGTACATACATGCATACATAAATAGCCTAATATATGTATATATAAGTCAATTTATATGTTTATGCTCATATACATAGACTTAGTAATATTATATGTATAAAATACCATACAAATATTATATTTATACATGTATATACTACATAATATACATCTACACTAGAAAAATAAATGACTTACTTATTTATTTTCTTCTTCTTTTTCTTCCTTCTTTCTCTCTTTTCCTTCTTTCTTTTTCTTTCTTTCCCTCACAGTTTGCTTTCCAAATTTTTTGTTTGTGCAGAATTTTTTTTTTATTTTTCCATATTTATATTTTTCTCTTGCTCATGTAAGTTACTAGCTTAAAATGTAAGCTAAGATAACTTTCAATTAATGAGAACATGACAAAAATTAGTCATTTCCATTTCTCTTTTATTATGTACTTAACACATGTACATTTAATCCTCATGCGGGCTGCTTCTTTTGGCTTTCATTTTATTGAATGTGCTTTTGTTACGTTTTGTGCAGGAGGTGAGATTGAGTTAAGGAAAAGAAGAAATAAAAGAAATAAATTAGAAATAGAAGAGAAGGAAAATGAAAATTATTAACAAATATATGTAATTTTTCGAATCATATAAATTATAACGATTCTCCTCATAAATTAATTTTCAATTTTTTGTGAAATTTTATCAATTTAATTGTTATCTGTTACAATTATAATTTTTACTAGTTATTGTAGCAATTTCGTTACAATTTCGTGCGAATAGGCGATTTAGTCGAAAATTGCATTCAACTATAATTTTATCACTATTGAGTAATATTTAACTATTTTATAGGTTTATATTTATGATTTCAGGGTTTTGAGCAATTTCAGGTTTTAATTTTGAGTAATGGTGCGGAAACTAGTTTTAGGGTTTTAGTAAGTGATTTAGGGCTTCGATCAATTCCTAAGGTTTTTACTATTTATAATATATTTAGATTTATGATTTATTAAATTTTTATTTTCCTTGTCTCTAATGACTTATCAAGTCATTTATAGTATTAAGGTTCAATCCTACTCTTAACTAGCTAAATTTGCGAGGTTTACAGTTCTTGTACACTAACAATGGATATTACGCACCTCATATGATCTCGGGACACACTTGATATGATGCATAAGTATGGCCGAAGATCACTTGCCATTATTCCACCCTCAATGGGCTAAACAAGAGTAACTTAAGAGTAAGCAAAAAGGACACTTAGCTCAAGAGGGAATAAAAGTTTAGTGTATTCTTCTGTATGTCATTCTTTCTGGCTATTACATTATGCGAATATTTATAGTACCTAATTAGGGTAAGTGTGGAGATGGCTATATTTAGATGTGGCACTTAGACTAGTGAATAATGGAAGGTTTGGTTCAATTCGATACATCAGTTGGTCACCTTGGCAATATCCTGAATGGTGTGGAGAGTAAAGTCGCTTAATAGATCAAACTAGGGTAAGCATTGCTCCTCAACGCTAAACTCACCACAGACAACTCGGCAAACCACTTGAGAAAGCCTCAGGGCTAGAGAGTGCGTAATCAATCCTTGATCCCTATCAGCACTGTTACCAATGTACATTCTCTATAACCCATCTTTCTTTGGTACTAAAACAACAGGAATGGCCCATGGGCTCATGCTCTCTCGGACATACCAGCGATCCACCAATTCATCAACTTGTTTCTTCAACTCGGCTACCTGCTTGGGATTGAGCCTATAAGTATGTCAGTTCGACAGCACAACTTCTAGCTAAAGGTCAATGAAGTATGCAATACCTCTTATAGGTAGTAAACCTTTCGACACCTTGGCACGAAATAGGTCGACATACTCTTTTAGTAGAGTTCTCACCTTAGCAGGTAAATTTTCAGCTTCTCTCAACTCCAAAAGTTTCCTTACTAAAAGGAGCACACATTCTTCGACATTGACTAGCCATGTATCCATAACTAAGACATTTAAAGCTTTTGATCTCTCAAGTCTTCCTTCTTGAGCTCTAACCTTAGTCTCTTCGAACTTCAGGTTCCTCGGCCTTACCCTTACCTTAGCCCTCTTCAAGTCGGCTCGATACTTATCCTCAGCAGCTACCTTAAAGCTATTTAATATTTAGCCAAAGTCTAATCAGCTCACATACTACTTTAATTCGACAATCTTGGTCAGGTAGTCTAGCTCTGCCTCTACCTCTCAACCCTCTATACCACTTAGATGGCTTCATCTAAACTCCCAAGTCTCTACAGCTTCACAATATGACAACCTCAGTCCTAAGCCTAAAAATGAATCGAGTAATGGTTTAGGTTTTATTCGTCGACATCACTTCGAATCATTAGCAACTGGAATTCCCGTGCATACTCATTTACGAACTTGCCGCCCCACTTCAAATATTGGAGGCATCAGAAGGTGTCTTGTTCATAGCGCTCTAAAATAAACCGATTTCTTAGAACCCTATTCATTTCATTCCACATCTGAATCTCTCGACGTGCTCGTTAGTGTGCATTTTGCAACTTTTTCTACCATGTTGCTACTTATCTAGAAAACTCTAATGCAACTACTCTAATACAAACAACATCCTCATAGTCATAAAAGTCAAATATCTTTTCAATCTTTTCCTTGCAATCTAAGTAGTCATCAGCATGACTAGATCCATTAAAGCTTTAAATCTACACTTTAAGATGCTCAACTCTTTAGGATGCCCTTAGGTCATGCTCCTTAACAACATCGTGTTGTTCCTCCTCATCAAACTCCTCGACTTCATCTAGCTCGAGTCTTCTTCTTGCAACTCTATCAATATAACAAGGTAAAGCTTAGTTCACACAAATTGGCCCTCAAGCTTACTGTTCATCTATCTGTCTTCTAGGCATATCTCTCATTTCTCGATTGTGTTCTATGACAACTCTCTCTCACGGCCTAGTCTCTAAGACTCTTTGCATTGAGACAGCTAAATTGGTCACAATAGCAATAAGGTCTTGTATTTTCTCATCAATAGTACATGGTGTTTGTTGGGTAACACAACTACGACCATGAGCATCACTTTCGGCATCGTAATCTCTCCTTTGGAAGTTAAGATTCGACATTCTCACAAAAAAGCTTTAGAAAAATACTCTTCAAGTAAGAAATTCCTACACATATAGAAATTACCAATCAACCAGTAAACTACAACTTACTTTGCTCTTCCAAATGAAAACAAAGTATAACAAACAACAGACTAGTAAGAAGTACCACAACACAGCTCTCGGTCATAACCTCAAGCTCTAATAACAGGAATTATATAATGTGCCTAAGAGATTAATTATCACTAAGGCTTAACATAGGAGATGAGAACCAAATGGGTCCTTCAAAGTATTGAAGAAAATAGAATGGTAAGTTCGGTAAAATTAAATGTAGTAGCTGACATGAAGCTGCTCAGAGGATATAACTCACCTACAAACACAACACGGATTGGCACTTCACTTGATATGATACACAAATTAATGCCAAGGTCCACCCGCCACTAATCTTAAGCTACTTGGCCAGACTAGATAAGAGTGTAGAGAAATTGGACTTTAAAGAGGAATATCTCACAAAGGACTAGTATATTTATCTATTTGTAAGAAATGTATGATATTCCGACTAGAAGGAGAAGGGACTATTTATAGTAAGCCCCTAGGGCAACATTACAAATGAGCAAAATTACGTAAAGGCATACATAAAGAGGAGATTCCTAGTACATACGAAAAGGGTAAAAGGGACAAAGGACAAAAGGAATAAAAGTATAAGGTCAAGTAAAAAGGGATAGGTGGTAGCTCGTTAATTGATTCATACAAAGGAATCCATGGGTGCAACAACTGAGTTGGAAGATGGTTAATAGCCTTAGAGTTGCTAAGATAAGAAAGGGATGTTGAAAGAGAAGTAAAGGTTGACAAAAAAGTACTTGATTGGTAGAAGCCTGTATCCCATCACTCGGTAGGAAACTCTCAGCAACTGGAGGTCTAAGCAAGAATTAACATAAGGCCTTAGTTCTCAACACTCGGCAAAGGGTCTTCAACAAGAGAGTAGTCCACGTCGGTACAAGGAATAGAGCAAAACAAAGTGTACTTACCCATAGTCCACTGTATATGGTTTCTCATCCTTGGCTAGATGATGAGAGAGAATTCTCATGATGATGGATTGGAGGCCTCTGATGTATACATAGGCAAGTGGGCCAAAGGTTAGTAACCCATCAAAAGCCCTTATTAATGAGCTCATCCACTTATTACTTAATTTATTTAGCTTCATCTAGACTCATGTGGTAGGTAAGTCACTTAGGTATGCTAGCCCCTAGTTGGAGATCTATGGCATGCTTGATACCATACAAAAGTGGGTAATCCCTTAGGCGATTCCTTAGGAAACACATGATGCCAACAACCTCTTCACATCATCATGTATGAATTTCATATTAGAAATTTCCAACAACTATATAATGATCAATAAGTACAGGTTCAGCATCCTTAAGAGCTTACTCTAACTCCTCTCACCTCATGTATAAAGTTTTCTTCTGTGTCTGACTAAGGTGAGCTTGTACTTCATGCACTTCTTAGGGTGTCATAGTATATAAGACAATCCTCTTCACATCCTTCTAAAATAAGTATGCATTTCTGTACTTTTTCTGTACTAACCACCGATTCAATAGCTATGGTCAGCCAAATTGTATAAAGGACATGCATAAGGGTTACACATCATACAAAATCTCATCCTTATACCTCTCACTGATGGAGATTGGTTCCTAAGCTCATTGTATTACATGCAAAGCTCCTTTCTCATCTAGTTAATGTAGCATGTATAGTCGAGGATAGAAGATGTTTAGTAACTTTAGTTAGTTAACCATGGTAGATGCAACCACATTTGTATAACTCCTACCATCAATGATCAACGCATATAGTACAAATTACTCTTCACTAGGCATCTAATGTGAAACAAGTTCCTCCTTTGTGCCTCTTCTTCAAATGGAATCACATAAAGAGCTCAGTACACGACCATATTCATGTATCGACCCTTTGGGTACATATAGCAGCCTTCTCAATTTCATAGAAGTCATCAAGCAATCCTCCATACTTCTCCTCAATCTCTTCCTCCATCAATTCTTCATCATCTATGCTCTCCAAGTCATCTCCTATTATCACTATTACATGCTTGTTTAGACACTCTATGAGGCTATATGGCTGAAGACAAGGAACTTTAAGCACTTTATCTCCTGTATGTTCCTCCTTGAACTATGTCTAACCACCTTCATAGGTTCAGGCTCAGCTATTACAACCTTACCTTATTAATCAACTCATGGTTCATCCTTAACATAGCTCGAGAATTAGGAACCATCTTGTCATGAAGCATCAAGTCTCTTTAGGATAAGTCAAGAAGAGGAAATAGGTTAAAAGGTGACAACTCATCTAAAATTCTGATGTCTTCTCCTCTCTACCCTTTGGACAATTTTGATCGCATCATCCAAGGATCCAATCTTGTGCCTCTCCATGCATCTTCAATGTCATACTTCATTCCATCTATGAATCGGGATCTGGTCCGAGCTTCTAACTCTTTCACCTCACATCTCTTCATCCACATTTGAAATTCTTCAACATATTCATCGATGTTCATTCTAACATGCCTTGAGGTGATAGGAATTAGCTTACTAGACCCCTCACACGATCCTACGTAAGAGGTCTGGTTAACTTGACTTAATAGATCCTCAATGATCAACTAAGTGTTGAGAAAGCTAACCTGATTTGCAAAGCTAACCTATTTATATGCCCAAGCTCCTCAAGTGCATCGAGAATTGTCTTATTAGGATAAGGTTAGCTGTAGGAACTAACTCTAGGTAACTCGAGCTACCCAAGAGCCTAGAGCTAACCCCTCTAACCTACTATACAAATTACCCTCCAAATGTCTAGGTTTACCAAAGTCATGATGCCAAGCTATCTAATAGCCCTACTACTGCTGACCTTATCTAGAACAATCAACAATAGTTATTCATAAATGCATTAGCCTCTCTCATGAAGACACAAATCCTACAAGCCTTAAACATACAACATGATTGTACATATTCTCTTTCTAGAGGATTACAAATTTCCATTCTCTTTTATGTAACATTTTTGTATTTAGGTTTTACCCTTTTTAGTAATTATGTGTAGAAGAATGTAACCCTAGGCATTTGGTATAAATACCTTATTATTAGCATTGTTGTGATTAAATTTTGTCCTTGATTAATGACATTTACTAAGTTTTCTCTCTTCTCCATGTGTTGAGAACCCTAACCCTAGCTCATAGCAAAACCTGAAGTAAGGTTTGTGCAACAAGTGACCCATTACCTTAGACTAGTAAGTCACATCTAGTAAGACACTAATCATGAGTGCTTAAGTGGTGCATCCATAAGTGCTTAACCCTTTTATCCTAAATCCATCCTAAACCATTTCCATTTTCTTCAATAGTTTCAAATGACCCACTTATATTACAGTAAGACCTCATCCAAGGCACACAATTTACCTTCCCCTATCATCTTGGTATCAAAGCTTAAGGTTTTTGCATAAGGTTAAGAGTACTACTACTAATAATACTCTTTAACATAGTTGCTCTAACACCAAAACCACCCACTATGTTTTAGGGAATGAGAGTAGAACTTTCACACATGATTACAATTAACACATCAATATAAACCTTGACCACAACTACAACTCAAACCAACATGCACCAAAATAGACCTAAGCGTAAATATAGTGGTTAGAGATAAAAAGAGTGACGCTCCAAGCCAAGGCTAACATATAACCAAACCCCAAGAACCATCAATGAGCAAATGGAATGACTTTTTGGACTTTTAGACAATATGTTAGTCATAATGCAAAGAAAAGCTATAGCCGTATTGCAAGAGCTTGCCAAGATGATGAGCGTACTATTAATGAGACTCCAAAGGAAGTCCGAGGTGAATATTAGCATAAGCGACCTAATAATGAAGTCTAACAAAGAAGAGTTTACCTAATTTACGATATTTGAGTTAGAGGACTTAAGAAAAGAGCCAATAGGAGAATAGAGGCCGTGGAAGAAGAAGAGAGTAATGATGAAGAGTTGTACGAGGTCAATGATAGGCTGGAAAGATCATCTTGAGGTAATAGATTTAAAGGTTGACCTAATAGAGTTGAGTATCCTATTCAGTACCCCCAAAGAAGAGCAGAGCAACTAGCTCACCAAAAGATCGATTTAAATGATGTTAACGAAGTTGATAAGCAGTTTGATGAAGACTACTATGACGAAGAGTGTGCTATCTGAGCTCCTAAAATTATTGATAATGTAAGAGCTCAAATTACGAGCTTCTTAAGAAGTGGTGGTGCCAATGAGTACCTGGATTGGGAAAAGCAAGTTGAGAAGTTGTTTGAGTGTTATCCTTATGCTAAAGATGACAATGTTAGACTTGCTAACCTGGAATTCACTGGATATGGCCATATGTGGTGAAACAAGTTGCATATGATGAGAAGAGATGGCAAACGAAGCATAAGAACATGAGAAGAAATGAAAAGAGTCACACAATGAAGGTTCATTCCTAATTCACACTATCAAGATACTTTTGCAAAGTTACAGAAGTTGAAATAACGAAACCACTTTGTTGATGAGTACATATAAGAGTTCCAAATGTTGATGATCAAGTGTGAAATAGAAGAGCTTGAAGCCAAAATTGGTTCAAGATTTGTTATTGGCCTATGATATGAGTTATGAGATGTTCTCAAGGCATAACTCTTTCACACCTTCAAAGAAGCCATAGAGGTTGCCCAATGAGTCAAGGTACAACTCTTCCCAACTTGTTCATTCAGTACGACTCATCCAAGGGAGTAGTAGGATACCCAATGGCTCAATATCGAGCAAGAAAGAAGGACAATTATTGCACATAGGAGTAAGGATGGAGCAAGGAGGGAAAGAGAAGGAATTTGAAAAGTGACAAACCTAAGAAAGAAAGACAAGCAAGATTAAGTGCTTCAAATGCAAGGGCTTTAAATCTATGGCCGCTTAGTGTCCAAATTGATGAACTATGGTTATTACAGGTGACATCTCAAACTTTAATGTATACATAACTGACAAAGAAGTTAGTGAAACTATGGAAAAAATGGAAAATGGAATGAAGGTAGAAGCTATGGAAGATAACATTTATCTAGAAGAAGGTGACATACTCACCTATCTAATAAGTTTAGAGCTTGACAAAGAGAAAGAGTAGCGAGAGAATTTATTTCATACTACATGCAAGGTAAGGGACCAACTTTGTGCAATGATTATTAATAGTAGCAGTTGTACAAATGTTACATCCACCAGATTGATTTGCTTAAAATATATATATAAATAAATTGCAAATACTCTAGCAAGTATATTGGTTCAGAATCAAGTAATATAGAGAAAGTAAGGTTATCGATCTCTCGAATACTAAGAAATTACTAATCCTATGCTAGTTCTTATCAATATTCAAGCAATCAAAATTAAATTAATTAATCTAATAATTACTTTAAAATTATTGAAAAGAAAATAACTATAGAAATTTTAAAATTAAGCAATCAATTGAGAATTGTGGAAAAACATAATCCACCCTAGATTATGCCAATCAAATTGTTGTCATGTTATATAGATTAATAGCTATATAGTCATTCAAGTAAAATTATTATACCTTAAAACTTAAGGATTTAAACTCCTAATTAATTAGTCATCTTCTACATCTTCCAATTAATAGTGGACTCTAAATTATAATCATATATCTCCCAATACTATAATTATATAATGCCTTAAATCAATTATCCCTAATGTCTGAGTGAATAATCAATCGCCGAGCATCGCATTAATTTCTAGATAATTTCTAATTAATTCAATTAACTCTGCTTCTACATTGATTAAACAAATCAACTAAGAATTTCTAACAAACCCTATATCAACTCCCGTATCATTAGGGTTTCTAACAATTATAATCAATTGAACAATTATAATCGAAATCATAGAAATTGGAATCATGAATCATCCATATATCTCTGAATCCTATAACATGAGCACAATCATCATCTTAGTTATCTAAGGTTTCATCAATTCCCACAAATAAATTTAGCCAACCATGAATTTGGACACAAAAACACAAATACTAATTGAAACTACAAGGAAATTCATAATTAAAAGTATAAGTAATTCACAAAATTGCATAAGAATAATTGAAATAGGTGTCACCAATTCTATATTGAAAAAGATAATCTTCAATTGCAACTTCAAATTGGTCTCCACAGCAAAAGCAAATTCTTCTCAATGATCCAAGTGATTCTCCTAAAGAATTCTTCGAGAACCAACTAAAGACTATTCGACGACTCTCTATGACTAAGGAAAGTGTATTCTAAAGTCTCCCAAACGATAACATAAGCTATTTACAAGAAAAATTAGGGTTGACTCATGTAACGTTCTTTTTCATGAAAGCCGGTAGTGTAAGTGCAAGGCCAACTGTTTAGCAGGCAACATAGCCATCAAGGGATGGCAGCGTTGACTTCAAAGGTCGTCGGTATAAGTTGTAGGCTGGCTTTTAGGCAAGCTACCTTCATTCCCCAATTGCACAGTATTGAATCAAACTTTGTTCCTTTGTGTAAAATTACTCTAAATTGTCCTTAATTCTACTCTTGAATCCTCTAATTCCTAAAATATCCAAATGAAAATAAGTAATGACCAATCTTTAATGATTTCTATAAAATCAATAATAATCCTATCTTAATTCGCAATTTAAAACATGAAAAATATGCCTTTATTAGAGATTAGTTGAGCAATTAAACCTACTGACCTCTCCACATCCTAACCAATACAAGCTACATTGGTTAAATGAGAATGGATCATTACATGTTACAAAGAACATGTTACCAATTTCTGATGGGAGTTGTAAGGATGATATGTTATGCGATGTGTTACCGATGTATACCTTGTATATTTTACTAGGCTTGCATTGGTTGTTCAATAAGATTCATGCATGATGGGTGGAAGAATACTTATACATTTGAGAAAGATAGCTGACGTATTACCCATATCCACTTAAGACCTAGTCAGGTTAGTAGTATGCACACTAAGTTAAGCTAACGATCCAAGAAGGCATTGGTTATGAGTCAATACAAGCTTAAAGAAGCAATGAGGTTAGATGAACTAACCTTCTTGTCGATCTAAACACTATTAATGTTGGAGGAGTAAAATGACCTACCCACAAAAGTAAAGAAGTTGCTAAATGAGTTTGCTGATCTATTCCTTAAAGAGTTACCAAGAGGTTTACCACCAAAGCTATGAATAGAGCATGAAATTGAACTTGTAACCAAGAGCCACTTTGCAAAATCAACTAGCCTATCGAATGAATCCCAAGCAAGCTACCAAACTACAAAGATAAGTGAATGAGTTAATTCAAAGAGGCAATGTTAGAGAAAGCTTAAGTTCATGTGTTGTACCCGTACTGTTGGTTCCAAAGAAGGACAAGAGTTAGAGAATGTGTAAGGACAACTAAGCTATTAACAAAATCATTATCAATTATAGATATCCAATTACCAGACTAGACCATATGTTAGATAAACTGCATGGTGCAAGTATATTTTCTAAGATTGAATTGAAGTTCGATTATCATCAAATACATATGCAAGAAGGAGATGAATGAAAAATAGTCTTTAAGATCAGACATGACTTATATGAGTGATTCTTATGCCATTTAGGTCATCTAATGTCCAAGCACATTCATGAGATTGATGAACCATGTGTTGAGGAATCCAATAAGAAATTTGTAGTGGCTTATTTGGATGATATTCTCATATATAGTCCGATCTATCAAGTCATGAAAATCATCTCCAAACAATTTTTAAGGTGCTACAAGCAAAGAAATTGCTCAACAATCTAAAGAAACGTTGTTTTCATCAACAGGAAGTTATATTGCTTAGGTATGTAGCCAGTGATGGAAGCCTTAGAGTAGATGAGGAAAAGATTCAAGCTATTGTGGAATGGCTTAACCTATCCTCTTGTGTAGATGTATAAAATTCCCATGGCTTAGCTCCTTTCTATCACAGATTCATTCAAAACTTTAGTTCTATTGCTATATCCCTTACCTAGCTCACCAAGAAGAATGTAGAATTTCGTTGAGGAAATAAAGAGGAAGAGAGCTTCACCAAGCTAAAGAAGAGTTCGACCTTAACCCTAATAGTATATTTTCCTGATTACAGTAAAGTTTTCGAGTTGGATCATGATGCATCTAGCATTAATATTGGAGCAATTCTCACACAAGACTATCGACCCATTGCCTACTTTAACAAAAAGCTCAAGGGATCAACTTTGAACTATTCAATATATGAGAAAGAGTTGTATGCACTTGTCTAAGCCTTGCAAACATGGCAACATTACTGGTTACTAAAGGAATTTGTTGTATACTTAGATCACCAAATGATGAGGTATTTGAAGAGACAATGATACGAATAACTAAGAAGGGAATAAGACAAAGCTACCAATATCACATGAACTAAGGGTGGGTCGAAACCTCAACGCAGTGCAAAAGCTAAATGGTAGTTAAAGGTTGAGTAAGGTGCACTAACAATGGATAGGACACACCAACACCTCATATGAGCTCAAGTCACACTTGATATTACGTACAAGTATGGCTAAAGGACACTCGCTACTAATCCATGCTCAAAATGGACTAGATAAGAGTAAATGAAAGTAAATAAAGGATACTTAGCTTACAAAAAAAGTATGTTTGAAATTCAATCTCACTAACTATTGCAACTATTACATATTTCAAGTATTTATATGACCTAATTAGGGTAAGTCCTACATAAACATAAATTACAAAAAGATTCTTACTAGAAAAGAAAAAAGAAAAAAATTACAAGGGTAGAGTTGTAAAAAGAAAAAAGGAATATTCAAGTACAAATAGGACAATACAAATGTCAGAAAAGGGGGCGTGTATCAACTATTCAAGTTGTGGCCCCAATGATATTGCTTACCAAGTAAAGCCAACTCTAAGTAAAGTGTATCAGGTCAAATACTCAATAGCTCGAATATTCAGGGCTTAGGTAGTATTGGTCTACTAGACAACCATTCTTTGGATCTACCTCAACTAGTAAGATCAGGAGCAGGTAGCTTAGCCTTAGATGCATGTTAGCTTAGCCAATAAGTAGTCAACTCTGTAATTGGTTAGATACCTCAGAAATCTTCTCAATGAGACAGAGAGAGGTCAGAGCAAAGTACCTCATCAGGTTGGTATGGAGAATGCTTTGTTCCTTAGAGTTTAGCTTCTCTTAGATAGTTCATCGAACCAATTGGGTGAGACCTTGAGGTCAAAAGCGAGTGATTAGTCTATGATTCCTATCATTCCCTTTGAGTTGTTTGAGATTTAGGATAAAATTTAGCTCGGCTTCTTATTACACATCTTCAAGGACATGCAAATGGAGGTCGGCAATGTTAAAGGAGTTTGAAACCCTATAGTCCTTAAGTAATTCAATCCCATAAGCATCAGGATTAATTTTTTCAAGCACTTAAAACAAACCATCAGCTCTAGGAGATAACTTGATCTTCCTCAAACTTAGGAATCGATCTTTACTGAGGTAGATATAGAGTAAATCACTAAGCTAAAATTCTTTGTTCTTTCATCCTTTGCCTTGCCTCATGAGCTTGGTGGCAACTCGATTTAGTTGTTCTACAACCCTTCAATACATGGCTTTAATGGTCTCAAATCTCTCTACAGCTAGTTGATCTTCATTTTGGCTAGAAGGGCTATTTAGTCTAGTGTAAGCTTAGAGTTGAATCCATAGGCAATCTCAAACGATGATATTCTCGTAACACTATAGGCAATCCTGTTGTAGGTGAACTTAATTATGGGCAAACATAGATCCCAATTAGTCATTTTCTAACCAATAATAACTCTAAGCAAAGTTCCCACTGTCCTATCAATAGCCTTAGTCTGTTGATCCATCTATGGTTGGTAGGACGTGCTAAATAATAGTTTGGTTCTCATTCACCTCCATAATGAACTCCAGAAGTGGCTCATGAATTTCAGGTCTCTGTCTGAAACAATGGTTCGAAGCACTCGATGGAGTTTGACATCCTCCTGTAAGAAAAGAAAAGAAGTTGCCAAAGCATTGATATTTTTGGAATAGGGCACAAAGTGTGCCATCTTACTAAATCGGTCCATGACCGCCACAATGGAATCCTTCCCTTGAGATGTTCTTGGAAATCCTAATATAAAGTTCATACTCAACTCGACTCTTTGCCTATCAATAAGTAGCATATCTTTCTAGTATGGCTTGGACATCTCTCATCATCTTTGGCCAAAAGAATCTAAAGGCTAATATCTCATGAGTTTAATGCCTGCCAAAATGCCTAGCTAATCCTCCACTATGCACCTCACGCACTAGTAATTCTCACATAGAATAGGTTAGGATACATAGTCTCCTTTTCCTGAACAAGTATCCGTATTCCCTATGATAGTTATCAAGTGTTTGACCATCTTCACATTATGCATATATGGGTCCAAAGTGTAGATCCTCGACATATAAACTCTTGATTTTGGAAAATCCAAGAAGTCTAGTCTAAAGTTCAATCAGGAGGGAATGTCGTCTTAATAGGGCATCAGTAACTACATTGTTCTTCCCATTCTTGTGCTTGATGACGTAAGAAAATCCCTCCATAAACTTAACCCACTTGGCTTATCTTCAAGATAACTTAAGCTAAAGTTCAATCAGGAGGGAATGTCGTCTTAATAGGGCATCAGTAACTACATTGTTCTTCCCGTTCTTGTGCTTGATGACGTAAGAAAATCCCTCCATAAACTTAACCCACTTGGCTTATCTTCAAGATAACTTAAGCTAGCTCTTTAGATATCTCAAATATTCATGATCAGTATGTATCATAAATTCTTTAGGTAACAAATAATGTTGCCGGACAATCATGGCTTGGATCGAAGAGTAAGACTCCTTATCATATACAGAATAGTTTAGTGCAGCTCCTCTAAGCTTTTCATAAAAGTAGGTAATAGGTCAATACTCCTGAATTAGCGCAACATCTATGCCTAATCCGAATGTGTCATTCTCTACTTCAAATACTTTGTCAATGGTTGGTAAAGCTAAGACATTAGCTGTAGTCAACTTCTCTTTCACCTCTTCCAAAATCCTCTATTCCTTCTCCTCCCACCTGAACTCTACATTTTTCTTTATCAACTTAGTAAGTGAAGCCATGATAGTACTAATGTTCCTTATGAATCGGCGTTAGAATGTTGCTAAGCCATGGAAGCTTCACATATCAGTTGAACAAGTTAATACATGCCATTCAGTGATCACTCATATCTTCTAATCATCAACTCAGATGCCACCACCACTCACAACAAATCTTAGAAAGATTACTTCAAGTTAGTAGAAGTCACATTTCTTCAAATTGGTGTAAAGCTTCTCAACTTAGAGTTTTGACAAAATAGCTCAAAGATGTTCTTAACGAGTCTTTAGGTCAAGACTATAAACAAGAATATCACCAACATACATGATGAAAAACTTTCCAATGAACTCACAAAGTACGTAGTTCATCGGTCACATGAACATGCTCAAGGCATTTGATAGTCTGAATGGCATCACAAGCCATTCATACGACCTATGGCGGGTCTTAAACGTGGTCTTCCATTCATCTCCCTCCCGCATCCTAATCTAATGATACTTGGACCATAGATCAATCTTCGAGAATATTCTTGCTCCATTTAACTTGCCGAGCATGTCATTAAGCTTAAGTATGGGATATTTGTGTTTGATGGTAATACAATTGATAGCTTAGCTATTTGCACACATCCTTCATACCCTATCCTTCTTTGGCACCAATGAGTTAGTATGGCACAAGGGCTTGAGGACTCTCATACATAACCTCTCTTAATTAGCTCATCTACTTGCCTCTATAACTTAACTTCTTGTTTAGGATTTAGCCTATAGGTAAGCTTGTTTAGTAAAGCGACTCCTGGCTGCAAGTCTGTTTCATGTACAATGCCTCGGATCGAAGGCAGACCTTCTAATAGTTCACATGG
This sequence comes from Lumnitzera racemosa, assembly GCA_024138005.1. NCBI lineage: Eukaryota > Viridiplantae > Streptophyta > Magnoliopsida > Myrtales > Combretaceae > Lumnitzera > Lumnitzera racemosa. The sequence continues at coordinate 78,147,361 of JAMXBC010000008.1, forward strand.
GAATAAGTTAGCAAACTTATCTACTTAGGTTTTCACCTCAACAAGTATCAATTCCTCTTATCCTCTCATCTTAAGTAGCCTTCTAACCAGTAGATAGGTCGGCTCTTTAAGCTTCATTTCTCTTTCTAGCTTAATTCTGATCATCACCAAAGCCTCTTTCATCAGAACTCAACTCAGTTAATTCTACGCGTTCTTAACTTGTATGGTACTCATAAGGCATAGTTTTACCTTTATGCCCTCGTGCTTTAGGGAACATGTGTTCTTCCATTCATCATATACTACATTCTAATTAAGCATCTATGGTCATCTAAGAAGAATATAGGACGCACTTATAAGTAACACATCACAGAGCACTTCATCTCAATAATTTCCAATACTAATCAGTACAGCCACCTTTTTATTCACTTGTAGGGCTCCCTTGCCATTGAGCCAGTGTAGTTTATAAGGATTAGGATGGAGCTTAGTTGGCAACTTAAGTTGATGGACCATAAAAGTGGATGCTACATTAGTGTAGATGCCATTATCGATAATTAAGGCATACAACGACCCATTCACTTTTAGCCAATGTGGAAAAAATTCTCTCATTGCTTATTCTTTGGCATAGGACTCATACTCATTGCTCTCTTCAACACCATTGTTACAGGCATAAAACTTCCCTCTTCACTATAAATGATGTCCTCTTCCTCGGACTGATCTAAGTGTTCATATTCTTTAGGCTTATCATCAATACTATCGAGCCCAATTTTGCCCAACTCTCCCTTAATTACCATCACTCTTCTATTTGAACATTGTACTACCATGTATCCAAACCCTTGATACTTTAAGCACTTGATCTCACTTGTCTTTCTTCCTAAGATCTAGCCTTTCTTAAGCATCCTCAGGATCTCTTTCTCTTCTGCTTGGGTAATGTGAGCAAGTTAAACCTTAACAACTTTACTTGGTTTTGATTGAATAGATCTACTCAAAAAAGTTAGTTAGTGGTAGCTTGACTAACAGTAGCTTGGAATCTTCCTATTTGGTGCCTCTTGATTTTCTAAGCAACTCAGAAAGCTTCATCAAGTGAAACCATATCCATAGTCTCTAGAATATCCCTAATCCGATATCCTACTAATGAATCAAGACACAATTTGGTCTTTAGGCTTAACAACTTCGCATTGGATCATTAAAATCTAGAATTCCTTCACTTAGGAATCAACACTTGATCCTCCTTATCTCAACTCCTGTAATCTTTTGAATACATCTTGTAAATGATAACTCAAAACAAATCTTTGTCGCATGACTCTTTTTATTTCATTTCATCTCAATGCCTGACTTCATGTTCTCCTTCTCTTTTCCAGGTAGCTTATAGATTCTTCTACCATAGAGTGGCATAGCCAATAAATTCTAGTACAACAAGTTTGACCTTAGCATTATCAAGCACTTCATGACACCCAAACTGCTTTTCAATCTTATCTACCCAGTCCAAGTAGTCCTCAACATATGAAAAACTACGGATATGAATCCTCAAATCTTCTACTCTAAGAGCTCAAACATTCCTCTCCTCAAGTTCATAATACTCTTCCTCATCATCACCTACTTACTCATACTCTTCTTCTATCTCGTCTAATGATAACCTTTAATGAGCTACTCAGTCTACTCCTTTAGCTCAAGTAGTCAAACTAGGGGATTAGCTAAACTATACAGGCCATTGCCTCTCTAGGGTAGCTCATTGACTCAACCCCTAAGGGCTCGTTTCAAACTCATTGCCTATCTTCGTTTATGGCGGTCTCCAAGTTTGTCACCAAGTTAATAAGCCTATCCAGTCATTCATTAGCATATTAGGGTATAAAACTTCCCTGTTGACCTTAACCATTACGAACACCACTCTCTTGGTTACCTAAGGTTCCTTAAACACTAGAGTCAAACATTGTTGTCTATTACAATAAATTAACATCTAGAACATAACTCAAAACTCATCCTACGAACAACAATAACAAAACAACACTCAACAAGCCAATAGCTATTACAGCAACACACGAAAACCCAATCGAATACTAGCACTCTAGTTTTGCGAACAAGAAACAAGGGAAAACAGAGCACTTAATTTCTTCAATGCTAAACACTTCTCACATTGTCACGACAACAACAAACAACTTCTAAAATACACTTACAGTAGTAATGAGTTACTCTAGAACACAAGGTAACAAAAACTTAGTCGAACGTAGCCAAGCTCTAATACTAAGATGATACAGATCGCCGGGAAAGGAGTAACACATGGCTACCGATATCACATAAACCAAGGGTAAGTCTGAACCTCAAGACGGTCCAAAAGCTAAATGGTAGTCGAAGGTTAAGTAGGGGTCCTCGTGTACCAATGGTAGATATGACACACCAATGCGTCACACGAGCTCAAGTCTCACTTAATATTATGCATAAGTGTAGCCGGAAGAGACTCACTACTAATCTATGTTCACAATGGACTATATAAGAGTAAATGAAAGCAAGTAAGGGATACTTAGCTCATGAAAGAAAAATATGTTTGAAATTCAATCTCACTAACTATTGCAGCTATTACATATTTCAAGTATTTTTATGACCGAATTAGGGTAAGTCCTAGTTTAACATAAATTACAAAAAGATTCCTACAAGAAAAGGAAAAAGGAATGAATTATAAGTGCAAAGTTGTAAAAAAAAAAAAAAGGAATATTTGAGTATAAATAGAATAGTATAGATGTTGGAAATGGGGATGCATGTCAATTGTTCAGACCGTGGTCCCAGTGATATTGCTTGTTGAGTAGAGCTAATGCTGAGTAAAGTACATCAGGTGGAATACTCAATAGCTTAACTATTCAAGGCTTAAGCAGGGTTGGTCCAATGGGCGATTATTCTTCAGATTAGCTTTGGCCGATAGGATCAAGAGCAAGTAGCTTAACCTCGAATGCATATCAACTCAACTAATAATTGTTATGCTCAATAACTAGTCAAGCACCACAAAAATCTTCTCAATGAGAAAAAGAGAGGTTGAAGGAGAGTATGTTATCAGGTCAGTGTGGAGAATGCTTTGTCCCTTAAAGTTTAACTCCACTTGGACAGCTCGGTAAACCAATTGGGTCAATCTTCAAGCTCGAGAGCAAGTGATTGGTCCAGGATCCCTATCAACCAACCAAATCTATCCAAGCGATAAATTAAGTAGGTTGAATTTCTAAAAGGATTTTCATTTGTGATCAAGTACAATCGAGGGAAGGCTAATATCATTATAGATGCCCTATCTAGATAGCATGTGATGCTTTCCAAGGTCTAGACAAGATTGTTGGGATTTGTGAGCATCAAGGAGCAACAGTCCCAAGACTTACATTTTGGTCAAATCTATGGATAATGTATTGAAGAAAGGACATTGGATGACTACTTTGTAGTAGAATAATATCTATTCTAATAAGGAAAACTAAGCATGCGGACCTATTCAATATGAGAATTACTCATTAGGGAAGCATATAATGAAAGATTGTTGGGACATTATGGAGAAAGGACGACTTATGAACTATTAAGGTCAATATTTTACTAGCCTAGAATGTTAAGAGATATATATCGAGTTGTTGAGAGGAATTTAACCTATAGAGAAGCCATGTACTGAGTTATGCAAGGGGAAACTATGCCTCTACCTATACTAACCAAACCATGGGTTAATCTAAGCATAAATTTTGTTCTTAGCTTACCTAGAACAATACGTGGAAAGGAAGCAGTGATGGTTGTGGTTAATACATTCAATAAAATGGCATATTTTGTGTCTTTTCACAAGACTAATGATGCTTCAACTATTTCTTTTTCTATTTTTATAGGAGATCGTAAAGCTTCACGAAGTACCATGGAATACAATGTTTGACAAAGACCTGAAGTTCCTAAGTCATTTTTGGAAGACCCTATGGAATAACTATAGACTAAGTTGCTATTTAGCACATCATGCCATCTACAAACTAATGGTCAAACAGAGATCATCAAAAAACATTGGGTTTGTTGTTGGAAGAAATCAAGCTAACTAGGATACTTCCTATCCATTGTCGAGTACGCTTACAACCAATCTACTCATAGCACGATAGGCAAGACCCCATTCAACATGGTTTATGGTTTCCAATCTAGAGCTATGCCTTGACTAGACACTAATGCCTAAGACCAAGCAAGATGATTCAAATGTTGAAGACCAAACTAAGACCTTATAGTAGATCTACTAGAGTTACCAAGCAATTAACCCAAGCTGCCAATAAGTTAAAACGAGGAAGCCATGGGTGAAGAGAAAGAAGCTATTCCAACAAAGAGATCTTGTATGGTTACATCTCAGCAAGGATAAGTTCTTAAACAAAAAGGAAGATGAAGGAACTTTCTAAGTACTTTGGAAGATCAACAATAATGCCTAAAAGCTTGAGCTCCCTAAAGGGTATAGAGTCTCTGATGTCTTTAACATTTTCAACTTATGCCCATATGTATCTAACGAAAACACCCTTACAAAGAACTCTAAGGATTTCATCCCAAATCCTAAAAAACCCGAATGTAATGATAGCAATTAGTCTACAAGACCCCTCACATGATCTCAAGTAAGTTTCTAGCTAACTTGACTTATTAGATCCTCAATTGTTAACCAAGTATTAAGGATGCTGACCTAAGTTGCGAAGCCAATGTATCTGTACACTTGAGCTCTCGAAGTGCATAAAGTATTTTCTTATCAGAACAAGGTCAATCCAAGCTACAGAGGAGCCTAAAGCTAACTCCTCTAACCTATTCTACCTCCATATGTCCAGAATTGCTAAGATTATGATGTCAAGCTATCCATGAACCCTGCTACAGCCAACCTTATTCGAAACGATCAACAACCGTTAGTCATAGAATCTATCAACCTCTCTCATGAAGATACGTATCCCATAAGCCCCCAAATGTGCAACCTAATTTTGAGTATTATCTTTCTAAAAGGATTATGGATTTGTCATTTCTCTTTTGTGTACATTACTACATTTAGCTTTTACCTTATTTAGTAATTTTTTATAGAAGAATACAACCCTAGGCATCCAATATAAATACCCTGTTATCATTATTGTTGTAATCATATTTTCTCCTTGATTAATGAAATTTTACTAAGTTTTCTCTCTTCTTCATATGTTGAAAATCCCATAGCAAACCCTTAAGCAAGCTTTATGAAGGTTTATACAATGAGCGACCCATTGCCTTGGACCAATGAGTCACATCCTGCAAGACATTGGTCGTGAGTGCTTGAGTAGTGTATCACATCCACAAGAAGCTCATGAGAACTTAACCCTTTTACGCTAAATCCATCCTTACCTATTTCCATTTTCTTCAATAGTTTCGATGGGCCTACTCACACTAGGTAAGACCTTATCTAAGGCTCACATTTTCCCTTCCCTTATCATTAAGGTTTGTAACTTCTTAAAGTCATCTTACATTTAGTAATCAAGAATACATGATTCTCTTAATGTCCAGCCCAGTTCATACCTTGCACCCTCCTTCTTTCCTTTACATTTATAGGTTCTTCCACTATAAGGTAACATACCCAATGAATTCAAGTGCAGCAAGAAGGATTTTCACATTGTTATCATATTCTTGGCATTAAAACAACTTCTCCAATTTATCTTCCTAGTCCAATTACTCATATGCATCTCTACTACCTAAGAAACTTGACATTTGCATTTTAACATTTTAATGCCCTTAAGAGCTTAGGCCTTAATCTCCTCACATAGAAGTTGTTATCCTCTTCTTCATCTACATCTTCTAGTTTAATCCATCTTCTTAAACATTGGTAATTTCCTACAACTCGTTGATTTCAAGCTGGGTATACTTACTTGTCTACCATCTCACGTCTAAGGTACCTTCCAACTTGCCTCCCTAGATTAGCTCAAACATCAACTACAATAAGTTGGAAACTAGTTTTAGCAAGTTAGACATTGTCCCAAATGCCTCAGCAAGTCAAATATTGGCCATCTAACATATGAAAGTAGCCATTTAGGCCATCATGGTAACCAAATTGTCAATTCTCTCATTAATCTTCCTAAGGGTTTGGTAACCCTACCATCGCAATAGGCATCATTCTTGACGTTCGCAATACCTCCTCACACTTTAAGGCTTGACATTTCTAACTACCTAAATGAACCACAACTAACATAACCCAGAAACTTCCTTCAACAACAATGGCAACTCAATATCCTATTACTTAAAGATTTCAATAACTCAACCAGAAAGTTGAAAGTGGCAAACTTTAACTAAACACAAACAGCAACCCCACTTTACCAACAACCACTACTTTGTATCCTAATACAATACTAAAGCTACTCAATCACTCAAATTCCTCTATCGCAAATAACAAAAACTCCAACTTCACACAAGTTTCACTAAACCATTACTTTCAACAAAACCTACAAACACCACAAATTTAAAATAAACAACAACAACAATATAAACACTAAGAACACAACACAATGTCTATGATCCAAAACTAATGCTCTAATAAAAAAATAAGTATGGTGAACATAGCAACTAAGTTATCACTAGAGCATTGTACATAGGTCCCTCAAAGAACTAAAGAAAAGAGGATGGGGTTAAGCTTATTGTAGCTTCGTGAAGCAACTTCATGAATATGACTCATTGAGAAGCTCAACATGACTTAATCCACCTACTTGATATGACTCACAAGTAACAAATTGAGGTCTACTTCCCACTGATCCTGGCTACATTCATAATAGATAAGAATGCAAAGGGGGGAGACTTTAACGCTAAGCTTGTAAGCAACTTAAGAAAACATGTATTCACTATGAAGAAGATAAAAGATGTCTATAAATATGCATTGTGCCACCTTTTATAATAGCTACCTAGGGCAACTATCAGGACCCTAGAGGGGCCTAGTAAGATTACCTAAAATTTTCCTATCATATGTGCACTCATGATACAAAAATCACTTTGTAAGTCAGAAATTGCAAGACTCTAAATGATTAATCGCTAAGGTTACTGATTTGATTTTTTTTTTTGTAATTAATTTACTGTAGAATACAAATATAAATAACTATGGATGTCCAATATTCTACAGTTCTTCAAAACTGTAGAGAATCGATATCCCCTACCAAATAATAAGATAGGATATACAAACACTATAAAAAAATACAAGAAAAATTAAATTACAATAAGTTCTAACATATAAAAATTTTCTATAAAGGATGTTTATGTATCTAAAAAGTACTTAGCTACTTCTAATACTAGTATACATATCTTCATCTCGTGCTCGGCACTCGAGACTTATCCCAATCCCATTGTAAGTAAACCTGTAAAAGAAACTAAGGGGGAATGAGCATAAAACAACTCAATGAGTTGGTCCCTCACCACTACCGTTCAAGCAAGTTATCACACATTATTATCACACATGCAAGCAAGCTATCTACATACAAAATGAATGCAAGCTCAATGAATGCAAGCAATACATCCATAGAAGTCCAAAACTATGAACGGTGTAGAATTACGTCGTCTACACTTCAATTATCCCTCGTACTTACCCACATAGGGTACCTCAGCTTATCCGCATAAGGCTGCCTAGGAGCACCACCCCCTTAGGCAACACTCGGTTATTACCCTAGTTAAGAAAAGAGTTTCAATCCAAATAGGTAGATCCCAAACTAGGACTACCCACTATCTAAGGCCCTTTGGGCGCAAACATGCGAGTCCTCTCACAACCAAAATTATCCAAGGCCTTACAAGCACAATAAAGCAAGTTCTCTCGCTATTAATTGGAGATCCTATGCTAGCTTTGCTTTAACACTAAAATATTATTTATGGCTCCACGAGCCCTTATAGAGATCATACAAAAATATGTTTAAGAGTAGAAAAGCTTTTTCCAAAAACACTTTTCTCAAGATTTTTCTAAAGCTAGCACTCTCCATTCATACCTTTACCGGGTCATAGACATGCAATGAGTATAATTGGTTATTTTGGTCTGATACTTATATTTATCAATTTAAAAAAAATGATCACACAAATGATAGCAAACAAGTAAAGCTGTCATTCAGACATATAAGCAACAGCAAGTAGCAAAACCTCATACAAGTAACATACATAAGTAAGTAGCAGGTCATTGGAACTCCCTCATCTAGATTATTGCTCATTCTCCAAGCCTTCGAGGTTTCCAGAACTTGATATCAAAATGCCTAAAAGATAATAAAACTTATAAGTATCCTAAGAAACAGATTCCTTAGTTAACTAAAAGTCTATTGTAGTTTGTCTAGTTTCCCCTAATATAACCCAAGTATAATGTGTGTAGGGTTTACCATACTCAATGGGATTGATAGTAATTATTTTCTTATATTTGTAAGTTATGAGACTTCCTTTATGTATTTAGTAACTTTTCATTCTAATTCCAATATTTAAAAACTTATAATTGTTTTTCATCATTTTTGGATGCACATTCACACGGTGATGTCCGTTTTGGACTTTAAAACCCGTATTTTACGATATGGACTAAACTTATTGAAATTTTAACTTATTGAAGCTTAGTTTTTCTTATTGCTTATGTTTATATCCTATTTTAGTACTTAATGATTTAATTAGCTATTAGATTCTTACACTTAAGGAATTTTACATTGGTATTACTAATTCATGTACTTAATTAAGTTTAATTCAATTTAGGAAGTGTATTAGGGTTTAAAAGATTTTCAGATCCTAAGTACATATACATACATATGTTATATTCTTATGTAATCTTATAAGTTATTATTTTATAAGCTTATGCTTATGTCATCACTTAGGTCATCAATTACTTTTATCATCACTTATGTCATCATTTTATTACATCATTATTCAATTATGTCATCGCTTACGTCATCATCCATTATGATCCTTATGTATTCATACACTTTATACATATGTTATACATATACTTAACTTCTAACATACTAGTATGCATACTTATATACTTATACATAAACAAATACATATGCCCATATACACATACGGTGACATACATATTTTTATACGTATTTTCGTATGCCTAAAGTCCCATCTTAAGAAAGCTTCACAATTTTCATATTTTTGTATTTTAAGGGTGTATTTAGCATGGTATATGCATGTATAGTTAGTATATGCCTTATTTTAGGTTATGTACATAATGGATTCTTATGTATAAAGGTCTTTATACATGTATTTATCTAGTATACTTTTATATACACATACTTAAGCATATGTACATGTGTTCTTCTTCTAGTTATCTAAGGATTCCTACACTTCTAAGCATAAAAATTGACACTTTATTCCTTAGATAACCAGAAGAAGAACACATGTACATATCTTTTGTTCCTTGTAATGTGTAAGAGAGGTATTAATTTATCTAGTGGATGAAAAGTAGTTGAGATATGAAAGTAAAATTGAAAAGTTTGAAGGAATGGGGGACAAGAAGGTTACGGTTTGGAAATGGGAGATGAAAAGGGGTTTTGCGTTGTGTATTTTGTGTTTTATAAATGATAACAAGTAGGGTCCTTAATAAGAAAGTAATGGATGGCATGAAGGAAGAGAAAAGGGAAAAAAACCTAAAGAAAAGAAAAGAAATCATTAGAAAGAAAGAGATAATTCTAGATTGAAAAGGACATTTTGTTGACTTTTCCATATGTTGACTTAGTCAACCTTTTGACCTTGGTCAACATGTGTTGAATTGGTCAACTTTTCAAAATTACATGCCATTTAGTGTACATAATGAAGTAATTAGGGAAAATTAGGAGAAAGATTAAGGAAAGGAAAGAAAATAAGAAGTGTTATAAATATTTGTGAATGATTGAAGGTTATCTTTAATCTTTTACTAATAATTTAGTATAATACTAAGATTATATTATCAATTAGGGTTTTAGGGTAAATTATGGTGAATTAGTGCTTTTATATTCTTAAAGTTATAGTTTTAGGGTTTTGATTACTTCTGAATACAATCTTTAGTGTTTTTACACATTTAAAGTTTAATATATTCATACGCAATTAAGTCTTTGATTGTTATCTTAGGATTTTGATGAGGTTCAAAAATAACTTTTATAGTTACATATACTTAAGGTTTTAGGGTCTTCGTATGTGATTAGAGGTTCAATTGAGAATTTAAGGTTTTTCATATTCGCTTTAGGTTTTGAATTGAGATTTTAATCAATTTTAAATCTCACTGGCTCTATTGACTTAAGAAAATCATCTACAATTTAGGCGTTTGATTCTATACTTAGAAAGATAGATTCGTGGGGTTTACAGTAACCCTCTGAATGGGGAAAATAACTCTATGATTGCACCAAAAAGGGAGAAGATAATTACATGTATATTAGACAAAATAGGAAAAATACAAAAAAGAATATTCATTGGTTAATGCATGCTAACAGTCTCTCAAACCATGTGATGTCTAGTCATAGGTTAGACAAGTTAGCTGAAAGAGATAAATTTGTATGGTGGCTTCTTCTTACACAATTCGAGGTGAGTTTTGGAAATAGGGTGGAATGTAAGCTAGGTAGGTCAAAAACAAGGTGGATAGAATAATGGCTAGACAGTCTAAGCCATCCTAATCCTTTTATCAAGTTAATATAGTTTTTTGGAATGGGTTTAGCAGCTTACACAAAACACAAGACTAAAAGATGAAAGTTCTCTAATGGCAAGTAAGTGGAACGGTTTGCATATTTCAAACCAGCCAAGCAATGGAATAATAGAAATCAAGTTTTAACAACTAAACATCCAAAATTCCTGCTTATGTAATTCCCTTTGAAGTTTCACCTTACATACCAACTGCATGCATTTGTTTTTCTTTTCCTAAATGTTAAGAAGACTAAAGAGGTGATAGTATATTTGTGAAAGCATATTTAGTTTGATTTGGCTAGATCACTTTGGAATATTTGATTAGAAATTTCTTTCTATTGTCATGTCTCCCTAGGGATGTTACTATACAATGGTCATCACATGATCTTGCTAATTAGAGATGAAGTTTAAGGTAATAGTTTTGTTCCCTAATGCCATTACTTTCATTATATACTTGAGAGTTGTTTTATGATAGTGGTGCATTGATTTTCTTATATTTAGTTCTTTTTGGGCTCTCATGATATGGGAATGGTGAATCCTTATTATGTTCATTATGGATCAAGTTCTTCTTCTTCATCTTCTTTTAAATTGAAGGACAATGACATAAGGGGAAAAGGAATGAGTTAAAATATTTATTTACTAACTCATACATTTGATAGAAGAAGAATTTTATTTGTATTGTGATTTTCTTATAGGATATGAATAAATATGTAAATATTTGAAGATTAATTAATGATAATTGAAGTGGCATATGATCGTCATAGTGTTGCCTTCAAACCTTGAAGAGATATATTGGTCCAAACAAAAAATAAAAATAAAAAAGAAAGACTTAATTAGATATATAGTGTCAAAGGTGATGTTATATGTACTTATTTATGGAACATGTGAAATACTTAGACTCGTAAGAACTCAAAATAGATAAATTCAAGAGAAGTTGATTTAAACATTAAAAAATAGAGAGATGTTTGTAAAGTGAAAATTTTATTTAATTGTCTTGATATCAAATCATGGTTGATGCACATATCATTTTTTATGTTACGTTTGAGATTTAACAATGGTCTAGAATGAAATAAAATAAAATTAGAAACTTAGAGGTAAATCAAATCCTATATTTAAAAATATCCACAAAATTGTTGGTTCCATTCATATATTATAATGGTACTAGTAAAAAATGTCCTTAATTTGTGGATAAACAAAAGCAAAAGTCTAATTTTTTTTTTTTTAATTCCTATTAATAGCAATGAAGTTAAATCAATTCCACCATTCAAAGGTGGAATCGATTCCGCCATCCTTAAAGTTACAGTTGTGATTTCAATTTTAAAAAATGCTTCCAATTGTGGAAAAGAGAATGAAACTTGAAATGGCAATTCCATTGCAAATTTACTCCCATGTACTAAATGTGACATTAAGGATTTGCTCAATTATATTATCTAGAGCAATTTTAAGAAGATAATATCTCACTTCATACATGTTAGGAAAGCAAACAATAAAACAAAGAATACAAGCAGAAATTTTGATGAAAATGACATGAAAGTCATATTTCCTTCAAAAGAAGTATAGGCCTGATGTGCCTAGGAGTTAAGTTAATCATTTCAACTTCAAATAAGCTGAAACTAAGTGAGTCCTTCGAGATATCGAAAAAGGAAGAGATGAATAGAATGGAAAACATAGTAGTTTCCATGAAGTTGCTCGTAAGATATGATGCGCCAATGAATACAACATGACTTAATACTCTGCTTGATATGATAAACAAGGAAATGCTAAGGTCCACTTGCTACTAATCTCGAGCTACTTGATAAGACTAGATAAGAGTGTAAGGAAGAATGTACTCGAAGAATGGTATCTCATAAGAACAAGAATATTCAATATTTATAAAGGTTTAAGATGATTGTGACTATAGTAAAAAGTACTATTTATAGTAAGTCCTTTAAGGAAACAATACAATAATGGAAAATTACACAGAAGGTAATGTAAGAAATAGATTCCTAGTATGTTTGAAAAGGGTAAATATGACAAAGGAGAAAAGGGGATATATTACAAGTGTTAAAAAAGTAAGGGACAAATGGTAGCCTGTCATGAGGTTCGTATTTTGGATTCTTAAGGTGCTACGGCTTATCTCAGTGGATGTTAGGGTTGCTGTTGATAAATTATGCTTAGAGCTGCCAAGGTGATTCAATGATACTGCTATTCTGTAGGATGGAAGAGTAAAACTCAACATATAGTGACCTAGGACTCGATACTCGATGGGTCAGCTTTGGCATTTGGCAGGTTGTCGACTAGGCAAGAGACCAATTAGAGTAGAGTATATCCGAGTTGTAACCTTTAAGAATTCCTCCATAGCTCCTCCATGTACAAAAGCTCATCCTCAGTAAGCTAACAAGAGAGAATCCTCTTAATGAGAGATTAAAGGCCTTAAAGGCAGGCGTAAGTGATGGGTCTAAAAGTAACCAATCCATCAATTCCCTAAGGTTATTGAAGATTTTCCCTTAAATATTAGTCTTCTTCTCCTTCTTTTGGCACATAGGGCTTTAGGTTGATGATGTTGAAAGTAGGAGACACTCTGTATCCTTTAAGTAGTTTTAGTTCTTAGGTATTGCCATTGATGCATTGAAGGATCTTGAAAGGGCCATCCAACCTAGAAGATAACTTGTTTATCCTTTTTCCTAAGAATTGCTCTTTCCTAAGGTAGATCTAAACAAGGTATCCCTGACTATATATAACTTACCTCCTGCCTCGGCTTCTTTGCTCTCTTTATCAGGCCATTATCTTAGCTAATTGCTTGACCACCTTCTTATGCAATCTCTCAAACTCCTTGATACATTGTAAGTTGGTCTAACTTTCTCCTAGAGAAGTCAAGTTGGTAATCATATCTAATGGTAAGTTCAAATTAAGTCCATAAAAGACCTCGAAAGGTGACTTTCTTATTGAGTTATGAGTGGAGTGGTTGTAAACAAACTCAATGATGGGTAGGCATAGATCCCAATCATGTCGATTCTTTTCGAAAGGAGCTTGAAGGAGGCTCCTATTATTCTATTCACAACTTTTATTTGGTCGTCCATTTGTAGAAGGCAAAATGTACTAAACATGAGCTTAGTGTCGAGCTTCCTCCATTATATTCAACAAAAAAAGCTTGTGAACTTTGAATCACGATTAGATACAATACTTCTTGGAACTCCATGCAACCACACAATCTCCTGCAAAAAGAGGTTAATAAATAAGGCATCATTGGTTTTGTGGCAAGGGATGAAGTGGCTCATCTTGCTAAACCGATCAACTACCACCATAATAGAGTCATGTTTCCAAGGGGTAGGCCAAGTGTGAAATGTTTAGATCGGTCAATGGCCACTCAAGTATGGGTAGGTGATAATTATTAGACCATTAACCTGCAGCCAAGCCTGAGGCCTAAAAGAGCTAACAAGGTGAATTCTTTTGCTCCAACTAACTTTTATCGAAGCTGAGTTGATCATTGTTGTCAACCAACTTTTTATACCAAGCTGAGTAACCACAAATCTCTCAAAAATTGTATATTAACTAGTCAAATGGTCTACTGACAGCTTAACCCCTTATACACCTACTTAGCCATGATAAAGCTGACCTCTAGATTGGTAACATTAGTGCCGAGAAACTAAGAGCTCCAGCACATATTCGCAACCAATCCTTCTCGAATGAGCCCAAGTCTATCTAACATCTCTGCTTAATACCCCTACTCAACCTTCCATCATAATCATACTATTTCATCTATTTCTACCAGAAGCATCCCAAATATGTTGTTGCCATGTATCCTAGACCTACATGAAGGAATCTGTAGCTCTAATCCTTAATTTACTTGAATTATCATTTGTACCCTTTATTATTCATTATACATTACTTCTTTTAGACATCAACCTTTTAGTTTTTTCTATTTTAGGCAAGTTGCCTTAGTTTCTTGAGTACAAATACCCACTATACATATAATTGCAACATTTTTATTATCTTATCATCAATAGACTAAATTTACCCCTGTATGAGCATTGCTCTTGTTGGCCTGTTTACTCTTTTCACTCTAATGCTAACCCTTAAGCAAAATTAAGTGGCGAGTAACCTCACCGAACCATGTCGTGCATCATATCGAGTTGTACTGTGAGTCCTCGAAAGTTCCTTAGTGCATCATATCCTTAAAGCTATTCGTGAGTTTACTTACTTTACTTTTACTATTTTTACACAATCCATTACCTTCTTCAAGCTTTCCGTAAGCTTAAACCCATCTCTATGACCTACCTTATCTATTCTTGGCTTCAATACTCATCAGCAAGGGTGTATATTCTCTATATGGTTCCTTTCTCACCTTGGCTCATTTGCACACTTCGCACTACTTAAGAATTTTTCGTACATCCTTCATGATCTTAGGCCAATAAAAGTACTCTTTCAATAATTCAACCTTTTTCTTCTTGCCGAAATGTCCAGCTAAGCCTCTAGCATAGGTTTCTCGAGCAAGTAATTCCATAGCATAACCACTCGTCACATAGACTTGTCTTTCCTTCATAAAAAATCCTTGGCTCAGATAGAACCCATCCACTACTCCTCCAATGTTGCATTAGCCACTAGGGGTCTAAAGTATGAATCATGCTCATATTAATTTAGCAGTGTACCAAACCTATGTATCTTAGCTTGCATTGTTGTAACAAGGACATGCCAACGAGAAAATGCACCAGCCACAGTGTTTATACTTCCCTTCTTATATTTGATGACATAGCTAAAAGTTTTCAGGTACTCGACCCACTTAGCATGGGATCGAGAGAGTTTTTGTTGTCTTAAGAGATGCTTGAGAGATTTATGGTCTATGTAGATAATGAACTTTCTCAATAGTAGGTAATGTTGCCAATTCTGAATTGCATGGACAAGAGCATAGAACTCCTTGTCATATGCCAAGTAATTCAATGTGGTACCCTTGAACTTCTCACTAAAATATGCAACTGACTAACGTTTTTGCATGAGAACAACTCCAATGCTAACTGCAAATTCATCACATTCCAGCTCAAAAATCTTACCAAAGTTAGGCAATACTAATACTGGGGCAAAAGTTAGCTTAGACTTGATATCTTCAAAACTCTTTTGAGCTTTCTTGGATCATTTGAATTCAGAGTTTTTCTTAGGTAACTCAATCAATAGCTAGCTATGGAACAAAAATTCTAAATGAATCTTTGATAAAACGAAGCTAAATCATGGAAACTCTTTACTTTAGCAACACTAGTCGCCGTCGACCATTCAAGAATAGCTCAAGTCTTTTCATCATCAACTCTAATTCCTCCTCCAAAGACAACATACCCAAGGAGTTTTACCTCGCTCTGACAAAACACATATTTGTTCAAATTGCTGAGTAATTACTCAATACAAAGGATATCAAATACATATCTCAAGTGCGCAACATGAGAAATGAGTTTGGCACTATATATTAAACTATCATCAAAGTAAACGACAACACATTTACCAATCAATAATTTGAAAACATGATTCATGAGCCGCATAAAGGTGCTCAACGCATTTGTGAACCTAAATGGCATCACCATCCATTCAAATAAACTATCTTTTCTCCTAAAAGCATTTTTCCACTCATCTCCAGGTGTCATTCAAATCTGATGGTAGCCACTCTTCGTATCAATCTTTGAAAATATTTACACACCATGTAACTCATCGATCATATCATCTAATCATGGGATCGAATATCAATACTCAATAGTGATCTTGTTGATAACTCAATTATCAATACACCTTCTCCATAAGCAATCCTTCTTCGGCACTAAGACAATTGGTACAACATAACAGCTCATGCTCTCTCAGATATATTCACATTCAATCAACTCATCAACTTGTTTTTTCAGCTTGGCTGCCTACTCAGGATTGAGCCTATAGGTAGGTCAACTAGGTATAGTAGCTCTAGGCTAGAAATTAATGCAATGCTCTATCCCTCTTATAAGGGGTAAACCTCTAGCAACTTATTAGGAAACAAGTCAGTATATTCTTGGAGCAATGTCTATACCTCAATAGGTAAAGCTCGAACTTCCTTCAACTCTAGTAGTCTTCTAACCAATAATGTAAACCCTAATTTTAGCGAGCCTATGATTCGACTAAGAGTACTTCTTGAACATTCTAAGGATCAACTAAACTAAAAACTTAAGTTTATATTTAAAAACGAACTTACTTTTCCAATTCGAGGGCCTATTATCGATAAAACCCGAACATAAAAAAACTGTGAACTCTAAAGTCACCTAAAACACTAAACCCTAAAACAATTAAGGACTTTTAACCCTAGGTGACTAATCAATAATTTAATTTAAATAATTTCATTCGACTCTAAAAAATTTCAAGAGTTTATAAGGATTGAATCATCATTTACAAAACAATTCAAGAAGTAAATCCTAAAACAATTTCCTATAAGACAATTCCCTTATCTTCATGTCTAAAGCTTTACATGTGAATAAGTAGACTAACTAAAAACCTTAAATAGCTTATCAATTGAGATTTAGAGTCATTTATCAATTAATAACCTATCAAAAGCTAGTGATAAGACACTTTCCTTATCACCCATTAACTTATAGTACATATGGACAAATTATCACAAGATTTCATGTACTTAACTTTAATAAAAGAGACAAGACATTTCTATGCCAAAAAGGATACCTAATGGCCGGTTCATACATGGCTATAAATGGGGTAATACTCTTATCTTTCATCCATCAAGCACTTTATCTTACACTCCACCATTCACCACTTAATGCTTACATCATCAAGAGTTCCAATTGTTGACTTTTGTACATACTACAAGACAACAAAATCAAACTTCTTAAACACACTTCTACCCTCATTCCTAAGCGACCACTCTTTCTTCCATTACTCTCACTTTCAATTTCATTTTCACTTCCTTTTTCTCTCACTTGAAAACAACACAAAACCCTACAGAATCCTTCACTTGCCACCACATTCTGAGCACACACACGCGACACTTTCAACTTCTTCTTGTCTTGCTTTTGCCAACATTCAAAGGTCCTTTAGGATCCTTAGAACATCCTTCAAACCCCACTTCAAAGGACCACAACTTAAGTTTCCAAAAAAAGTGCAAGAAGGAGGAAGTAAGACAAAGAGCTTAAGTGGAACTTTAGTACACAACCACCATATTTTTGCTTTATGGACAAGTATTTCTTTATGATGGTAGCCTAGTGTTACATGTTAAGAGACCATGATTTCTTGAAGATATAAGTATGATCACAAGTTAATGAAACATCTAAGACTACCCTAAGAAGCAAACTCATGAAAACCTTACATGAAAGTTAAAGTATGAGCATGTAAAGTCGGTGTTTTGTAGAGATACTTGTTTAACACTTTGAATAGAAGATTTTAAGTTCAGAAAATCTTGAAATGAGAACTTGAATGAAAGGGAAGCATGCTGGATGTGAGATTTTAGGAGTCACTTGGATGTTGTTTTCACTTCTATTAAGTTAAACATGCTCAAATCTAAACTTAAGTAAAGGAAAAATCCATTGCATGAAGTTTTATGAGGAAACCAACTTTGTAAGACATAAACTATGATATGGGAGTCATGATAAGTGTGAGATCCTCTATTTTCATGTAAAGTATGAGTCAAATAATCATCTCATGGAAAAGAAGTTAAGTTAAAAGATTTGAATACAAGTAGCTTAAGTTCATGATCTAACACCTAAACTTAAGGAAATGATGAAACAAGTGGGAAAACCAAGTTGGAAGCCCTCATACTCAAACAAAACAGATCTGGAACCTTCCTAAAAGACACTTAAAAATATGATAAAATTAAGTAAACAAAATGAAAAGACCAACCAAGGTAAGTTCAATAAGTGTATTAAGCCTAAAACTCAAAACCGAGCTTAAAACTTCTAAAATGAGCCTCAAACACTAAGTTGAACCACCCTTAAGTTTCTGACCAGCAACTTGACACAGCAATGAAAGTTATCTTGAGACTCTCAAGAAGCAAGCAAGACACTCCCTAAGCCCAAGAAAGTAACCATCTTTGAATTGAATCAAAAACAAGCCCATTTGACAACCTAAGCCCAATTAAAACCCCAAGAAGTAGTTGTTAGCCTTAGGAGTATAAATCAAAGTTATAAATCTACCCTTAAGGACTATTTTGAGCCTAGAATGAAATCTTAAGCCCAAGCCCAAGCCCAAAGGAATTCCCAAGTTACCAAAAAGCCATTAACCAAACAAAGCCCAAAAGCACTCCAAATCGTGAGGATCACTACTGTTCTAACCTATGGGAAGTTTTTCATGCCTCACCTTGAAAATATAACCTCACCACATTAAAGTACACTCAAAAAAGATGAAGATTGTCTATAAGATCATAAAAATCAAATTTAAAACAAGAAAGTTATAAGCAATTGAACTTTAAGTAAAAATCGGGAAAAATACGAAAACTAGTCAAAAGTATAACTTAAGGGATTTTAGCTTAGTTTTCTAAGTTTTATTTCAATTCCTTATAGTATTATGATTGCAATGACTAGGCGACCTATCGTTTGGAGATGACCTACCCTCGGACTACTTTAATTGACCTACATAGCTGAGTGAGTGAATTCCTAATGACTCTTTACTTAATTTTGCTTGTAGAATAGATGCACCTAAACTTATATATATAATTGGATGCTTGTGGGATATGGGAAGTACATGTGTATGAATTTGTGGTCGTATGCTATGCCTTGTTAATCATGTAACAATGGAAATCATTTATGATAATTCATACGTTCGATTGTATGGAATGAAATTATCTAATCACCATGAAAAACCGAATTAATCACTAATATGATTAAGAAATTCAATTAATCATGCATTTGCTATAATTGCATTTGAATAACATCGATTGCCTCTTCATACAAAAGATGGGAAGGGACTCACAAGAGGAATGCCTCCTACAGCATTGGACACTAGCTATGTCATCATTTTATTGAGTCTCTATCCTAACTTGACGGGATTACTAGGCGCCGAGAGATGGCAACCATCGGCGAGGGGCTATGTCTTGTGGCTTCTACTTAGGGCGTGTCTTCGTGGATTATAGAGGCCACCACACTGCTAAACTTGGGATTTTGAAAATATGATTTGTTATTTTGTTATTTAGTAAAGAAAGCATATATATATATATATATTGTTTTAGCTTAAGCACAATAGTGCAAATGATATAAAACCCAAGGGCTAGAACCCAAATTTCGGTTTAGGTATTAATTATCTCTAAACTCTAACTACAGGAGGTGAAATTCTGAGTCGTATGTAGTTCCTAAGCTACTGCATGCGTTGTTTGGCATACTGATTGTTCGTGCATTCATATGATTATACATCTAATAAATTTCTACCATGCAACATTGGCAAGGGTATTTATCCTACTAAGCTTAAGTTTACACCCCAATAGATTTCCTTTGTTCTAAGGAAACCTCTTCATTCATCCGAGCCAAGGGATGCTCGAGGTGAGTATCATTTAGAGATGGGTTGGAGCGATCAAGGAGCGAAGTTTTATAGTAGTTTTATAGATAACTATTTACTTTTATTTTTGTTCATATTATATATTAAAGTTTCTAATGCAGTTACTTGTAATATTCTTTTTGGTGTGGAACTTACGAGTCTACACGTTTGTTTAATTAATTTACATCATAGAATTTAATTTTAGTATGTTGCTTTATATTTGGCTTTGATAGTAGACATTTGTATGGTACACGGCGATCTACCACAATAATGATACTGTTGAGTCGTGATAGGTTTTAGTGATATTAGAGCATTAAGTTTAAACTAATAATAGAGTAAGTAAAACCGAACCCCAAACATTAGGAATCCCCTACTAAGTGAGATAGAGTGGGGTAGAACCAGATTAGGGTTTTTAGGTTATGAAACAAGTAACAAAACTTTCCTAAAAGAATGCATAATCTTTAACAAAGTTTCTTGTTGATTAAGACAACGCAAACAAGGTTCGTCAGAACCTGGTGATTCTAACGATACACGAAGGAGAGACTCTTGTCAAGTATCGACGAAGACTCCGAATTCTATGTGAAGATATGCTCTAGTAGGGATGCCATGTAGGCTTCGAGACATATGAACATCCTGAAGGGTAGGACTAAGCCCCCATTGGAGAATGTGCTACTGGGATACCCTGATCCATACAAATGGACCCATTTTGTCTAACATGGAGTTGGCTTACCTCTTAGAAAGGGAGGAAGGAGCTAGCATCAAAGCCGAAATGGTGTTCTTGGTGCAAGATGGCCTAAGAATGATTACCCCTAGTTTCCAGCACTAGCGACAACTAGGCCACAGTTATGCCTTAGTACGTAACTTGAGGATTGACTACCCTCGAGTGGTCCAAATGGACGAGCATAATGGAATTCCCTTGCCAGTAGCCCCTACTAATATTTACTTCCGTTATGTGGAGCCGAACATCAGTGACATCCACCCTGATGCCCCTGAATTGGAAGAGGACATTGATATTCTATCTCTTTTTCTGAAGGAATATCAAGTGGAAGTGCCACCTAAGCCAGACCCTTATGAAATTCTATTGCCTCATGAGTTCTTCTAGGTAGTTTGCCATCCAAGGTCACCACCCAGTATAGGTGAAGGAACCTCGACACCGTTTCCTATAAGGAGGTCTTGACAAGCAAGTTGGCTAAACGATGATGAAGCTAGACCTTCTACGAGGCATGATTAGTCAAAGGCAGCTTGAACTTCTAAAGTGTTTCTAGTGCCATTATTGTAGTGTTGATGTTATTGTTTTCTAAGTGGAAGTATGGTAAGGATCAGCTATATCATGTTATGTATATTTTCTGATTTGTGGTTGTATTGAGTTTCCATTTCAGTAATCATAGGAAACATATGTAACTTCAAAGGGATTTATGTTTGAACTCTATATATGTTCAGAGAATTAATAAAAGGACTTCTTGCATGTTCTATATTACTTAATCTTTTTCTAATCGTGCAATTGAGAAGAAGTACCTTATAATGGATAATTTGAATAAGGATGATATGATTCTCAACTATTAAAATTGATTTATTTAAGCAAAGAATTGGATTAAACAAAGTTGTGGATTGAGTTAACTTGAACCTAACTCTAGAAACTTTGTTTTAGCATACAAAGGCACAGGAGACAACCTCCTAGAGAGAGAGCACCACCAAAGCAAAATCCAAGATAGGACATGCCAATTAATAGAACTGAAGAGATTTTAATGGCCATATAAGCTAATAGTACTTTACTAAGGACTTTTCTAAAGAGAACACAAGCACCTCCACCACCGGAACCACAAGAGTAAGTTCCCCATATACCCATACCACCACTTATGGCTATGGAGGGCCAGTTTGCAGCAGTACCACCCCCTCCACCACCATCGGTAAGGTTAGAAAGAGACCCTTACCTAGTTCATCATGAGCCTTGACCACCAAGGAACCTATTGCATGACTTTCTAAAGTGAAATAGATACTTCAATGGGAATGCAAGTTGGCCCAATGAGGCTGAAGATTGGTTGATGTAAGTTGAGAGATCTTTTGAGGCTTTTAAAGTGCCACACCACTTAAAGATGACATATGGAACTTATCTTCTCCGTCTGAGAGCCAGGACTTGGTAGGAAACCAAGAGAGGAAATCTACGAAACCCATCACATGGGAAGCTTTCCGGAATGTCAATATAAAGGAACATTCAGTGTATACTTTGTTTGACACCAGAGCAACTCATTCATTCATTGCCCCCAAAGCAGTAAAAAGAGTTAAATTGCCTGTGACTGTCACCGAATCAAATTTCAGTGTACAAACTCCTACAAGAAGCATGGTTACTATGAAGGAGATGCTGAAGAAATGCTCCCTTAGCATACAAGGCCATGAAAGTATGACGAATCCTATCATCCTCGATCTAGGCAAGTACGAGATGATTATGGGCATGAACTGGATGACATCATGAGGAGCTATAGTTGACTGCAAGAAGAAGAAAGTGTATTCTAAGGACTTAAAAGGATCCAAGGTGGAATTTCAAGGAGAATTGACGGTAGTGGAAACACACGAGCTAAGCTCCTTTGAGTTAATGTTGGAAACAAGTTAGATGAACACAATTGAGGTTGAATCAGAAAGGCCAAGAATATAAGATATCCAAGTAGTGAACAAGTTTCCTAATGTGTTTCCAGAAGAGCTACCGAGATTGCCACCTAAGAAGGAGATTGATTTCACCATTGATTTGATGCCCGGAATCGAGCTAATTTCTAAGGCCCCTTACTGGATGGCTCCAATAGAGTTAAAGGAACTAAAGAAGCAACTTCAAGAGTTATTGGACCAAGGTTTCATTAGACCGAGTGTCTTGCCTTGGGGAATACCTGTTTTGTTTGTCAAGAAGAAAGATGGCTCTCTTAGACTCTGTATCGACTACAAGGAATTGAACTAAGTGACCGTAAAGAACAAGTATCTATTACCCCATATTGATGACTTATTTGATCAACTATAAGGTGCAAGTGTGTTCTCTCGTATTGATCTAAGACCGAGATATCACCAATTGAGGATCAAATCGGAGGATGTACCTAAGATAGCATTCAAAACGAGATATAGACACTACGAGTTTTTAAGGATGCCATTTAGATTGACTAATGCGCCTGCAGTATTCATGGATTTGATGAATAGAGTGTTTAGAGCGTATTTAGACAAATGCATAATTGTGTTCATTGACGATATATTGGTATATTCATCAAGCCTAGAATAACTAAACTATTGGATGCAAGTAAGATTTATCCTATTTCTAATAGTTCTTAGGTTAGTCTTATGAAGGTTATACCTAAAAAGGGAGGAATGACAATGGTCCCCAATGAGTACTGTGAGTTGATCCTTATGCAAGCCATCATGGGCTAGAGAGTTTATATTGACTATTGGAAGCTCAATGATGCCATAAGGAAAGATCACTTCCCCTACCATTTTTTGACCAAATGTTGGAGCACCTATTAAGTCATATGTATTATTATTTCTTAGATGGTCTTTCAAGTTATTTTCAATTTCTAATTACCCCCAAGGACTAAGAGGAAACTACATTCATATGTCCTTATGGCACTTTTGCCTATTGAAGAATGTCATTTGGCCTTTGTAATGTACTCACAACATTTCAGCAGTACATGATGGCACTATTCAATGAATTTATTGAAAATATAATGAAAGTGTTCATGGATGATTTCTTGGTTTTCGAGAATTCATGTGGCCAATGTCTCAAGAATCTGGGAAAAGTATTGGTAAGGTGTAAGGAAACTAACTTAGTATTAAATTGGGGGAAGTGCCATTTTATAGTACAGGAAGGCATAATGCTAAGACATAAGGTATCTTAGAGAGGTATTAAGGTGGATAATGCAAAAATTGACACCATTGCAAAATTGCCCCTCCCATATTAGTTAGAGTCATACGTAGTTTTCTAGGTCATGTTGAGTTCTATAGAAGGTTTATTAAAGATTTTTCAGAAAATGATGTTCCCTTTATATTTTTAAGGACTATTTAGAAGCATTTAATACTTTAAAGGATAAATTAACACATGGCCCCAAATGGTAGCACCAAATTGAAGCTTACCATTTAAACCAATGTACAATGCAAGTGATTATGCTGTAAGGGCAATTTTGAGACAAAGGTAAGAAAAGCACTTCCACCTAATTTACTGTGCAAGCAAGACCCTCACAAAAGTTTATGAGAACTACACTACCATAGAAAAGGAGCTAATAGCAGCTTTGCATTTGACAAATTCAGGTCATATCTAATCTTTTCAAAAGTTATTATTTATATGAACCATTTTGCTTTGCACTGTTTGTTAAATAAAATAGATGCCAAGCCAAGATTGATCAGATGGATACTATTGCTTTAAGAATTCAACCTTGAGATTAGAGATAAGAATCGAGCAAAGAACTTGGTAGTAAAACATCTCTCATGTTTAAAGAAACCATCACTGGAAAAATTAAATGAGCAAGACATCAATGACAAGTTCCCTGAAAGAAAAACTTTACCAAGTAAGTACATGGGAAACCCTTTGGTTTGTTGACATGGAAAATTATTTGGTAGCTAAAATTCTTCCTAAGGGACTAGATTATAAACAAAGGAAAAAGTTTTCCCATGATGTTAGAAGTTATCTTTTGGAGGACCCCTATTTATTTAAGATTTATGTAGATTAAATAATTCGCAGATGTGTATCTCACTTGGAAGGTTGGCAAATTTGAGATCATTATCATGTAGGCCCATTTAGAAGACACCTTAGTACATAAAAAATAGCACATAAGGTCCTTGAGTTCGATTTTTATTGGCCAATACTATTTAGGGATTCCCAAAAGTTTGTAGAGTTATGTGATAAATGCCAAAGAGTAGGGAATATATCCAAGAGCGATGAAATGCTGCAAAACCCAATACCGATCTATGAAGTATTTAATATTTGGAGAATTGACTTTATTGGGATATTTCCAAATTCAAACGAAAACAAATACATCCTAGTAGCAATGGATTATGTATCCAAATGGCTAAAAGCTCAAGCTCTCCTAACTAAAGATGCTAAGGTGGTAAACAATTCCTAAAAAGTTTATTTTCCCGATTTAGTGCTCCCAAAGCACTTATTAGCAATAGAGGAACCCATTTTTGCAATGTCCAATTGGAAAGAGTATTAAAGTGATATGGAGTTATGCACTAGATTGCAACTCCATACAATCCTCTACAAGTAAAGGTTACAAATAGGGACCTAAAATGAATTTTGGAAAAGACAATCAAGTATAATCAAAGAGATTGATTTGAGAAGCTTGACGACCCTCTTTAAGCATATTGGACCATAAGACCTTAATTGGAACAACTCTATATCGACTAGTGTATGGAAAAGCATGCCATTTACCTATAGAAATTGAGCATAAAACTTACATGGCTATAAAGTGTTCTAACCTTGATCTTGAGTGTTTAAATGAACACAGGAAACATCAACTGAACGAGCTAAAAAAATGGTACAATATAGCTTACGAAAACTCAAGGATATTCAAGGATTAAGCCAAGCATTATCATGACAACCGGATCAAGTAAGGGAAACAATTCTAAGTCGCAGACAAAGTTCTCTTAGACCAATCCCAGTTGAAGCTTCTCCCAAGTAAGCTTAAATCACGATGGTCTGGGCCCTATAAAGTGACATAGGTATTTCCATATGCAATGGTGAAGATTTTAAATTCCAAGCAAGGCACATTCAAAGTGGATGGCCACTGACCTAAGTTGCATTTGAGGGGAGAATTTGATCAAGAGAACCATATGAAGTTTGACCTCCAACCAATTCGAGAAAATGGGTAACCTCTATCTTACTTCATCGAGCAAATGATGTTAAATAAAAGCGCTTCTTGGGAGTTTAAACCAAGCTACTTTTCATTCTTGATGTCTTTTCATTCATTTCTATTGGTGTTGTTTTAGTCATATGATAATTCAACACATTTCACTCTTAACAGTCCTCCTAAGTGCTATAAGTTGAAAACATTCAAGAAGAAGTTGATTTGCTAAGGACATGGAAGTAAGGATTGTGATTATGAACCAGGACACAAAGTCAAAGGAATCAAGGAGGTAAAGAGCGGGTCTAAGAGAACCATGGTCAAGGATCTTGCCCGTGATCTTACCCGTGGACCTCTCGACAAGAATTTCACTTAAAAATTGGAAAAGTGGTCAAAGAGAACTACGACAAGAATCATGGCTATGATCCTACCCGATAGGGATCAAGGACCGATTACACGTTCCTGAGCCTGAGGGCTCTCTTAGGTAGTTCGCTGAGCTATCCAAGGATAGTTAAGTGCCGAGGAGTAGTACCTACCCGAATCCGATCTGCTGAGCTACTTTGCTCTCCACACCATCTAGGAAGCTACCGAAGTGAATCACCTACACTTGGAGTTGAACCCTTCCCACACCCTAATCTAAGCACCAAACTAGGAAAAACAGCCATCTTCAAGTACTAGGGCAGAGCTAATAACTGTAAAGGGCTAACCATCCAAAGCCAACCCTAATGTGAGTTGCCCCTTACCCATTCCCCTACCTAACCCCAGTCGTTAGGGCACCAAGCTACCGATGCTAAACAAACCCAATCAAAGGACCACCTTTGCTTGGCCCACAATTTTACCAGAATCGTAGAATAAAAACACGCAAACGTGCACGCCATGTCCTTTCTGACAACCGTACTATCCTTTCTGATTGAATACGTTCGCTACGTACGAATTTACCATTTCCTATACATTATACTTCTTCTAAGTTAGCAAATAGTATTTCTTTTATCTTTTATGTAACATAGAATTTGCCCCAACAAGGCACTTTAAATAGACACATAATGTGAGAACATAATAATACATCATAATATAGAGAATACACTGAACTTTTTTCACTCTTGAGCTAAGTGTCTCTCTTACTATTAAGCTACTCTTATCTAGCCCATTCAAACGTGAACTAGTGACGAGTGACCTCCAACCATACTTATGCGCTATATTAAGCGTGACCTAAGCTTGTGTGAGACGTTGGTGCATCATATCCTTCATCAATGCCTGGGAACCCCCTGCTCAACCTTCAACTATCATTTATTTTTCAAGCCATCTTGCAGCTTGGACCCACCTCTTTGGTTAAACATAATATTAGGCTTGTATGTTCATCCACGAGCCCGTATTATCTTCGTATCAGAGCTTGGCTACATTTGAAGCTGTTCGTGTTCCCTAGTGGGGCTATTTCTAGCTTGCTGTCTATCTTCTTGGATGACAGTCACCAAATTAGCTACCAAGTCGATAAGCCTATCTAAGCAGTCACCCACTAACTGCGATAAGGAGCTTCCTTCCTGTCTTTGATTATGTCAAGTACCACTTTCTTGGTTTCCCAAAGTCCCTCACACACTTGAATCCAACATTGATGTTTACTTCACAATAACAATTTCCTAACAAATACATAATCACCAACACTCTATTTTGGGGTATCGAAAACAGGGAAAAACAAAGTACAAAACATTTCTTACTACTAAACTTCAAAGCTGACAATAGAACCAATTTCACACGAAGGTAGTAAGGAACTATTAAAAGAACACAGTAGCAAAATCCAGCTTTAAACAATCCCCCTTCCCTCCCCCCCCCCCCCCCTCCAAGCTGAAGGAATTTGTAAGGACATTAGACGAAGACTATAACTTGAAGAGATTGAGGAGGAAGCAAAAGGAGGTGACAAGGTAGAGGAGTACTACGAACCTAAGGAAAAGAATGTACGAGCCCTTAAGTTTGAGGGATTAAGGATGTGTATTTCGAGTTTCTCTAGAAGTGGTGATGCTAAGGACTACCTAAATTGGGTAGATCGGATTGAAAAGCAGTTTGAATGCCATGAAGTACCCGAAAATGCAAAGGTTAGGCTAGTTGTGTTGGAGTTCACTCGCTATGCCACCTTATGGTAGAAGAACCTACAAGCTACTAAAAGAAGAGCAAGAGAGCAAGAGATTAGGAGTTGAATGAAATGAGGAAAGTTACTCGGAGGAGGTTCGTGCTGATCTATTATCTACAGGATGCCTTTAAGAGACTACAAGAACTAAGATAAGGAGGACTGAGTGTGGACACTTACATTAAGGAGTTCCAAATGCTAATGATCTGATGCGAAGTTGTGGAGCTAGAAGACTAAACTGTATCTTGATTCATTGGCAGATTGAAGTATAAGATTGGGAATGTCCTAAAAACCTTGGATGCTAGAGCGTTCGATGATGCAATCAGAGTCGCTTAGAGGATAGAAAGGCATCGAACAAGAAAATTCTGACCAAACGTCAACTGTCCTAATAGTAACCGACCTGTTCTGAGCAGACCTATGCAAACGGAACTGAGCAAGGTTACTGAGACATGACTTGCTCAAACTACCTGAATAGAGGAGAAGGAACTATTGAGGAAGTTCGAGAAAGGCTAGAGTTCAGGGAGAAAGACAAGTAAAATCAAGTGCTTCAAATGCCAAGGCTTTAGACACATGGCCACTCAGTGTTCGAACAAGCGAACAATGGTGATCACAAGCGAGGCATCGATCGTTGAGGTCAATAGTACTAAT
Source organism: Lumnitzera racemosa (assembly GCA_024138005.1). Classification (NCBI taxonomy): domain Eukaryota; kingdom Viridiplantae; phylum Streptophyta; class Magnoliopsida; order Myrtales; family Combretaceae; genus Lumnitzera; species Lumnitzera racemosa. Next base: position 78,175,936 of record JAMXBC010000008.1, read on the forward strand.
GAGGAAGTAAAAGAGTCAAAATAGGATGAAGAGACTGAAATGTCTGAGGAGGAAATTATCTACAGCGAGGTAAGCAAATTCATACTAACCGCTCTAGTCTTGAGGAGGACAATGAGTGTCAGTCCTGTACCTGAAGACCAGCAAAGGGAAAATCTCTTCCATATTGGGTGCAAGGTGAATGGTTCACTATGCGGGTTAATTGTAGACAGTGGGAGCTGCACTAATGCAGCCTCCACATTTATGGTCCAGCAGCTAAAATTGCCAACCATGCCCCACTCGAAACCTTATAAGCTTCATTGGCTCTGTGATAAGGGAGCCCTACAAGTGAACAAACAAATGTTTGTACCGATATGTATAAGCAGGTATCAAGACGAAGTGCTTTGTGATGTGTTGCCCATGAGTACGTCCCACATTCTACTTGGATAATCATGGATGTTTGACCGAATAGTTATATATGACGACAAGAAGAACACATTCTCTATAGAACATGAAAGAAGAAGGGTGAAATTGGGTCCCACGACTGCCGAGCAGGTAAAAGTCATGCAGTCCCAACTTAGCTAAAGCCCGAAGAAGGAGGCTTTGGGATTGACCCAAGTCGAACTAAACGAGAAATGGAGTTGGAGAGACCGACCTATCTGCTTATCAGGAGACTTTTGGAGATGAGACCCAAGGAGGAAGAGCTGCTGATCGAGGTAAAAACCCTATTGGAGGACTTTGCCAACCTGTTCCTGAATAAGCTACTGGAAGGTCTACCCCTAATCCAAGGTGTCGAGCATATGATTGACCTACAACCAAGAATCGCACTGCCGAACAAGCCTACCCATAAGCTAAACCTTGAATAAGCTACCGAGCTATAAAGTTAAGTAGACAACCTCTTAAAGAAAGGGTATGTGCACGAGCCCCTGAGCCCCTTTACTATGCCGACCCTGTTAGTATCAAAGAAGGATGGTTCTTAGAGGATGTGCATGGATAACCAAGCCATCAATTGAATTGCCATCAAATATAGGTATCCTATACCTAAGCTTGATGATATGCTAGACGAGTTAAGTGGAGCAAGAGTGTTCTCTAAAATCGATCTCAAATCTGGATACCATCAGATCCAAATATATGAAGGAGATGAGTAGAAAACCACATTCAAGACACGACATGGTTTATATGAGTAGCTTGTAATGCCATTTGGACTATCCAATGCGCCGAGTACATTCATGCGACTTATGAATCATATGCTTCAAGAATTACTGGGGAGGTTTTTTGTGGTTTATTTTGATGACATTCTAGTGTACAATCCCAACCTGAAGACTCACCGAGTTAATCTCCAACAAGTGCTTACAAAACTCCAAGCGGAACAACTCTATGCCAATCTGAAAAAGTATGATTTTTGCCAACCCAAGTTAAGGTGAGTGGAGGTAGCATCCGAGTTGATGAGGAGAAGGTAAGAGTGATTATAGAATTGACCGAGCGAACCTGTTCTGCTGACAAGAGAAGTTTCCATGGCCCAGCGTTGTTCTATCGTCGATTCATCAAGAACTTCAGTGCGATTATAGCCCCACTCACCGAACTCTCCAGGAAGAAAGTTGAATTTAGATGGGGAGAGAAAGAAAGGAGTTTTAAGGAAGTGAATGAAAGGCTAACTATAGCCCTCGTCTTATCTCTACCAAGCTTCAATAAGATATTTGAAGTAGAATGTGATGCGTACGAACTAGGTCTAAGTGCTATATTGATGCAAGAAGGCCAACCTATTGCGTACTTCAGCGAGAAACTTCAAGGAGCCACACTCAACTATTATGTCTATGACAAGGAGTTCTACTCCTTAATCCGAGCCCTGATAGTATAGCAGCACTATCTGCTACCCAAGGAATTCGTGATCTACACCGATCATGAATCCTTGAGATATCTAAAGAGGTAACCAAAGTTATCTTCGAGAAAGGCCAAGTAAGTTAAGTTCACAAAAGGTTTTTCTTATGTCGTAAAATACAAGAACAGAAAGAACAATGTAGTGGTCAACACCCTATCGAGACAACATACCCTCTTAACGAAACTACAAATGAGGCTACTTGGTTTTTCAACCATCAAGAATTTGTATGCCGAGGACCTACACTTTGGTCCTATCTACACTCATTATGAGGAATGATAGACACTAGATGACTATCATAGGGAAGACGAATACTTATTCAAGAAGAGCAGGCTATGTATCCTGACCTATTCCACATAAGAACTACTAGTGTGTGAGGCGCATGAAGGGGGATTGACAGGACACTTTGGCCAACGCCAAACTTATGAGATATTATCCTCGAAATTCTTTTGGCCAAGGATGAAGGGAGATGTCCAATCTATACTGGAAAAATGTACGACTTGTCGAAAAGCGAAAGTTGAGTCAAGTAAGGATACCACCAACCCTTGCCAATCCCAACCAAACCATGGTCCGAGTTAAGTATGGACTTCATGTTCAAATTACCGAGGACATCCCAAGGGAAGGACTCCATCATAGTAGTTGTGGATCGATTTAGCAAGATGGCATATTTCGTACCCTGTTCCAAGACTAACGATGCTTTGGCTATCTCTTTTCTTTTCTTGTAGGAGGTAATTAAGCTTCATGGTGTATCAGAACCATAGTTTTGGATCGAGACCCTAAGTTCATGAGCCACTTTTAGAGGACACTTTGGAGGCAACTAGGAACCAAGTTATTGTACAGTACATCCTGCCATCCATAGAACGATGGGCAGACAAAAGTTGTCAACCAAATTATAAGAACTTTGTTGCAGGTCGCTATCGGACGAAACATGGCCAATTAGGATTTGTGTCTACTAATCATCCAATTCACCTATAATTAGACTGCCCACAGAGTCAAAAGCATGTCTCCATTCGAAGTCACCTACAAGTTCAACCCCGAGCTCCCATTAAACCAAGTACCCCAACCAAGAACTGATGGTGATGATCAGCCAACCATCAAGAAAGTAGAAGCCATCAAAACCATACACCAAAAGGTTGTAGAGCAACTGGGTCAAGTTGCTAGTAAGCTCAAGAAGCAAAACTAAGGATGAAAGAAGAGAGAATTTTGGCCAGGCAATTTAGTCTAGATACACCTTAGCAAGGAACGATTCCTAAACTTAAGGAAGAGCAAGTTATCTCCCAATGCCAACGAACCTTATAAGGTGCTTGAAAAGATCAATCCTAACACCTATAGGATCGAGCTACCTGAAGGATGTAGAGTATCATACTTTTTCAACATTGCTGACCTCTAACCTTACACTCCCGAAAATGAGCAAACTAGACTTGAACCAGATTTGATCCCAATTCTCAAACAACCCGAAGGGGTGATAAGGATCAAGAACCGATTACAAGTTCTCGAGCCTGAAGGCTCTCTCAAGTGGTCCGCCAAACTATCCGAAGTGAGTTAAGTGTCGAGGAGCAGTGCTTGCCCTAATCCAATCTACCAAGCTACTTTGCTCTCTACACCATCCATAAAGATATCGAGGCAAATCGCCCACACTTGAAGCCAACCCCTTCCCACACCTGAGTCCATGCACCAAACCAGGAAAAACAGCCATCTTCAAGTGCCAGAGCAGAGCTGATAACTATGAAGGGATGACCCTAATGTAAGTTGCCCCTTACCTATTCCCCTACCTAGCCCCAGCCATCAAGGCACCAAGCTGCCAATGCCAAACACACCTGATCAGAGGATCGCCCCTACTCAGCCCACAATGTTGTCAAAATTGCAAAGTAAAAACACACAAACACGCGTGCTATGTCGTTTTTTACAACCGTACTATCCTTTCTGATAGAATACGTTCACCACGCACGAATTCACCATTTCACATACATTATCGTTCTTTTAAGTTAGCAAATAGTATTGCTTTTGTCTTTTCTATAACGTAGAATTTACCCTAACAAGGTACTTCAAATACATAATGTAAGAACATAATAATACATCAGAATATAAAGAATACACTAAACTTTTTTCACTCACGAGCTAAGTGTCCCTCTTACTCTTGAACTACTCTTACTCTTGAACTACTCTTATCTAGCCCATTTAAGCGTAAACTAGTGGCAAGTGACCTTTAACCATACTTATGCATCATATTAAGTGTAACCTGAGCTCATGTAAGGCATTGGTGCATCATATCCTTCATCGGGGCACAAGAAACCCCTGCTTAACCTTTAACTATCTTTTATTTTTCAAGCCATCTTGCATCTTGGACCCACCCTTTTGGTTACACATGATATTAGGTTCATGTGTTCATCTACGAGTCTGTATCACTACCCTTAGACCTCTCTTCATAAATTTCATTCAAATTGTACTTGAATTAACAAATTTAGGGAAGCACCACATCAAAAGATCACGCCCATGATCTTGACAATGGTCATGCAATATTGATCCAACCTAGCTACATTCAAATCTTCCTTAATTATTTTGTTTTAAGCCTTCCTAATTTAGACTCCCTTTACTAAAGAATCACTTTCCTTCTTTCTAGTATCTTACTTCTTTAAGCCATGTTGACAATTCAAAGAAATCTTGTTAATTTGGCTATTAGTTGTTATAATGATTGTACACTTACCATGTTTGTTAAGATCGGGTTCCCATTTTGAGAGACAATAACACAATAGATATGTTTTATTTATATCAATATTCATTGTTGTGTGAATCATTCTACTCTCAAAACAAACACTCTTACTATAATAGTCAAAATAATTCTAGGGAAAACCTCTTATTCATGGTTCATGGCTCCTACACAATGAAAAACCGCCCATTGTACCACTAAAAGTGCCTCTTCTAAAACCATATTGAAAGATAAACCACTAGCAACCTTACCACCACATCCTAAACACATATTGGAATTCAATAACCCCGACTACCAAGTTAGATTTGAAATCCTCAACAAAAAGAGCTTTTCATGATCTAGCTTTATTGATTAGGAAATTCTTAGTTGACATGGAACCTGAAATAAGAATCATAGCGAAGAAGGGAGGATAGGATGTATTGCTAAGCATCTATGAATCGATCTATAAGGAACTCACCCTAAAGTTCCTCAACACCCTTTCCATGGAGCACAACCAAATTCCATGTGGGGCCTAAAACACATTATCCTTTAGATTGGGAGATACCAAATCCAACCTCTCTATTGCCGAATTCAATATTTTCATGGGGCTCTATGATAAAGATTATATGCAATCTCTTGAATTTTACACCTTACCTTGTGAACTCTAACATGGAGTTATCCCTACAAGTTACTGGTAGAAACTAATTGGAGGGAAAGCCTAGAATCCCAAATTTGCAAGAGGATCCCATCTCAAAAATCCCACACATTAGATCCTCTACTAGTTACTCAATCATACTATTAGTAGGAAAGGAAAGAGCATAAGAGTTGTCACTATGCATGAGGTCTTTCACCTCTATAGCCTTACGAAAGGTTATCTAATCAACTTAGAGATTACTTGGCCTTCTATATGAGACACCAAGCCACAGATGCTCGAGTCAACCAAATTAGGTGTAGGTCATGTGACACAATCCTTGCTAAGAAATTGAAACTCCTTATTGACAATTCCCAGCTTACTATATATGATCAAAGATATAAACCTAATGTTTCTCTTAACTTTCTAATAGATGGGACTTCTCCTGGATGACATTGGTAAAATTCCACTAAAGAGGAAAGAGTCTAAAAATTCCATCAACTGATAGAGCTTAGTTCAGAAAGTAAAGAAGCTAAATAATGAAGTGCACAAGTTAGTAACATCACAAGCTCTCTTTGAACAATCCCTAAGGTGATTGTTTTCGCCGCTAGACTAAGATGATAGAATTTTGCAATATCTTTGTTGATCAATTCAAGATAAAAATTCTTCCATTGAATAATTATGAATTGATTGATCTAGCAAAAAGGATGGATTTGGGGATGATGAGGAAGAAGATGCTAAAGAGGACATTAAAAGAGTATGACAAGAACAACACCATTAATCTAGATTTAGGAGATGAGAATAATAAAGACAATTTAGACTTCTTTTAGATATTCTTGTGTTGAATTATCTTGTTTGAGTTGTTTAATTTCCAATTTTAATTTTTTTATTTTCTGTTATTAGTTCTAAATAATTTTATGTTTAGATTGCAATTTTCAATTTATAAGTTCATGTTCAACTTCCTTACATTAATGAAATAATAATAAAAAATTTTGCTTGTTTTGAAATAAGTTTTCTCTCTTCTCAATTTTCTTTTAGATCTCTTTTGTGCCAATTAACTGACAAAATTCACGATGCTCATTCTCATGAACTTTCATGTACAATCTACACTTACTTAAGGGAGTACCATCTCTCCAATACTCTCCTTCCCAATATGTTTTATTACAATTTCTTTATGCACATTATTGATATGCTTCATGATACATAAAGGAAAATGTACTAAATTAAGTATGGGGAAGGGATATGACTAAAAGAGTATACCTTACATTACTATATAGGAAATCAATTATATGTTAATTTTAACCTAAACTCAAAAAAAAAAAAAAAAGAAGAAGAAGAAGTTTGCAAACCCTCTTGTTTAGTGCTTATATAAAAATTTTATAAAGTCACCATTGCGTGTTTTACATGTTACTAGAATTAAATAGTAGAATTCTTGTGAGGCAAAGTTACATACCCATAACCCCTAAGGTAACATGTAGCATATTTATTTCATTTATTCTAGTACAATTCCTTATTTCTTATTAGTTCAATTGCATGTTTTATATTAATTAAGTTGTTATTTCTAGGATTTCAACTTAATTATTAGATTTTGTGTATTAAGGTTATGAAACCTAATATATAAATAGATATACTACAATTGAAGAGAATTGCTATAAGCTTAGCCATAAGTTATAAATTTCTTTTAGAACTAATTTATTATGTTATCTATTTAAGGAATTCATGTTCTTAATGTTGTTCTAATTTATTCTATTGAAAAACGATTCAAATAGATTATAGTTAAGATTAGAAATTAATAGAGAAGCAATTCCTATTAATTTATTAATTGAATTCTTCTGGTTAATAAGAGTAAGGAATAAATTAGAAATGTTACAATTACCGCATTTTAATCTCTTGGTAATCGAAGTCCAGATATCATTATGGTTATTTAAGGTTCTTATTTATTATTGTTATTTACTATTAATTGTTATTTGATTTTTGTTTCTCTTAATTAAAACTTAATCCACTATTTTATCATTGTGATTGAAATCTCTTTCCTAGTAGAATAATTAAGCATCAATGAATAAATGTGCAATCCTTGAGAGATCGAAAACTTTAGACTTCTTCATCCACTGTTCTATTGCTTGACAGGTACACTTGCTTAATATCACCTAATGTACATGTATCACAAACCTAAAAGCGATGTGCACATTTAAACAATATTACTACCTCGTGTATTAATATACATGTATGTATGTGTGTATGTGTGTATGTCTGTGTCTGTATCTGTATCTGTATATGCATACGTGTATATGTGTGGGTGCTTATGCATGTGCGTGTATGTGTGTGCTTACATGTACGTATAAATACAGTAAATAGATTTATGACACTAGCATTAGGCTCATATACTATGATCTATGAACAAAACAAAGTTCTCAACTATATGAGCATCCTTGATAATCATGCAACAACTTTATAACATGCATAAGGCAAGCAATAACCCAACTATTCAAATATGTGATTAATGCCCAAAATTACTTAGACTCTATATGAAGAATTTTATTTAGGAGGAAAAATATAGAGAGTTAAATTAGACTTCCGACTTAAGTCCAATAATAGTGAAATCTTGACTCCTTAAGTTAAGTAATAGAGTTTTGAGAGTCAAGTCCATAAAAGTAGTATAATTTAGGAAGATCTAACATGAAAAGGCTTATGTAGGGATCATTGACTAAGCCAACTGCTTTCAACATTTCACATAAAACGTCCTATACTTAGAAAGGCTCTTCATGAGTTTAAACTCAAGAAGAAGAGCATTTGAAGTAGAAGAGCTTGTAGAGAATTATCCAAAGGAGGATTCATCTAAACCGTCTATTGTCAATACAATCTTAAATAACATTGTTGGCTACACAACTTAAAGATTTAAAGAAACAAAATTGTGCTGCCAGATTACAATCTCATAAAATCAAAGATTAGAATGATGAACACACCATATTTCCTCAAGAATACAGCCCATCCATCTTTCATATGTGCATTTGAGCTCCCTAAGGCTACCAACTCCCTATCCTTGCCTATAAGATAATATGTAGCATGAGACTTAGCAACATATGCATAATAATTACAACTGAATCCTTTCATCAATAATAACAATGTTAATAAAATTAATAACAAAAATTTTCAAGTATTAATTGCATTAAATTTTGTCTTTATACAAATGTACTTGAAATGCGATTACAATTTCAAGTTATCTCATTAAGAAAAAGAAAAAGGAAAAGGAAAAACCTTAATCTTAACCTCAAAAAGATAAGAATAACTGAGAAGTAACATATTAGGTCTTCAACCGTATCGACAACTCTTGATTTGGAAATATCTAAACCAAATCTTATTTATCTCCATTACCTCCTCTATCTCCTTCTTTTCTTTTCTTTTTTCAAATTAACTAGATTCAAAATGGAGTTAATTGCCTAGTTTTTTTTTTTTATGTTGTAAGAATTGCAATGACATTGAAATTTTTTTTTCCTTTTTTGTTTGTGAAAATTTCACTCCTCTAAAGTGAATTTGTAATAATATCAATCGCCAATTAATTTAATAAATCAATATCAGTTCATTTAAGTGAGGAAGAGGTTGTGTGTATGTATGGGGTAGGGGGTAAGGTATGGGGTAGGGGGTAAGATGTTGGGGATAGGAGGGATTCTATGTAAAAAAGGAATCTTCTTTTTGCTTCATTATCCAAAAGAATAAGGCATCCCCACCATCCTTAAACTTTTATGATGAAGCAAAAAGAAGATTCCTTTTTTTCATAAAATCCCTCCCATCCCCAACACCCCACCCCTACCCATAAAAAAATAAAATAAAAAAATAAGAAAGCCTTCATTTTTCACAACCTTAAAGTTATTCTTACCAACACTTATAGTGGCATTAAAAAAATTTTAAAAAGTATTCATGTGATTGACCCAAATTAAGCATCTACAATCATTAAACCCAATAGAAGAAAAAAAAAAAAGGAAGCGAATTCAAAACTAAACTGACTTGATGCCAAATTGATAGTGATGTTATTACATGTAGTATCAAATGACCATTAAGCTTAGTGACAAATCTAATAGGAAAGAAAGTAGGAAATAAATTCGAAATTAGACATGTGCTTATTGTTGAATTGGTCTCATTAGTAGCATTTTACAATGCATCTTCAAAGGTGACATCCACTAGAATAGTGAATACTATAAGTAGCATGATTTCAAAAAAAAAAAAAAAGAGAAGAAAGGAAAGACGTAACTATCTAGCTACCATAAAAGCCTCAACCTACCACAAGCTCCATTATTTAAGGCCAATCCAACACCAACTTGGCACAACTTTGGCCATCAATTACTACCAAATTGAACCACACAAAGCCAAACCTCTTTTTAACTATCTCCATCAATCTAACTTGTTCAATTTGACCCCAATCTAACTTGCTTTAACACCCATACGTGCTTCAATATGTATTTTAGTCATTTTCTGTTTAAGTTTATTTATTTGTTCATACATCTTTAATATTTAATAAGATAAAAAAAACAAACATATAAATAATTACAAAAATAAGTGCTCTTCGTTCAATAAGTTAGAACTAAGTACCTTTTTAAAAAAATGAATAAATAAGTATATATATAATGAAAGATTAAAAAAAAAAAAAAAACATGTGCAATCATTAGGTTATAGTGGTGTATATGATAGAATTACTCATAGCCTACTCAAATGAACAAGAAAAATGTAATCATCTTTCATTCAAGTCAAAAACAAACTTCTAAAAATTAAGAGAGAAGGAAAAAGAGCTTTAGAACAATAGTTCTTGAATTTAATTATATATAAAAATGATAATCCTTTACTTTTTACAAATACGATTTATAATATTTCCTATAATAACTAATTTTCTAACAAACTTTACTAATTACAACTATTTACTATCTTTGTTAACTAACTAATCCTAATAGTTGCAACTATTCATTAAGTTGCCTAACTAATATCTAAAATTAGAATGGTATACCATTACCCAATGATGATTATTTCTTTTATGTACATATAGTGATAAGAAATCAAACCTAGAATTTCCTTTCTTGTTTATAAAAACATAAAAAAAAAAAACACCAACCTACTAAAGTTTTCTTCAAAAATAAACTATAGTAACCTGATCCCAAATAGCAAGTGCATAAGTAATCTATGGAGCAACTAAAAAAAATTTTTTTAAAATTATTTTTCCTAAAGATAATGAGGAAATGTTTTCTAAAGAAATATAAATCATATATCCCCTTTCCTATAAATAATTGTCTGGCTAATCAAGTTTATGAAATAAACTAAACCATTCATTAGAGAAATCTCACTTTATGGTTGTAATTGCTCTAAACATAATGCCCTTGGACTATAAATTTTCAATTCCAACAAGGAACAATGTCTTAGATAAAATTGGTACACCAATCCTATTTTGAATATTTTATTTTTGCAAATTTTATCAGTTGCAACTTCAAAATTATTTTATAAGCAATTTTCTAAAAGAAATTATATTCTCCTTAATTTTTTGCCAAGCATTTTACATTAAGTGGATGTAGGTTAATCTAAACTAAAAATTATGAAAAAAGTGAAATTTCGAGCTTGACAATATGCTTTTGCATCATCATTCATAGAAAAGAAATTCTAAAACTTAAAACTAAAGCCTTCGGAATTCTAGCATACGGTTTTGTTTTTTTTTTTTTGTATGGAACACAACATTAAGTAGATTAGATTTCAGTAGCCCTAAGTTCACAATGTGTGATAATAATTGTCTTTACCTATTTTATTACAACTATAGGTTAATTTAACCATGCTTCTTGTTGAAGCTTACCTATAATAGAAAGAGGGAAAACTATAATTATATCTAAAGGTTATGTAAAACAGCACAACTCATACTACATCACAAATTTGATGAGTGTTGCTAACCTTTTCTCGTAGAAAATTGCATAACCAAATGGAGTTCCGTTAGATCACTAAGTTAGAAGACCATATGATGCAAATCGAGTATAAAGCTTCTTTTTAACACTCCCACTACTCAAGATAGACAGAGATGATTAATTAGACAATGGGAGCCTTAGTTAGAGCTATATCAAGGAAGAATCTTCGGAATTTCTTCTTACTACATATGGAGTTTTCTTACAACTTGTTGCTTCGTACTTTTACCAAGAAAACACCACTTTAAGTAGTCAACGATTATAATTTGGCAATAATTGCCAAACTACACAAGGTGATAGGTAAAGTGGGATAGACAAAGTGAATCAAATCAAGAAAATCTATGAAGGAGTCTTAAAGTACTTCCAAAAGCAAACAACCAAGTATAAAAAGCAAGCCAACCAAGGGACAAAAGATAGGTCACCCTCAAGCTAAGTGACTTAGTTTAAATCTACCTACAAAAGGAACGATATCTAGGATAGTTTGAAGTTTGAAAGTGCATAATGACAATATATGCAAGATTAATCTGCTGGGTCATTACAAAGTCTCAACTATCTTTAGCACTGTTGATATTTCACTTTATATTACAAATGAAGATGGCAAATTTGATGGAAAATCTCAAGAATCCTAGTGTGATGAGAAGAATTAAATAACTATGGGTCTTGAAGTTACTACCTAGGTTTATCTAAATGGACTTGCATTGCCATTCAAATGGACCCTATGCTGCTCAAACCAAACAAAAAATTCAATTGAAACCCCATTGTCATACCAAGTTTATTTAATTACACATTTACCCTTAATGACCTGGCACATTAAGATCATTTAATGTATTTTGAACACAATTACTGAACATTATAACACGTTAATTGAGTTTCACCTCTCAAATTGTTGTTCTTAATAAATTTTGGTTATCGTAAACATTGAATATCTTCAATTTCACGAATCATATGGGATGCGGGATGAACTAGTGCATAATATCCAGTGAGGATATTTTCAAACCTTTTCAATCACAAAAACACTAATTCATTCCCTTAAGTCGTCTTTTCGTAGTTTAAGATTAATCCAAGCATCTAAAAACATCATGTAGTGATATGGCAAGATTTTACAACCTTCTTCATTGTACATGCAAGTACAAAATTTTTTTTTACTAAGCAATAAGACATAAAAAATCCCACCGAGTAAGATTATATTTTCTTATATTCACATAACCGATTAAAAGAATATGAGTTATAAGATTGATACCTAAGTAGCCCATATTCACAGCTCCTGACATGCACATTCTCTTAATCTTAACCACTCATCAATCTTAATTATCACCTACATGCTTACTTACTTTAGCATGTGCACTTAAATTAAATAAATAAGATATTAATGGAAAAACTCCTTTCTCCTTTAGCGTAAGCCTGCAACATTTATAAAAATCTGAGCTTTTTGTAGACTTAGAAGCACCTTAATCTTTCAATTAAGTTTTAACTCCAAAATCACTACCAATTAGCATATTCAGAGCACCATATTTTAATAATTAACTCTAAATCAAGTTTATTGATTCTTAATTATTTGATTTAGGTTTCACTAATGTATCACATTTAGATTCAAAATTAATTATCCTTACTATTTACACGATCCTCTAAGTCCCTTTTATAGTAATAATGCCACAACTAAGGATAGACTCTTGGAATGTCTACCCATTTCATCAAGCCACCTAATGCTCCTAGAAAGATCTTTAAGATCTTAGACCAATCTCAAACTCATGTATTTTATCATATTTGCATGATCCTCTAGGTCCCTTTTATAGTAATAATGCCACAACTAAGGATAGATTCTTGGAATGCCTACCCATTTCATTAAGCCATCTAATAACCCTAGAAAGATCTTTACAATCTTAGACCAATCTCAAACTAATGTATTTGATCATATCTCTCTATTTCAATATACTAAATTAAATTTGATCATTTTTACTTGGTCTAATCGAATAATTTAAGCTAAATTGGATTAATATACAATCTCTAAAATAAATAATAGATGAATCTCGTCTTAACTTCTCACTATCACCTACGATCACTTAAAATCATATCCAATTATCAATTTGATAGACGCTTAAAAAAAGAAAGAAAGAAAGAAAGAATGAAAAAGAGAGAACAAGAAAATCGCAGCTTGCTAGCGGTTTATTAAAGAACGAAGCAATAATGTGTGAATGCGGTATCGCCTATGACTTTGGATCATTTTCTATAAACCATGGGCTTTGGCTTCTTCTTGTGCATCTTTCTTGCACACACGATGATCTGCTCCCATCTCCTTTAGGCACTCATGGACAACCAATTAAAACTGGACGTCGATTCCATATGCCAACTTCATGGCACATTATCATAGATTAGTTTTAACATAAGTACATTTAATAAATAAGGTATATTTTTTTTTTGGATGATTAACCCTTCGTCAAAATTTGTTTGATGTTTCTTGGCACACCGATGCATCTATCTTGGACTTTGAGTCCATAGGAAAAACTAAGCATGGGAAAATCTCTAATTTGGGGAGCACTGTCGTCGCATCACACGAAATAAATGGTGTGGTGGACCAACCCTAAGAAAAAGAATGCTTAGGATCCAAACCCTGATGTTAAGTCTTTTGAATTTTACCGACATGTCAAAGGTGATGTGTGACATGTTCACAGTCGCTCCATTTTATAAGTGTGGGATATGGATGATTTATTCCCATGAAATTCCAAATAATGTTATATCCTTTTCCTATTGATTTGCCATCAACATTCGAATGGTGTTCTTCATAAGCAGAATATTATAATTTGGCAGAGGATATAAAACATCTTATAAGGATACGCATAAGAATGTAGAATAAGGAACCACTGAAATAATATTTCGAGTCATCGAGTGAATTAAGTTGTAGCAGAAGAAAATTTAGACAGAATAGTAATTGGGGGTTAGAGAACTCAATATTCACTGACATAACAATTAAGAAATGAAAAGGTTTGGTTCGGCTAGACAACAAAAAATTTCAGAGGAAACCACCCCTAAAATTCAATCATAAGTGTATCCTGAAGTTTGTAATGTCTTCTATCATCCAGGATACATGAATATTTTCCTGGCGACATAGTTTCTGGTCCTACCATATTTCCATCCCATTGCCTGGATATTTCTTGCCAACTGAGTAGTCAAGACATTCGCCAATTCAGGAATCAGAAACACAAAGTTGATTGACAAGCAGACCATGGATGTAATTCTGAATACCGCACACTTCATATAGGTATCATCTTTAGACAGGCAGATACTGGCATGCCAAGGAAACCAAGGAAAATGCTGAGGAACCACTGTGAGAGGGTCAGAGGTGCTGTGCTTGCAAGGGTTCCCAGGAATTGAACAATAATGATTTGGAAGAAGACAGTGATGCTGATGACGCCAATAAATACATGGTTGTTCAATATGCCTTTGAAAACATCAATTTCTTCCATCTCACGTGAACTTATTTCGTTGAAAACCTGCAGCAACAACAAGATGCAGTCACGTCAAAAATAACATTAGTTGACTAGCTTAGTGATAGTTAGCATGCTAGCAGGGAAGAAATATACAGATATGCTTTTACCTGTCCTCATGCAATAAAACATGTTATTCATAGTTGAAAAAATGTTTTTAATATTATTAGTGGCATTAACCATCATTTGGACACACGAGCACAGGAAGATTGGATGCATTCAAACCAAGATAAAGGCCCTACTGGTAGCTTTTTCCAAATGGCACTTGACTCAAATAGACGCTTCAATTCCTAGAAATATTTGGGAGCAACAGGCAACAACTAATCTTCAAAGATGAAAATACAATAATGGTTGGAAACTTTAAGAGGTAGATGACTGTTATTGTCCAATCAACTACATTAATAATGACATAAAAATAGTACAAGCCCTGGCCTATAAACATATTGGATGCATTCTTTCCTTTTCCTTCATAGAGACACAATTGAAGTTGGGAAGCTAATGTTAGATGCATGACAGCCCATACAAGCCCATCCATCTGAGTTAACTATGCTTCCACATTATGGATGGTCATAAGGTGGAGAAACTCATGCAACTTGTCATGTTAATGCTTGGGTCCATCAGAAGTTGTTCTATCGTCATCCTGATGCTTGAGGCTTGCTCTGATTGATAGGGGTGAAAAGGGTGAGAAACCTTTTCATGGTTGATAACTTACTTAAGATGAACAGGGGGGGTGAAAAGAAAAGAATTCAATAGAAAACTCTTGCTTTTGGTTTGCATTTCAGATCTCTCCAAAGGGAAAGAGAAATGGAGCAAAGTGAGTTTTAGATTGCAATACCACCTACAATACATTTGCTCATTAAAAATAAGATGTAAGGTTGTTCCGTCCAGTAAATACTTTCCTTCTCCTCATCTCCTTTTGGTTAAGCTAACTAAACATAAAATAAGAATATGTTTTCCCTCCTTTCTTATACTTTCTACATACACTAACAGAAAAAGGAAAGTTATATTTCTTCCTTTTTTCCCACCTCCACCTTATTTCCACCTATTTCCCCATTTCTATTTCCTGAGTAAGTTACCAAACAAAGTGTTAATTTCTCGGTTAATCTCTTGAGTACTGTAGCACATGGATATTTAGATTCTGGAAACATGAAACTCCCGAGCATTCAGTAACCAAACAGAGGATAAGGAAAATGTTTTAATGAAAAAGCTATGATAAGGAAATATAAAAATGTCACCTGGCAAAAGACAAATGCATTGAAGATCAGCGTGTTAAGGACAAGATCTGAATCTGGGCCTTCAAGTCCAAATATTGTTCTTCCTTTTGCTTGAAGATGCCCAATTATCACAAATTGATATAAAGCTTGTCCCAAAATGTTCCTCCACATGACATTACTTATGAAGTTTCCCTTTCTTCCAACTGGTGTGCGTTTCATTAACTCATCATTGGGTGGCTCTGTAGCAAGCGCTAGTGCTCCCAATGTATCCATTATCATGTTGACCCACAGGAGTTGCACAGCAGTTAGAGGAGCATTCCCTGAAGGAATCAGAAGGGGGAAAGAGTTTTGTTCAGCAGATAGGAAACTTTAGTGAGGATGAAAGTACAAGAGAGTTGTTCAGCATTAATACCTGTATAACAAGCTGAAACGAAGTTGACAAGTAATGCAACAATATTAACTGTCAACTGGAACTGCACAAATTTTTGGATGTTGATGTATACGGAACGTCCCCATTTCGCAACAGTCACAATTGTGGAGAAATTATCATCCAGTATCAGTACATCAGCACTCTCTTTAGCAACCTGAGATTGGGAAAGTAGGAGTTAAAATGGAGCTGTTCATCATAGGTATGCGACAGGAATGACATTGCATTCCATGCACATAATTAATATTTAACAAGGTAACAAAAAATTAATCCAGAAAGTATGTTGCATTTATCAGGATTGTAGGATTATCCGTCTTTACTTTGCATACAAGTATTATTCTCAACAATCTTTCATAATTATGTGGCAGCCTTTCACAATCAGTAATGTGTTAATCCAGAGAAATTCCTAGGTGACTACTTAAGAACCCATTAATAAAATAAATACAGTTAGTTCAGAATCAAAATGCTTCAACAAACCAACCTCAGTTCCTGCAATGCCCATTGCAAGTCCGATATCTGCTTCATGTAGCGCCGGTGCATCATTAGTCCCATCTCCAGTCACTGCCACAACTTCATTGAATGTGGTTTTCAATTGCTTCACCAGGGTATGCTTGTCTTGTGGTGAAGAGCGTGCCATTACCTAAAGTTTGATTCAAATGCTGAGTCCAGTAAAACTGATTATAACTTCTGCGAGCAATTATTATGCCATGAGATTTTTGGCAATGAAAAGGGTGTAAGTACCTGGATTTTGGGTATTAATTGAAGCATCTCCTCTTGACTTTTTTCCCTAAAATCTGGACCTTCAATAGCTATACCATCATCAGTAAGGATTCCACATTCCCTGGCAATTGCCTTTGCAGTGGTGATGTTGTCTCCTGTAACCATTCTGACAGTAATACCAGCAGAACGACACACTGCTACTGACTCCTTGACACCAGTACGGACAGGATCCTTAATACCAACAATCCCAATGCAAGTAAAGCCTGAGCTTGGTATGGGATTTTCTGGTGAGAACCCACCATCCAGCTCTTTGTAAGCAAGACAGAGAGTACGTAAAGCCTCACTAGCAAATTGATTGATTGTAACCTTGAGTTGTTCCAGAGAAGTTTCATCAAGAGGAAAAACTTCACCATTTGAATTGACAAACTTGTCACAGGATGCAAGTACAATTTCTGATGCACCCTTGCTGTGAGCCCGTAATCCTCCCTCTGGAAGCTCAATCACTACTCCCATTCTTTTCTTATCAGAATTAAAAGGTTCAACCTTGACAAGTTTTGCTGCTTGTCTTTCAGCTTGGAAATCCCCACCAAGAGCCAAACCAAACTCTAGCAAAGCAGTCTCAGTCGGCGTTCCCAAGATTTCCAATTTACCATCTTTATTTACTACTACTTCACCGGAAGTGTTATTAAATATTGACTGTAATACAAGTTTCACAGCTGAATCTGGGATGTCTCCACAGAAACTAGATGCTTTATTAGATCTACTGACTTCCTTGACATTCATGCAAATGCATGATTTCACTACTGTCATGTGATTGGTAGTAAGGGTACCAGTTTTGTCACTACAAATGCTGGTGGCTGACCCCATGGTCTCACAAGCAGCCAAGTGACGTACAAGAGCTTTATCATTCATCATCTTCTTCATGGCAAAAGCAAGACTCAATGTCACTGCCAATGGCAATCCTTCAGGAACTGCAACAACAACAATGGTAACTGCTACAGCAAAATACTCCAACATTTCTAGTGCTTCATCGCCAGACCAGCTAAAATAAGTTCCATCACGCAGTTTACGGGTAAATAAGCCTTGCATGAGAACAGCAAAAGTCACTACGGCAAAGAAAAGACCTATCTTCCCAATAATCGTTGCCACTCCATTCAACTTCACCTGCAATGGGGTTTCATCATCTCCTCCTTCACTCAGAGTGGACATTAGTTTACCCCACTGTGTTCTCATCCCAACAGTGGTAACCAACAACTTGCATGACCCGTCTCTGACCTTTGTTCCAGAAAGCATAAAAGGGTGGTCAGCATTCACCATTACCAGCTCACTTTCCCCAGTTAAGCTTGATTCATCAATCGACACAGAAAACCCAGAAACAAAGAGCCCATCTGCAGGAACTTGGTCACCAATAGACAAATGTACAATATCTCCAGGAAGTAAATCATATATTGACAGTTTTTGCCTATAACCATTTCTTGTAACCTGAATCGAAATTTTCTTCTTCTCATTGTCCAAATCTCGGAACTGCAAAGACTGGCGATAATCACTGGTCGCTGTTACGAAAACTACCAACAAAATGCTTAGAACAATGCCAAGCCCATCATGTGCACCATGTGGCCATCCTTCCATTGCAATACCAACAATTAGCGACACAAATGCACACACTCCAAGGATCATAAGAGTCATGTCTTGCAAGGCTTCCCACACAAAAACCCAGAAACTACGAGCTTCTTTTTCAGCAAATCTGTTGACACCAAAAATTTGTTCTCTTCGATTCATCAGATCAGGATCAGTAGTGCTGAGCCCATTCATTGTTGATGCTGAAAGCTTTCCTGCAAGACCCTCGACTCCACCATGGAATTTAAGCTTTTTTTGATCATGACCCTCAACAATAGATCCTAGCTCATCAGCACAAATTTGAAAGCCTGCAGCTTTCACTTCCTCAGGGAGTTTGTAGTCACTAGGAGATACCCCTGCAGATAATTCACAGAATATACCTTTAATTCTCCTTGCATTTTTTAATGAAGTGACAAGATCATAATCCAAATTGTAACTCACCTTGGATAAATTGAAATGCGGCCTTTGAAACTAAAACTGCAATCCTCAATTTTTCCTGCTACAACCAGTTCATAAAAATTAGTATATCATAAATTCTCTTTGCCAGATCAAAGTTCAACATTTCTCCAAACTGCAAACATACTTATTACTCAACGTTGGTGGTATCAGTGTGGACATCACAAACTTCGTATGAGAATCAACGAAACTTATGCAAGCTTAGTTTGTCATCATAAACAGAGGGTTGCTTTGACAAGAAAAATCGTAAACACCTTATGTTTCATTATTACATTGATTTTTACATAATAGGAACACAGGATAAGCAATGGAAAGTATTTAACAAAGCAATAATAAATCAAATATAGATAGTTCTGCCATAGGTTATCTTGGATTTCAAACAAACCCTCCATGTGGGCATTCTTGCTCAAGTAATAAAAATTGGCGATCATTTTCATAAGCATAACATCATAATGTGAGGATTAAACCAGTCTCTTACAAATTGTTCGATGGATCACCCCAATGAAATCCATGAGAGCATATCATGTGATCTGAAGGTGAAACCAATGTCAAGAGCCAATGTTGCTAAAGATGGTACGTCAGTCGTATACAAATCTGTTCTCTATTTTCCACTGAAAATCTTCGTTTTCCTTTTTTTTTTTTTTTCTTATCCTTTTGGTAATAACATCGTTTCTTTTACACATTGTCATAATTGAGGCTCATCCCAAAATAGAAAATCTCAAGATCAATCCATCAAAATATCTTCATAGCAGCACTATAGTTGGACTAGGCTATTAGGATTATTTTTGTTAACCTCTAATCCAAAAAATTTACCTTCATGCTAAATTTTTGGCTGAAATTTCACAACAAAACTTGGAAAAACAAATAAATAAACTAAACAAACCTCCAATCAAGATACTAAATTTCGTAATCTCGTGGATTTGGCCTGAAAAATATACTTGACAAGGTTTTGGCCAATAATTAATTTATAAAATATTTCGCTGCACTTTGCAAATATCACCGGCCCGCAAAAAAGCATGTGTACTAAATAAACTAAATCACAAACTTATGAATAGTATTTGTTGAATAATACAAAAGGAATCTAATGGGGAAACGAAAAAAAAAAAGAAGGGGAAAAGATTTCACGCTTAATTTGGCCATGAAAGAAACTTTCTTAAGATAATGAAAACTGCAGTTAGCTAAACAAAAATCTCCATGTCGTTGTCCATGGTCCAGATGAAATGAAAGAGAGAAAGAGAGAAACCTGATTGGTTTTACGCATAGCAGCAGCCTCATATCTCTTGGAAAGATTAGCAGTAAAACGGAATCTTCTTTTAGGATTCTTCACAACACCACACACTTTCCTCCATTTCTCAAGTGCTTCATCTGATGAATGCTTTGATTTCACCTGGAAATCCTCCCCCAACAAGCTCTCCATGATTCTAGTTCTTCTTGCTCCACCTCTTCCTTCTTCTTCTAAATTTCTAAATATACTATCTCCTTTTCAAGTAACAGGAAGTTCCTTCTCTTTTCTTAATTTATAACATGCATAAACAGACACTCAGAAATAACTTAGATTTTCAGATTGTAAATTCGTGGAAATTGAAGTTGAAGGTTAAAGAAGGGAGGAGGAAGGATAAAGGGAAACAGAGAGGAAATGAGAGGGGAGAGAGGGAGAGAATGAAATGTAAAGTGCCAGGATCCGGAAATTATGTGCATGGGTTTATAGAATTTAACGGTAGTGTGCACATAGGCTTTAATTTCCTTAAAATTTGGATGAAAAGGTATGGACCTTCTTTATTTGATTCAGGAGTGGCTGAATTTAGTCAATACTGCTGCCGTGTTATTCGATGTGCGTGCTTTTTCTTAATTTTTCTTATTTAATTATTTATATATTTATTTTTATGATTGTTTTCTAATATAATATGAAGCATGTCGTCAATTGAGAAATTTGAAATTTTTGTTGAGTCGTGTCAAAATATCTCTGCTTATTATTATTATTAGAAAAAGGTATGCTAAGCCACCATGTTTGTGTGTCGGGCATAGCAGATGGGTTCAAGATTGGTATTCTATTCATCCTATATAATTTTTAAAATGGAAATCGAAATATGATATTTTTAATACTTTTTTCTTCTTATTGGATTAATTTATAGTTAGAATATGCAGTAGTTTATGTATATTGAAAAACTGAAAAGTTACTTTGATATAAATATATATATACATATCTCAATATATAACCATATTTTATAGCGAAACTAACTCCATATTATCTAATAACCATCGTCTTTAACTTGCACAACCATATAATGGATATGATATCCTTGAATTTAGATAGTTTACGGGCGTTAAATGTTCATAGTTGTTTTCGTTTGCTCTTAAAGATTTTCTTTCTTAATCAAACTCAATAAACATAAATGCATTTACTCATGTACCATTTAACGTGTATATTTTAAAGTCAATTCCCTACCTTATAATCTGTCCGTTAATGAATTGCTATGTCCGTGGTTGTCAGTCTCAAAACCATTCACCATTTTCTTTCAATTTTAAAAATCATTCACTACAAGAAAATAAAACAAATTAAGATTATGAATTAATGGCAGTTTGTAAGTAATTAGTACTGAGAGATAATTTCATTTTTAATATATATTTACTGCAAAAATAGCTTACATATTATTAATTCTTTTTAAAATTTGTATTATAGAAAGCCACAATAAAATGTATTTTACTATTATAATACACTTGACACCTTGAAGACACGAGTAATTGATGGTAGATTTAAAATACTTGACATAAAATGTTAGCAAAATAAATTTTGTGATGCCTTTTTTTGTTTTTTTTTTTTTTGCAAACTTCATAAAATATTCCTAAAACACACAATATTACTACAATATAAAAGAAAACTCACTGTGATAGATATATATTGAAATTAGAACCAGCACTATAAATTAACAATTGTAACAATTATTTATATGCTGCTGCTAATTTACATTTACTGTTACTAAATTTTTTTTTTTTTTATAGTGATTCAGTGGTTCTTAAATTTGAGAATTGTTCAATCTTACCATTTCAAGACAGTGGTGGATAAGCCTTTATAATCCATTGTTTCATATGAAAGTTGTTGAATTTATAGGAATAGAGTATGTTTAATTTATTCGTTCTTATAAAATATGCCGATGATAGAGAGGGGAAAAAAAAAAACGAAATCGTGCCTCCTAAGATCAAAAGTAGAGGAACTCAACTACTAGATTAATATGATTGGGGCATGTTTGTATCAAAATATTAAAATTTAAAAATATCGTCATATCATCCGAATAACATAAACCCATACATTTGTCCAACTCGGTTTTTTTTTTTAAATTAAAGAGAATTTATTAAAATAAAAAGAAATTTATCCCACAAAAAACTCAAGGTTCCTTACAAAAGAGAAAATAAAAGGAGATGATGGCTATTCACTCTCATATCTAATAAACATCCCTGTTTTACATTGGATTGCTATCCAATCAGCATAAACATTAGCATTATGGCTAACCAAACTAAAAACACAAGATACGAAGTTTTAAGAAAGGAAATATCCTTCATCAAAGCCTTAATCTCCCAACAAGAAGATCAACAAAGAAGAGCCTAAGGAAGAACCAAAGAATCAACTTCCACAATAATCTTAAATTAACCTCTTTCATGTGCAAAAAGAACACCTTCTAAGGCCACAAAGGCTTCAATAGTAGTAGCATTATGGACCTTAGTTTTTTTGTTGAATCTTATGATAAGACCACCCTAGGGATTCTTGTGTAATAACCTCGATGCCTGCTTTATCATCGTCTTTGCATCATGCTCCATCTACATTAATTTTGATCCATTCTTCTTAAGGAGAACTCCAAGAAAATGATTCAAAAACCCTTAGGTTTACACTTATTCTAACAAAATTTCTACTTATATCTCTAATGACTAGATTGCTTCAAATTGCAAGGTTAAAGAGATAATTATTCAAGATAACGATACTTGGAATACTCAAAAAATTCTTTCATGATAGCAAATGCAATTATTAAAATACCCTTAAGTAGGCATAGTAAGGGTAATAGATTGGTGTGGCCTTTGGAGTTAAATGGTGAGTACTCCGTTAAAAGTGGATATAGAACGTTAACCATGGAAAAGAATACAAATTGTCCTAATAGGCCCTCTTCTTCTCATCAATGTTCTTCAGATATGTAGAATCTTGTCTAGTCATTTGATTGCATGCCTAAACTCAAACATCTTTTATGGAGGTGTTACAATAATTCTCTTAGTAATAGCAGCAATGTATTCCAAAGGAAAATTATTGGTAATCCTCTATGTGCATTTTGTGATAAAAAGGAAACCGTTGAACATATCATTTTGTGTTGTGAATGGACTGCTATGGTTTGGTTTGAAATTTTCAATTGGCAAGTAAATAAGGATGTTGTTACCTCCTTTGATAGATGGTTGGTGGATACTTGTAATTCTATGTTTAAACAAGACAAAGATTCTAAATCGATGATGTCTTTACTTTGCAATTGTTTTTGGAAGCACAAATGTCATGATGTTTTCAATAATTTGAAGCCAAATCGTAGATTTATTATTAATGCAATTAGAGCTGACCAGTTTAGGGTTGCTACAGCTTCTTCTTTCAAGCATCAAAACTTAGTATGCCATTTGGACAAGCAATTTGCCTTCTATTTAATAATCTAATCCTTTGATAATTCGAATATATCTATCATTTATTAATCATTGGGAGAATGCATATTGATAGCATAAATTCACACATGTTTAAGATTCCACAATTTTAGATAAGAGGTGCTACATTATATTCAACAATTCATAAGTTAGATCATTATATAGAATACTGTTTTCGGTAGAAAAACTTTTGAAGGAAAATACTTATATTCAAGTAAACAATGTAATTACAAACAATTGGAATAGGATCAACAAGGTTTTATACTGATAAAAAAATATTTTAATTATACTAAAGAATGCTTTTCTTCTTTGATTTGCCAATTGAAATACACCTAGAAAGTAAACAAGAGCAATTAAATAATCGAATCCCTAACTTCCTCATGTAACCAGGACCTTAGGATTGAATCCAATCACATGAAATATTACACAGCAAATAAATAAGATGAATCTTTTTATGTTTTTGTATATATAGAATAAATGGAAAACTAAAGAATAAGAGAATATAAATAACTATCTATTAATAATCGGATTAGGGTTTTGACTTCCTATCTCAATGCCTCAAGAAAAACATAAAATTATTAAATGACAATAACTAGAATGATCAGTCAATGTCAAGAATCAATCTAATTATCAAGAAAACACACAAAATGGTGTTTGCAATATTCAATAAATCTCACTCTAAGAAAATAACAAGGTAGAAACCTTAAAGAAATATTCCATTATCAAAGTAGTTAATGCTCTTTATCTTACAATAATGAAATTAAGCTTTAAATAGTAATTATCTAAAAACCCTAGCTAATGTCATAACAGCAAACAAAATAAAATACAATTAATAAACACACATTCAAAAAATGTAAAGGATATATGGCGTGTTTTCATTACCTAAAAGGAATACATATGTATTCAATCCTTAAGGGAACACATGCCATGTATTCACCTATCTCAAGAATACTGGCGCATTTTGACCCCTCTTCTAACCATGGGCATCTTTTGGACGTACATTCCTCTACTTTTTACCATTTTGTCTTATATTCCTCCTGCATTCCACCTCAATCACTTTCTTTGGGTCATGACCACTCAAGTCACATCACTTCCCCTATAAAGAAAATGTAAACCCTAACTCCTTGACATTCATAAACTGTAGAGGATAGTGCTCTCTCTTCCCCTATCTCCTAACCTTAGCACTGATCACCCCTTCTATACCTTATTTTTTAGTACAATAACCAACTAATACAAATTTATATTTTTCCATTGTTTTATAAAATTGACTATATTAGAGATCTAATTTTCATACCTATAAGTTATCTATGAACTCTAGATGAAAGAGTTGCCCAATTTCTCCTTGATGGACATCATTACATTAGATCAACTATTCTTGGTAAATACTTTATCTTGTGAATCCCTCCTTAGTTGTAAGCATATATTCAACAACACTCAAGCCTAATCCAAGCATCTGTCTATAAGTTAGCATAAGTGGTAGAATTCATACAGCAAATTAATCGATTGAGATCTAAAATTCTTGTTAAGTATAGAACTTATGTGTATGGGGTAACTTTCCTTAAGAAAGACCTTTTCCAATGGATCCCATTAGTTAGCCAAAAGGCTTTAGGCAATGGTTTGCTAGTTTTTACAGTCATAAGACTTTCCATGTTAGCTTCTTTAAACATCAATCTGTACTTCCTCATTAGCCATTAGCTCCAACCTCAACACATTATCACAACCTAAACTCAAAAATCACATCTAGCTTACTAGATCGTACTTTATCCAATGTTCTAGTCTAATTAATATTTTACCTTAAAAAAACAAGTTTTCAAAAGGGATTAGCATAGAAGCCCAATATGTAACTGTATAGCCACAAACATGCACAAATGTATGACACACCACATCCAACTTAAGTTCTAAATGCAATAGCCATCATATCAATCAAGTTAAAATTATAAATTAAAGGAAACAACATAACAAATTCTAGTAACAAACATATATTTCTATATAGCTATATGTATATGATATTGTTACCATCATTATAACTAGTCTTCTTATATCGATTCTAAGTAGATCCCCCTATAAGCTCATTCTCAGTACGGTGCTTTACATGTAAGTCTCCTTTGTACCCTTTACTAATTAGTGCTTTACTTTTGTAAATATGTAGCTCAATGATACCAATCCTAAGGAACTTCTAGTTGCACGCAAGGTAACCATTAAAGCTAATAAGAGAAAAGGTTGTTGCCATCTAAAAGAAAGCTGTTCAAAGAAACCCATATAAAGAAACCCAAGGATAGGCACTTGACCATCAGGGAGGAGGTTGAGAATCAACCCATCCAACCTATCGTAGATCCTTCCACAAGGTAGAAGTTGAAGTCTAAGGTTAGTAAGGGGGCTAGCTAAATATTTAAAAAGCACCTACATGACTAAGATTTTGATTAAGACCTCTAAGTAGCACATAGCTCAAAAAGAAGGTTATCAATCTTAATGAGAAGTCACTTAGATCCAAGTTTGCAAAATATCATTTTATCAAATTAATCATTATCAATTTATGAGAAGTGATACTATTAAGAATGGACAAGTTTTTTAAAGAAACTTAAAGGAAGTCCTCTTCTGCAAAGTATTTGGAAAATCATTAAGGTAATCAGTAGAATAAAATAAAACTTTCAGACTTAAATAGAAAAAAAGTAGAATAAACTTTAACGAATAATGAGTTTTTTAACAACAACGTTAAATTTTTCTTTAGGCATTTACACGTATCATGATTTGAGTGGTCAACATAATTAATTCGATTAAAAAATATAATAACATATATTAATTAAGTAAATTATTAAAAAACATAGAAAAATTCAAAAATAAATAAAATTATGAAAAATAAATAAAATATTTGAAAATAAATTGTCAAGCCCCACCTTATAGGAATCTGCTTAAAAAATTTTCTCTACTTTTGGGTATCTGAAGACAGCTTCTTCCTATCATTCCTAAGTTAAGGATAAGGTTGAATATATACTTCACCTATCATTCAATTTTATAAATACTTGGTTTCAAATCTACTCTTGTACAATATAATAAACTACAACAAAAATATTTTACAAAAGTAAGTGAAGCTCAAAGTATCACAACCACACAACTCTTGTATAATACATGATTCTATTATAAGGAGACATATCACTACTACAATAGCTAAACTAAAGCCTTTATAATATAACACCAAAGTCTTCCCTAAAGAACTGCTTCCAAGAACTTAACCCATATCTTACAGCTAATAACCTCTTCCATAACCCATCTCTTACTAGCATTCAAAGTCACTTTACCTCCATAATGCGAAGCCCTATCTAATCCATCATTTACTTAAGGATAAGACAACTTATTCCCTCAGCTTACTATAAGCTAGGTGAGAGTGGATAAACAAATATAATATAAGCAGCATCATATGACAACTACACAATAGGTTACCAGTTTAATCATAATATTTTTTAGTCCAACTAAGCGATGCAAATGTAATAAGCGCATGCTATGCTTATGCACATGACATGCATCAGTACTAATATAAAAACCGAACCCAACAACTCATCTGGTTGATCAACTTTAACCAAGCATCTGAACATAAACCAAAGTCTAGAATCCTAGCAAAACAACAATCAATTGCCAAAACCCAACAACCTAGGAATAACCATGTAAAGTGGTTTAAAAGTCTAGTATACAATCGGCCCAACAAATGCAATGTAGTTATATGCTCGAAAACTTAACTTTTATAAATCAAGTGATTCACTTGATAAACCCAACTTTTCGTATGAAATCCAACCTAGCAAAATTTTAATTTTTAGAAAACTTGACCATATATCCTTTTTATGCCATACTATGAATGCAACAAACCATACACTAAGTAACACCTAGCAAATCCAAGTAAGCTTACTCATTATGTATTAGCTTAGCATTTATTTAGTATATTTGTCAGTTCTAAGACCTTAATATCAGGTTCACTTAAGTGAATACTCTAGGAGGTAAAATTAGTTCCTATATCCTTTTCCAAGTTAGCGTAAATCCCAGCAAATGTCACATAAACACTTAGCAACACAATTATAACACTCAAGTTTGATATCAAAATATGTTTTAATTAGAAATAGTTATAAAAAGAAACATTACATAACTCACTAAACAACATATCAAACTCATAACTAAGCTCAGCCAAGCAAAACATTACAAACCAAGCAAAGTCAGGAGTAAACATAAGTCTACTTAAGGTATACGCATATATCCACTTACCTAGTCTATTGTCCATTTCTAAACTTACTCGTTAGCACAATGCTTCTCTTCAACTATCTCACCTAATATAAATGAATATTACCAAAGTCAACGGTAGCATGTGTATATATTCCAAATTGATATTAACTTATTGATTCTAAGTTTTTTCTATTAAGAAAGCATTTATACCAAACTGCCTCTAACTTAGTCTTTAATTTAACCCTTAAACTATCCTTTGAATTAGCCTTTGAATTATCTTCTAATTTAGGCTAATTTCTAAATTTCTAAATGAATTCCATCTAACTTATATCCTCATCTTTACCAATCAAGAATCTCCAATACTTTACTTGACTCACTCCTAAGCTTAACTTGCACAAGAACCCTTAAGTGTAGCATCTGATTCTTTCTCCATTTTATTTCTAATTTGACCAAAATACTATATTTACTTCTAAAATCCCTATTTTTCAATAAAGCCAAGTTAAGACCAGTAAGAAGTACCTCAAACATAACATTAGCTAAGACTTCTTATCACTACAATGTTGATTATATGATTTGTCTTACTTATTATATTTAGCAAACTATACTTGTATGGTAGGAAATTTTTTAATAATTAGTATCTTTGCTCACTTAAATCCACAAAAAATATTATTATTAGAAAATCATACACATTAAACTCTAGTCATGAAAAATACTAAAATAGTATAATATATAATATGTTCCAAAATATTGATTTTAAGTCTAATTTTGCTAAAAATTAGCTTAAATTAAGTAAATAACCAAATAAAATTATAAGACCTAAACTGAATACTTCCAAAATCATAACTAAGCTTATGAAATCATTACAAATCAAATTCGTCAAAAAATTTAATTGAAAACCTATTATTTCTTCAATATGAAATGCACAAATAAATATAATAAATTCTATACATATAGTTTATCAAAAATTATTTTTATGTAAATTAAATATATCTTATGAAGAATATAGCCACCAAAAAATAGCTTAAAAAAATATCATTTACTATTTTGAAAAATTAATGCAAAATTTGTTAAAATAGAGTTGTTTCTTAAGGAACCCATATAAGCACTTTTTATTTCAAAATTTTGGGTTAATATTCTAATTCTACACACAAAAATGTCTATAAAAACTAAATTTCATAATTTTTAAATATCATTTAATATTTTTAGTAAAACAAAATATTTTAAAAGCTAAAAATAACATCATCTCATTGTCGAAGCTTCAACCATCATTATTTAGAGAGAGACAATCGGGTAGACTATACTCAATGTGAAACTTCAACCAACAAAATGCAACCATGTTAGCTTGTTTTCTACTATAGGAACCGTGATTCACTTAAATTTTTCAATATTTTTCTCTTTTTCTTTTTATAATTTTCACTTTCCATCAAATATGAGTTTTTTAAAGAATTTTTTCTAATTTGAAGATTTCAAATGAGTAAAGTTATGTGCCTAAGTCTTTTTATAGCTAACTTGTTCAATGGAAAAGTGGAAAACAACTTTCCAAGTGTTATTTCTTTAAATTACATGTAAAGCATATTGATTAGGCTTCGTCTTTCATGGACAACTGAATTAGCTAATTCCTAGAATTTTATATTCATGTCATGCCTAGTTCTTATTGTTATAGGTAGATTTTTTTTATATAATTTTTTTAATAATTTAATGTATATTTTATCAATTATTTAGTATATTTATTATTACATATGCATATTGAGTATATACAATTCGTACAATATAATTATATAATGACAATATATGTTATTTGACTCTCAATATTATTTTATATAAGTTAAATAATTTATCTCTAAGGTCTCGTAGTTTTTCAAAACTTAAATAATTTTAAGCTTACAATGATTACTGAGCAATCCCAATTTATTAAAATTATATGTTCTCTATTTCGGAGAATTGATCTTAATAAGACTTTTCTTCTAACTTTTATGACATCAAATCAAAATTTCACTTAATTCGGATAATTTTTTTCGAAGGCCTTAAATTATACCAAATGCCCTAACCATATTGATATCTAAGAGTGAGCAAATAACCTTACTGTATAAGGTACCCACTTAGACCTTACTTCACTTGGTAAGTTCTAGGTGAGAAAAGAGGATCACGCTACCTAAAACTTATTCCCATAGAGAAGAATACAGGTATGATGTTAGAATACCCTATATTGACCTTAAAACTTGTTTTCTAGAGTATACAATATGCAAATTTTTTGTCACTATATACCAACTTATAATAAAACCTTAAGTTACACGCTCTTGTATCTACTATTTTATTCTTCTCTCTTATTCTTTTCCTTTTCTTGAGTTTTTTTTTTTTTTTGTATTCTACATATAACAATTTTATGATGTAATAAAAATTTATTTTAATGATTTGAAAGGAAAAAATGAAAAAAAATAATTTAACATAACCCAACCAAGGGATAAATGTTTCTAATTATAGAGATTATTCTCTATTCTACTTACTAAAGTTTTATATTGTTATGGATAGATATGTTATAAATATAAGGACCTTTCAAAATATTACTACTTGATCAACTAGTATAATTATAAGTTTAATACTAGTTATATGTCTGTACAATATTTCGAAAGAAGATAAAGTAAAAAAAAAAATACAGGTTTCACTTGGTACTCTGTACGTTATAAATTTTACAAGGTACAAGGTGGTTCTCAAATGCAACAAAGTACATATCAAGTGCAAAAATTTTAGAACATGTACGAGTATGGTATTGATAAGATGTTATATCTTATCCACCATGTATCCGCTCACCCCTATCGACATCAAGAAGCTAAGTTCTAACTACATGATTAAACTCGTTTCTCAATTTTCCCTTAATAAGTTTATTTCATTATTTTCTTAGCTATACTTTTTAGGTCTTACTTGTAATACAAAGTAACCTACTATCTCGAATCTAAGGTTATAGGTTGAAAACTAGGGTTTCGCATAAATATAAAGTAATATAATAATATATATTATATAAGAAAATAACTAAAAAGTCTGAAAAAACTAAAAAGAAAAAAGCTAGAAAAAAAAAAGAAAGAAGAAATTTGACTACCCTTAACCATTAGGTGGCCATATTTCAACCTAAATGGTTAAAGGGTCTTAACCTACTAATAGTTGCAAGTGGCCTCCCACCACTAAAAGAAAAGAAAAAGAGGGGGGGGGAAGGAACCTCCATAGTTGTGATGGTCGTGATAGTAGTTGTAGTCATAGTCATAGTCATTGTCATTGGGTTTTATTTCATTTCCATTTCTTTTTTCAATTTAAGCAATGCTGCCACCCCCTCCCCCCTTTTAATATGGTGGTTAGCTAATCACAAACGCTAGTTAGCCATATGATCTACTTTTTTTAAGTAGCTATGCTAGCTACCCTAAGGTTGAGGTGGTTGGAGTATCTTTTTTGGAAATTTCCATTTTTTTTAATCTTATATTAATTTACTTTAAAATTAATATGAATATATATATATTTGTATATAAGTATATTCATATATTATTATATATATTATCATAGCATTTTTCTATTTTGCATTTTTTTTTCATTTTTTCAATCTTTTAATAAATTTTCAATAATTTTAATAATTTTTTAAACTTTACTTTTTTCAATATTTTTTATTTGATAAAAATATGTAGACCAATAGATTGCTGCCATGTGTTAAAGCGAATGGAAAAACTAATTGCAAATTATCAAATGACTTGATTGCAAATTTTCACAATCATTAAGTACTCAATTAGACAAGTTGGTAAATATTGAGCATTAAATTTATGCTTCTTACTTTATAGTTCATAATAATGAGTCAAAGCTTTTGTTTGAGAAAAATAAGGAGAGATAAATAATTTTAACTATTGAATATAATATAACAAAAATAAATTAAAAAATAATAATTCTAAATGTTGAATATAATATAACTACATTTTTGTCGCATGGATAGAGTAGTTTCCTCTTTCATTTTTATAAATTTTAATTAGGAAAGAAGCTTTGATGGGTTGATTGACACTCATAATAAGCTCCTTGGTTTTCTGTGATATTTTGAAAGCAAAAGCGTAGTTCTTACCTTTTATGTATTTTTGAAGCATAGGATCTAAGAACACCATATATGGATGATGTCTAGAATAAGTTGAGATTATCAATTCTTTCATGGATAACAAACGATTCTAAATTAAACATGTAAGCCCCACAACTAACCATTCGAGGTTTCGATCAGTTGAAAAACTCGATCGAACCTAAGTCATAAAGTAAAGTTAGAAATATTAGTAAAAATGACCCCTTAAACTTGAATTTAAGAAAATAAATAATAAAATAGGAAACTATAAAATTTTCAAATTTTAAGCATAATAAGTACTAATTACCGAAAAGGCGAAAAGTGTAATCTAATAACTAATAAATTACTAGAGATAGATTATATGTATACTAAAAATTTTAGAATAACCAAAATAATAATTAGGAATGTTCACATGTACCCTACATGTATTTACGTGCAGATAAAAATACGCAAAATTACCTAAATTGACCAAAAACTAAGTAAATAATTAAAGAAAATTATAAATTAATTATGGAAAAATTAGAAGAGGATAGATAGATCCAAATCTGGTCATAGTAGGTCAGGATTTGCAAAATAAAAATTAACCAATTCGAATTAGACAACACAAAAGCCAAAAATCAAAAAAATTGGGCAAAGTCATGTATAATTAATGCATATTAATTACCAAAATCGTCTATAAATAGGGGAAAATTTTTCAGAACTCATTTGGGCAGTGAGGAATCGGAGAAAAATCAAGAGACTCAAAAATTTAAGAGAAAATCCAGAAAAAAAAAAAAAGAAAAGAAAATTGTGTAGATAAAGCAAGTGAGCCAAACCCACACCTTACCACCACCTAGGACCAAGCCACCACCACCACCACCCCACTCCAGACCCACCATCTGGGCCGGCTGACAACCTTAGATCGGGTTTGGATGGCTAGAAAGCTTCGAACCAAGTGAGTCCCTTAATTACCCTGATTTTGTATAATTTAGTAAAATTATTTCTTTTGCCCAGAAAATTATGAAACTTGTTATTATGAAGTTTTATTGTATGTATATTTAGGGAAAAATAGTGATTTAGTTTAATCACATCTGAAAATATAGGGTTCTTAACAAATTGAGCAAAATTGAGCATGATTAGAATGAAAAATAAATAAGCTTAGAAGTGTAGTTTGAAAATAATTTTTTTTTTTTTGTAGAATGCTTATGTGATATAGAACAGTACTATGAAGCCATTTTTCTAAATTTAATTTTTGAAATTTTTAAGTTAATTTTTAGCCCTAAAATGATGGAAAAATTGGGTAATTTTGGGTTAATTAGGTGATTAAGATATAATTACTGATTTAAATAGTAATTAGATGTTTAAGGATGTTAACCTCTGATGTGAAAACCTAATCCTATCCTTTGAAGTATTAAGTATAGTTAATTTAGGAAATTAGGTAGTTATTGTAAGAAATTAGTAATATGTGGAATTGAAAATTAATAAATCTAAAAAAATTAGGGTTATTTAAATAATATTAGAATAAAAATCAAAATATACTAAATCTGAATTAAGATTTAATTTTAGGTAATTGTATAAAAATGTAAAATTTTCTCACATTGGGGATAAATCCGATACCCCGATTAGGAATAACGCGTATTGAATAGTTTAGAATATTGAATTAAGACCCAATAGGATAATGTGATTAATTTCACATTAGGATTCAAGCATGTTTAGGACTTAGAAATTGAACTAAAATCTAATTTAGAAATTGATACGGAAACCAAACCCAAACCTAACCCCAAACTTAGAATAATTGTAAAAGACTTAAGACCTAGATAATTAAGTATATTAAACCCTAAATAAAACATAACAATAACCGTTATAGGTTAAAATGAATCTATAATCGTTATATGAAAAATTGAAACCATGTTTGTATTATAGGGATGATCGGCGATGACCGGCGATGACTTGAGCAAGTCGGACCTCGCGTGAGTGAGCGAAGAGTTGAAGTAAGTTGGATTAATACAATGTTGTTTTTTGGAGGCTTAAGATTATGCTTGATTGTGCTTGTTAGATAGTTAGATGTATGCATGTGCTTGATTATGGGTGATGTTATGATTCTATTTGTTGCTCTGGCATGTATTGTATGATTTGTATGAAATGATTGATCACCCTAAACTGAACTTAATTAAATATACGACCAGTAATCATAATCGGACATGCATGGCAACCCATTAGGGAAACTTAAGACTCTCCGGCCAAATACCAACCCCTTTAAAAGGGATAGCGCAGGATTGCAATTAGTCTCTTTTTTATCCTTAGCCGAACTAAGTGACAGAAGAGGAGGTTACGGCGAGGGTAAAGTCAGTGATTCGAAGGCAGTCATGAGAGAAGTGAGGTCTCCATTGCACAAGCCTGAGTTTAGTCGTGAGCTGTTGCATTAATGGCAACTCCTCAACCCAGATTAGAGCGAGCGCAATTTCTCTAATCTCACAACGGGCCGGACAATGTCATACAATGGCATTTGCTTGTACATGCATTGCACCTAATAAGTTGATTGATAACCCCGTTGTGTGTTTATGGTATAGTTTTAAGTCCTCCATATTAACTTACTGAGCTATGGTTGCTCACATCCCTATAGACATCGTGCAGGTGCTGGCTAAGAAACGGCAAGCAACTACTCTGAAGCTAGCAACTGCTAGGTTCTGGGGAGTGAGGAAAAACATTAAAGAATAAACACATATTTTTAATGTTTAAGTTTTTATTTTAGAATTTGTTTTCATTTATGAATAATGTAATAAGTAGGAAATATATTATAGAAAAATAATGTAAACTTTAATTACAATAATCGAATTATAGTGTATATATATATATATGTTTCCTCACTTTCTTAGGTAAATGATTTATTTAAATTGCAAACTGTTTACTTCAAAGCGGGTTAGTCGTGGACGCCTTGTATAGATCGAGTCTAAGATGGCAATTGTAAGGCTAACTTCTATCTTAGGATGGTTTATACAGCGGGGCTGTTACGACTCTATCGCTTCGGGGTGTGAAAAAACATGAAATATATAGAGATAGTAAGTGTAGAGGTAGGAGTCCAATTGGTGTAGTCACGTTTATGCTATGTGAGTAACGTGCTACACGTGATTTTAAAGAAGTGAAGCAAGACTGTCACCTAAAAAGATGATCAGGTAAGACTAAGGTAGAAAGGAGGAATAGAAAATCTCAGTATTTCAAATGCACAAGTGACAAACAAGACAACCTTAGAGAACTTCAAACATTCACCTTATAGATCAAGTAAATGAGATAAGTTATTTACTTGAATTCCTTATTTGATCTTAGAGAGTAAATATTTTGTAGGGTAATATTGTTTCTTTATTCTCTTAAAGAGTTGTAAATGAGGAGGAAATGTGGGGTATTTATAAACTCTTAGGCATAATGGCATCCATTAGATTATCTTAGTAGCTAGTGAATGAGATGAAACTTGCTCAATTTATGGTTAGCCTAAATGACTTAGCTAATGGGCCCAAACCAATAGCCTTTCTTATAAATGCATGAGCCTTCTTGAAAAAGGTTGGAGGTGAACGGACTAGTCCCATGATCCCTATTCTAAGCCCATCAAGCTAACTCTCCTTAAATCATCCTAATATATAGAACGGACTCCCTAAACTCTACCACCTAATCTAAGGAGTGAAGTTTGAATAAATAATAAGCTTAGCCCGATAAATTTCAGCCTTCTACATTTTGTTTATGATCAAAGTTCTTGGATGGTATGCAAATATTTTAGGCATTAATTATTTACTTTAAATAGCTAGATTACTACTAAGCACACACGTGCTATAAAATGCGCTTGCATAGCTAAAAACTTCATTTAAACTAGCGCTAACACTTCAAATTTATTTATTACATAGCTCAATATATAAGTTTGCGACACTGCTTGATTGCATGTATCACTTTTGGCATATTGGAGATGACATTACCTCAAAGGTAATATGTATGTGTAACAGACCTTCTTTAGTAGACAACCGTCTTTCCATGGCTTTATCTTCTTCCTTCAATATATATATATATATATATATATATATATATTCCTATATATTCTTTCTTAAAACATCACTTAAGTTGATTGTTACGTCCTCATAGTCACCTACTCCCATGGACCATGATAATTGTATGTATGCTCCAAAAGCAGGAATTCTTGTATCTTTTTAAATATTACAAATCATGATGTCAATATATATGGGTTCTCACAATAGTATGGTCTCTAATCCAGACTTTTAAATAGGAGAGCGAGGGCTATATGGACTAATTCACATTTTTTTCGTGATGATATGAATCCCATGAATTGAATATGATTGATATTGACTTCAAATAATTTAGAGGACTCCAAATCTTATTTTCTTGCAATAATGGCAAGTGAATCACATCAGATAAATATACTTTCTATTGTTAGGTAGTTTTTGATCATAATAATTCTCACAAATAAATCTTTTGTCACTTTACCCATATCTCAACTTCCAATTTAATCCTTTCATATCCTTTAATGAATGTCTAGTATTCAAAATCCCAACGTAAAAACATATGGTGGCATTTTCTTTTTTATTTTTTTTAATTTTTCTTCTTTCATCTTTTTTAGCCACCTTCTCTAAATTGATCTCACTATAAAAAAGTATGCAACCAAATTCTCAAGAACTTTGCTTGTCAAGGTAAATAGTGTACATAACTTATGTCATCATCGACCCGAGATCGATTACAAGGGCAGTTACCTACGGCCCTCTTTTTAACTTCATCATGAAACATGTGTTTTCTCCTGATTTTTTTTTTCTTTTTTTCCTCTTATACGGAATAGAACAAAGCATGAGTATAAACAATGCCATTTCCTGGCGTATCTCGCACCAAATCTGCAACACTAACAAAACCGTATATCTTTTCCTATCTCTTCAAGTTTCTTCTTGAAATATTTTCCAAATCTTCAAACCTTATCCACATTGATCATATCTCCTTTAAAATTAATTCTAAATAGACAAACATCATTCATATATGTCAAAATCTTATAATCAAATCCTTAAAACTCCATCTTTAAACCTCTTAACATCAACTTAAATATCTTTATTTCATCAACATCGTCTTTGCCTATAACAGCACCACTAACAGTAAGTTTCTTCTGTTTTTCTCCCTTTTTTTTT
Source organism: Lumnitzera racemosa (assembly GCA_024138005.1). NCBI lineage: Eukaryota > Viridiplantae > Streptophyta > Magnoliopsida > Myrtales > Combretaceae > Lumnitzera > Lumnitzera racemosa. The sequence continues at coordinate 78,213,044 of JAMXBC010000008.1, forward strand.
TTTTTTCGATTTTCAATCTTTTTCAATTCTCGTAACCCACTTTTATATAACTTTAGTTGCCATGCTTCTCCTTTGTTCATCAGGATTTGATCACACCTGATCATTAGGCCTCGTTAACTCCATAATATCTTAGATCTAAAGCTTTAAATTATTTCTTTAAATTTCTCACCATCAGCTATATATATATCTCTTCATGTGATCACTCTCGTCAATGCCCACTATAGTAGTGAACTGTGGTATGTCCTCGATTCTTCTCTCTCTCTCTCTTTAAATTTTCCATCACAGTTGTGAAGTAAATTCACTCTAGCATCATCTTTGTAGAGCAACAGCAGTGCATACCAATTATAGGCATGTTCCCTTTTGGTATAAGTCTTATCTAGCATGAGCACCCATGATAAATACAATAACAACAACGCAGAGAAGTTGATTACTTGACGGGAACATTGATCTTCAACCTTTTTATTTTCTTTCCCTTGACAGCGACTAGTCTATCACTACAAAACAACGAAAGGTCCAAACATTCTTCATTAGTTTCTTGCTTTTCCTAGATCTGGCCTTCTTCTTTATTCCATATAACATCTTTGTTGATTTTTTTTTTTTTTAAATCACAACTTGAACGACAGCAGCAGTAGTAGTAGTCTTGAATCTTTGGTCTTCTTGATCAAGTGAAGCATTATTGTAAGCAAATTGCATTAAGTATTGGCTCTATTGACTAGTGTTTATCAAACTTGGAGTTTCTTTCCACCTTCTTTCTTTCTTGCTTTTTTCTTTATATATATATATATATATAATTCAGTCGGCTTTGATGTTTTTTTTCTTTTCAATTCTTTTCATTGAAACATGACCTCGATTCTCAAGCTTTCATATATTATCTTCCATTATCTTGGCTTAGAACTCTTTTGTCGCTATCTTCAACCAAAAAAAAAGCCAATTTGATTATCTAATGATCTCCCTTCTAAAAATTAGGTTTGTTGTTGATGAAAATTTATCAAGTAATAAGCAAGGCTTTCTCCATAGGTGCACATGGCAATAATTATTTCTTCTATCCTTTCCCACATTCACTACCGCTTTATGTGGCCACATGACCATAAAGTTGAGCTTAATTAAATTACTCCTATATTGCAATGTCATAGAATGATACGGCATTGGTCACTTGCCAAGAATAAGTTCCAATATTTCTTTGCCTGAAGACACATTATTTCATACAAATCGGTCTTTTCAGTGGTAGATAGTGAACTATGCTTATGTACACTTGTTTCCTTGATTCATCCTTATTCACAAAATCGTTTCTTTTTATACTTTTTTTTTCACTTAGTCTTAGAGTATGAATTTCTTTTTCTACCTTTTTTTTCAGGGGAATAGAAGATAATAGCCTTTATTATTGAAAAAATGGCTCTTCAAATTGTACAAAGTCCTCCTGTTACTTAGTAGCGAATCTAATTCACACTAGCAATGATGTGTGGCTTTTGCAACTTATCAAGTATGAGTTTCTTCATTTATCAAGATGCCAAAAGAAACAAGTTGAAGCATAGAGGCAATGAAGTTAAAGGATTTGTTGATACATAAAGATAAATATCTACCACCAGTCCTGTGTCTCCAAGATAAGTAGCTAGACAAGACTATCTCTAAAGATACATCTCAAGACAAAGCCAAGTGTGGAAAAGAAGGAGGAGGAGGAGGAGCTAGCTTTAACGGAATCAAAGCGAATAAATTCTGAGTTCATGACACGACGATCTATATGGAAGGGTAGTTTTGTTGATGCATTCCTCTTGAGAATGAAGAAGAAGAGAGATCTTCTTTTGAACAGGAAAATTTGGTCACGTAGATCTTCTATTTTGCCGGAATTCGTTAATTGCTCTATACGAATTTACAATGGAAAAACTCCTGTTCATTGTAAGATCACTGAAGAAAAGGTTGGTCATAAATTTGGAGAGTTTGCTTTTATATGGAAACGAAGACTTTCAAGAACAAATATTGCATCGCCAGCAATTAGCTCTTAGCCCTTGCGAGTTCCTTTCTTGTCTTGCCCAAAAACTTTTTTTATTCTCATTAGAGAAAGACTCTCCCATGGCAAGGTTTTTTTTACACATAGGGCCAACTGCTTTCTTTCTCTCGCTTGCCGTTAGTCCATCTAGCGCCTTTCAGTTGGGGTCCGCCCCTGCATACCACCTCGTACTAATGGTGATCTCTAACTTATCAAGTGTAAGCCTCGTGTTAATTCTAGAGATACCATCAAGGAAGATTTAGTATTATTCTTTAAAACAAGAGGAGAGAGTTACCTTTCTCTTTAACACCTAATTTGCATTTATGAAGGAGTCAACCTCTGGATGAGATGATCGAGTGAAGTGCATTGCAAAGAAGTTGGAATGTGCAGTTCTTTTAAGGAAGACTAGAATCCTTCATGCTATTTCCACTTTTACTTAATTATGGTTCCCACATACAAGTGAAATGGAAGCATGACAAGCCATCATTTTATAGTGGAGTATCCAAAGTATCTAAAGACATCATCCATAGATATTCAGAATTCAATACCGTTACAAGACTTCCCCCATTATTTGGATGTTTTGCTTCAATTGTTCTTTTCTTTTTCTCTTTCGAGTTGTATATCTTGTCTTGTTATCTTCCTCTCTTGTTCTTTTAAGCATGGTCTCATAATTAATAATGCCCCCAATCAATCTCAATATCTACTTTCAAGAGTTACAACTAGGTAACCAATTCCCTTATAGAGAGTTGCCTTCTAACAAGCAAGCTTCAAGCAAAGGAGGCTTCGAATGAGCAAGCCTCTAGCGCAATGGTAGGCTTTAGCAAGCTTCAAGCATAGTAAGCATCTCATACAATAAGCTTTAAATGTAAAAGACCTCAGTAGGCCTCGAAGGGAGCAGGGCTCATGCATAGTGATCCTCTCCCCTAATAAGACTTAAAGGCGACTCTAGGATTACCATTAAAGAAGACTTGACAGGCTTTTAGTAAACACTTGTTTCACCATTGAAGAAGACTTATTCCATTCTAAGATAAAAGGGAGTTACCTCTCTTACATACTTAGTTTACTTTTCTTAGGAAATTGCTTCCATCGAGATAGAGCTATTGGGTAGAGCACATTACTATGAAGCTTAAGCATATGGTTCTCTTGAAGAAGGTTAGTATCTTTTATGCCATCAGCACTTTCGCTCAATTGCAGTTCCTGCAATAAGTGAATTGGAAGTATAGTGGGTTTAGGATCCTTTATGTTATCGTTACTTTTTCTTGATAATGGTTCTAGTATATGAGTGAGAAGGGATTATGACATACCATCATCCCCTAATGGAGTACTTAGACCCATTTGTTTATTACGTAATGGAGAGAGTAACTCTAGCATTTGAAGACATTGTCGAACTTTTTGAAGTTGCACAATAAGGTTGAATCAGCATTACTATTGCCTGGCTTCTAGGGGAAAATTGTCATGCTCCGAACAAGAAGAGTCATAATAGTCCCACCATGTAAACTAAACTAAGATAGAAGCTGACCTCACAGCTGCTATCGTAGATACAATTCACACAAGGCGCATAACTCAACCAGCTTGAAACGTCTGTTCTGACACTTATTAATAATCAAACCTGTGGTAAAGGTTTTACAAAATACATGTTCTATACAACCTGCTTTTTAGTACCACAATAGTATTTATACAAACATTTTACGTCTAAAGGTAAAGTTTACAATTAGAGTTTATTATAAACTACAGTTTTTACAGTCTATATACAATAAGTTAGGAAATTAGTAGGCTCTCAAGGAATTCCCAATTAGTTTCCTCAAAACTCAAAGACAAAGTCAAAAGACTAGGTTTAGTTGATTTCTCGATCCTCACTTTCTTAAACAACAGCACACTAACCTGGGAACGATGGTACCTGAACATCTCGTCCTTAATCAACACCTGTAAAATAATCTGTAGGGATGTGAGCACAACTAGCTCAGTAAGTGGGACGGAGTTAGAAGAGTATTGTACAATCACAAATAAGGTTAATAATTATAATGAAATGCAATGCAATGCAATCACTCAAATGAAACATCGTACAGTGTTATCCGGTCTACTGCAAGGTTAGAGAAATTACATCTACTCCAATCTGGATTGAGGAGTTTCATCGTGACTCAAGCTAAACCAAACCCAAGTTTATGTAATAAAGAACACCCTCCTCCTATGACCGCCTTCAAACCACGGCCCCTAACCTTGCCATGACCTCCTTACCTGTTACTTAGCTCGACTAAGGATGGGAAAATGACCATTTCAGCTATCCTTATCGAAAGAAGTCGTTATTTGGCTTAATACTCTTAATCATTTCGCCTAACAGGTGTTATGCATATCCAATTTCATTTTAATTAAATAAACGTTAGTTTTAGTCAGGGGTGACTAACAAGTTTACATAATACAAAATTCATGCAAATATGCAGAACAGCACACCAAAGAGTTGAACTTTTATCACAACCGAGTATCATCTACACACACAGCATGCACACAATTATCTAACTACAAATACAACCAGAAGTATTTTTATATCTTCAGATACTTTAAATAGTATCCATACAAGCAGTGAAGCCACAATCCCAACTTACTTGTTTAGACGTTCACTATTACTGACTCGAATCATCAACTATCTTTATATTAGAAGGTCCCAATTATACAAAAGACCCAAATTCAATTTTCGTAATAATTACAAAAACATTAGGGTTTAATCTAAAATGGTTATATATATATATATTATTTCCATAATATATAGTCATGTTATCACTGTATATCAAATTAAGTTTTTAATTGTTGATAATGTACATCATATATACTATAACGTATTATATATCGTTTCGAAATGTACTTTTAATTTATTAATTC